>CM053506.1:19181332-19396591 GCA_028627145.1 Eidolon dupreanum
GGGGGGGGGGATAAGGTTGTGGGGCCACGATGAACATTAAGCTATTGTAAACAAATGAAATTGAATGCCCAAACATCTGTGGGAACTTACGGCCTTTCTGCTGGGGATCCCAGGGCTGGAGGTGGGATTAGGGGTATCTAAGTTGGCTTCTCTGCCTTTTAGCAGCTTACAGATTTTGAAGATCCTCTCTGTGCTCCCTTCAAGACACCTCCCTTCCCCAGACTACCCCACATGAAAAGTATGAATCTGTGAAGAGTTAAATACCAGCTCAAGATAACACCATGGAAGATTAAAGTCCTGTAGCCCAGCTCTAATCAATCCCCCACCACTCCCTACCCTCCTCAGAAAGCGTTAGCGCCTCCAAACTTGCCAAGCTAAGGTGAGGCTCCCACCGGGCTCTGGGGTCAAATGGACCACAGCTCTCTAAACATAACTTGAGTGACTTGGCACCCCATCCCCATCCCCAGGAACCACCTCTAAGCCACGTTCCTACCTTCATATTGTCCCTCCTGCCTCCCACCTCCCACAGCTGTCCTTAGACCTGGACAAAGGGTCCCTCCTCTGGTCTTCCATGCTTTAGAGGGCATCACTGTGGCCCTTGTCCAATCGTGCCCCTTCTCACAGAGCCCAGAGTTAACAGAGCCAAAGGGATATGTCCACTGGAAGCCCCACCTCATTTCCACACCTATGCTCCATGAATTCTTGCCCAAGGGGCCAGAGCCTGCTTGCAGCCCTTCCTCCTGAGTGCAGACTGCTCCTCCAGGCTGAGCACCCAGGCTCAGCGTGGCCAAAGGGCAGCTGCTGTGAAGGTCTGGACAGAGCCCAATTTTAACATGTTCCTGTCACAGCGGAAGGCCCCTTGCTGTGTAGGGTGAGAGAAGAAGGGGGCAGGCCACACGGAGCTCAGGGCCAGGGGTAGATACTCCTCGAAATAACATGTTCCATACAGAACTCCGTGTGGCCGTGAAGGACTGGAAAGTTCTGCATTCAAACCTGGCCTTCCAGGTCTTTCAAATAGTGCATTTGTCAAGGCAAAAGGAGAGATTGTGTTTTATTTGACAATGAGTAGTTTGATTTTTAACTCTTAGATACTTATATATATGGTATGAGGCCCCCTCTGACTTAAGGCCAGGACCTGCAAATGCTGGAGTGGGCCCGTCCAATTGCAAACGTTATTAAGTAATGGAGATTTTTTTCTGACGGTTTCAGAAGAATGGGGGAATGTGACATTGAATATCACAAAGCAAAACTTCCTAAAATTTCTATTTGATCAGCTCTGTTCTTCCCTCCAGTTTCCTCTCCTTACTATGGCCAGCTCATCTCTCCTTGTCCCCAGAAACCATCTCCTTGGCTAGCCCCTCCAGCCTTGCTAGTTCCATCTCTTCACTCCTCAATCCCCCAAGACTTCTCAAAGTCCCCACAGCTCCTATTGCCTCCCTGAATAGCCCTGCACCTGGTTAAACAGCTCTCAGCTAAGGAATAGCCTGTCCTATGCCTAAATGGTCTCTTCTCCCCACTTGTCCCACTTTCTGTTATCACAGGCTACTTCCCATCAGTGCTGTCTTTGAGTCATCTCTCTTACTAAGTGGTGAGCAATTTGAGGGCAGAGATTGCATTTGGTTCAGCTGCATGACTTCCAGCATCTTATACTTTAAGAGAATTCAAACATAGTTTCATAGATGAATTGCAGAGGAGTTGGAAGCCGAGTTAGGCCTGAAGGACAGATAGAACATGGAAAATGAAATCAGAAGAGGAAAGGAGTAGAGAGAACAGGAGGAGCAACAGTGCAGTATCCATGAGCAACAATGAACCATTGAAGATTCTTGAGCTAGGGCACAATAACATGTTAGGAAGGTCTATCTGCACAGATTTACTAAAGTCAGGAATAGCCAAGATGCAGGAAGGGGAGGAGAGCAGTTTGGTCCTTGGATGTCAGAGGGTCAGGGAGGCACAGGCAGGACAAATGGATGCAGGAGTCTGTACCTGGGGCTTGGTGAAATGACTTGCCTGAGGCCACACAGATCAGTCAGAATTAGAACTCTGGTCCCCTGAGTATCAAGCTGTACAATTTCCTCCATACCAAGTCTCCAAGGAGGTGAGGCTGCACTGAGTCTTGAAGGCTGCTGAAGGGGAAAGTTTGCCAAGCAGGCACGGCATTGGATACATTAGCCAGGTTCTCCCCTGATGCTGTTGGCAATACCCTAGGTCACAGCTTTCTGCAGGAGATTCTGGCCTTCTCACCTGGGAGGAAAGCACAGGCCCTGACTTGGGAAGGGTTGAGGAATACCCAGTGGGGAAGAGATTCATGTTAGCTACTGTTCAACCTCCCAGCTTCTCATCCTGGGAGGGGCGGGCAGATGGTGATGCTTACATCCTGGGGCCCTGTAGGACTGGGTGAGGAGTGAAGGGAGATGGGATATCTCCTGATACTTATACAGTGCTCTGTGGCTTCCAAAGCTTTATTCATGACCATCCCACTTTCCCACCTCTCTACCTAGTGAATCGTATTTATTCTTCAAGGATCTCCTTCCATGAAGACTTCAACCCTCAGACTTCCCTCCTTTGAACTCTCACAGGCATGTGCTTCCACTACAGTTTACTACTTGCTACCCTCTGCAGATAACAGCTGTGTGACTTTGGAAAAATCACTTAACCTCTCTGTGCCCCAGTTTCATCATCTGTAAAAGGAGGGTGATAAAAGTATTGTCCATAGGGATTTTAAGTGGATTAAATGAGGTAATGCATAGAATAACTGCTCCACCCCTGCCAGCTGTTATGATGATGACAATGATATCTTATCTGTTGGTTGATTTGGGTCCATCTCCCCAACTCCTCTGCAAATTCCTTGAGGACAGGGATCACATCTAGCTTGTTTTCATCTCCCCAGCTCTGTCTTAAGAACCAGCACAAAGTAGGTCCATTTATTTAATCCACCAGCACTTACTGAGCACTTTCTATGTACCAAACCCTGTGATAGAATCTGGGTTTAGAGATAAATAAGAAGTTCAAGGGGCCCCCAAAGTCAAGGTGGACACAGACCTATACATCAAGAGTGCAGCAGAGGGTCTTAGAGCTGCTGAGGCTGTGAGCACAGTCAGGCACGAAGGAGGAAGCGGGCAGTCTCCATCAATTCAAAGCTTATTGAGATGAAAGGAACTGTCCCATTTGACCCCCACAGCAATAGCATTTAAGGATGAGGAGATGGCCACTCAGCTGAGACAATCTCACCACTAGTCACCGATGGGGCTGAGCCTGGGACTCCAGTCCCTCATTTCTCAAGGAGGGGGGACTGACAGGGACCCCCTGAGATATCCCTCCTTCCACTGCTCCCCAGCCTCAGCCTCTGCCCAGAGTGCTGCAGGTTACAGGACTTCCGGGCAACATCCATTCATTCTTGGGCTTCCAGGGTATTTTTAGCTCTGGGCAACCAGGCGGGTGATTGGCAGCAGGCGGGGCCCATGTTTCTGAGCCCTCTGTGTTGTTCCTGGCCGGGCATGAGAGGTAGCTGGGCATGGGGAATGGGCTGAGGCATACCTGGCACCGCAGCCCACAGCTGCCTCATTGTCCCTGGGGGAGGGGCTGGGCTGCTGCTGTTGCCACTGACCCAAGGCTGAGAGCATTCTTTCCTGTTGATTCATCACAGGGAATGCTTTGGGCCCAGTTAAGGCAGGTCAGGGGCACTGGGGGGGCATCTGGGACATGAGTGGCCAAGGGTAGATGGCAGTCCACTGGCAGCCAGGTTGGTGTGACCGGGCTGTCACCCAGGGATCAAAAAGGTCCACTTTGCCATCGGAACCCTTATCACACTCTGCCTTGTAGTGGTGTTTGCTTACATGTCTGCCTCCCTCCCACTCTAGACTGAGAAAACCCCTCCCGCCCCCCACCCCTGCAGTGTCTAGCACTCCAGCACCTTGTCTAGCATGTAGGAGAAAATAAATAAAGGTTTGCTGAATGAATGAGCCTTTGGAACAACACTCAGGCAAGGGTGGGGGAAGAGCAAGAACTGGGCTGTACTGATGTGGGCCTAGGGAGAAAGCAGGGAGGTTGGAACTCTCTGCCCATTTTGCAGATTGGGGCACTGAGGCACTGGGAGGGCCCAAGACTGTGAGAAAGAATTTGGAGGAAAGGGACTGGCATTCAGCACCTGGGTGCTCAGCTAAGCTGGTGGGACTCCCCTCTTTCAGCCATTTCTACTTTTGTCATATTCCACAGCCTCCTTCTCCCACCTCACTCTTCAAGTGCACCCCTCTCCCCCAGAGCCTGCCAAGGGCCAGGACTGTCTCAGCCCTCTCGGTAAAGGGTTGTAATGGAGAATTTAAGTTCTTTCAGTGACTGTTTATTACCTTGGGGAGCAAGTCATGTCCCTTGGGGCTCAGTGCCCCCAACTGTTCAGTGGTAGAACTCATGCCCACATAGTACTCAATAAACTTCGAGGGACCAGAGCAAGGGAGAGGACCTCAAGCAAACCTGCACCAACCATCCTGATTTTCTGAACTGAGCCCACCCCCCAGCCCTCCTGCCTGCAGCTCCAGAAGGGAGTCTACATTGTCCTAAGTAACCAAGCACCTTATGACAGGGAGGCGTTCCTATGTGAGGGGTCCACTGGCACATTCCAGAATGTAATCCCCAGGTCAGCTCTGAGGGTGAGCCTATTACCCAGTTTGCAGAGAAGGAAACCGTGCTTCAGACAGGGACTCAGGAGGCCATAGCGGCAGTCTTGGTAGCCGCAGCTCGCTGGCGCTGAGCCACTGTCCTTTCACTGGGACTCGGATCCTCCCACAGTCCCTCCTGCTGCCGCGCGCCAGTTTCCTACATGGAAAACAGCTCCTCCTCCCCACTGACGCCCTGCAACTTCGTGACCCTGGGATTTCCCAGGGCAGGTGGGCACAGACACGTACGCGGGCTGGCACCCGCTCGCCCTGGCCAGCGTCCCGGCTAGGGGTGCAGGGCGGTGGGGCTTCGGGGCGGGGCGCCCGCCTCGTCCAGGGCCGCCCGGGGGCGGGGCCTGCGAGGCCTCCTCCGCGCCTGCTGGGTGGGGGGCGCCCGTGGCCCAGCGGAATAAAAGGGCCCTAGGAGCCCCAGGAGGCCTGTTAGAGCTGCTTGGTCGCAGTGCCCGCCCAGCCTCGGACCGTCCGCACTCCAGCTGGTGAGCCCCCGCCTCGCCCTAACTCTGGGTTTGTCTCCTGCTGTCTCGTCTGTCTGTCTGCCTCCTTCTCTCTATGGGTCAGGAACCTCTGAGGGTTCCTGAAGGTTGAACGCTGGGAGGGATGTCGGTCACTTGGACAGATACCCTAGCCCCCTAGTCACTCACAGTTCGTTTCCAATGGAAGTGACCAAGTTGGGGAACTTGGCCTCAGGCCCACCCAGGGTGGTGTGCCGCAGCCTCAGGGTACATGCGTGTCTTGTTTGTGAGCACGCTAAGTGTAACCATATCTCTGTCTTCTCACCCAGGAAGGAAGCAGGGGAAGGGACAAGACAGGTTCAGATGTCTCTCCTGTTACAGCGGGACCAAGAAGCAGGGCACAGCAGAGCTCTCCAACTAACCAGACCAAAGCTGATGATGGGGGTGGGCAGTAGGGAGAAGGGGTGGAGGGAAGACCGAGGGTGGCAGATGGGTAGAAGGCTTCAACCCCCACATTTCCTATGCCTGGACAGGTAGGGCTCAGAGACCATTTGCTGGCACTGCTTCAGGTCACCATAATCAGTGGTCCCAGGGAGTGTATCAGGGCTGAGAGGGGAAGCCCCACACCATCCCGAAAGAGTTAGAGAGAAGGGGTCAAGTTAACTCCCGGCTGGTGCCCACCAGGACAGCACCCCACAATGCTCCCTCCTGAACACCCTTGGGCATTTCCAGTCCTTTCTAGGGGTGCCAGGTCAGGCCAGGTGCCAGAGTCCCCTGGCAGCACCTGGAGCAGGTGCCTCTCTGCTTCAAGCTGGCAGGGTCCTGGATCTGTCATTTGGTTGCACTCAGTACTGGCACCCACCCCAGTGACCTCACACCACAGCTGGGTCATAAATCAACCAGCAACAGGCTGGAATTTCATTCATCTTCCTGCCTCCCTTCATTCTTCTCCCTCCTCCTCCAATTTCCCTTTCTCTCACGGCTGAGAGCCTGGCTTCTGGGTCCAGGCTGCCTGGGTTTGAATCCTGGCTGAGGAAGTTACTTCGCTACTCTGGGCCTCATTTTCTCATCTGTAAAGTGGAGATATATATTCAATAAAAATTATATTTATTATATTATATTAATTATGTTATATTATATTATATTTATTATGTTATATTATATTATATTATGTTATGTTATGTTTATTATATTATATTATATTATATTATATTATATTATATTATATTATGATAATTATTATTAATCCCCACACCTTCCCACATCCTTCCCCTCACCCTGTCTCCTCCTTCACTTGGGAAAAGAGCTGACACTTTGAGGCTGTTTTCTTTTCTAAGGGAGGCTCCTCATCCTGGTCCTCTTTTCCGTGCTCAGTGCTGGGGGACCAGTTATGGAAGACACTGGGGATTAGTTGTGGAGACAGGAAGCAAACACACCAATCTAGCACTTGGTGCGTGGGCCAAGTATGGCCCAGGGGAGGAGGGGACCTGGGAAGGCTCAATGGAGGGGGTAGCATTTGAGATGGGGTTAAAAGGCATGTAGGAATTTAACAATCTAAAATAAAGGGAAAGGATACTCCAAGTACAAGGAAAAATAAGAGCAAAGGCTTGGAGGCTGGGGGTTGCGGATATGTTGGGGAATGCGAGGAGACAAGTTTGGTGTGAGCAAAAGCTGTGAGGCACCTGCAGTGGGCAGGAAGGCTGGGAAGAAGGGCTCCTCCTGTATCTGACCCTCAGTCCCCACCATCGCCCATTTACCTCCTGGGCAGATTCCACGGAAGGGAGCTACCCTGGCCTAGCACGCAGGGTCCTGCTGCAAAAGCTCACCCCGCCTCTGGGGAAGCCCCTTGGAGGAGAGGGAGCCTGTTGGCCCAGAACTGTCCACAGCCTCTAATAAGACCTCCATGTTGCTGTGGAGACATCAGTCACAGCCACACAGGCAGACCTGCTTAGCCCACCCCACAGCCCATTAGAGCATGTCATAGATTTGGGGACCCCCTAGGGCCACCCCCTCCTCAAGTCACATAATAATTTGCTGGCAGAGTAAGGAGTATCCTGACTTGTGGGAATAGGGAGTAGGGTCATCTCTCAGGCCAGACCCAATGTGACCACTGGGTCCTAACAGCTGGAGGGCCCTAAGCCTAGTCCTTCCCTTCCTCTCTTGTCATCTTTGAAATGATCCTACACACAGTGACTGAGTTTGGGTCAGTCCCTAGTTATCTACCTCTTTCCTTAGGGGTGATAGAAGAGGGAATGGGGACATCCCAAGCAGCAGAGAACACTCTGCTCCTGGTGACAGCCAGCTGGCAGGGGGAGTGATGTGAAGAAAACAGTGTTTAAGTCTGGAAAGGAAGTGCAGGAGGGGTCAGGGCAGGAAGAGACTTCAGCAGCAAAAAAGGGGAGGAGGCAACACTCAGCCTCAGGAAGTGGAGAGAACAGAAACTGGGTTCAGAAGGAAAAGAGATAAAGCTGGAGAATGTCACAAAGAAGGGTACCAGGAACTTGCTATTGAGTTAGGATGTGGCTTCCATTCCTTCTTTATCCAAAGAGGGGCTGGGACCAACCTAGTCCAATGGTTCTATAGTAGCCATTACAGTTGCTGTTACTAATAGTCAACTGTCAACTGAGAACTTGCTCCTCTATGGGTTTAACATGTATTCATTCATTTAACTTTCACAATAATCCCGGCTCTATTCTGGGCACTGGGGGCTGGAGCTTCATTCCTGAGTCCATCCAGGGCACTTCTACCCAGAGTCCACTCTGCCCAGCCCTGAACTGGCCAAAGCAGGACTGGCAGCTGAAGGGGCCGAGGCTGGTTGCGGGAAGGAGTATGGAGTGATTTTCAGTCAAATACCAACCCGAAGGGAAAGGAGTGGCAGGCAACCCCCATGAGAACTTCCCTGCTGAGACTGACCAGCTGCACAGTCCCCAAGGACATCAGTGGCCATGGAAGAGGGGGGGGTGTCCCCAGAACGTGCTTTCTTATGACTCAAGCACTAAACAGGGAGTGAAGGACCCAACATTCTCCATCCACTGCTCCAGACCGCCTCAGCTACCCATCAGCAGCAGAGCCTGGAGATGGAGAAACTTTGACATTGGAGGCTGCAGACATTGGGACAGCTCTCAGCTATAACTTAATCCTCTGTGTTCTTCCCTGAACCTAGTCCCAAGACCAAGGCTGCTAATGTATGAGGGAGAGGACCAGCCCCCAACCTCATTCCCTCTAAGGACCCAAAGAGCATCTGATTACAGCCTCCTGGAAACAGGAGCCCTCTCTCTGGTGTATGGTCACTGCCTAAGATCCTCCCAGGACCCTTTGCTTCCCAAAGGATGAAGGACAAACTCTCTGCATGGTGCATAAGGCCCTTGGTCATCTGGCTCCAGCCTGTCCTTCCACTCATCCCTTCCAAGCCCCCAATACTGCAATACGGGATTAAGAAAGAGCACCTTCTCTTGCACAAATATTTCTTTCCCTCTTCCCTCCTTTATCCATTCTGTTCTCTCTACCTGGAATGCCCCTTTTCCCACCCAAGAGTACTCTTATTCATCCAACAATGCCCAGGTTAAATGTTCCTTCTCTGAAAGCCTTCCCTGATTCCTCTTCTCTGAGCTTCATGAAAGCAGGGAATAGTGTGTGATGTCTTCACTTCTTTGTCCCACCACCTGGCCTAATTGGCCTGATGCAAGTATCCAAAAAATGTTTGTTAAATCAATGTATGAATCATGCACCTAGATGGACCTAGAGTAGGGCTTGAGGATGTCATAGACTATGTGAACTGGAGGAGAGATTAGACAATATTTGGTTCATCCTCCTCACTTTAGAAATAAGGGATTAAGCCTAGAGTTTAAGAGACTTGCTGAAGCCACACCATGAATGAGTGGTAGAGGTCTAGGCCTCCTTCAAGTGACTGTTTCCACTCAGCCTTCCATGTGCCTTCTATGATGAGGATGGCCGGGATGCTGGGAACATCGAAAGGTAGGTGAGGACAGTACCACTGGGGTAGATATTCTGAGCCTCATGGGGGCTCCCCCATAACTCACAAGGTAGGCTACCTCTTCTACCTACATATAAGACTGCATCAAGAATAGCTATTGAACATTTACCCTGCGGTAGGCTTGTGCTACACACTTTACATACAGTGCTTTATTTTAACAGTCACAACAACACTGTAAGACAGGAATTATTACCTCCCACTTTGCAGGTGAGGAGATTGATACTCAGTAAGGTTAAACTTAAACTTCCTCAAGGTCACATGGCCAATGAATGGTGAGTTTGAATCAAACTGAATAATCTCAGAAGCCAGGCTGAATCAGTGCCACTGTACACACACATGAAGGGCCCTTCCATGCTTTTTCTCTGTCAGCAGAAGAGGCCTGAGGTCAGGGGTAGAGGTGGTGATCATTGTCACATTTACTTATTCTCCAGGTGCCTTGGCCTCAGCTGCCCTTGAAGTAACCATGATGTGGTTCCCACCAGCCACCCTCTCCCTGCTCCTGCTACTCCTGCTGCTGGGCCAAGCCCCTCCCAGCAGACCACAGTCACTGGGCAGCACAAAACTACGGCTGGTAGGCCCAGGAAGCAGGCTCGAGGAGGGCCGCCTGGAAGTGTTGTACCAAGGCCAGTGGGGCACCGTGTGTGATGACAGCTTCACTCTCCAGGAGGCCACAGTAGTCTGCCGCCAGCTAGGCTTCGAGGCAGCCCTGACCTGGGCCCACAGTGCCAAGTATGGCCCAGGGGAGGGTGAGTGACTGGTACTGCCCAACAGGATGACAAGGAAATGGTAAAGGCTTCTCTCAGGGGCCAAGCTTACCAGGGCTTCAACAGAACACATCAGACTCCTTCCTGTCCTTTAATACCCAGCTTAAATGACCTCCTCCATGAGGCATTACCTGAGTGCCCCAGCTGCAAATGACCCCTGCTCTGACCCTCCCATTTGCACTTGTAATGAGGCCACCACCATTACCACCATCACTCAACTCTAACTTCCTTGAACACAGTGACTGGCACACGGTGGGTATTTAGCAAATGTTGTTGAATGAACAAATGGATGGATGAATGCGTGAACAGGTTGGACTAATTCCTAAACCTACCTGACTTTTCCCAAAAACAGATTCTACAGGACCCGATGCCAAGAGGAGGCAGTAGGCAGGGTTGTAGACACCAAGATCCAAGGAGAACCAACTCCTCTCCTCTATCTACTCCTACCGCCCCACACTTTCTATGCAGGGTTTAAGAGGAAAGTTGATAACTGTGGGGTCCTACCCATGAGGCAGAGCCCATGACCTGCCTTTCTGTATCCATGCATGTGTGAGTGTGTGTGTATGACACATGTGGGACCTGAGTATCAGCCATCCCCTCCCATACAGGGCCCATCTGGCTGGACAATGTGCGCTGTGTGGGCACAGAAAGCTCCCTGGACCAGTGCGGGTCTAATGGCTGGGGTGTCAGTGACTGCAGCCACTCAGAGGATGTCGGCGTGGTGTGCCATCCCCAGCGCCACCGTGGCTATATTTCTGAGAGGGTCTCCAATGCCCTTGGGCCCCAGGTAAGGAGGCTTTTCAGGGTTTGGCCTGGGCCAAGTGTTGGTCAGGGGACAGAGAGCCTCCTGGGTGATGAATCTGGAGGAAAGAGGGGAAAGGAAACAGAGCGTGGGCTAAGAAGCAGCCCTGGGCCCTGATTCCTGTTGATGGCCTACAACAGGTGCCTGGACAGAGGGCCCAGCGTGAGGCTGGGCCTGCTAGGAATCACTGAAGTTGGTTTCTGTAAGGGAGACAGCAGAGGGGGAAGGGGCTGCCTCACCCACAAGGCCCGGCCACAACTGCTGCCTTTTCCCAGCACAAACAACCTCAAGCTAAAAACAGCCCAAGCCCAACAACAGGAGCAGGCAGGGCAGGTCTTGGCTCCCACTGTCCACTGCCAGACACCCTCAGCCTGAGAAGAGCTGGCCCTGGCCCACTGAGCACTGTAGGCTTGGATGGTCTAAGTCACCTCAGGGGTAAGGCAGGGGTCTCATGAGCCAAAGGATCATACTGGTGGTCCTAGCAGCTGTGCTCATCCTCAGCTCTCCCTGGGGTGGCAGGAGGAAAGCCTCTTTGTGCCTAGTGGAAGCCTCCCAAACTCCAAGGGCTCGCATCCTGATCCCAGGGAAGGCAGATCTGCCTGGATCTCTCTGGAGTTGAGGAAAGGACCCTAAACAAACCAAGGTTCTGCCTTGTGCTTACCCTGTGGCCTTGGGACGAATACCTCCCCTGTCTGGGCCTCAGTTACCAGCCCATCCAATCAGGAGGCCGTAGGGGGTCATCTCTAAGCACTCTGAGCCCCAACTCTACCACATGAGGACCCACAGTGGGCTCAGCGGAGGCAGGAATCCCAGGGCCCATGATGACCGTGACCTTGCAGGGCCGGCAGCTGGAGGAGGTGCGGCTCAAGCCCATCCTTGCCAGTGCCAAGAGGCGGAGCCCGGTGACCGAGGGAGCTGTGGAAGTGAGGTACGAGGGTCACTGGCGGCAGGTGTGTGACCAGGGCTGGACCAGGAACAACAGCAGGGTGGTGTGCGGAATGCTGGGCTTCCCCAGTGAGGCGCCCGTCGACAACCACTACTACAGGTAGGAGGATGGCTGGGCGGAAGGTGCCGGGGAAGCAGGGTTGAGGGGCACTGGCTGTGTGCGCATGTGTGAGTATGCGTGGCACGTGACCTTGCAGAGGTCAGTGAGACTGGAAGGGGTGGGTGTCTATGGTAGTGGGGATTGGGATTGGGAGGAAAACAGGCCCAACTGAGGAATGTGCCTAGATTTCCTGGGTTCTAGAACCCTCAGAATAATTAAGAGGAGAGTGAATATGAACTTTGAGACGTTGGGAGATGCCTAGAAATGGTCAAAAAATAAATATTCTATTTGCAAATTGATAAAAAGAATTGATTATAGTATACGATACTTCCTAAATGAAAACAATTGAATGTAAAATTGTGTCCCTGATTTAAAAAGTAGACTTTCCTGAAGATAACTTACAATGCTGCCCATAAGGATTAGACAACTCGAGTTCTGGTCTCAGCTCTGCCACTAACTAGCTGTGGGGCCTCAGCAGGGCATCTGAGCCTCAATTATCCAGTCCACAGGGAATTATCTCAACTTTGCCCCAGAGAATTTCCTCAACTCTCATCCAAGCCAGGCTTTGATTGGGTTATGTGTGAGTGAGGTATGGGGCGGGGTAGCATTTGGGAGAGGAGATTATATCTGTCAGAAACGTGACAGAATAGTCACAAGATTGCATCAGCCTGTAAATAATGGCCAGTCACAGCTGTACCAGCTCTGTCAGTGGAGACTATGTTCTCGTCAAGGGAAAAATCTCCCATAGTACATCTGAGTTGTCTACCCTCTCTGACCCCAATCAGTTTTAGTCACTCTGTCCTGTGTCTCTGACTTAGATAACCCTGGTCCTAAAGACCAGACACATAGCTCCATCTTTGGGGGTGACTTGGATGGGGGCTCCTGACTCCCCACTGCCTGGTAATTGCATACCTGGGCCTGGTCAACACCTACCACCCATGAGGAGGGCAGCCCTGATTATAGCCTATGGGTAGGCAGCCCCCACCAGCAAGGCCTTCAATTCCCATCTGTTCCCAAAAGACCTCTCTCCTGCGTCCCTTCTCTTGGGATGCTCCCTAAAGTGCCCCTTCTTCTTCTGGACTGGGGAGAGGGTGAGCTGGGAGCTGCCTGCCCCAAGGGCAGCCCAGTACAACAGAGACCTGACTTGGGGATTATTCAAGGGGACTTCCTAGGCCCTGCTTTCATTCCCTATGAAACAGGAAGGAAATCTGTGAGGTGGCCATCCTTTCAGGGTTCCTGGGATGCTCAGCACTGAAATAAGATCTATGAACAGAGTTTACAAACTGTGAAGTCTGGCACAAACTCAAGGACAACTGTGACGAGCCAGGGTAACAGGGTAGGGCTTCTGCATCTACTCCACTCCCCACCTGTTTTCTCCTACCCAGGAAAATCTGGGATTTGAAGATGAAGGATGCCAAGTATAGGTGAGGAGTATACCCTTGGGGAAGGATGTAAAGGGGTGTGGCATGAAGGGCCTCCCTCCCCTGCCCTCCCCTCGCCAATGCCTTGGCCTCCCTGAGTCCTGAGCTTCCCTCGGCCCCTCCTCCATCTGCAATCTCCCTTGTCCTCCAGGCTGAAGAGCTTGACCCAGAAGAATTCCTTCTGGATCCATCGGGTCAACTGCCTGGGGAAGGAGCCCCACATAGCCAACTGCCAGGTGCAGGTGGCGCCAGCACGGGGCAAGCGGCAGCCAGCCTGCCCAGGTGGCATGCACACTGTGGTCAGCTGTGTGGCAGGGCCCCGTTTCCGCCCTCCAAAGGCAAAGCCTGGGCGCAAGGAGTCCCGGGCAGAGGTGGGTCCTCTGGGGCCTGCACCCGGGCAGAAAGGCACAGGCCCCTCTTAGCAGGACCCGGCCTTTTGGGGAAGGATGGGTGGGGAGGACTCTAGGACAGGCAGGAGAGGAGGGACAGCAGCCTGCCAACGAGGCATCGATGCAACTGGGAGGAGGAGAGTGAAGCACAGAATGGTAGAATCTTGGAAATTATTTAAAAAGGACTGGTTATAATCCATCTACCATAAATGGAAAGCTGACATCACCCGCCATGAATAGAAGGTAACCATAAAAACAGTAATTACACTGTCGCTACATCCCGTGTTGAACCTGAGCCTGGCCTTTTGTTTATAAAAAGCAATGAACAAGTGCTGGTGAGGTGTTACAGACAGGGCAGCACCCGATGAGATGGTCTCCTCCATGAAATAGGAAGGAATGGGAGAGAGTTAAAATGGAAATAGCTTCCCCACTATGTAAGTCAGTTTAATTAATGCCATATCCCTACATGTCTTTAAAATCATTTCACAGATCCCTTGGGGAAGTATTGATCTAGTTCAACTCCACAGGACAAAGAAGCAGAGGCTGGGCAAGAGGAAGGAACTGTGTGTCTAGGGACTAGGTGGCAGGGTTTTGAAGCCCAGGGACCCCACTCCTAAGGCTCTTTTGTTAGAGCTGGAATTTGTTCTTACTATCATTATTGTGGTGGCTCTTCATCACTGAAGAAAAGGAGGTTGAGAAAAACAGCTTATTTGAGGTAATAGCTACAGGCAGTCAGAGTAGGGACTGGAACTCCTGTAGGTGGCTCTGGCCAGCCTGAAGGGGCCCTGTCAGGGGTCCCATGATGGGTCAACCCCAGACCCTTCTCTTTGGCCCTCCCTGAAGCTGGTTTTCTCCCAGCAGGAGCCAAGGGTGCGCCTCCGCTCTGGGGCCCAGGTGGGCGAGGGCCGGGTGGAAGTACTCATGAACCGCCAGTGGGGTACAGTTTGTGACCACGGGTGGAACCTCATCTCTGCCAGCATCGTGTGTCGTCAGCTTGGCTTTGGATCTGCTCGGGAGGCCCTGTTTGGGGCCCAGCTGGGCCAAGGTAAGTGAGGAGGCCTGGAGCGGGGTGGGTGAGCCTAGATGTGCCACTTTGGTGGCCCAGGTGGTTCCAGGGTTCAGGACAGCTCTCCCCCTATGTGGCGGGGAAGCCACAGCTGGGTGGCTACAGAAATGGAGCCTCACATGGCATTTTCCTCCCTCTCTCTGTAGGCCTGGGGCCCATCCACCTGAGTGAGGTGCGCTGCAGGGGATATGAGCGGACCCTCAGTGAATGCCCCTTCCTGGAAGGGTCTCAGAATGGTTGTCGACATGAGAATGATGCTGCCGTCAGGTGCCATGTCCCAAATACGGGCTTCCAGAATCAGGTGAGCTCAGGTCTGGGCATTGCCTCAGGTTTGAGGACTGGGGAAGCCCTGAGATAGCCCCAGGACACTGCATAGAGCCAGTGGGGAGGGGTTTATAAGAGACAGCTAGCGCTTCTGCTTTGGGCCCCACTCAGCCTTCCCTTGAGGCAGCCTGGAAAGGCCTCTTCTCTCTGAGTCTCCGCTAGCCTGGCCCACATCCCCTCAGCGCAGCGGGACTCTTCAGGTGGACGTGTTCCCCATCACACACTCAGAATCCCTGTAAAGCTGAGAAAGAAGGTATCAACGGGCTGTCAGCTGGGGAGTGGCACTGGAGAGGCTGCTGGGATGGCTAGAACCCAAGTGTCACACTAATGTGTACTGTGGGCAAGTCTCTCATGTCGCTGATCTTGGTTCTCTCTTCTGTAAAATGGGGTTAACTGTCTCACGTGGTCACTGTGAATGGGACGATAGAGATGAAGTCCTTCTCAACTGGTAAACTGTCATTAATGGTAGGATTTCAAATAGGAGAGGGGCAAGTATTGGAGTAGGAGCCACAGGACCAGGCACTTCAAGTCAGATTTCTCGAGCGAGCAGGGACATTAGGGACTATCTAGTAAAGATTTTTGCTTCAATACCTGGAAGAAATGTCCTCATGTTACAGAGGAGACTAACCCAGGGAAGGGGTGTGTGGTGTCCAGGACCACACAGTGAGCTGGCCAGGAGGTCCTGAGCTCTCCCCTCCTAAGGCCGCCCTGTTCCTCACACACCTCTGACCATTGCAGGTGCGCTTGGCTGGCGGACGCAGCCCTGAGGAGGGTGTGGTGGAGGTGCAGGTGGAGGTGAACGGGGTCCGACGCTGGGGGGCTGTGTGCAGTGACCACTGGGGACTCAACGAAGCCATGGTGGCCTGCCGACAGCTTGGCCTGGGTTTTGCCAGCCATGCCATTAAGGTAGGTTCATTTTGCTCCCAAACTTCCTGTGCTGAAGCTGGTAACCCTTCATTCATTCATTCATGCATTCTCTCAACAATTACTGAGTGAAACTCTGGGCCAATATAATGCTGGGTGCTAAGGATACTGGGATGAAGGAGACACAGTTCCTGCCTCATATAGCAGTCAGCTAAAGGAGGGAAGCAGTCATTAATAAATTGTTCACACAACAGGCACATGGTTGTGTCTACAGGAAAGATGAACAGAAGTTAGGCAGATGTGGAGGGGAAGGATAAACAGCCCATGCAAAGACCTGAGGCCAGAGAAAGCTCGACTCAGTAAAGGCAATCAGGGAGTAGGCCTGGAGTGGTATGAAATGTGAGGGTAGAGAAGGAGGCAGGGCCAAGACCATTTGAGGCCTGCAGTGCAGAGTTTTAAAAGATTTCTGCCTCGCTGTTCGGCAAACAGGGTGTAAACTAACATGAATACAGGAAAATATACTCAAGAAACAGTACTGTTGCAGTAGCCCAGATGAGAAATGATGCTGGCTTGGACCAGGCTAGTGGCAGTCCTGGGAAAAATAAGTGGGTAGAGTCAAAAGATACCAAGAAAACAGTCAAGAGGCTTTGGGAATGGTTGTGGTAGACAAACCTCTTCACTAACTATACCCTCACTGGCCTGCCAGACAATGCCAGGCACACCTTACCTGGAGAACTGGGCCCAACCCTGAGCACAACTTATCATCAGGGACTGGGAGATGAGACAGGCTGCCTGGGTGGGCAGGAAGGGAACAGCACCATCCTCTTCAAATAGCTGAGGGCTGTCATGTTGGAGAGGGATGGGAACAGGGCCAGTGGTGGAAGCCAAGGCAGTGGATTTTTGCCTTAATACACGAAAAAAAATGTCTACTATCGGAGGGGTCCAAAGTGTCACGGACTGTTCCATCACTAAATATTTTCAGTCTGAGGCTGGGCACAGCATGGTGGGGGCAGTTGGATGGGGTCTGAGCCTCGGATGGGAGTCAGTGATGATTCCAAAGGCATCTCTCTTTCCTGACTGGGTGGTGCTGGCTGTTTTCTCAGGATACCTGGTACTGGCAGGGGACGCCAGGGGCTGGAGAAGTGGTGATGAGCGGCGTGCGCTGCTCAGGCACTGAGCTAGCTCTTCAGCAGTGTCAAAGGCATGGGCCGGTGCACTGCTCCCATGGCACGGGGCGCTTCTCAGCCGGAGTCTCTTGCACAGACAGTGAGTAACAAGGAGGGCCCACAGGGCCATGGGATATGCAGGCCTGGCCTCCCCCATAAGCAAGCCTATACCTCCCTCCCACATGAAGGGCCCCAAGTGCTGGTCCCAGCTCAAGGCCAGCAGGGTAGGGGAGTGGAAGGAGGGCTGGACTTAGAGCACTAGTTCTGCCATTGACGAGCTGTGTGTGGCCAAGTGACAGCTGTGTGGGGATATAAACTCTGCTCTGCCCATTCCATGAAGTTACTGTGAGAATTAAAACAGAGAATATGTGAAAATATAAGGATATACAACATTTTTCAATTTTCATGTCATGACCTATAGTTAAAAAATAAACAGAACAGAAAATAATAGAATATGCTCCATTTATTAAGGGTAGTATTTTTTTTTTCTTGGAATTATGTATGTGTGTATTAAGTCATGGCATAAAATATATTTCTTACTGTAGTTTGTAGTAAGTAAAAAGTCTGAAAACTGTGATATAAGAAGGTATATAAATGTGAGGACACACGAGCCTAAGGCTCCCTGTGTGTTCTCCTCCTTAGCTGTGGAATATGCACAAAAGGCTTTAGGCCAACGCCATTTTCAGGTATCAGTCTACCCCATACACTCAGATTCTTGGGGCAGCAGCACCTCTGTCTGAAACCTGCCAACCAGGTCCATGCCAGTATAACTACATATATCCAGTCCAAAGATGCAGGCTGGCACCAACCCAAGTGGCCCCTCGACCTTCTTCCCAACCAAGCTCCAATGCCAAGACGTCCTTAACCTTTGCCAGTAATCTTTAGGGCTTTCTCCGTCCAGTGCACTTTGGAAGAACACTGGACTTTACAGCTCACCTTTCCCTGCAGGGTGATGGGGCACAGGAGTGGGCCTTCGCCTGGAGTGGCCGATCTGCTCCTGAATGCATTTAATGCTTCACAACGGCTTAGCACAGCTGACCTGCTGCCTCTGTTGCCATTCCTATTTGTCTTCTATAATTTTTCTCATTGCTTTCTTTCCTTTGCTCTCTCTTAGTCTCCTCTCTGACAGCTCTCCTCCTTTCCTTCAGGAACTCTAGGGTTTGTCAGTGGGTGCACCCTGGTTCTCTCCAAAATATACCACAAGAAATGTCAAGCACATTTTTGTGATGGTACAGGCACCATACAGCAAACCAGCCATACCCCCACTCCCACCTTCAATGCCCATCCACTGAGGTAAACCACTGTTCCCACCTCACCATGGTCAGCGCTGCAGCTCACCCATATGATGCCTCTGACAAAAATCTGAACTGTGACCATTTCTGCATAGACAAGTATTGAGAACAGGCAACTTTTATCTCTTGATGTTACATGGCAACAGCCGTGGATCTCCACATTTCTGTACTGACATACATGAGGGACAGCAATGGTAGAGGAGGCGTGTGTCCTCTGGGGAGGGTAAGAGCCCATGACAGGAAGGGAACGGGAGAAGCGCTGAGCTGTTTATCAAAGACACATGCTCTAGCATGTTGGATTTTTATGCATAGAGAAGCACTAGAAATGGCCATGATGCCTCAGAGGGGAATGCACAGGATGCCCTGGTAGGAATACCCATGATAGCAATCAGGTTAGAAATGGAATCTTGGAGAAAGCACAGTCCTGGGAACTGCAGCAGAATGGACTAGAATGGCTGAGCTAAGGAGCTGGCTTGGAGATTAACTCTCTTAACCAACTCATCCCCCTCCCCACCCTTTTCACTGAAAGAACTGAGGCCCAGAGGAAGAGACTAAGCTAAGGTCACCAAGTTAGATACCAGCAGCGCTTACTGAAGTTGTAAGAGCTAAGCTATACAAAGGCACTTACAGGCTGAGAAGCATTTTACAAAAGAAATATAAGCTTACATCAGTTGCATGCTTACCATGTGCCAATGACCTAAACATGTTACAGGTATTATCACATTAATATCACTATTATTATCCCCATCTTACATTTGAGGAAAATGAGAGACAAAAAGGTTAAGCAAGTCACAGAGCTAGTTAACGGCGTAGTCAGAAATGAAGCCAAGCTATGAACCCAGACAGCCCAGCACCAAAGCCAGCACACTTAACTGTGACACTAGCCACTTCCCAGGTTAAGGCAATGTCAGATCATTCCTTTGTTACTAGATCTCACATCTCCTGACTCCCAAACTACCCTACTCTTCTGGGGTCTCCCAGAAGAGCTCAGTCTGGGGGCAAGCCTGTTCCCCATGCCAGAAAGCAAACACCATTGCCTTCCTACCTCTGTATCCCCACCGTGCTCTCTGTGGCCCAGGTGCTCCAGACCTTGTGATGAATGCCCAACTAGTGCAGGAGACGGCCTACTTGGAGGACCGCCCGCTTAGCCAGCTCTACTGTGCCCATGAAGAGAACTGCCTCTCTCAGTCTGCTGACCACATGGACTGGCCCTACGGACACCGGCGCCTGTTGCGCTTCTCCTCACAGATCTACAACCTGGGCCGAGCTGACTTCCGTCCCAAAACAGGGCGCCACAGCTGGATTTGGCACCAGTGCCACAGGTTAGCGCCTACCCATGCCATGGCTCTAAGGACAAAAAGCAGGTTCCAGGGGGGCAAACCAGTCTGGTTTTTCCCTAGCCTTGGGCACTTTACTGGGAGGAGTGTGCACTCTAGGTAAGAGCCTTCCTTCCTAGAGGCCTTACTGGCCTTGCCTCCAGGAGGCAATAGAGAATCCCAGTAACATTGGCCCGCCCTCTCCATTGCTCTATCACCGGCCCTGGATATAGCCATGTTGATGGTGTTCATAGGGTCCATTTTCCCCAGGAACATCCAATAGCAATTACTGCTGGTAGAGGTGGTCTCTGTTAGAATATTAGACAATTTTTCTATGTTAGACCTTAGGCCTTTTCTTTAAAAGCCAGGTAAAGTGGGGACTCCTAGAAACCTGGAGACCCAAAATAGACATCTCATCCAGGATGCTGGCTCTGCAGGAAAAGCTTGCTGGTTTCTGCAGTAGCAAAGCAATGTCCCTAAAGAAGAGCATCAATACTGGTACTCAGAGGAGACAATGAGCATTCTTTCCTATCAGGAGTCTCCAGCCCAGACAGGAGAGACAAAGCCTGTGACAAAGGCAGAATGGGAAGTGTTTTTCTCTTCAGGACACAGCAGAGGGTAGGGAAAGCTGAGAGGACTGGGCAAGGGCTCTGAGACTTGGCTTTGCTGAGATAATAAGCACCTTGCGCTCTAGCCCGAACAGAGCTGTCATTAGAACTGGATTGAAAACAATGGTAGCAATTTGGTACCAGGCAAAGAGGGAGCAGAGTAAGCATCTTCCTCAAAAGCCAACTCCTAGGCTGGCTCCTATAAGCGCCCCTTCCTTCTACCTCCAGTTCAGGCCTTGAAGCCAGGTGCCAGCCTGCTGGAGGCTAGCAAGGCAGAGCTTTCATCTCTCCTCACCTGAGTTGACACCTTAGGTAATATGGTCAGCTGTGCCTTGCTGTCAGGCAGGACAGCCAGGAAAGTAGGCCATGGGTCATGCTAATCTAGGGTTTGGAAAGAAGGGCACTGCCCTGCTATTATAACGTTGTTCTCTGGGTAATGATGGGGCCCAGGGCCTCAGTCTTCCCTGCCAACTCCTCCAGAGAGGACCCTCTCCTGTTGCTGCCACACTGACAGCTCTGACCCTTCTGCAGGCACTACCACAGCATTGAGGTCTTCACCCACTATGACCTACTCACTCTCAATGGCTCCAAGGTGGCCGAGGGACACAAGGCCAGCTTCTGTCTAGAGGACACAAACTGCCCCACAGGTATGTGGTTTCCTGTCAGCATACCCTCTTTGTGTTATATTCTGTATCCCCTTTGTGTTATATTCTGTACCCCATTTGGGGTAAGATTCCCCTCTGCTCTCTTCAGTAGCCCGAAGTACCTAGAGACTCTGGCTCGGCAACTGTCAACTCTCAAGGCAATTCAAAAAGATCCATTTCTTACCTTCTGCAATTTTAGGTGGAAGATCTCTACTTCCTCTGCATTCCCAACCACTTTGCAACCAGTTTTAAGATATTTAACACTTCCCATTTTTGGATAATAGTTGCAGATCTGTCTCATCTCTGCTAAGTTCTTTGAGGGATCGTCTGATTCCTATTTACATGCCATACCACAGTTCCTACCCCTTAGGAATGGCATGGCAAACACTGGCTATTCAGAGTGTCTGATGGATGGACAAACGTATTAGCACAGTAGCTGGAAACTTCCAAGTGCATTTCCTAAGCCAACAAAGATTTCCACTAGAGCACCCACAGGAATAGTCTCTCATCAGAGGAGGGTTTGTCACAGTGCTGGATTCATGGTTACTAGGAATTCTGGCTCTGATACTCAGGCAAGTTATTTAAGTGAACCTTGGGTCTCTAATATGATTGGTAAGGCTGATGTGAGGTAAAAAGATAAAGTACATGGAAGGCCTATCAGGGTGCTTGGTCCTGAGTACCTATCCAGCACCTCAGTAACCATTAATACCTTTCCTTATAGGACTGCAGCGGCGCTATGCGTGTGCCAACTTTGGGGAACAGGGAGTGACTGTTGGCTGCTGGGACACCTACCGACATGACATTGATTGCCAGTGGGTGGATATCACAGACGTGGGCCCTGGGGATTATATCTTTCAGGTAAGGGGGCAGGTGGGGATTCCCCACAGGGACTCCATTTCCTCCAGATGTTCCAAAAGCTTCCCTGGGGTCAAATGAAGGAAGAGAATCATAAACAGGGTCTCCAACCAGGTTGGGCATTTGAAGGAGCTAGGTATGCTAAAGGGGAAAAAACAGAGTCAGGATCCGAAGGACCTGGGTTTCAGTCCTGATTCAATGGACAATGGGAAAGTCACAGTTTTTTGGTTGTGACTTCTTAGTCCCCATCTATAAAACAGGGACATTAATGCCTACCTCCTGGGGTAACTAAGAATTAGTGAAACAAAGAATATAGAAACATGCTTCATAGGACTACATGAGATAAAAAGGATTATTACAGTTGCTACCAACTCACTCAGAAGCCAAATCACCTGTTTTCAGTTGTCCCTTCCTCTCACTCTAGGTGGTTGTGAATCCCAAATACGAAGTGGCAGAGTCAGATTTCTCCAACAACATGATGCAGTGCCGCTGCAAGTATGACGGGCACCGGGTCTGGCTGCACAACTGCCACACAGGTAACTGCAAGCCACTGTGGGACCCACCCTGTGTGGGCTCGGGGGTGCTGCAAGATTCTAAATGTACCCACGCATGTGACCTTAAGGTGTGTTTAAAAGGCTAGGCATGGAACAGTTGAATTTCCTTTGACATCTTCATAGGTAGATTTCTAGAACTGATCAGACCATCAAGCTTCATCCAATCGCTATTTCTACATCCCTTTGTCCTTTAGACTGTTTGGATTGTAAACTGTTTCCTATCTGTCCTAGTCTGTTACTTCAAGCCATGTCAGAATTTCCCCTTACCCGTTCCTGTTTTTTCCCCTCCCTTTCATATGGTCACAGAACCTCTGCAACAAGTTACACAGCAAGTGACAGAGCTGGTATGGGGCCTGGATCTATCTGAGTTAGGGTCCTGTGAAGGCCTCCATCCTTGACTCACAGGCAAAAAAAAAAGTAGAAGCCCCTCCAGATCTGTGCTGGTATCTTCAGTTGTGATCACTGCTTGCAAAGAGACCATGGAAAACGGGGCTCAGGGCACTTGCAGGACTGGCAGTATCAGGTGATCCAGTGGGGGCATTGTAAGGAGGTGGCTGCTTTAGTTCTCTATAAAGAAAAGTAGCAATTCCTCAATCTTCGAGTTTAAAAATGCTTGTATTTGCTATGGGCTGTGTATTCACACTCACACTTGCATATGTGGGATAAGGCAACCTTGTCCATTCAGGCAACAAACATTTATAAAGACCTACTTCTGTGCTGAACACTAGGCCAGGCACTAGGATATAAATAGGAGTAAGATGCTGAGTTCATTATCAAGTAGTGTAAACAGATATGCAAATGGAGAACCCCAATACTACCAAGTATCCCAAACAGTTATAAACTAAATACTAAGAAAGCAGGAAGTAATATGAGCTGGTTTTCAAAGGAGGGGGGCAGAAGTCGGAGAAGAGAGTAGGAGAAAGAGCATAGGATTTGGCTTCAGAAGGCATCACTGGCAGGTTCCAGATCCAACTCCAACCTCTTTCTAGCTGTAAGATAGTGAAGAAATCCCAACCTCAGAAGTTTTCTCTATTGTACCTCAAACTCACTAAGGTTCTTTGCAGGGAGCATTATGCTGGTTCTTGCTAAAGGAACCTGTAGGCTTCTGGGAACCACTGACAAATTTCAAAGGGGGCAAAAAGATCAGATTGTTTCAAAAGATAACTAGCAACAGATTGAAAGACAATGAGAAGAGGAAGAAGAGACAGTCTAAGGTCTGAATATGTGTGAATGGATAGATTGTGAGGCCATTAAATAAGAATGTGAGAGGAACCAGGAATTGCAATCTAACACTCTGCATATGCAGACAGCAGATCCTCCCTAATGCTAGCAGCAGTTGCAAGGGAGGGATCCAGGACAGTGAGGAGGAAAGAAAAACAATAAAATTCTGACTTATCAGGGTCCTTGCAGAAAAGAACACACTTGGATAACAGTCTAAAGTTATTTAAGGAAGGGACTATTTATAGAGGTATAAGACTAAGGAAACAGGGGTGTTGAGATATCCAGGGATAAGCAAGGGTGGAAAACTCTTTTCACCTTTAGGCTTGAAGGGGCAGAGAGTGTCCTGGAGCCCATGAAAGCTAGAGCTGTGGAGGAAGGAAAGCCTGGCCTGGAGTCATAATAAACTATCACTGCCATAACAGGGGAAGAAATACTTCAACTTCTCTCCCCTTCTACCCTCTGATCTCCTGCTATTGCTTCCCACTGACCTAAATCAACCAGAAACCAGAGGATGAGAGGGTGAGGCAATCTCTAGAGGTTAATTCTCCAGGGCACAAAGAGAACAAGGAGAGGTGGCAAAGGAGAGTAACAGCACAACCCTTTCCACTCAATAGCTTGTTCTTCCCGATGTCCCTCAAACTACACACCTGTCAGGGTCTGTTTCTATGTAATGAATTGGGGTCTGGCCTGTGACTGACATGATGTAAAGGAATAGCTCGACAGAATGTCTGTGACGCTGTCAAGGAAGGGACGAGCTTGTGATAGGGTTGGCTACTTACCTGTTTTCCTTTGGCCCACAGGGGATTCATACCGAGCCAATGCAGAGCTCTCCCTGGAGCAGGAGCAGCGTCTCAGGAACAACCTCATCTGAAACCATCACTGCACACTCCCAGCTGCTGCCCACACACCAGATACCTCAGCTTATTGGAGCCATGCCCTTCACAGAACCATAACTCAGAGAGAAAAGGGCCAGTGCCAAGGGGCACCAAGAACTGCTCAGGAAGCCTTTTGAGGGCAAGATCACCAAACCAGAATGGTACTGCTCCCTTTGGATGGCTCTGGGCCTGTCCCCTAAGGACCTTTGGTCTATGGACTATGACCTCCAGACTTTGTTCAGCTGAGTTGCCCTTCCATAAGGAGACCCAATCTTTTCTGGATTTGCCCCCAGAGTTCCTGCTTCAGGAGCAATCGGTTCCTTAGGGATGGACTATGGCCCAGTCCCCCATCTAAATGGTGCTTTGCAAATGTCTTGGAGTAGAAGACAGAGGACGAAAATACATAGGAGGTAGAAGTAGCTCTCTGCAAGGAGATCAAAGCAACACAACTGGCAGAGAAGTTTATGAATTCATTCCCTTGCTTGATCTCTCATTTAGAACTCACCTGTCATATTCTCTAAGAGTCTGTTCTTTAGTGCCCTTACCTTTATCCTACTGCACATATGGGTGTTTCTAATATCCCTGGAAGCTTAGGCTTCAGGCATCTCCTTATCTTCTGATGGGCCAACACCAACAGTTACCGAGTGCTTGAGAAGGGACAAGATTTGCAAAAGTGGCCAGACAGGGCCTTCCTGCAGGGCAGCAAGAGAAGGTCAAGCAAAAAGACTGCTGGGATAAGATGGACCCTAGTCCCAGCCAGGGCCTCTGCGAAGGAAAAACTATGTGCCATATCCAATCTCCCTCAAGATCACTGTGCATCTCAGGACTGGCTTAAATTTCAGGTCTCAACCAAGTTTCTAAAGTGAACTTTGCATTGAATAAATTTTTGCAATGGAAAGAACATTGGGTCAAATAAGCCACTCACCTCTGTAGGAAGAAGAAAACAGGTCTGGTAGACTGGGGGCCAGGTGACTATCGGGGAACATTTAATTAAGGATAAAACCTAGGAAAAGTCACCATCCCTACTTGACGTGGCTGTGATATGCTCTTGCTCAACTAGTATAAAATCTCATGGTCTTCCTGGACATAATTCTTAATCTTTTCTCCACTTAGACAAACTTGAGGTGATCCTTACAGATCAGACACCCTAATGCCAATAAAGGTTGCTCACTATGGACTGCTTTAAAGACATGATCGGATGTGATTCATTGCAGTTCCTAGTACACTAACTTTACCTCTTTTCACTCCCACTGAGCTGGTGACTAGGATGCATACTACTCACAACAGCCTCACTACATTTCTCTGATATTAGTCTACCATCTGCTTCCCAATTCCCACCATAGGCTCAGTTCTGAAACATGAGTTGGGAAGGTTAAGGGATTAAAGATAGGAGACAAGGAAGTAAAGTTCAATGACTGTAAACTTTTATAACTGACGCTGCAAAGCCAAAATGAATGGTAGCAAATGGGCCAGGTTTATAATAGTGTTTCCCTCACATCACGAGAGCTATCCCCTCCTTAGACAGTAAAAAAGGACATGCTCTGGGGTATGCTCTATGAATATAAAAAAGTGCTTTCTTCCTTCTCCTTTACCTTCTCTCAACTCCCTCATTTTCTTCATTAGGCAGAGGGAGCATTATATTTTGGCATGGCAGTTTAGGTAAACAAGGGAAGGACTGATTTCCTGTTGGAGCCAGCAAACATCTCCCAAACAGTAACAACATTATACTCGCACATGCAGCTAATGGTCTGTGAAGGAATGTGCAGCTAGCGAGGAAGCATGTGGTGACTGATGACTAGATTCAGGCAGGGAGGTTACCCACAGCTTCTTGTTGGATCCAGTGTCCAAGAGGGCCAGAAAAAGCAGGCCTGGCAGCCAGCCACCAGCTCTGGTCTTAGTCTTACTGCCCACATCACACGTTTGATAGGTGCAGCTAGTTCTAGTTCTTGGAAAAAGCTATACAAGGGTTGTGCTGTTACACCTCTGAGTTGAAAGGGAAAGGCATGAGAAGATTGGTGGCTGGCATGACTTATAACTAGATGAGGAATGTTAACAGAATACCAACCACCGAATTCCAGACAGAACCAAAACTGTCAGATTTTCACCTCAGCATACTTTAGTCTCAGAGAAACTGAAGTGCTAAGAACCTTAGCTTACTCTTCAGAAGCCTAATTTATTTCTATTCCACAAAGGCTTTCACTCTATGGGGAGTATATCAGAACTCAAGGGGAATGCAGTACCTTTCTACTATAAATTCCAAGTGATCCTGGATTCAGACATTCAACATATATGAAGCAACATACATGCAAAGTAGAGTGCATTAGCTGTCTTCTCAAATATCTAACAAAGGAGGAGCCAGTGGCAGTTACAGGGTGCTCTACAATTAGCTCAGCTTGTAAAGGCATGGTTTAGATATGGTCAAAAATTTGATCCCCATCTGTACAAGTTCAACGTAGTTTGTGCTGGGCTATGCAGGCCCTCTTACATCCAGCCAGGATATATCAATCCCAACTACTAGAAAAATAAAACTAAAAAGCACCTTCTCTACTAATGGGAGAAGCAGTAGCACTCCATAGTGTTCAGTATTGGCTTTAAAAAAAAAAAATCCTCTGAGTCTGGTTATAAGAAAAAATCTCAAAGTTAGAGGTGGCTGATTGTTAGTTGAAAATAAAATGTAAGTTGCTAGCTACAAAAGTAACTTTTAGGAATTATAAGGACCACAAGAAAACTGGTAATAAACAAGAGGCTGTATGTTAATTTTAACAATATTCTTAAAAGCTAAAATGCTGTCAAAAAGGGATGTACCTTCATAGGCAATCATCTTTTTACCTCCCAAGGTCACTCTTGGCCTTGAAGAATCAAAACAGAGCAATGGTATATCATTTGTTTTTAAGCCTGGCTACAATTCCCTGCACTTCTTTTCAAATGCAGCCATATTGTTCAAACAGACCTGTCTGTCTCAGAGATGTCTGTTTTGTGAAGACAGAAAGCACAAGCTATACAGCTACAAGCCAACAACAGGGGCACTGGTCTAAGTACTAGAACAAGGGTCAAGAGAAGGACTTACTTAATCCCCCAAACTTGGAATGACAGTATTGAACATAAACTGACCAAGACTGAGAAAAATAATGCTGAGGAACTGTGAAAGGGTTCTAAGACCAGCATAGAGGCAGGGATAGTTGCGTCAGGACTAAGACCCAAGGCTAGCAACATTTGAGGAACATCTCAAAAGAGCCCCATTCCACCATGTTCTAGGCAATGCTAAAAAACCATCACTGTCACAGGCACTAAATCATCAAAAAAATGAGGCTACTGCCCTAGTTGAAAGCACAGTGAAACAGTACTTCTTGCTACTCCAGCATCTTAAGGTCTAGCACTACCATTTCTTCAGTACATAATTACTTTCCAAAAACATTGAGAATGCAGATATGAAATGGATAAAGCCTGAGGTGACGGCTCTAACTTGTCCATGTCCTTTAGAAGGAAATCTCTCACTGCCCAGAGGTGTTTGTTTTATTCTTTGCTGTAATGGATGGTCTGGTGCTGCTCGCCAAGTGCCTCTGGCACAGGCTGAGAAGATCATACCAAGAACATGCTGTGTGCCAGATGCTTTCTGCAGGATGTCAGATTTGACAGAAATGGGAAAAGACTAGCAGCTGGGGTGCAGGTGTCCAAAGAGGGAAAGAAGGGAAGAGGAGCTGCACATACCAAATTCAGGAGAGCCACCTTTATGGTGTAGTCTGGGACAGAGAGATGATTAGCTCTTTACTTCGTGGGGTTCAACAAAATCAACAAATCCACTGAATTCACGCACAGCATTACAGGGATGAAGATAAGAGGAGAGCTGCTCTCCAATTTCTTTGTGGGAATGACAAAACTGACAAATACCAGAGTGATCTATGTCATAAAATGGGCTTTAATGTCTCCCTCTTACAACATGATAGTACTGCTTAAACTGGAACTGGCATACAGTTCCCAAGATTGGCTTCCTATGAGGAATGGAGCTGACATGCCCCTGGCTGCTGCGCAGCTGGAGCAGCCCCAAGCACTTAACTCAGTACAAACTCTGGAGTCCAAATACCCACATCTGCTGCAGTTCACCAATTTTGGAGTTCTGGAACTGGCAGTGTAGATTCTGTGAATACCAAGTACACCAGACACTGTTCTGTCTCTTTGTACTAGCTGCTCCATTCTTTCCCCCTCAATATTGCTGTTCTCAGCTTTGTGAGGTACTAAGGACCACCCTGGTTTTGCAGGGCCTAAATTTCCCATCATCGCAGGTGTGAGTCCTGTTTTGTATTTGCTTAAAACACCTCTGATGTGTGACCCATGCTAACATGACTTGCCCTGTCCAGAGGACTCCTGGGAGTCACATTTTCCAAGTTTCTTCCTGGTTGATGGCTCTCTTTGAAGCCCAACACAGTTAAGACGATTCCAAAGAACTGCATATAAGAATGAAGACAAACTGGAGTCTGTCTTCTTTCTATGCCAGTCAGTCCTTGTCTTGATCACTTCATCTCTTTCTTTCTTTGACACACTTATCTGCATGTGCACAGAGCTCTGGAAGGATCCTCTTATCTGAAGACTGTGGAAATATTTTCTGAATTCAAGGAATTATCCCTTTCATTGGGTGATGTTCATACTGCAGACTGGTCTCTACCTTCCCAGATGTCTTCTCGTTGCTTGGCTTCCAAACGTTTTCTCTCTGCAAATCAGGGCAGTGTTAAAGGTAGTAGTGTACTTCATTTAACCAGTGACTTTCCCTTAATCCAAATTACAAGGCAAACTTTATTAAACAAAAGCTGGATTTCCTGATTTTCTCTTATCTGATTCCAAGAGTTAATATCTTTAACTTTCCAAGTGCTTTGTTAAATGGAAATGTTACTATTATGATATAAAAATATATATATATAGGGCTAATAGGAATAAAAAGTACATAGAATAAATCAGAATCTAGCAGGATCCAGATTCTAGTTTTGCTGATAATACATTTATTATAGTTCTATTTCTCAACTGTGTTAAGTGCTTAAATATAATTGCCCATTATTCACAGTTTACTGATCTTTTCAAATATTTCCAGTGATCAAGAATATTTCAATATTCTTCTTCTAACTTCTTGCTCAAATGGTAGCTACTGGCTTTAGTCATATCTACCTATTACAATCTTAGAAAAAATATTTCAGAGGCAAGCTGAATTTTATTATTTTCAGAACACTTTCAGGAACCAGAAATCTTCTAAAACACACAATTCTAACAGGAAATAATGACCACATATAATTGAGGGAAAACTAAAGACTATTTTTTTAAAAAATACACAAATCTGGGTTATTCATCTTCAATTTTTAGCACAGAAGCTTCATTTCCAATTAACACTTTCACCAAGACCTGAGAAAATACAGACCATACATGGTTTGGTGGCACATGCACTTCATTAGGTGCCACAATACCCGTTCCAATTCCATGGCTTGTCATTTAACTTGACACCTTAAAATGTAGGTGATAAGCCTAAGTGCTTCCTTCCATAGGCTATTATTATTTCAGATGTCTGTATAAGACCTTGCAAGTCATGAACTAGAGGGATTACAGAAATCAAAATCAAGGTGAGTTTAGAGTTAATACTTGCTATTTTGGCATATTTTTCCAAATCAGCAGAATCTCTTATAAAATTCCTGTAGTATAACTGACTGTACTTTAAGGGCAAAGAACTTGGTCAGGAAGCTGACTGGCACTTGTAAATCTAAGAAAGAGAAATTCACTGCTATTTGGGCACCATCTTGTGGCTCAATCAGAATATAGCAGCAAGTTACAATAGGCAGAAAATGGGGGTCAGCGAATTCCAAACTGAAGGCTAGCTAATTCAATGTCCTGTGATCTGGCTTTAAGAAAGGCTTGAATTGGGCTGGGACTCTCTAGGAAACAGCACATTTCTTAGGAAAGCACTTTATGGTTCTGACTCTCAGAAACAGGAAAGTCAGGAGGGAATCTAAAGGCGAAGGTAATCTTAGAAAGAAAACAAAAACTAGTTCTGGATTACAAGAAAAAAGTGAAGAAACCAGAAAAATGAATTATTAGAACTCAAAGTTTTCAATAAGCGATATAGGAAGTTATAAAAAAAGAAATCCAGGTGCAATAGAAAAATATAATGACTGGCCCATAATCCACATTTCAAAATCAAAGCAGTTCTGAAAACAAAGTTTTGTTTTATTTTATAAAGTTTGGACCAAAATAAACTTGGTAATAAAATTAACCTGGGGGATATGAGGCTGTTTATAATCTTTACTTACGCCATTTAAGATGACTCAGTCATACACTGTGCTGTAGAATATTAATGTTAATGTGTTTGATTTTAGTGCTATGAAACAAATATTAAAATAACAATGTTTACTTTCTAAAATTGGAAAAATTTTAAATTCTGAAACATTTCCTACCCTAATGCTTTCTAATTGCTGATTTCTATTACCAAAAATATGTAAATATAAGAGGAAATTGATTATAAACCATATGGGAAAACCATATGAGAAGTACAAATAATAAAAATGTGAGGTATAAATTTAGAAACATAAACATGAATAGAGAAATATAGATTATGATGAGACTTAAAAATATAATCTTCATTTTAAAGAGAAATGGAAGCTTGAAAAGGGGTTAAATGACTTGCTTAAGGTTAAACAGTGAAAAATTGAAGCTGGAACCCAGGTCCTTAATACTTCAAATAGCATACATTCCACTATCCTGATATTTGAAAATATCTACAAAGAAAAAGAAAAAATGTGGAAAAAAAATGTATTGACAGAAAGTTAAAGAAACATGTTGTCCCTTTATTAAAGAAAAAGGAAAGCAGATGATAGCTTATAGAATGCATGAAAAAAGCTCTTATTAACTTTACCTCCAACAATTAAAAACAGTAAGTAAAAATAAAGCCCCACAGTAGCCATAATGGCAAAGAAGGAAGGAAGAATAGAAAAATTAGTATGAAATGATTAACCTAAAGCATTCACATAACTGGCCCTGAAAGCTTTTCATTTCCAGTATAATAAATAAATAGGCAAAAATGATTATATTAAATGAGTTGACTAAAATCACCACTTCTTGCTGAGGGAACAGAAAGTGCTAAAGATTAAAAAAGGGCCAGTTTGGTGTCATGCTTGAAAAAAATAAAAAAATATAAATTGCAACTTTAAAAATGTACTTCTACACCTAAGAAAATGGAGAAAATTATCACAAAATTTACCTGTGGTCACCTAGAGAGTAATAATCAACATGAAGACTTGAAGTACAAGTCTGGTCAAACTAATCTAATTGCCTTCTTTTATGGTTTTACGGACCTGGAAGATCAAGGAGAAGTAATATAAATAATCTCTTAATTTTAGGAAGGTTTCAGATTTTAGGCTTACTGAGTATTTATATAATCATTAATAGGCCAGGAAAATATAGTCTGGATTACCTAAGTGTTAAAAAGTGGCATATAACTCTGGAGAGCAGATTTGATTATCAATGTATTAAATATCAACAAATTACGTGCTATTTACTTAGCAAGAGTTGGTGAAACGTTCAGTTAGTCCTAGGATCAACATTTTCCTCTCTGACCCAGGCCAGGACATAAGTTTATTAAATCGCAGGTGACACCAAAAATATGGGGAAATACTGTATTTCAGAGAAAAAGACCACATTAAAATGAAAAATGTGGTTAGAAATTAAGGGAACTTCTTATCAGAAGAGCAAAGATATCAAGAAAATGCCCCAAGACCTAGATTTTTGAGTCAGCAATGCAGTACCACCCTTGCAGGCAGAATAATGGAATGCCTGCAAAGGGACTTCAGAAGGTAGCAACTATGATTAATTTTTTTTTATTATAGTTGACTATCCTATAGAGATGATTTTACTTTTAAGTTCTTAGTGATTTAACTCATCAAAACTAGGAGATCAAATTACTGTTTACTCTTTCAGGCCTATAACTCAAAGAATGGCCTTTTAGAACCAGCCAATTAATCACCTATCACCAAGAGTAAAATGGAAATAAATTATGAAATAAAATTATAACAGGCTTTGAAAATGAGAGGGAAGCTTATTCTGAGAAGTAATGCTAATTACCTCCAATTTCAGGTGAGAATCAAGTAGTTTGATAAGTGGAATGTGAGTAAATTTTATACATATTCCTTAGTTTGGTCTTTATAGTTTTATCATTTAGTGTATTACCGGATTAAATGTGATTAAATTAATACAAAGAACAGAAGAATGTACAGAGAATATTTTTATGGCTGCTAGATGGGATGGGTTTTGGGAGTGTGAAAAGGGGGAAAAGATTAAGGTGTATAAATTGCCAGTTATAAAAAATCACAAGGATATAAAGTACAGCATAGGGAATAGAGTCAACAATAATGTAATAACTATGTATGGTGTCAGATGTGTACTAGACTTACTGGGTAATCTCATAAAATATAAAAATGTCTAATCACTATGTTGTATACCTGAAACTAATATAATATTGTATGTCAACTATAATTGAGAAATAAAAAATAAAATTAAAAAAAAAAAACATACAAAAAGCACTGAAGGATGATCTATGCTTTCATTCCCCACTCTCAGTGTAGTTCTAATCTGTTATGTACTCATCTGGACTAAAAAATATACTTTCCCCATGTTTAAAGGCTTAGGAAATGACGCTCTTATCCTCCAGATGGATGGATGGATGGATAGACAGATAGATAGATAGATATAATCTGCTTAAAATGAATTGGATACTTCCCTTTTCTCAATTCTTTCCCAGGGTAGCTTTATTTTCTGAATCTCCTTTTTAAGGACTAAGACACAGACTTCTCACTAAAAAGGTAAAAAGATCAAAGTAGGGTGGAGGAACTTAGCAGGAAAGTATTTAAATTTCAGAATCACAAATCCCAAATTCATTAATTAGAAGAGTCTCAGGTGCACTGTTCAACTCTGGATTTTATAAAGAAACACATGGAGGACTTGACAGGGTTCAGAGTACTGTTATGAATGAAATAAGATTTGTGAAGAAAAATTAAAGTAACCAAGTCATTCACATATTCAGTCAAAGAACATGCATATATACTGAGTATCTTTTTATAAACCAGACACTGTGCCAGACAGAATTCTTCAAGTGGGAGAAAGGCAAGGAGATTATATAGTATTATTAATAAAAGTACTTATATTAGAAAGGCACACAGATCTCAATTCCCATTCTAATTCTGATCAACTAGCAATGGTCACTAAGTCAAAACTCACCAAGAATGTCATGACTGATGAGCACTGCTATCGGTAATGGGTGGGGAGCAGCAGGACACATATGTGTTTGTCATTACTGTCTCATATTATAATGAACACTAATTTCCTAAGAATCACATAAATAATAGTATTCTGAATTTGTAAAGTACTTTTCTAAATATTTTTACACATATTAACTTAGGTTGTGCTCAAAAAATTCTCCAAGATTAGGTTGTCAGACATTACTTTCACTCCACTGGAAACGGGCAGAGAGATTCGCCCAAAGCCACACAACTAGTTAAAGGCAAAAACTCTATTGCAACTCAGATTTCCTCATTCGTAAATGATCTACCCTTGATCTTTATAATTAAAGGTTGTTAGAACAGAATGGTGTCCAGATGTTTCCTATTTCTCTACTAAGAAAAAAAGAAGAAACTGGTTTAAACTATCATACAGATTTAAGTTAAACATAACGAAGAATTTTCTGACAGTGAAAGCAGCTAACCATTGGAATAAGTAACTAAAAAGAAGCCTGTCCTATTTTACTTTCTGAAGACCGGAAGACATTTTAAATATTTTTTTCTGGGAAAAAATGTTAACTGCCCCCAAATCCTTCAAGAGGGATTACAGTATTATAGAAGGAGCAGGAGTTTTAATTAGAGGGATCTAGGTTCAAATGCTGCCTCAATTAACCAGCTCGGTTACCTTAGGCCAGTTATGTAACTTCTCTGGGCCAGGTCTAAACTGGAGATAATACCATCCCTCACAGAGTTATAGTAACATGTTACATTACCTGGAGTCTCCTTCTAATCCTTTTAATCAACAAAAAACCCATGGCTTTTAATCTTAAAATCTTCAAAACTAAAGTGAGAAGAGAAACAAGTGCTTAAAATACCAGGTTCATATTTTCCTCCTTACTCAAGGCAGATATCTCCACTTGAGACGACCAAATCTTGCCAACTCTCTAATTCTCCTAGAGAGCACAATTCTTTGCACAGGGCAAGTTCTCAGTGAAAACCAAATGTAGCTGAAAGTAGTATAGGAAATTTAAAATAAAAAGAGTAATGATAAAAAAACATGCACTGGAGTCTGTGCTGGACTCGCCATATAAACATACTGCTCCTATTACTAATAAAAACAGCTGCAGCTAAATTTAACACACACTATAGGCTATATAAACAGAAGGGAGGGCATTCCTATGGTTTTTGAAAATGAAGTCTCTTTTGTAGATTATCTCACTTGATTTCCCTTTTATGGATGAGGAAACAGGCTTCCAGAGAGTAAAAGATCTGTCTAAGGTCACAGAGTCAATAAATGGCAGAGATAAGGTATGACCCAGGCAGTCTGATTCCAGAGTCTATAATGTTAACCACTATGCTATGTTGATCCCTCCCCTTCTAGTGGAAAAAGGTCTAGAACAAAAATATCTACTCTGCTTAGTACGTAAATAGTACTTTTAATTTCCACAGAAAAATAATCTTGCTAAGTGAGAAACTTTGGGGTCCATGCAGGCAGATACAAGAGTATCTGCTCAATGTATAAAGAAGTCAGAAAGACATAAATCAGGAATCTTCCACATGCATCTTCTCAGACATAAAGAATGAGAAAGCTCTGGAGCTTATTAAAGGAAAAGTCCTCTATAATCTGTACAGCCTTGGCACCAATAGATAGTAGGAACTTATCACGATGGGTCTCTATTCACAACTAAAGACCTCCTTTAAAAAAGTTAGTAATAGGGTACCCACTTAGCCAACAGTCTCATTTGTAACTGAATCACTGAACTGTCCTTTGTATAGCTGGGTACTGAACACAAATACTTCAGGTGGAGCTGCATGCTGATGTGCCTACAGAGAAGTAGAGGAGAATACTCAAGTTGATATCCATGTAAAACTGTTGCTGGATACCTGTAGAGATACACAGGAAAGCATGATACACTGCAAAAAGTCACTTCACCTTTATAGATACCATTGTTATTACCCTCTATTGATCTGAGATAATTGTGGTTATCACAGGGAAATCATTTTCTTCAGAGACAACCAATTAATAAAGAGTTAAGGACACTGCATTCTCCTTTAATTCTATTACTTCCATTGATAAAAACTAGAGGAATCCTCCCATTTCTATAAACTGTAAGAGGCCTTTGAGTGAACAATGCAATGGAAAAATCAAAACTGCCTTATTATAATCATTAAAGTTTCAAAACATTAGTTGGGTTCTGTTCTGAAACTCTAGCACCTGCCATAATATACTCTGTCACTAGTTATCTGGCCAGTGCAGCTGAGAGCCCAGAAGCTACCTGCTATCACCAAAGCAGAGTGGACAGGAAGTATTAATGGCCTTGTTAGACTGGCAATAAACAAGGAGTTTGAAACTTCAATTCGTTTAATGAAAAAATGAAGTTACTTTTCAGTAAGTGGAATTTTAAGAATAAACTGCCTTCACAGATTCCACAGATCGTGAGCTTAAGGCAACGAGATTGTCTATAGCCTGAAGGTTGATAAAAAGTACTTAAATACAAAGCTGGAGTCCCAAACCTTTACAGACAAATCAACAGCTTATAAAGTGGAGAGAGAGATTTTAACCTCAAAACTATAGGGAAAGAAAAATCCTATTTGTGAATCAGTTGAAATATTTTCTGAGAACTCTTAGATACTGAAAAATAATCAGAAGTTAGGTAATCTAGATATATTCTAATGGAGCCACTCAGGACTGTCCATACAGAAAGAAAAAATACCTCCTTCGGTTATCAGTGTCAGCTGCTGGCTTTTCTTTAATTTGTCTTCACCCAAGATCTAAACCATTTGATAATACCATGGCAATCATGGCCAGTAAAACCATAGCAAATAATGTTTTCTGCCTCTGAGATTATTGTGTTTTCACAGAAAAAATTTTCTCAGGGTTTGGAGCAAGAACTATAGAAAAAGCCAGGGATGAGCTGAGAAAACCAAACCTATCTTAGAAAACAACGGTAGAATGGATTAAGATGCCTTGGTGTTTAAAACATGCAGACAAATCCTGAAATGTATTCCTCCTAAATATAAGGCATGAAAACTATTTCAATACACCTGGGAGGCTTCTAGAAAATAGTAATGACAAAATGGAATAAGCTTCATTTTGTTTTTTAATACATATCTTACAGTGAGCTCTAAAGGGATTAAAGAAGAACGCCATCACTTCAACTCACCTCGGGCTTCTTGTAGTTTCTTAAGTTCGGCTTCCCGTTCAGTTTTGCTCTGTTTACTTCGAACCCCAAGGGCACTGATGACCAGCCTTCTGGCTAGGGCTGCTGAAGTCTCAGGACGCTCCTTTGCTGGGTGGAGGAATTCTGAATGAGAGAAAGAGAGGGTGTAAGAGGGAGTAACGTAAAACACTCTAGCTCTAAGTGATTTAACTCAGTAATTAACATACGAAATTGACTAATAAGGGCTGCATCAGTAGTAATTAATACAAGCCTGAAAGATGAAGATCAGAGGAAATTAACATGGCAAAGCACAAACAACCCTTGCTTCATTATCTGTATTAACACAATTTCTTATAGTGACTCTTATGAAATAGCTAAACACAGAGGTAAACTAGATAAGGATGTCATCAGAAAATGGTTGCTGCATTGCTTGCAGTTAGCATTTCCCATTCTCTCCAAGTGGCTGTTCAGATGCCACATTTCCAACATAGCCATTTTTCTTTTCTATTTTTCCTTAAAAACATACTTCCTTTAACACTAAAAAAAAAAGTGTTATGGCTTTAGAACTCTGGATGCTATACAAGTGCTGAAAAAAAAACAATAACACTAACATCAACAAGAAAAAAAACCAAGACTATAGACTCACCAGCATAAGCTCTAGCTTTGGCCTTGGCTGCTCTTGTGGCCTGTGACAAGGGCCGGATCTTCACCATGGCATGTTTACTACCCAGAGCATCACGAGCTACAAAGAGGAATAAATATAAGGAAGAGAAGACATGAAGAAGAGTGATGCAAATGCAAATTTAAGACTAATTCTTAGAAAGTATTTCCTAGATGTTATGCTTTTTTTTTCATGGCAAGCAAAGGGGATGGTAAGCTCTAGAAAATCCCTAAGGAACAACTTGACAGTGATTATTTTTAGATCAAGGATCAGCAAACTATGGCACTGTGACTATTTCCAGCCAACTATCTGTTTTTGTAAATAAAGTTTTACTCAAACAGCCATGCTCATTTGTTTGCATCTTGTCTGTGGCTGCTTTCTTGCTACAAAAGCAGAGTTAAGTAGTGACAAAGACCATATGCCCTAAAATATTTACTATCTGGCCCTTTACATAAAAAGTTTGCAGACCTCTATTCTAGGTGGTTCAGACAAGAACCAAAATCTCTAATTTCTTTGTATACCTCTGCATCAGATGTAACATGAGGCCAATGACATATGTGAAAAGGCCCAATCATATATTCAGAAAGCAGATATTACAATCTTTCACTGGATAGGTTAAAGGGCTACTTCAAATTCATTCGTTTGGGGGGAAAATCATAAGTACTGTAAGATTTAGTCACACAAGTTTCTTAAATCTCTACCTAAAATCTGTTCACATACTAGCGTAACTGACAGTTATGTAACAAACAACCTCAAAAGGAGCTGACTATTTCTCCAAATATGTTCAGATTAACATAAAGAGGGAGAAGGAAAGTGCATGAGTAACCAACACCATGCCTAAAAAAAACCTTTATCTGCCAAGTACTATACTGGCTAAATAAAATCCCAGTTGGCTGGAACTGAAGAGAAAAAAAGGACAAGTGGCAGAAGAAAATGTACAACAAGAAAAGAACACTAAAATCCATTGGTAAATTACCTGTAATCGGACTGGAGAATACTCCTAGGGCATGTGTATCATCCACCCATTTAATATCAAATCCTTTCTTCCTGCAACAAAAACACCCCACAATTTTGTTTCTTAAAATTTACTTCCATGAAACACCTTTCAAATAAAGTTCCATAAAGCATTGCATGATAAGAAACACTCAACAAGAGCACAGATGGAATGGGGATAATGACATAAAAAACAGCTTGGAGGACAAAAAAAGCCACTGATTTTTAAAAGCAATAATACCACCATAAAGAACTACCTGGGAGTATTTTACGTTCCCAGCCATTTTACAGACATCAACTAATTAATCCTCACAAGTCCCTTGGGGAGGTATTTTTTTTACGCACTATTTACAAGAGACATTCTATGGGCATATGGGCACAAAACAAGAAGAGGTAGAAAGGGGGTCCAGAGGAGGGGTAGAAGAATACTAGAGGAGGAGGTAGGCGGGGAAGGGCACCTGGATTTAAGGCATATGTAGGCTCAAGAACGGAGAAAGAGATAGAGACAGAGAGGCAGTGGAAGACAGGTCATTCAAAGGGAAAAAAAAAGTCAAGTAATAGAAAAAAGTCAAGTACTGTGGAAAGAGCTCAGGTGTTTGAGGGTCAGAGATATAAATGGACTCGGGTTCTGCCACCACCTTGATTCCTTGGGCAGGTTTAAACCCTCTTGAGCTAGTTCTGCTCATCTGCAGAAAGAGGCATAGTACTTCTCACGGAGTTGTTGTGAAAATGGAAATGAGATCATCCATGACAAGGCAAAGAACACGGTGCTGAGCACTCAGTGGACATTTAGTAAATGAATGGTGCTCATTATTTTTTATTATTAATAGCAATACTCATCAGGAAGATTATTAATATTTATGAAGATGGTGATTAAAATATGAAGTTGGCTAGTATTTGGCTCAGACATTATAGGCTTTTGCACCATGACCTCTTCTTTATTTTTATAAAGCACTATAATGAAAAAAAAATGACAACTCCTAAAATGTTTTTTCTTCTTTAACAACCAGTCAAGAAAAAAATTACTTTGAGGGAAAAAGAAATAAGGCTTTGTAGGTTAGTTAAGAAAATTTCCTGAATGTAAGGGTAAGTTTGACCATGATCTAAAATGACCACAGGGGTTAGAGACGGAAAAAATTAAATAGTAGAAATCTATAGCATAAGATAGTTTACAAAAAGGACAGAAGAAAACCTAGATGGGTTCTGGAGGGTCTTTTAGACTTTAGAATTTAAAAGTCTTTCAAATGCTTTTCTTTTGAGGATTTTTTTGGATTTATTTTTTTAAATGGTCTTACAGGTTAAGATCAGGAAAAAACAAATCAATGGGAAGTTAACAATCCATAAGAATTAACTAATCTTCAGGAAAGTCTACATACTTTAATAACAATCTAAGGTAGTTTTAATTTGTGATTTAATCTCATCTACTGCTTTTAAAAATCTACGATGCATTTTGTACGGAACAGGCTCTAATACTGGGTATTACATAACTAATAAATTTGACTGACCACCTACACTATATATTTAGAAGGTCTATGAGAGAGACTAACTGTCCTCCAGTATCCAGTCACCCCTTCTTTCTTTTATAGAACTGATGCCCAGCACCCTCAACCATATATAAGTGAGGTATATTGCTGCTAGCTAGTGTTCTAGAACTTTAAAGAAAAATAGAATGCTTGTTTTTGCAAATAAAGTTTTACTGAATATAGCCACACTCATTTGTTTACATATGGTCTATAGCTGCTTTTGTGCAACAATAACGGAGTTGCCTAAAATATTTATAATCTGGCCCTTTAAGAAAAAGTTGGAGGCTATCCCCAAATGATATAAAATCGTACGAATTCAAGAGTCACATGATTAATTTTAAATTAAAAATTTTAATATCAAGATTACAGCATTTAAGTATAATTCTTCTTGGTACTGACCTCCTTTCAGACCCTGAAAATCTTTTAATAACTTTCTAGATTATTTCTTTATTCCTGAAGCTTGTTTTTATCTTATAAACTAGAGATATGGAGGTATACTTCTGACTCTTTTATCTTTTCCTATGCTTTTAGGAATGATATGCAAACAAAGAGTCAGTGCAATTGTTTTCAAAACTACTTCTATCAATTTCAATTTATATTCACTATATAAATGAATAAAATTAAATCAATGAAACGAGTCAGAAACAGAAGCGTTGTTGCGTCTATAAAAACTGAGTTGAATGCTCTGGAAGACCAGAGAAAGGTGAAGTCACTAAAAAACTCAAAGAACTATTATCAGTTATGTTAGGGCAAAACAGCCATAAGCAATATGGATAAAAATAAACCCTATAAGCAATATGCACTCAGGTACGTTAAAGTTCTTACTCTAAAGAAATGAAACTGGAAATCATAGTAATATATTATGAGGGTGACATATAAGAACTCTTCTATCAACCAACCAATAACTTTAAAAAAAAAAAAAAAGGCCTGGCACCACATCAAAGACTGGCAACTAAGTGGACATTTATAAGTGTTGTTAAAATAAACTAGCTGAGACACATAATAATTATTTTTTATCATTCTCCACTTGATTATTTCTGAGGTTATTCTGACCTCAAATCAATAATTTCATTTACAGTGTTCTTGGACTGTTAGTGCCATTGGTGCTTGGCAAAAAAAAAAAAAAATCCTTTCAGGAAAAATCTTTGTTTATGTTTGGCCTCAATTCCCATAAATAAAATTTCAAGGAAAATGGGTGGCTCACAGTAAAAACAAACGAACAAACATAAAAACTAAACTTCTCAAAAAGCAAGGCACTGTGAGTGAGAATTTGCAGAAACAGAACTAAAAGAACTTCAGGTAAAGGAACTACCAGACATAAACTATAGGAGGTCTATGTTGAATATACTTAAAGAAAATTTTTAAATCTTGAAAATATTTGGAGAAAACAAGAAACTAAAAAATGACCATGAAGATTTGAAAAAGATAGAGAACTTTGAAAAATGAAAAACATAGTAAAATTAAATTTAAAAATTCGAAGAACAGATTTAACAGCAAATTAAACTTAACTGAATAAAAAAATTAGTGAACTGGAAATCAGAGTTAAAGAAATTATTCAGAATGTAACTGACAAAGAAATGGAAAATATGAAGGGGGGGTGACATGAGAATTAAGTGAGAGGTCTAATATATATTTAATTGGCATCTTAGAGTAGGTAAAAGAGAAACTGGTACAGGTAATATTTAAAAAGATAATGTCTGAATGTTCTCCAAAACCAATGAAATACATTAATTCATTGATTTAAGAAGCCCAAATAATCTCAATAAGAATAAGTAAAAAGAAACACAGTCACATCATACTGAAAATGCAGAACACCAAAGAAAAGAGAAAACCTGAAGAGCATCCAAAGAGAAAAGAGGGATTACATTCAGAAATGACAGTTGTTAGACCTTCAGTTCACTTCTCATCCTCCATTGAGAAAGGCAGAAGACAGAATAACAACTTCAAGTTTCTGAGAGAAAAATAACTGCCAACCTAAAACTTTATTATCCAGCAAAAATATCTTTAAAGAATGAAGTTGAAATAAAGCCATTAAAAAACAACAACACACAAAAAACCAACTGAGTTTGTTACCATACCAGCAAACTGTTACTAAATGAAATGGTAAATAATATGTTTCATCCAGGAGGAAAAATATTTCAGATGGAATGTATGAGAGGCAAGAAGAGATAAATGAAAACACAGAAAATGGGTAAATCTAAATGCTGAATATATAAAACAAAAACATCAAGTGGAGTTTAAAAGGAAAAATAAAAATATTTAAAAGGATCAAAACGCTCAATCACAACAGCATATAAATTGGGGTGAAGAAGAGGTGAAGAATGAAACTGGGGAATGGAGCTAAAAGCCCTTATCATGTTTGAAAAAGTGTAAAAATATTAACTTTAGCCACTGATAAATTAAGCATGCATTTTGTAATTTCCAAAGTAACTACCAAAAACTAGAAAGAGTATCATTTACCCAAAAAATGGAATGAGAAAAAATACCTCATCAATCCAAAAGAAGGCAAGAAAGAAGAGAAAAAGATGGAACAAGTAAACACACACACAAAAAGATGGAAGGTATACATCCAAATACAGTTGACCCTTGAACAACACGGGTTTGAAATGTGCAGGTCCACTTATGTGATTTTTTTTAACTTAAAGTGTTGATACAGTATAGTACTGTATTTATATTGTCTCTTCCTTATGATTTTAATAACATTTTCTTTTCTCTAGTTTATTTTCTTGAATAATACAGCATATAATACATATAACATACAAAATATGTGTTTATGTTATTGGTAAGGCTTCCTGTCAACAGTAGACTATTAAAAGTTTTTGGAGAGTCAAAAGTTATATGTGGATTTTTGACTGTGTGGGTTGGTCAGCGCCCCTAACTCCTACCTTATTCAAGAATCAATTGTGTATTAATAATTACAATAAATATAAATGGATTAAAGGCACAATGAAGGTAGGTTTAGAAATCATTGATATTGTTCTTTCTAAATGCTAAAATGGGGTCTACAAAGGCTATTTGGCATTTTTAAGAAACTTAGAAGAGTGGTTTGTTTAATACAGTCCATTTCTAATGGACCTAGAACAGACAATAAATAAACTTGATGCTACTAAACAGGGAATATAAAACAAGAGATGATTTTTCAGAAAACATTTTAAGAAAATTTCATTCCACCTTCTCTAACATCCCCAATGATTTGCAAATACTTACTGATAACTGCAGAAAACTCGTAGGAGGTCTTCAGTACGAAATTCTTGGGGGAAATCATAAATTTCAATGACATGTGGGAATTCACAATCACTTAGGTCAATATCAGGAACTTCATTGTTGTAATAATCAAATCTAGGTTCTTGGATGCTTTTTCTATTCTTCATATTCCCTGATAACTGAGGAGGAGGAGGAGGAAGCATAAAAGTGACTGTTACATCAAGCCACAGCATTATAAAACATCCTCCCTTATATAAACAATCTTCCTCGTCTATATATTCCCATTCCTTGACCTTTAGCATTGTATTAACGCTGTTCATAATACAACAATGACCACGGTTCTATCAGCCAGTTTCTATTATACATGTGTAATACTGGAAAAGGTATTGAAATTCTAACAAGAACAGTCAGCACATGAAACTCAACTTGCATCTATCAACCAGTGTGTGAGAAAAAGTAAAATGATTAATGTGGTGAGTTACGAATGGCACATCTTGGAAAATGAATTTCAGAAAACAGATGAAGAGATGAATTAATAACATTTGTTTTATTGAGCTTATTGATCAGACTCATCTCATAGATTCTTTTTTTGGAAGTGAACAAAAACACAATTTTTAAAAGTGAAAATACTTTGTTAGTCTACCTTTTGTTGAATATAGCTTACAAAGGAATTTGTTAAAACAATTTTAAGTGGTACAAGTAATTAAAGGTCCCTAGCATGAAAGCTACCTAAGGAATTTCCACATAGCAGGTTAGTAAAAAAAGTTAATAGTAATGAAAAATACTTAAAATTCTACTATCCTATGAAAAAACTAAAGGCTATTTCACATTGGAAGCAGAGGGAAGTGGAAAAATAGAAAGTGGCAGCAAAGCCCTGAGAGTCATTTTTGTCATTCACCTGTTATTAAACCTAGATGTTAGTACTGACCACCCAAAGCCTGCACACCCAAGAGTGTCTTCTCTCTGTTAATCAAAAGTCCAACTAGATTCCATCAAGCTTTCCCTCTTTTATATTATGCTTCTTTTCCCACCAAATGAGGAAATGAGAACTTGCAATGCCAAGGATTTATCACCTTTCCTTGGAGAAGTGAAACATGGATTCAAGAATTTTATTTGGGAGAGAGAAAAGGGGAAAGGTGATTTAAGTAAAATCAACAAAAATATTTATTGCTGTGCCTCTAGTTCTATTTCTCCACTATGCTTCAGTTTTATATATAAAAAGAATGGGAATAATAATAGTACTTTCAACTCATAGGTACATATATGGTGAAATAAGATGATACAGTAAGTGCTTAGAATACCGTCTGGCACCTAAGTATTCGATGACAAATTCAAGACCTAAATCTGGGAATATTCTGTATTTTTTACAAGCTGTTCTCACAACCTGGAATACTTTGTCTGCTTTTGATCCTTCCTCTCCTTTAAGATCCTTCAATCTTTATCTCCTCTTGAAGCTTTCCCTATTGACTCAAATTTGGTGGTCTCTCCCTCCTACATACTACTATATATGTGACATACTACTATATCATTACACTTAGCAGCTGGATATATATCATATTTCGCCAATTCTAAGATGCACATTTTTTTTACACTGTAACATCTTTGACATCAGGATGCATCTTACAATAGTGCATCTTATCACTGCTTGCCTGCACATGCATGAGCATAAAGTACTAGTACCAAAACTTGCAGAAAGTATGGTTAATAATGTGGAAGAAAATCTCAGGTATAAGAATAGCTCTATATAAGTGCAAAGGTAGCTTAAGAATACAGCAACAATGATCTTTGCTTTTTTTAATCTTTAAGAAATGCCGCATCTTCCAAGTTCTTGATGACACAGAAGTTAATACAGAATGGAAAGACATCAAGATCAATGACTGAGTCAAGAAGTTATTAGAATGAACTGGACTATAAATATGAAGTTTTAGAAAAATCTTAACCAATTTATTTCACCTACATTTTCCTTATTTAAGAAATGATATATGATAAAAAAAATTTCGTCTAATAAATCTAAAAGAGTTCTTTCAATATTTATAAAATAAAATTCTAAAGGGTAAGCATGGTATGAAGTTTAAATTCTTTCTTAGTGATACATAAAATAATGATGTATTTATTTCACTATCAATGGCATTTTCAATTCAAAGAAACCAGGACACTTGGATTCTAGTGTTAACTCTGGCACTAACCTTAGCTATGTAAGTACCAACTTTTCTGAGCCTTAGTTACCTTACCTATGAAAGAAGACTAGACTATATTATGTTACAGATCCCTCTCAATATTAACATTCTACTTTTAAAAAAAAGTATAGTTCTATCTCTTAAACAAATTACAGTTCCTAATCCTTAAATTTCAAGGACTGTGATATAATCCTAGCTCAGATCTTGAAAAGTATGAAGAACATTTTTTTGTGGGTACACAATTAAAAATAACAAACCACTTTATAGTTATGGCTATAACAAATTTAAATATAGGGGGTAAGAGGAGTTAAAGGGCCAAGGACAATACAGACCTGCTCATTACCTTGTGGTAAAACACTACTGCAGCAGCTTCAAATGTCACCATGTCTACTTACATGTGATTATTTACAGAACTAACCCATAGAGTCAATTCTCAATTAGACAGGTTAGGTTATTCAAGTACTTTGGTTCTATATATTGCTCTTCCACTGTTATCTTGTGGTTAATTCACTGCTTATTAATTTACGATCTATTGAAGAAAATCAATTTAATATTTTATTATTTACTATAAACCTTGATAAATTAAAAGATGTAGCTGGAGAACAGCTTAAGCAAAAAACAAAAACAAAAAATTAAGGTTTTTAGATTATCTGGATTTGATTCTATTCTAAGGTATTACAATACCACAGAAAACTGAGAACAGCCAAGAATTTTTCATGTTGGTCTATGGTAATGTGAATAAGCAAAAGCTAGAATGTTAAAATATTTTACTCATTTAACTTCTCATCTTTAGCAGATGAGAAATAACACTATTTATTTAAAAAATAAGAAGTACTTTAAGTCTTTTTCAATTTCTCATGTCCTAAGTTCAAAAACATCCAAAAAGAGTTCAAAAAAAAGATAATGACAGTGTTTAATATATAACATAAATTATAGCTTCCAGCCCTCTTCCATATTGCTTTGGGCCTAAGTCCTTTAAGTCCTTTTCAGTGGTAAAAAAAGTCCTTTTCAGACATTTAAATGCTAACATTTTATACATTAAGTATAAGAGTAAATAATCTCTAATAATGGTATTCCCTATCTGCATATAAAATTATCTAATATATATCTGCTATGTCTCCATTAATCTTTTTAAGAAACCAAGGCAAGAAACAAATGGCTTCAAAATATTTGTAAAACTGAATGGGTAGAATGCCACAGAAGGTGCCATCTAAAGACTTCTCTAGAACAGCTATCAGCAACATCTCAATACTGATTATCATTAGTGTGAGAAAGCAATGGCCACAGCTTTGGCTTTAGGCACAGTAAAAGAGAAGGGAAAGGAGAAAGTGAAAAGGCAAGCAGAAAAGGGCAAAATAAGGGGAAAAAATCTATAATAATGAGACATGTAGAGTACTCTAACAATTGGTTCAGATGATCATTTACTGACCCAGAGCCAGAGAATAGCCAGAGAGATCTAGTTCTCTCTCATGAATGGTAATGTAATGGTACATGAGTGGGCAAGGACCGAGTGAATATCCTAAACCAACATGGACCTGGTTCCTACTCAGACAGGACAGAAAGTTTAACATGGCAAACTGATATCAGCATTCTTGGGAAGGTGCTATATAGATCCACTGAATAGTGAAAACATTGCAGTAGATTAAATGTAAAGTCAAGAGGAAGACTAAGAAGGCAGGTAGACATATCCATATTTCCTCCTCAGCATGATTGGAAAGACCAGATGGAGAGATACTATTGATGAGGTAGAAAGATAAGACTAGGCTAGCCTAAAATAGTAAAACTAAGTCAAATGGGGGATGCTAGAGGTCTGAAGCTTCCCAAACTAACTTTGATAGCTTAACTCAGGTACTGCCATAGTGATCAGTGACAACAGCTGTCCATTGGACCTAAGAAAAATTGCAAACTTGGCATTTACTGCCATTCTGCTTCTTGCTTGATTTCTCTAATCTCCGATCTCTCTCCTTCTTATTCTCCCATTAGTTATCTCATTAGCTACCCAAGATCCTGCATCACACCCAGGCTTGTTCTCTCACATCAAAATTGTTCCTTGTTTATTATTGCTTTATACAGTGTTAGTCCTTGCCTATCTGTCCCTTCTAGCAACAGTGAATATATATGTACTTCTGACCTTCAAACTGCAGACCCAGACCCACTGGCATAAGAAATGAGTCAATCTTGTTCCAGGCAGGCCTTTAACATACTAGTGATAATAACAGTATATACCCAACTATTTACAATTTATACTGTATCAAACTCTAAGTGCTCAATATTTTCTATTTAACAGCAAAGTTATGGGTTATCAACTATTAATGAGGTCCATCAGGGTGGAATATCAATGACTTTCCTCTCTTTGTTTGTTTTTACTAGTTAGATTATGTATTTTTCATTTCAATTATGGGTTTTCTACTTAAAAATAGTGTTTTTTCAAAAGACTACAGGGAGACAGAGCATATGGACATGAATTAGCATATACAGAAGGAATAGGTAGTGCTCCTTTATAGATAGTGTTCCTTTACTCCTCTTTTCCATGGCTGCACATTGTTAGAAGCCTTCTGTAATAAAAGGAAACTTTTACCTAATTAGTTTTCTTACCTTCAAACTCAAATCAAGGCCAGAAATAGCTTTAGTGAAAGGACCAGATGCCAGTGTCTATCAATATCAATGTGATATTGCTAGTATCCTACTAACCCTCCTATCAATAAGTTTGCTCATCAGTAGAGGCACAGGGGCTTTAGAAATTTTATATAGATAATAATAATTCCTGTGTACTTACTTGTACCAAGATCTCAGGGTTAAAATATTCATGCCAACATCCTTTTCCTTATCAATTACCAATTTAAGCATCCCATACCATCACTTTAGGAAATTAGGTGTGATCTTAGAGACTCATCAGGAGTTGCAGTTCTGGGAGTTCATTAACCAACTAACTATGCTCTCTATCCTCTTCAGGCAGTTTCAGAGGTTCAAATGTCACAGGAAACTGCTTCACATGCCAATGACTGCCACACCCTGCTCTACAGCATACCTCCATGCCTATTAGAAGTATTAAACATACTTCCATATGTCTAACCATTGTCAACAAAGAAACAAGCCAGCTGGGAAAAGAGCCAAAAATCTTTGGTTGGAAAGTTTTCAAGGTAGGCAGACACTCTAGCCTTTAATAAAGTATGTTTGGAGCAATATAAATAATAAACTAAGAGTAATAGTCACCAAAGGACTATTAATATTATTGGGTTATGACATCTTTTAATATTATCATTACATCTTCTAAAACCCAAAGCACAGGAGACCAAAGTTTAAAATTGGATCCACAACACAGCATTCTCAATCTATCTCATTTCTTGCTCTCATTCTTCCTTATCCCTTAACATAGACCCACTCTCTACCAAACACAAAAGATACAAACACAACACTCAGGCACTGGCTGTCTTCAGCTTAAAACACTACATACTCCACACTTTCCTGCAATTCCCAGCTTTTGGCCATGCTGGTGTCCTCTTTGGCTATAGCACTACGCTCCTCCAAATATTGAGTAGTTGCCTAAATTCTTTTGTACCTATTCAAAACAGTGTTAATACCTGAAAACGATTCTGAATTGAGCCTGAATTGACGCTATACTGAGGTCTCTTTCCTCCTCCGGCAACAGTGTCTGAATAAAATGTTTAAACTGCTTAAAAAAAAAAAAAAAAAGACCTGAGAAAGAGTTGCCCACCTGAACCCCCTGCCCACCTCAATACAGAAGCCATAACCCTAAGCTACCACACAGAATTCAAGTACCAGCAGCAATGATGTTTTAAAAGTGCCTGGGGGCAACCTTAAAAAGGAAGTATCAGTTCTGCTCTGTTGCCTATATCCATTCAATGGATATTCAGAGTCCTACCACATGTAAAACGCTGTGTATGCCCATGTCCTTCTTTTGTAGGAAGCTGTTCTTTCCCTGCTATTCCTATGGCCTCGAGTAGTCCCTCTGTCAACTCCTATGAACACTGTTTCCTTTCTTAGATGAAGGCCTTCTTCCAATGCTTGGATCCTTAGTAACTTCTTTATATTCACCTCACTTCCCCCATTATTAGTATTTCTTAATCTGATCTGCGTCTAAAACCCCTGAACAGTGTTTTTCTAATTATGGACTGCCAGTCATTTCTGGTTGCCACACTCACTTTCTGATAAACATTTAAGTTTGTGTATTACCTCTGAGCAGTGGTTCTCACCTTATGTGCATCAGAATCACTTGAAAAACTTATAAATACACACACTGCTGGGCTAAAGAGTTTACATTTCTAACAAGTTCCCCGGGTGATGCTCATGCTGCTGGTCCAAGGACCATACTATGGAAACCATCACCTTTGAGAATCTGATGAAAGCAATAAAAAACATAAAAATTTTCATGCAATTTCAAAGAGCTCATGGATACCCATTCATAGATATCTTCCACTCTATATTTCTAAGGAGTGGTCAGAACATAGCATTTCCTGATTTGACCATAAGAAGTGCTAACTGTGGTACAGGTGTGCCTATAAACACCTAAGAGTGAGGAGGAACTGCTTGGTATTGGAAAGTCCGTTCTATCCCATGGGCTAGCCTCTCTTCAATCTCATGTGCCTCTTTCACATGCATATCATCATTTTTCTGTACTTCTGGTTTAATTCTCAGAAACAAAAGACTCATCATTTAGTATTTAAAAGGCTCTTTGGAGTCACTCAAATAAAACTATTTTATAGGTGAGGAAGTGGTCTGCTAAAAAGAACATAAACACTGGATTAAGACAGAATTAGACTAAAATCTTGATTCTGCCTTTCCTAAAGGTATGACCAGTAAACTTCAATTTCTTCATTTATAACACTGGCGATTTTATAGAGAAATCACTTTTATCCCTTCCAGGCAAAAATTATATGAACCCACTACCAGAGAGTAGGGGGTGGTGGAGGACGGGGGCGGTAGATGGGGTCGAGGGGGTCAAATATAGGGGAATTGGGGGAGGGTGAAGTGGGTAAAGGGGATCAAATACATGGTAGCTGAAGGAACCGACTTTGGGTGGTAAACACACAACAGAATGCATAGATGTCAAATTATAATGTACACCTGAAAATTATATAATTGTATTAACCAATGTTACCCCAATAAACTTAATTTTAAAAAATTTAAAAATAAATTTAAAAAAACATTGATTTATGGTAAGAAATTTAAATGTTGGATAGAGAGGAATGTCTAAATTGAGAAAATTAAAAGACTGAACTAAATAATTTCTAAGATGCCTTCAAAAATCTAATATTTTGTATTCATGAACTCTAACTAGCCAGCATGTCATTATTCACTTATATTTTCTATTTGGACTCAACAATAATTTATTCTTCAACTCAGCATAAACTCCTTAAAAAACAACCATATCTTCCTTTCTTTACCTCTTTCCCTCTACAATGTCTAACAAAATTCAAATATCTACTAGAAAAATAAAAATGAATAAATTATTCTCCTATCCTCAAATAGGCTCATGTAAAATATATCTGGTCAACACAGAAAAGCCCTTTTGAAGAAGTTTCTCTCTGTACTTCTTAAACAGATAACCAAAATCCATTAAATTCATCTTTAATCTATTCAATAAAATCTCTCAGGCCTCGGTTATTATAGATATAGCTTAATTCTGTATATTTTATTTTTTAAGGATCTACCATACATTCTTTTCTCAATCTACAATCCTATTAGTTTTTTGAAGGAATCCTTACAATGGATCTAATATGAGTGACTGCATACAAATGTCTATCAAAATTAGCACCCAAATCCCAGGCACTATGAATCTATGAATTATCTAAGCATCAAGCAATTTCCATTAAACATACCTCTTGTAGAAGACGTGGATCCAAGCAGTCACCGTCGTCATTAAACATGGACTCCCAGCTCTCCTCAGTAGCAGCACTTCCCTCAATGCGAGAAGTTTCAGTTGCTTTCGGTTCCATGGATGTCTCCATAGATACTGGTTCTACATCAGGAAAAGATATACCAAATTCTATATTCTCTGAGTCATGTTCCTCTTTTGTTTTGAACTCTTCAGCAGTTTTTAGTTTCTGCAATGCTTCTGTTATATCACCAGTACAATCTATATCATTGCCCAAGGCACTGTCTGAAAGTACTTTTGTCCCATTTAGCATACTGAGTTGAGAGTCCAAAAAAGTGTTACAATTACTACCAGCAATCTTCTTTATAGGTAAGAAGGAAGCATCATCTGACAAGCTCTCTATCAACTTTCCTGTTGACTCTGTGAAACTAGATGAAATACACTTAGCATAAATATCTGAGGAAGCAGTCAGGTTGCTGAAATTTTCAGTGTCATTCCCACTCCCAGCTACATGAAGAGAAGCTGTACCTGCATCCATTCCTAAATATTTTGAGAAACTACTTGTGTTGCTACAGGCCTCATCAGCTATTCTAACTGCAACTACACAAGGGCTGCCTACAGTTATTTGATCATCTGTATTGTCTATCTTACATGCCTCATTCGTAATGTCACCTACACTCTTAGACCCATTATCTGTATCTGTGTCATGAGCAAGGACAACTGTATCGGAAGGTTCATACTTTACACATAACTCATCAGCAGCACTGTCATTCTCCTCACATTCTCTCATCACTATTGGATCAAAAATGCCATTTGTGCTCTCTAATTTGTTGACTACAGTCATTCTATGAGAGATGTGACCCATTGTCTCAGGAATGGAATCTACACCTTTCTGACCCAAGATGAAATGAGTACTGTTGACTCTATCACCAACATTCTCAGCTTCAAAGTCTATACAAGTTTGATCAGTGACACCTTCTGAACTTCCAGGAACAAGAATAGTGGTGATGCCTCCACTGCTGAGCTTCAACATTCCATCTGATATCTGCATGTCGTGTTGCACAATTCCAGAATCAGAGCTGAGTTTTACTGGTGCAATAGTACACTCAGGTTTCAAAACAGAACTAAAAACTCTAGGAAACTGGGATAGTACCTTTACAACCGTGGCATCAGTTTCAACTCTGCTTTCCAAATCTCTGCCTTCAAATGTTTCCCCACTTAGTTTGTGCCTAGTGAGATCACAGAGTTCCACATTTTGTAATGGTTTGTTTAGAACCTGAGCCTTACTGATTTCTGAACAAGACTGAGTCAGAAGCAACCTTTCATGTTCTGTCACATCTGTGCTTTCATCCTCCAAACATTCTACCTTCTTTGGTTTAAAATGTCTTTGTAAAGATACATTAGGAATAACCCCAGGATTTAGATCTCCTTGCTGATATTCTTGGGATAATATGTCTTTGGATTCTGTGGCTCCCCTCTTAGTACAAATCCTATCTTTACTTCTTTCTTGAAGGCATGTGTCTTTCTTTAATTTTGTTGAAGATTTCTTTCCTTCCCTACGATTATGCTCCTTTTCATCAGGATTAATACTTGGTCTTTGAGTCTCAGGTTTGTCTCTAAAGATCTCCTTTTGGGAGAGACAATCTTCTCTTTGTTCTTCTTTCACCACAGAGTTAGGTGGACCACAGCTTTTTTCGTCACCTGTCTTGAGTACTATACCCCTTCGAGCTTTAGGTACATAAAGTGCCATATCAGGCCTCCTAGCTCGAACTCTGCATCTTGCTGCTTCTTGCTGCATGGCACCACCTCAATCTGTAAGAAAAAGAGAATAATTTAATTACCAGAAACTAATTACAATGTATTGAACCAAGAAATTTTTAGAGCAGGTAGAGGGCCTACTAATCCATTCTATAGAAACCCTCAAGTTAAAAGAAAGAAAACCTACCATTAAAATAATTAATGCAAACAAGTAGGCAACTAATGAAAGTAAATTCCAAAATAATTTATGAGCCCATGGATTTATCCATATATCCTCTTTCTTCGTATTCCCCAAATCCTTTACCTCTACCTCCCAAGTCTTCTCTACTTTTAAAACACGTAGCCTTATCTTAGGCTGAATTAAAACAGATTATTAAAAGTGATTCTTAGCTAGCAAAAACACAACTGTCTCCATATTCCAGGAACTCAGAATTTATATTGAAGAGTATATGCAAGGAGGACCCCTAAAACACATTTGCTCAACATAAATATATATCCATAAATATGATTTTAAGGGTAACTTGAATGGTAATAATTTGAATGTGGGCTAGAAAATGAGATGACTAATCAGGGACTGTTTTCTAGAAGACACTGCTTTTGAATGTGATTTTTTTGGAAAGAAAGAGGTAACAGGAGAGAGAAAGCCATTATTCTATTAATACTATTTAATCAAGTGACTTACTATGAATTTTTCTTCTTTCCAGCAGCAATAAAATAGGCCTGAATAGGATGAAGGAGGGTGAAGGCCAAAAAATAGGATCAGACAACTCACACTAGTAATTTCCTGACAACCTTCACTATGGTTGCTCAATAGAATTTAAAGGGGGGGGGGGTTTAACAAAGGTTAAATAAACCTTTATCTACTATCTACAACATACAGGGAAATGTGCAAGATAATTTCATATTGTCATTCTTTTAATTTTCAAAATAAGTGAAGTAGATATTCATTTGTCCAGAGCAAAGAGAATAAGGAGGTACTATACGTAGCAAATACCCACACACACTCAGAAGCATCCATTATTAATATTTCACCACACACAGTTCAAAAAAAAGAGACAGACAAAAAGGCTAACAAATCCTGTCTGCTCTATTACAGATCCCTAAAATGTCACCTGATCCAAGATACTTCCTCAGTGAAGAAGCTCTGTTCTCATGGCACAGGCTATTATTTTCTTTTCAGTCCAAGTACATACCATGGCCCTGATCATCAAATGTCCTAAGTGATCTTGTCCCTTTTCTCTTTTGATGTCTTAATTGTTCTTTAGCCCACCATTCTTCATGGATTTTTCTATCTTTCCATTTGTAAAAGAATATGACTTCAACATTTAGCCAAAGATTTTTCAAAAATGCCTACTTTTCAAAGACAGAAGTACTAAAGTATATTTAATTGGAAGGGATGCCATAGACATAGTGTATCTTGATCTCAGCAAAGCCTCTGACAAAATAATTATAATGAACTTCTGTATAAAAGATGGTAATTTTGTGAGTTTCTAAACAGAACTATTAGGTGGATTCACAACAAAAAGTAATGATAATGGGTAGAAGTAAATTTAGAGAGGGTTATTTAAAGGAGAACTGTGTCCCCATAGCACTTTGAAATTCAATAAGTTAAACAATCATTTAGATGTAAACAATTTCCTAAAGAGGATAAAAGTTCAGATTCCTTTATGAGGGTGGACAGTTCACTAACACACACCTTAAGTACTGTAGGCCAAATCATTTTTTCTAACTATATTTCTGACCACTGACATCATACATGACCACTTGTCCAACTGCGTCTATAGTTTCAAAATTCTCCTTGAGAGAAAATGTCAGTAACATCCTGTAAGTATTTCTCTGAATCATCTTCATGAGTAAGTGAACTAGCACAAAACATATAAGACTTTTACATTTTCATAACAGAATGTTAATGTCTACATTTGGTATCTAAAACAGAGGAAACTGGCACTTACAGGCACTCACTGGATAAGTCAACCACATATTGATCTGATCCAGTACTTACCGAAGCTAACTTGAGACATCTGACATTTGAGAGAAACTGCCAAATGCACACGTTAAATATACAATCTTCCAGAACAAATTCTCTAAGCTCTATCACTTTGTTACCTCATTAGAATGCATCATACCTAAATCATATAATTTGTATTAACTTTTTATTTGGAAATAATTTCAAATTTACAGAAGTTACAAAAGTAAAAATAATACAAAAAGCACTCGCATACTTTTACTCATTTATCTACTATTAACATTTTACTCCATTTGCTTGATCATTTGCAATCATGCATGTTCCTTCTCTCCTCTCTCTCTACACATATCCATCAATTTTTATTTCTGAACCTTTTGAGGAAAAATGAAAAATATCATGGCCCTTTACCTCTAAATATTTTCTATAAATAGGTATATTCTCTTACATCATGGATCCCCAACCCCCGAGCCTGTGGACCATACTGGTCCATGGCCTTTTAGGAAATGGGCCACACAGCAGGAGGTGAGCAGCAGGCGAGAGAGGGCGAGTAAGTGAAGCTTCATCTGTATTTGCAGCCGCTCCCCAGAGCTAGCATCATCACCTCAGCTTGACCCCAGATCATCAGGCACTAGATTCTCACAGGAGTACCAGTATATGCTGTCAAAAAGGTTGGGGACCACTGTCTTACATGATTACAACCGTTATCATGTCAGCAAATTTAACATTAATACTTCTATCAAATCTAACATGTGTATTTCAATTTTGTCAGTTAACCCAGCAATGTCCTTTATAGCGTATTTCCTTCTCTAAGACTAGATCCAGTTTAGAATCAGGTAATACATTTAGCTATCATGTCTCTTTGGCCTCCTATATTCTAGAAAGTTTCTGCAGCCTTTCATATCCTTTATGACTCTGACATTTTAGAAGACTAGCTACCCTCCCCCACTTTTTTAATTGAACATTCCTTACTTAAGATTTGTATGACATTTCCTAATGATTAGACCGAGGTTATATATTATCAACCAAATAGTACACAGGTGGTCAGTCATGTGTTCTTCTCAGGACATCACATCTGGAGGCATGCACATGATTTCTATCTGTCCTGCAATGGTGATCTCAACTTTGACCACCTGATTAAGGTATTGTCCAATTTCTCTACTATATAGTAATTGTGTATTTTCTCCTTTGCAACTAACAAGCAGTCTGTGGTGTAACACTTCAAATGCATGCAAATATCCTGCTCCTCATCAAAATATCCCCCTAGATTTTATACCCACTAATGATTCTAAACTTATCCAGTCTTCACTCTGATGGTTGCAAAATGATGATTTTCAAACTCTGCAAGTTCATTCACATTTACCAATCAATCCATGGCATTTCTCTGAAAGTAAAAGTAAACTACATATCTGCAAACTCACCACAGAAGCTAAGATTCCCTAAATTAAGACTAAGATATTAAAACCTTAGTTTTCAGTTGGTCGACATATCTAAAGAACATCCTCTAACTTTTGCAAATTGAAGTTGAAAGTAACTATCATCTATCCAATGTCCCATTTATAAAAAAGGAAAAAGCATGTCTCTCAAAGTTATATGGGCCCTTTAATAGACAGCATAATGTATCCCTTTTTTCCTCTTTTCCAGAAAACAAAAAATCGAGATTAGTGTTCAAACACAATAATTAATCCCAAATGTCTGGTAATACTTATTTCTCTGTTCCTTTTTAAAATCATCTCAAATACTCTGGGAAGGAGGCAAGGCACAGTCAATTAATATATGTTAATAAACATAAATGTGAGGGAATCAGAGGAAAATATTTTTTGGTGGGAAATATTTAGACAATATATTTATTTCCTATTTTTAACATTTGTTTGAACTATGGAATATTTTTTAGAATCAAATGTCTCAAATGAGGTATATACTGAGTTCTCACCCTGACATCCCTTTCAAATGACTTGCAAAACTATGAAATAGAAAGACATTTATTTAAAGCATATTAAAATGCCAATGCAAATATCCTGACCACAGGTTTAACAGTTAGATTTTCAGTTCAAGATGACAGATGAGGCACACACAAATATACCCTCCCCTCCAAAAAATAAAAAAGGGAGCCAGGTTTATATTGGAATTCATGTTATAATAAATGTGGCACTTCAAATCAATGGAAAATTACAGAATATCCAAGATCAGGTCAAGATTTTACTTAGGATTTTACATGTATATTTATGCAAGATCAGTCTACAATTTCATTCCTACTGAGAATTACATGATTACATTAAGGTTATTGTAAGATATTATATAAGTTAAATATTTATATATAAGGCTGGGCTTACTTCTCCTTAAATATTTGGTAGAACTCATCTATAGCACTGTCTAGAAATGGTAATTTTTGGAGAAGATGTTTTAAATTATTTTCTTTAATCTTACATCTATGGAATTTTCTTTCTTCTTGAGTCAATTTCACAAATCTCTCTAGAAAATTTGTCTTTTGACCTAATTTTTCAAATTTATTGATATAAAAGTTTATCGCAGTACTTTCTTAGCATTTTAACATAAGTGTTAGTCTAAATATTTAAAGTTAATAACTATTTGTACCTGACTCCTAGATAACTGTACAACACTTTTATTTCATAATCCTTTCCATATGTACTCTTAGTTTTTGTCTAAAAATATCTTTACATTGCTCCCATCCTTTAATGGATTTTTATTTCTATTTTTTTAAAAATCTGGTGTCAGTCTATCATGGTTTTGTAGGTATCTCTTTCCTCTCTGATGATTCTCAAGATATTCTGTTATGTATTGATGTTCTCAAGTGTCTACTATTTGTTAAAGTGTATGTTTATTATTGTTTTTCTTTTAGGATATTATGCTTCTTGAATTTGAGTATTTTAGCTGAGTCTTTTACCAGTTTTATTCATTCAGAGCAATAGCTTCAGATTTATCTTCCACATCACCAGTTTTCTCTTCATTTTTGCCTATTCTGCATTTTATCCTAGTCAAGCAGTTTTTCAATTTTAATGACTAAGGTTTTATTATAGAAGTCCTATTTATCCCCTGCCCTGCCCCTTATCTCCTTGGTCTTATATATTTTAATACTTTTGCTGTTGTCCTTATATTTGTTTTCTTTTACCTTTAATCATTTTTAACATGTTTATTATTTAATATGCGTTATAATTATGGCATTTACTTTTTAGTTTTATAATTTAATTTTATTATAATCAATATTAAATATTTACTATTTAATAGTTCTACTTGCTGAAGTTCTTGAGAATTTAATTCTGCTGTCTCTTGTGTCTCTGACTTGTGCTTAAGGCACTGTCATTTTTTTTTTAAATTTTATAACTCTGGGTAGTGAGCTCAACATTAATGGGGCTTTATCTGTGGGAATTCCATAGAGACAGACTACAAGTGTTCCTTTATGGAGTGGTTCTGCATTAATTTTTAAGTTTAAGGTTTTCTGGACCATACAGTAGGTATAAATATGAAACTCAAACCCACATGAGAGTAAAACTGTAGCTACAAAATCTCAGGAAACTTTTCCCCTTCACTCAGAACCCAGGTGAAAACACACAAGCTTCTTTATTTTCTTTCTGAAACTGAGTGATTTTCTTTTTTAGTCTACTCTTTAAGTAAGGCTTCAGTGCTTTGAGATTTAAGGCTTTAGGAAGTGAACGCAGTTTCCAACTCATTTCTCCCAGGCCCAATGCCTCCACTCCTATTTCACACATGGCTATTAAAAACTAAGCCTCTTAGTTTTAAAATAAAAAATAAACAAAAACTGTAAACAATCTAAACAAGAACAATTTCTTAAAATTATGACCTATCCATACAGTAGATTAATAACCAAAATGTAATACTAAGTTAAAAAAGAAAATTATGATCCAATCCATTTTTTTTTTTTTGCACAAAAGTATGTGCGTTTATATGAGTGTGCAGTAAAGTAACAGCTGTGGTTCCTGGGTTAGAACCCCAGCTCCATACTTGACTAGCTCTAACCTCTAAGACAAATTACTTTATTGAATGGCAAAAATTACCACTCTAAGCCTTAGTTTACTCAAAGCATAAAATGAGCATTATAATAGATTTATTTTATAGGCACACTGAATAGATTAAATAATGCATGTATACAAATTTGTTAGTCATGGTAAAAGTCTCAATACAAGTTAGCTATTATTTAAATAGGCAATTGAGTTCATAAAGTTCCAAGTTTCATATAGGGAATCAAAAGCCATTATAATAACAATAATATTCAAAGTGTGCCTTGATTATCTATAGAATCCATTTCTACTTGACACTAATGTCTACTTCAACTACGTATCCTGGTTTTGCCCATCAATCTCTAACAGTCTAATGCTGCAAACATCCAATAATATAAAATAAACACAATATAGCCTAATTGTAAAGTGAAAACACAAAACTTGAAAAGAATACCAGGATTTTATGAAGTTGATAATGACACTGAAGGAAGTGCTCATCTCACAACAAAACCCTTGGGGAATAAAGATCTGGAAGAATCAAACCAGTAAATAACTGAAGAATGGAAAACACCACAAGGATAATGACAGAATAGGAAACAAGAAAAATGTCAAAGGATAACGAAAAATCTCTTGAGAAACTGCTAAAGCTCTCAATAGTTTCGTTAAAACTGATGCACTAGCCTAGTTTATATGATAAATCCTAAGAAAATCAAAGTGAAGGATGCCATCAGACTCACACAAATTTTAGTGGAAAAATAAAGTTTATCACTTTATTAATTCTGAGAATTAGCACAACTGTAATAACAACCTAAATTTCATTAACTATGTGGTAAAATAAATGTTTTCATTACAGAAAACTGTCCCTAACAAGTCTTTTTTTCATTAATAATTATGAAACTTTAGTCTCTATTTTAAATAAGTCCACTATAAGAGGTATTTTTGAAGTACCAATTTTCTTACTTAAGAATTTCTCATAAATGTAAATTCCTAAGGGGAGAATGGCTATTTTTCTAAACTATCAACAAGTGGTTAGATCTGGGAGAGTAGAATATGAGAGGGGGAAAAAAATAAAGGATTATCATCTTTTTATACAAGTATCTCAGTATTATTAAAATTTGTTAACATAAATATAGTATTTTTGTAATTAAAACCAAAATAACTAAAATTTAAAGATCTACTGTTTTAGTATAAGAGGTCATTATTATAAACTGGTATAGAAAAAAGCAAAGGCAATGAAAACTGATAAACAGATCTTTACTAGATAAAATAAGTAGAAAAATGATGAAGAAAAGAGTAACCTCTTAATATATCTGATCGGATAATAAAACAAACAGCACAGATATTACCTGATGTTGGAATGATTCCTTCAAGGGCTGCAGAATGCTGAAGGAACCTCTACTTTTTGATCCAAGAATGATCTAGAACTACTTTGTCCAATACAGTAGCCACTAGCCAGATGTAGCTACTGAGCACTTGGAAAGTGTCTAGTCTAAATAGAAATGTTCTCTGCATGTAAAAAAACCCTGGATTTCAAAGACTTGGTATACTTCCCCCACCAAAAAAGTAAAATGTCTCTATTTTTGTATTAATTGTATCTTGAAACAATACTATTTGTGATATATTGGGTTAAATCAAACACATTAAAGTTAATTTCATCTGTTTATTTTTATATTTTTAAATATGGCTACCTGAGCATTTAAAATTACTTATGTGGCCCACATTTGTGGTCTGTGTTATATTTCTAATGGGACAGCACTGGTCTAAGATATTGTCATATCCTTAATGTCACAAGAACAAACATAGTCTGTGCTTCCTCTTCTGCCTTGCCTGTTTCCGATTTTTCCACTTTCAGCAACAAGGGTACATAAATATATACCAAACTAAGAAATAAACTAATACATTAATGTATAGATAAGCTTATCTCTGCACACTTTAATGTTCCATATGTTCATAATGATCCAAAAAAAAGAATCAAAAGAAGTTTACTTATGTTTCATAGATCAAAAATAAGACTGATTAGACAACATTCCTATGTGATACAAGTTATTCTCAACAAATTTAGGACCATTTCTTCTAGCTTAACTTTTTTTCCCCTGAAAATGAGGGCTTTTTATATACATTTAAAACTGTGGAGGACCCTAGATTAAGAATCATTTCTTTGCATTCTAATAAAACAGCTTCCTTTGTTTTACTATACTATCAAAATCATTCTTATTCTCATTGGTCTATTTACATACAAAGTGGCAGAACTAAGAGACGCTAACATCCTTCAGCAGTTCAGCAGCATATATGTAAAGGAATAAAAATACCTTTAAAGTAAATTTAGTATGTTTACAATGAAATGTAGTATCTAAACTATATTAAGTAGCACAAGTAAACCAATAGATTTCTGAGCACTAAGATGATTATATACTCTTAAATTCTAGCCATTCCTTCAGAAAGAGTCACTGTTCTTCTCTCCTCAATTTCATAGTTTGGTGAACGGTATCACTGACAACCCAGTTGTTCAAGCCAGAAACCTAGAAGTCATTATTCCTGACATTTCAATCAATTGCCAAGCCCTCTTCATTCTACTATACTGCTTCCACTTATTTTCTAATGTGAAAATCAGATTTGGTCATTTTCTTGTTCAAAATTCTTCTGTGGCTCTTCATCATGTACCAACTTTAAAGTATCTTAAATAGTATATTTCACCCTTCATGATCTTAACTCCACTGCCACCCCTAGAACTGCCGATCTGTCCAGTCTCATCTCCAGCCACTCCTAGTTTCAGACTGCATATTCCATCAATTCCAACTCCTGGTAGTACTAGAAACATGCCCAGCTGCCTTCTTACATCTCTGTGGTATAAGGTATACTATTTTCTCAGTCAGATGCCTGCCTGACAGTCTCCACCTATCTTTCAATTCTCACCTTAGAGGTTACCTCCTCTATAACTTCATCCCCCTATACTCTTACATATATCTTCATTAAAGCAATTATATCACTTTGCAGTTATGTGTGTGCACGTCCAGCTCGCTTCTAAATATAAGTTCTTCAGTGTAGGGTTATTTTTTGTCTATCTACAATGCCATAATACTGCACTTGGCACTAAATAAATATCTGTTAAATCATGGCAAGTGAGATATCTCAATAGGGGATGCTCCCCAACCTCCAATTAAGATTTGAGGCCCCATTCATTTATTCATTCATTCCACAAACATTTACTGAATAACTATTACGTGGCAAGTCCTATCTAGCCACTGGGAACACAGCAATGAACAAAACAGTATGGCCTTAAAGAGCTTAAATGCAATAACAGAGACAAAAAAATAGACAAAAATGAAGGGAAAACTGGTGATGTGGAAGAAGAATCTGAAGCTATTGCCCTGAATGAATAAAACTGGTAAAAGACTCAGCTAAAATACTCAAATTCAAGAAGCATAATGTTGTTTTAAAAGAAAAACAATACTAAACATACACTTTAACAAATAGTAGACACTTGAGAACATCAATACATAACAGAATATCTTGAGAATCATCAGAGAGGAAAGCAATACCAAAGAAACCATAATAGTGATAAATTCAAAGGAGTAAAATGAAGCAGGGACAGAGATGCACAGTGATGGGGTATATGGCTATTTCAGAAGGGAAGACCTTGTGGTAAAGTGGGGAAGAACACAATGAGAAGTTAATACCTGAGCTAATACTTGAACTGAGCCAGTGAGTCACAGGAATTATCTGGGGAAAAGAGAATTCCAGGAGAAAAATAAGAGCAAGTGCAAAAGGAAGGACAAGCCTAAAATGTTCAAGGAAATAATCAGAAAACAGGTGTGGTAACAGCAGAGTAAGAAAGGGCCCAGAAGTCAGTCAGTAAGATAGCTAAGGGCCAGAACAAGTAGGGGCTTACAGGCTAAGGCAAGAGCTTTGATTTTGAATGTGTTGGGAAATTACTGGAAGGTTTCAACAAGAGAATGACATGATCTGAATTACCTTTAATGAAGACCTTCCTAGCAAAAATGTGAGGAACTGACTATAAGAGATAAGAGTAGGAGGAAAATCTGTAAGGAAATCTAAAAACTAACGAACACGTAGCATGTCTAGGGCACAAGTGGTTGGATTAATGATATATTCTGAAAGCAAAGCTAACAAAACTTTGGTGGACTAACTGTATGGATGTGAAGAGAAGAGATGAGTCACTTTGAGAGTTCTGATCTGATCAAGCACGTGACAAGTTACATTTACTAAGATAGGGAAGACTGGAGAATGAAATAGGAAACAAGGAATCAAAAGTTCTGATTTGGACTTTTTAAATTTGAAATGCCTGTTGAATAGCCTGTACAGTTGTTAAGGAAACAACTAGATATGTAAGTCGGAAGCTCAATGGAAGATGCAAAAATTGGAGATAAAAATTGGGGGGTCACCACCATAAAAAAAAAAAAATTAAGCCAAGGAACAGAATAAGAACACCTAGAGTGACAAAAAGAGAAGGCCAAGGGGATTGAGCCATGGGGAAACTAAAACCCTTAAAGGTCACAAAGAGGAGATGTGGCTGGTAAAGGAGGTTAAGAAAGAAAACAGAAGTATGTAGCATCCCAGAAGCGAAGTGAAAAAAATGTTTTTAAAAGGTAAAAGTAATCATTTGCATTAAAAGTTGAAAGGTCAAGTAGGAAGGCCTGAGCATTTTTATACTGGATTTGGCAGGACAGAGGTTGTTGGTGACACTGGACTGGTTTCAGTGTGGTTGGGCAATAAATACCTGACTGGAATGGGTTAGGGAGCAAGTATGAGGTAAGAAAGAATGATACAAATAGGAAGAGAGAAACTGATGATGCAAATGGAGGATGGGGAGATTAACTATTTATTAAAACACATATTTACAATAGTCTTCAAATACCAGAACAAAAATTAGCAACTATAAGTAAAAATTCTATCAATTCCTGCTTTGCCATCTCTTTATAAGAAATGCAAAGGGCGTATTAAGCAGAATATGATATTGTGAATTGCTCAATCATTCACCTCAGGACAGTTACAGCACCTTGAGCCTCAGGATTTACACATAAATCAAGCTCACGTATTCTTAAAAGTTATTTTTGCCTTAGGGAAGTTCGGGATTCATTAGAGCTTGTACAAAATCAGTTCTTCAGTCATTTTTATTTAATCAGTCTAAGCAACACAAATTCTGCTTCTTTAGCAATAGCCGGTATGTATCTTTGGAGTACTGGGTGACCTTGCGAAGGTAGCAGCTAAATTCACTTACAAACTTTTATAAAGTACTCGGTGTTCTGATGACAAAACTAGATTACAAAGTTCTTTTTCTTGGTCACTATGAGCGTTGCGTAGTTGAAAGGTCACTATGACCTTTCAACTTTTAATGCAAATGATTACTTTTACCTTTTAAAAACATTTTTTTCACTTCGCTTCTGGGATGCTACATACTTCTGTTTTCTTTCTTAACCTCCTTTACCAGCCACATCTCCTCTTTGTGACCTTTAAGGGTTTTAGTTTCCCCATGGCTCAATCCCCTTGGCCTTCTCTTTTTAAAAAATAATAGATGGCTCACAGGTCTATAATAGACAGGATGTCTACTTTTAAGAAAAAATGTAATAAAGTGTAAAGCTAACCGAAAATAAGTAAAAATTTTGTATTTTCCTTAACACAAAAGCTTCATACAATAAATCTTTTTATTCAATCTGTATTATCACTTCAAAGAGATAGATAATCACTATTTACATTTTGCTGTATATGTTTCTACTGTGAATAAGACTTATTCTGCCGTGAGTACAGAATCCTATATATGAAGACTTTCTAAGCCAGATTTTTTTCAAATTTTTTTGCACTCATTTCAAAACATTTCACATCATGACACAGTACATACAGATTTATACACATATATAACTAAAAACAGTTCCATAAAATACTTAACTATTTGCACTGCCCTTTTTTAATCTATTTCATTTTAATTAAAAAAAAGTTTAGATTCTTATAATTTAACATCAATTTACTAAGTTCTTTCACTTGATTGGCTGTTTGAAAAACACTATACTAAACAGTACATTCAATGCCAGAAACTTTCATAGCAGGAATAGAAAACATTCTCCATTTTAAACGATTTGGAATTTTGGTTGTAGAACAAGATAAAAGGGAAAGGAAAAGATGAGTAAAAAAATAGAAATATTACACCACCCGACCAAGAGTCTTTATCAAAATAATATTAGGAATATATCTAGTCTTTCCACAGTTTCAAGATCCCCTACTCCCAATATCAAGCACATTTCTGCAAATAACAAACCAAGAAATGTCCTTCTGTGCAAGAGCTTCACTTTAAAATATACTTGATCCTAATACAACACAGAAGCATTTATGTGTAATATAACACATAAGTTATATTATTGGACAGCAGAAAAATAGCTTCATATTTTAAAAACTATAAAACCTGCTAATGAACCACAACTGATTCTCCTGTAGTTTTTCTTAATGCATCCTTCCATAAATGAACTTGCACTAGTTAATACATTTCACACTTGAAAATGCCAAATAATTCCTACATCTACCTGCAGCTTTATTCTTCTATTCAAACCAGGTTTATAAAATATATGTTGTAATTTAAATTAACAGAATAAAGAAAATAATTTGTGACATTAGTGCCTAAAATTGAAGAGATTACTCTAAGACTCTAACACACCTGGACTGAAGAGAAAAAAACAGGTTTTAAAGCAGGTAAACACTTACAGGACTTTATGCAGACCTTATTCAAAGGTATGCAGGAAACATTCATTAATGTGAAACAGAATGAGGAGGCAAACAGCTCTATTCAAACTGCTAAACTGGCCACGTATAAAGTGACGTGTCAAGGCCTTATTCATTGTGAAAGGCTACTCTCACTCACACAACACAACCATATCATGACCTCCAAATTACTATTTTTTCAGCAGAGTATCTGCTTTTTACTGTTTGTCTCTTCACCACCTGTCACTTCGTGCCACTCTAAGTATTTTATTGCTCTCAATCTAATGAATATTGTTTAATTTCAGTTTGTTCAAATTATATACAAAATAAAAGGCCTTCTAAGGATCTGAGATGCTTTTTATTTGAGCGAAATGTATAAACTTTAATATGTGAACTTTGGGATACCTATTTTGGCCCCTTGCCAGATGTTACTTGCTTACTTGGTGACACTCATAATAGTAACATCCTCATTTGAGCCTCCCAACAACCCCATTAAGTGATATTTTTTGTGTTGTGGCTTGAATTTTACAGATGAGAAAACTGAGGCACAAGGCACAGGGATATTAAATAAAATGCCAAAGGCCAATGAACTAGAATATGGCTGATTCCAATCTAGATAATCAGACTCCAGTGTTTGTGCTCCTACCTTATAGCAATACGCTATACTACTTTATGGCAATATGAACAGACCAGTCTGTGTAGTGCCCTCCACTTTAATATCTTTGACAATCCTCTGGGAAAGAAAAACAGGAATAATTACATCAATTAGTTATGTCTAGTCAGAAGCCCTAACTATTTCCTTTCACATCTTCAAAAGCTGCTCCAAAAGACATAAATAAGTCATGAAGTGAAAAGCCAGAGGAAAACCTGTGGGTCAACAAAGTTGATCAGTAAGTTTTTAGAAGTCTAGCCTTGTCTACAATTAATTACACTGTGCCTGTCCTACAGAGAATCTAAACCCAAGACTCTCCACTGCCATTTGACGATCTACTTGCCAAGGAGGGTTTAGAATTGTTCCTTCTGAGATGCAGCCCTCTATGATCTCTGAATACCTACTGCATTCTGTAGATTTCAATAACTATTTCTTGAGTAAATGTGAGGTAGATATTTTCTGCTCCCTGCTGCCACACCAAACTATTGACCTAACTGACTCAAGTAACCTTGACCTCCTTGAAAGCAAGAAATGCCTTATTATTGCTATATCCTCAATGCCCAGCACCATTCCTGGCACATGGATGGCATTCAATAAATGACTGGTAAACAAGAGAGTATAAAACAAATGTTCTTAACACAAAGCAATATTAATCCAGATGTTTCTCCTTAACTGGAGACTGTAAATAGGTGAAAGGAATGTGTATTCTTGATGAAAGTTTTAAGAACTCTTTATCATGTTTTTTTATTCATTAGCTATTTTTCTAGTAACACTCTTTTTTACTTGTTTATGTGACACATGATACATAGCTATTTACAAAAGAAGCCTTATATGCAAATGAGTGGTGGGAGCAAAATTAAACCAGCAAGATTAAAGGCTTATCCCCCCCATACCTGGTTCATTCTTGAAAACCAAAATGTCCTGCAAACATCAAAGAAATGAGGCTCTATATTTTTCAAGTATTATCCATTTTTATAGATTGCTAACATACAGACATGTTCGAATTAAAGGAAAGGCTGAAAAGCACTGAGACTATGAATTTGAGATTATAAAGACCTTGTAACATGTTAGATTTAAATAATTACACATTGTAATATAATTTAAATTTGTATAGCCCTAAAGTAATCAATGAATGAAGAAGCACTATGCTAAGTGCTCATATAGACTATCTCATTTAACAATCATAACAATTCCTCGAGGTTTACATAATTAGCATTTTAAAGATAAGGTAACTAAGATTTAAGGTCACAAATCTAGCTAGTACATGTAGGAGCCAGAATTGAAACCCAGATTTGCCTGACCCTCCAGCTTTTCACTGCTCCCAAGTCTGCATCCCATAGTATATCCTCCACAACTCTAAATTTTCTAAATCACAACTGCCTAACTTTAACATTATGACAACATACCATATTTATTAACTTCATCATTTTGAGACATATAAGTAAAATAGAGGAAAATTGTTTACCTTCATGAATTCCATACATAACTTCCCACTTTAACCACTGAAATCTTGAATCATATGAGGGCTATTTATCACTAAATTTCCCTTTTCTGAAAATTAGGCTTTGCCCTCCAATACCATGAAAACTCTATTGGCACCCACCACTGTACTCTGTATAAAACCTATCACAGCTATTAGTGATGGTGTTCACTACCTTAGGGAACTCTGGAGTCTTAAAAGACTTAAACTCTCTAATGCAAGTCTAAAAGTTTCTATAATATCCACCACACCAAATGCTGATTAAAAATATCTAGGAAAAACAAGAAGATTATGTGATTAAATATTACAAGTTTCTCTCTGCATGGAACAGCTCTTTGAGAAGATCAATTTTATTCTATTAGAGTAGGAAAGCTAGTTTGCAGATTCTTATTTGTTTATATGCCAACAGGCTAAATAAACATCAACACTGAAGGAATGACACTGTCTTATGTTTTTTTCAATACTCAAAAAATGATCAGGTAAGAAAACTTTATTTGCCATGACTTACATATTAGATATTGTTTCCTTTTCCTCTCTTCTTACTTCCACCCCAAACCTCAATGAATTTTGAATCATGGGACATGAATGATGGCATTTATTAAAGTAAACCAAAGATCTTTTCTTCTACTCTTCTCAAGGAAGAAAGGAAACCTGGAGGTTCGGCAGAAGCATACCAAGACTTTTATTTTACTGGATACATTTCAAGTCTTCCCTCTCCCTCACTCTACATATTCACTCAATTGACAAGTTCCACTGATCTTTATACCTGAATATCTTTTTAATCTGTCCAGTTTTCCCTATCCCTAACGATACTCCAGATTAAATCAACACACACAAATGCTTACATTACTATAAAAGCCCATCTAACTGGTCTATTTGCTTCTTTTCCATTCATCTTCATCTTGCTTCCAGAATGACCCTTTTAAAACAATTAGCTGCTGGGACATACCCCTCCCCTAAAACCTTTCAATGACTTCCCATCATTCTTATGATAAAATAAACTTTTTAAACATGGCTTACAAGACTCTTCCTAACCTGGCTCCAATCAATTTCTCTTAGCTTTTTGTCACTTCTGTCCTTATATGCTATATAGCCACATCGATCTTCTTTCAGATTCTTGAACTCTCCATGTTGTTGGTTCTGTAGGTTTTTTTTCATCTTAGCCTCTACACAGTCTCTTCCTTCTTACTAGTCTACTCCCCTGAGGCCTACTAACCATCTTCATCTAACTAATTTCTATATAATCTTTAGGTCTCCATCATAGCTCTTTCTCTGAGAGCCTTAGCTAATCATTCTAGATTAGGTGCCTCTACCAATATACTTCTATTACAGTACTTATATTTTATTACAATTACTTCTTTAATTATCTAGTCTTCCCTCATTATGCTAAATGCTTATTAGAAAAGGCATTATGTCTTCTTGCTTATCAATATATCCCCAACACTTACCACAGTGCCTGCGCATACAGCACACATTTTTTTTTTTTGGTAGAATGAATGAATGAAAGAGCAAAAAAAAAAAAAAATGGGGGGATAGAAAGTGAAAGAAACAGATTTAAATGGTATTCTGATCAACAAAAGTCCCATTTCAAAATTACACCCTCAAATAAATAAGTGGGACCTTCTGGATTCTGTTTATTACATAGAAAGCAGGAACATGCCATTCCCACCCTTAAAACAAAATAAAAGATGGATGAGATGCAAAAATCACAAATTTTCTTGAGCTCATCAGAAAAGAACGATCACAGGACAAGCAACTCAAAGTAGAAGGAAATAAGACAGGCTCCTCAAAGGAGAGATGGAACATGAGCACTTCCTTACCAGTATTTGTAAGTGCCAGACACCAATACAAACCAGTAAGAACTCAAAAGTGTTTTCGAAATTGCTAAAGGCCAAATGTGGGCTACCATGAGAATACAGAACCCTTCACAACCACAGAAACAAGAATTCTCACCCACTCATAGAATCTTCTCCATGGACCTCCCCAAAGTGATCTTTAGATTTCAATCAGAAATTAACAAACTGATTCTAAAATGGATATAGAGGCAAAGGAATCACAATAGCAAAAACAATTTTGAAAAGAACAAAGTTGGAGAACTCAGTACCTGATTTCAAATTTACTGTAAAGTGCAGTGATCAAGCCAGTGTGGTACTGGAGAAAGTACAAATTTATATATTAATGAAACGGCAAAAAAAAAAAAAAAAAAAGTCCAGAAATTGACTCATACATAAATGATCAGTTGATTTTCAAAAAAGGTACAAGGAAATTCAACAGAAAAAAAAAGTCTTTACAATTAATTATGCTAAAACAAAAATTCATATGTGACAACAACAAAAAGATAACTTCTATCCATATTTCACACCAGATGCAAAAATTAAGTCAAAATAAATCACAGATATATAAAAAACCTAAAACTATAACACTGCTAGAAGAAAATACAAGAGAAAATCTTTGTGACTTTGGGTTAGACAAAGATTTCTTAGATATGAACCCAAAAGCATTGTCCTTAAAATTTTTTAAAAATTTTTTAAATCAATAAACTGGACTTCAGCAATATTAAGAACTTCTGCTCGTCAAAGACACTGTTAAAAGAATGAAAAAACAAACCACAAACTGGAGAAAATATTTGCAAATCACATAACTGATAAAGAACTTTTATCCAGAATACATAATGAAACTCTCAAAACTTGATATCTGAAAACAAACAACAATTTGAACAATACTTCATCAAAGAAGATATAAAGATGACAAATAAGCACACCAAAAAAATGCTAACATCATTTATCACTAAAAACTACAACTCCACTTATATAAAATTCTGGAAAAGGCAAACTTTAAGGACAGAAAATATATCAGTAGTTGACAGAAGATTAAATTCAGGTAAGGGGTTGTCTACAAAGCAGAACAGGAATTTTTTGAATAGATGGAACTGTTCTATATCTTAATTGTATAGAAGTTACATGACTGTATGCTTTTGTCAAAATTCACAGAATGTACTCTAAGAAAGGTGAATTTTCATACTATATGTAAAGTATATCTTCATTCTTTACATGAAAAAAAAATCCATATCTCCTAGAAATGCTTACTAAAATACAGCTGACAACACTGACTCTTTATTTCTGATCCTTGACTTTAAAATATACCCACCCAGAAGCCAGTGAATAATTAGTGCAGCCTTAGTGAAGTTACATTAGTAAGACTAAAGATCAATTTCTTTCTTAAAACTTGGGGCTATAGTCTTTACTAATTTAATTCTGTAGTCATTACTTAAAACTTCCATGACTTATTCAACTTTGCAGGAGTAAAGATTGTAAAACTTAGTCTCCTTTGACTGTCAACTCCATTATCTATCTACTCCATATATAACCAAACCACAAAATTCTTTGCATGGCACTCAGGAAGATATATAAAACTGTATTTTTAATCTGGATAGTGTTATTCCGAACAACCTCAAAAAAGGAGACTGAGAATAGTCTAAAATACTCTGGCAATTCCAAATGACATTAAGCACATCAATATACAACAATTTTTTTCTAAAACACACTTTTTCATAATTCCTTGCTTAAAAACCTTGTTGACTTGCCAGAGTCTACAAAATATAAACTAAGTTTACCTGATATTCAAGGTTCTCCACAATTTGGTGTTCCAATCTTATTTCTACCACTCTCAGACGCAAATCCTCTATTCTGCACCAGATGGCCTCATGGTCTGTTCATTCCAACTTCTGAAATATCGTCACTGAATTATCTCGGTTTATACAACCCTAGTCACTATTCATTCAAAAGGCTTATCTCAAATCCAGCATTTTCCTTTAACTGTTTGAAGACACACTGATTTCATCCTTCTGTGCACTCATTATCTATGGTATTCATTTGTCCTTATATACTATCTCATATTCTTATTTAAATGTTTCATTTATGAATGTTATCTCATACTCTATAATATAGTTTCTCAAGGGCAGATACTGTTTCTCACATGCTTCTTGTATCTCTAGGAACACAACAGGTATTCACTAAATATTCAGAAAAAAAAAATAATGTGAAATTTAAAATTAATTCTGAATCACTTTAAATTTTAAATTAATTTTAAATTCACTTAAAGGACTTAGACAACTTCCTGGATAAGCTTATTTATAGTTTGAGAAACTTAAGCCAGGGGCACTACTAGACTTTTGTTCCCTCAGATCTGCCACTGTATCACTTTCATCTTTATATTTCCAAAGTTGAAGACAGTGTCTGATGTATTTAAATATTTAACTAAATTTCAGTTTATAAGGCCACAAAGTAAGAAACAGAATCCTGGAGTTTTATCCCATTTCTCCTATAATTACATTAGTGCCTTGATATGTTCCCTAATTCTCATATTTGTTCAGATTCCCCCTTAATAGACTACAAATATCACAAAGACAAAAATCGTGCTTTCTCTTCTCTTTAAAGCTCACAGAGCAACTATCACAGTGTTGAGTCCATGCATACTAGGTAGGCAGTATTTCTATCAGATTTCTTAAAAGTAACATAAAGGCAGCTTATATCTTCTTCTCTGCCCTATGTAAAAATATACTATTTATTCTTCCTACTGAGAAGATTTATTTTTCATCATCTTTGGCACAAATTCTGGAATGCTATCTGCCAGGTCGCATGCCCTGATAAATATGCATCCACAAGCAATTATGAAGATAGATAGCTTATAGGGAGGGGGCACTCTTTGGTCAGGTCCCAATGCTGGCCTGTGGTTAGGGGGAAGGGTAAGTGGGGGAGGGGTGTGGTCCTGTGATTAATCACTGCCCACTCTGCTTAGGGGTATTTATCACAGCCCGCTGTCAGGTAAATCACTGGAAAAACACCTCTTCAGTAATTAATGTGAAGTGACGGATGGACAGCCCCTGGGCCCATTAATCAGGAACATCAGCAGCCTACTGAGATTATGAATGTCAGGATGCATAAACTGCCGGTGGATCAATAGGCCCAGGAATTCATCCAAGGCTCTCATTTCCGAGGCATCTCCGGTACATTAGGCTTCCTTGACCCCTCCCCCAATCTAAGTGAAAAGCAAGACTTCAGAACAAAGAGTAGGAGCTGAGGTCTGAAGTGACCACTGCAAGAAAACAATCAAGGAAGCTGCCCATGACTAGAGTAAGTACCAGGACAGCAACATGAGCACTGAGCTATACTGACCAAAGAAGCTCTCAGAAGGCTCAGTGCCCTGAAAAAGCAGGGGAACCACAAAGATAATAGTTAACATTCAGTACTCAGAGCCTGATTATCCATTTTAGGGGTAATCCAGTTTCTTGCTTCTAATCTTTTACCAATTTTCCTGTCCACATTTTCTTTCATTTCATGTTGGCACCACTAATAAAGAGAGAAGAAAAAGAAAATTCAATTTCTGCTAACAACCTAGGTAAAAATTTCTATTTGAGGAAAAAAAAGACTTTATATAAAATAAAATCACTGAATTATCCTGGAATTTAATTTAGTCTTATCTCTCATTACCATGACAAACCGGGAATTGCCAGAAGCACCCACAGCATCTTCAATTAAGGAAAAGGTGGTCTCCCTGATTCATTAGGATTTACAAAGCATTATGCCAGTATATGGGTTAAAGGCTAAACTGTGTGGTGGGATTCCAAGGAAATGAAATCACATTTTAATTCTATTTCTTCTCCAAGTCAAACAAAAAAGTTGTCCATTGAAAAGAAAGGGTCTTCTCAACTTGTAAAACAGTATGGACTTGAAAGAGAATTACTGTTTGATCATCACCCCAAGTTTAGTCAATTTTGTATGGGAAATAAGGCTGTTTTTCAGCCTCATATTGAACATTCTCTAGGGTGACAGTGACAGGAATGAGACTGCACTTGCTGCCATATCCCGCCAAACCCCAGTGCTGTGCTTTGTGGTCAGATACAGGACAGGGCTGCAATCTTTGGTTAGAAAGTGTCTCAGAGTTACGGCTGCCTGTTCCGCTAAATCTCATTTCATCCTACTGATGGATAGATGGACAGATGGCTGCGTGGTGAAAGCAGCATTATCAGGCAGCTTCTATGAAGCCTCTAAATGATGGATAGCCCTCTTTCTACTTTCTCCAAACCACCATCGATCCAAGCCATATTTCAGCAGTCAGAAGCCAGTAATATTAAGACACACAATCAGGTTAAGTTACTTGCAGTATAAACCTCTAAAACAGAAATTCTAACACCTCTGCTTTGCTGTCATGAACTAGGCTGAAAATGTTAGTTTCATTCTTTCTAGATGCTAACCCAATGAATTCAAACATCTCAAAGCCCAAAGGGAACAGCTGGGCTCCATTCCTAAGAGCGCTTGAAAAGCTAGTTTGCCTGCCAAATTTTTTACTAGCCAGTTATGTGAAATGAACTCTGCAACAGTAGAGAGCAGATCTGTGAATATGTGTATCCAGTAGAGTGTGATCTATTAGAACCATACAAACCACATAGAGTTTGTCCGTGATATAATCAAATGTGTGGATCCTTGGATATACCAAATGGACCTACCAACATCAAGGAGAGTGATTAAAACCGGGACAAACTGTCTTTTGCACATAATCCTAAAATGCTGTTTCTATCTTGTCTACCTGGCTAGCTTCTACTCTCTTGTGTACATATCAAATCATACGTATTAATCCTTGCCTGTTTTCACAAGCACACTTTTGCATCCATTTGTTCTGTCACCTTTTAGACACTCATCTCAGCTTGTCGATCTGGACTCCATGCCCTCTTTGTTATTTCCATGTTATCCTGTGCTCTCAGACAGCAATTCAGACACCTATAACTGGACTCTGTATCAAAGTTATTTCCACTCATTTGTTTGGAAGAAATGGCCTCTACCTCCAGCTTTGTGATATAGATTCCCAGAACCCACATGCCCTCTTTTTCTAAGCTCACATATCCCCAAATGACTTCTCTAAATGCTTTACTATCAACTATAACAAATTCAGCTTGGCTTGGCTCCTAGTCCTCCCTCTCTTGACTGACTTGCTGCCACCCTTGAGCCTAATGCTCAACGAGGATTTGTTTGTATTAAGTTTGTGGAGTCAGAAAAATGTCTCAGTGGAGTGACAACTGTCATTCTTCTTGCTGTAACGACGGTTTACTTTAATACTTTAATATTTATGCCTTAACAACAACTACAGCTCTGTTCTCAGCAAAAAAAAGAAATCATGTGCTATTTATATGAGACACTACTTAAAATGTGTCAAGAATAGCACTGTTGCCCTTCACATAAGCATAAAAGAATTTTTACAGAACCTTAAAATTACATTACTGAAGTCAAAATTCAACATACTAAATTTTGCAAACAAGGAAACTGAGGATCTGAGATTGTCATGTCCGTGATTAGATAGATACTAAGTAGTAAAGCAATACTGGAACCTAGATTTCAATTACAAGCACTGTGCTCATTCTATTATATTTCTCAGACATATCATTTTCATACTTGGGATTTCAGAGGTCGTGGGGGGTAATGAAAGTTGGGTGCCAGTTGTGTGTGTGCCTGTGTGTTTTGAGGGAGGAAGGTGGCTACGAATAAGTAAATTTGGTCACCCATACTACTATGCTTGCTACAAAAGTTGCCCATCTGAGAGTCACTACCTTAGAGAACAAAAGTAGATGAATCCCTGACAACCAGAAACTTCTTCCCTTCTCTTTTCCCTTCTTATGTATTTGTCTCCATCCTATCTAGATGGTTGAAAAGAAGAAAGCAAAAAGATATTTAATATAAGCAGAATCAGAAAAGTGAGACTCGATAACTTAAACTAAATGACAGAAGTGCAATGTGTCTTCTTCATTTCCAAGGATGCCACATTCTGGTCAAATGCAGAACACAAGCTGACTGATGGGACTTCACCCTCTGGTGGCCAAAATGTATCATTGCTGCACTTCCTGATTGCCAAGCTACCTCCATACTGATCTGATCTTATGACCTTATAGCTGAAAAAGACCTTTGAAAATCGTGTCATATAACCTCTTCACTTTGGTTGAGGAATTTATCTAAGGTTTACAGCTATTTCAGTGGGAACTGAGATCAGAACCTTGATCATTTATCAACTAAATGAGTAGTTTTATCATCATCATAGCTGCTTTAACCAGTTTTCTACCCACTATTTGCCCAGCATATACTAGCTAAGTTTAATCAGGAAGTTAATTGTGCTGCAAAAATAATCATATAATGCACTTCAAAACTAAATATACTGTCCACATTAATGCTCATTTCCACTAGTCTAAGTGATCAGGATGACTTTTCCATCCCATTCCCACAAAAATGTGCTTCATACACTGGACAAAAACTCTACAATTATTCTTAAAACATTTCTCCTAAGAATTCCAAAAGAAGTACTTCCCCCCAAAAAATCTGCTGGCGTTAGGTGAATAATAATGAATGGCAATTCTCTGAACTCTTATTTCTATATACTCAATAAGTTCACAGAAAGGCTGTTTTATTTGCATTAGCCAAATACATTTTAGAATAATGAGTTTTTATACTCATCTGCAAGGCTATCTTAAGCCAACACAAAGATGCTTTCCTTTCATTAAAAAAAAAGTCTTTTTACAGAGTTTCAATTTGATTAAGAAAGATCTATTTAGCAATGCCTAAGAGAACAATGACATATTTTTCAAAATCTGCTGCTGTGAACCATGTCTAATTATGTTTTCTGTTTCATTAAAGTTTAGGCCATACAAGCAAAAGTGAATTAGTGGTAGTGTAGTACCAATAACAATAACAGAGGGAGAGAAAGAAAAAAAAATAACAAGCTACCATTTAATAGCTGCTTACGATGTGACAGGGACTGGGCTAAATGTTTGACATATATTATCTCATTTAATTCCCTTATACAACTATCCAAATTTTAGATGAGAAATCTAAAGCTTAAATAACTTAAGATCATACAGCTTCTAAGTATTAGTTAGGATTTCAAAGTCCCTCCATTTAACTACTACACAAGACTGCCTGATAGGATGATCCCTCACAATAATATAGTAATTTCATAAATATTCACAATTTGCTTAGAATCTGCATAAATGCAAAGCAATCAAAGAGAGTTCAAAGACTGCAGCAATAAAACAAGAAAACCAACTAGGATAAGAATGAAAGAAGTTTAATGCTTTCATGGTATTCTTATTCCTAATAACCTTCTAGAATTAAAAGTGCTGACAATAACAATTCATTATTGTCTCTGAAACTTCCTCATTCACCTTGCCTCACCCTCAAAGCCATATGGTGAAGAAACTCACCAGGTGTCAGGAAAGGAACTCCCTCTCTCCTATTCCCCACAAGAATAATCTCTATACTTCTTCCTACTAACTCCCCCAACCACCTGAAAACATTATCCTTCTCTACATACTTCTCTTTATCCAGAGGCACATGTGAACATGGGAACAATGACCAGTGAAATTAGTAACACAGTGCTTAGACTAGAGGAAGCTTCAAAGCAGAATATAGAGTGCCCTTTCAAATCTGAATATAAAAACAGAAAAAAACTTGTACATCAAATACCTACTGCAGATAGCTTTTTCAGATGTAATCTTAAGCAAAATATAGTATTTTAATATAATCTGCCTTGGACATTATAGCCTTTGGCTCTGCATGCAGTTGGAGAAAGAATATAGCTTATGTTAACTAAAAAATATTTCATGAAAAATCTGAGAATCAAAACAATGAAAGACAAGATACATGATTCCAGAAGGATCTTGGGAACCCCAAAACACATAAACCACGGCATGAAAAGGTTTTTCTAACATAACACAATTCACGTCCCCAACTTATTTTATACTTCACTGGCCATGGTCGTCATGCATCAGCACCAACTGATTTCATGCTTTATAGGCTGGGAAACACTCCGAAGCTCAGTCTCTTTCACACTCCATTGACATGGTAACCCCATGGTTCACCAAGTTTAATGTCTGCACCTACAACAGACCACCTCAAAAGGCAATCAAATCAAAGCTTTAATATAACTGAACAACAGCAATATATAATATGTAATAGAAAGGTAGAAAAGTCTACTTCCTATTCTGTATATATACCTGGGGGGAGGGGCAGGAAGAGAAGAAAAAACTCCCTAAAACTTCTTTCCTTCACTATACATCTAGAGGTTGCTCTGTGTTTCTAGACTTATTTGAAATTAGTTCCTCTCCTGGATCTACCCTGGGTTACACTGATATCCTACAGTGACAATAAAAGAGTTGAAATAAGGCTTTGGGGGCTGTGACTCAAACTTGACATACATAAACTCATTTGATCCCAACTAAATACTAAGAGGAAGATATTATTATCTCAATTTTACAGATGAGAGATCTGATACTTAAGTTACAGCTTTAGTGTTAGGATTTCAAAATCCCTGCACTTAACCATTATAGTAGACTAGGACACATGCCTTCTAAAAAGTGGGGTAAAACAAAGCATAGTAGAAAATAGGTTAAAAACAAAGAACACAAAAGTGCAATAGCAAAAAAAGAGAATAACTATAAAGAAGGTGGAGTCTGTAGGTTAGAGATACAGTTTCAACTTTATATCTATCTCCTCCCTCCTTGTAGCTATGCTAGCCAAGTGTGAAGGCCAAATGTGGCTAGTAAGAAATTGAGAAACCAAAAGACTTTAAAGCAAGTTTCACTTTAAAGCAGGCAAAGAAAATATTAGATAATAAATAAGAGCTTCTCTTATATGTAGATTAAAAGTTTACTTATTAGAGTTTCAAGAATAATAAATAATTACCTTACAATACAATATCCTCAGAGCAATGTTCCTTTTAAGGATCAGGACGTCTGTACAGAGTACTACAGATGGCTTTCAAAGAATAATAATCAACAGAACAAATATGGCGCGGGTACTTTAACAGCATTCTAATCTATCATTCTTATGATACAAAAATAAAAATAAATGTTAAAGACTGGTAAAAGCTAACAACAATAGGTAATGGCATTTTCTCGCAGTCAAACACTATTAAGTGCACCTGCTGTACTGTGATGTGTTAGGGGCAATGGACATTATAAAGTAGGACTACAAATAATAACGTGGTTTGAACATAAATAATGTAGCCTCCCCTTTAAGTTGTCTCTACCTAATTGGGAGTATAAGAAAAAAAATTTTTAAGTTGTTTTAAGGTAGTAAATAATTGCCAAATAAAGAGAAAAGCAGTAAATGATAAAAACCCAGAGGAGAGAGCTACCACTAAGGGCCTAGAACAGCCGAAGATGTCATAAAGTAGGTGGAATTGAAACCAGTCCTTTTTTTTTTTTAATTAAAGTATAGCTGACATACAATACTATATGAGTTGCAGGTGTAGAACATAGTGATTCAACACTGATATACCTTATGGTGTTTTCCTTATGAGCTCATCATAAGGAACCAGACCTTTAGAAGACAGAGAACTGAAGGGCATTCCAAGTAGACGGAATAGCCTAAACAGTATGAAGCAGCAGTAAGTGAAAAAGTGTTACTTTGGAGATGGTTATAGAAACTGGTCTAGCTAGAGTCAGTGTTAGGAAGCAGTGGAAGATTCTGCCAGAAAGTTTGTTTTCAACATAGAGGACTTTCAACACTAGGTTTAGGCATTTGAAATCCCAGGCAGTGGAAAGTTGAGTCTAGCCTCTAAAGACAATTCCCAAGAAATAATACTATTACAGTGCCTCTAGATCTCCATACCGTCCCTTACTTACTCCATTTGCCCTTTCACGTTCCCTGGCATCTTTTAAAAATATGAATCACTGGCAGAGAGGTGATAAGACTCCAAAAAATCTTAACACTGACATCTCTCTTACACCTATTTAATCCAATGGCATCAATGACCAAGCAGTAACATATTTAACCAAAAAAACAGAAATAGGGTCAACAGGAGAGATGAGCTCCAAAACAATATGTCCCAAGTCTAATCCCATATTCACAATTAGACATACCTAGGTGAACCATCAAATACATTTACTTTGTATAACCATTCTCATAATCAGAGAACTGGATCAAAACCTGTCTCACATTATATTCTACTCCACAATCCAAATAATATCCAGAAACATTTATCTTGATGTTTTACCTTGAAGACTGCTATTGTTGGACAAGTGTTTCTGAGATAAATACCAGCTGGTGGTATGCGTATGTATACACACATATATATGTATAGTAAATAAGTAACAGAATATACATTTGTCTGAAATAAAAGGCCCAGTCATTCTGGATCTAGGTATGGTAACTGGTCTTACCACCACTACAATAATGCCTTGAAAAGATAAGTCCCAGCCCCATTACCCTAACTTCTATAGTCTCATTTCCTGGCACGAAGTATTATTTCTAGTCTCTCCAAAATTTTTAAATCTACCCAATCCACATTCTCATCAAAAGAACACCTAATCTTACAGTTATGATGACAGAATGAAACAATAACATCTTGAAAGGAAAAGTGAAACCCTATTTCTACCCCACCAAACACACACACACTGGAACTAAGATGAACAGCTTCCATTCAAATTACCCACAGAAAACCTGAGCTGCTCTGCTCTTCTCTCATTTCTCCCCTTCCCCCCATCTCCTCTATAACTTCCAAACAACCACCTCACTCTGCATCCATCTTCCCCCAACTGCTGCCCAACAATTCACAGGCTGTCACAGATTGTCAGCACTGTGTTTGGGGACTTGAGAAGTACTCTTGTGGGACAGTACAGTGCGTTAGTACAGCATTTTCCAAGACACAATGTCACTCTTAATAGCCAGTTGCAAATTAGTTTCCTCTTAAAAAAATAATACTCCTAATAAGACAGGTACAAGGAGATTTTAAATAACCAAGATTAAAACTCACTTTAGTTTGCTCTGAGATCTGGGTCGTTTCAGAGTCATGCACAATGAAATACCGTGCTTCTACTCACCATTTAGGATATTTGAAGTCAGCTTTCGATGCTACTAACAAAAGCAGAGGCTACCAAAAAACATATCAAAGGAGAAGCTTCTTTCACCTTTTTTATGTACTATAGCTCCTCGTCCTTAGATTCTCTTTGAGAATATCTTAAGCTTGGCTCTCAACATCAACAATTACTTCTTACTTGCTGTGCAAAACCATTTAGAAGAAAATTCTGCAAATCACTAGTATCAACTCATTAGTTTCCATCCAACTTTTTGCCACATGCTTCAGCAGCAAACAAGTTCAATTATCTTCTGACAGTTGCTGTGACTGACTCTCATTTCCACTAAACCTTCAACCTACACAACAGTTTCCCAGTTGCCTCTGGCTGCATATGAAAAGTCAAAAGCTAAAACAGACTGAAAAAATCATCAGAGGATGTGAGTTAGAAAAACATCTTACAAAAAGCAGGTCATAACAACTTACTAAGTTATCTTGAAAAAATTTTTAATTGAAAATAAATACTTACAGAGTAATATTTTAAAAACTGAAATCAGTTTCACCAGATACCTATTTTTCATTTCCAAGTTCTTTGATAGTATTATTCATTCTACTTTATTATGCTTTACTAAGGATTTAATTGACAATCTATTCTTTAAGCCTCACAATAACATGCATCTTTGCTGATCCTTATATGAACTATAAAGAAGCTATAACTTAACAGGAAGAATGTTAATTCTCAGTTCTCACAGAGAAAAAAGACTAAGAAAGCAAAGCTAGTAATTGAGAACTAACTCCAATATTTAACCAGTCCCATTTTTCTTTACAACACTAAAATTTAGAAAGACAGTGAACAGAAGCAAGGAAATTTTCAAAACAGCCAGTCTCTTAGGAATTGCCACTTTCAAACTTGTTTTACATGAGAGTTACAAAATAAAATGACAGTGAAGAAACAAAACGTAAGCAAATATTTAGAGTAAATGAACAGTATTTCTATAAAATATAGTTAACTGACTTACCAAGTAAGTAACATTTATTTTTTGAATACTAAAACACTTGAACACACACAGACTCAGTCTGAAGGCAAATGGTACAAAAGTTCCCTTCTGATAGACACAGCAGCCTCATCTGGAAAATAATAATAATAAAAGTTACTTTAATAAAAATATGTAGTTATCATTTCTTTGACACCTGTCTGTGAACTTATTTTTCATTATTTCATTTTGTGAATATATAGTGACTTATCATGGATTGTACAATGAAAAACACATATATAAAAAATACTTTAAAGAAGCTCATCAACAAAACAGAATAAAGAAATGTCATCTCCTCTCATTTTCAGTCTTCTTAAAACTAGTTTTTGGGAGTAGAAACACTTATTAACTGCCATTGGAAAAAAGATAAGAACAAAATACAAATGATCAAAAATACAAAAAGATATTCAACTTCTAGTCATTACTATAGTTCTTATAGGATGGCACAGTGGATGCTCAATAAGAGTATGCTGAATAGATAGCTGGATGGATGATAAAAAAAATAAGCCTCATTAGTTAGCAAAGAAAAAATAAATCACATCAGTTAGCAAAAATATACAAAATAAATATATATTTTTGCCCAACAAACTGGCAAAGATTAAAAAAAAGAGCAATAAAGTCCTCTTTTGGTAAATGGAGACTGAATATGCTCACACATCATTGGTGGAGGTCACATTTTATTAATATAAAAAGCATTTTTAAAATATTTCTAATATTTTACATATATCTCTTTCAAAGAATTTATCATAAGGAAATAACTATTTCTACAAGGATACTTTATTTATAATGGTGAAATATTATAAACAACTTTAATGTCCATCTTTACGGGCCAGATTAAATAAATTATGGTACATCTATATCATGGAAAACAACACAGACATTAAAAAGAATAATATAGCTCTATAAATATTGATATAAAAATCTGGAAAACATATTAATAAGTTTTTTAAAAATGGAGAATTTAACAAGAAGTATACAAAACCAATAAAAAGAAAACTTCAAAATGTTCCTGGATACAAAAGTAGATTTGAACAAATCGAAAGATATTCCCTGTTCTTGGATAGGAAACTCAAAACAAATCAACATCATAGAAATGTCAATTCTCTCTAAATTAATTTAATAAATTTAACATAATCCCAATAAATATTTCAGTGCAAGCAGGAGATTTTTATGGAGATTGACAGCTGATACTAAAGTTCAAAAGAAAAATAAACATGTAAGAACAGCCAATAAAACAGTAAAAATTTTTAAAGGTAGTCTTTGATATAGTTAAAACTGTGATAATGGTACAGGAATAGACAGACTGGAGTAAAAGAACAGAAAGTACAGAAATAAATTAGATGGAAACTTAATAAATGATAAAGGTGGCATCTCAAAACACTAGCGCAAACTGTACTTTTTAAAGAAAATATACTGGGATAACTAATTAGCATTTGAAAAAAGGTTATTAAGCTCTTACGATATTCACTAAAAAAAATTCCAAGTCAATTCAAACATAACTAAAATTATACAAGCACTAGAGAAAAAAGTGTGTAAATTCCTCTTTACCCTGGGTAAAAGGGAAAGGTTTTCTAATCATAACTCAAAATTCAAATGCAAAAAAAGACTAAAAAATCGGACTATATAAAAGCTTAAATACACACACATACACACACACACACACGTGTCAAAGGACAACAAGCAAACTGTAACATACATCGCTTATAAAGAGCTAATACCTCTATTTTTAAAAACTCTTAAATTATTAAAATTGAGGGAGAAAAACACCAAAATACCTGATAGAAAAATTAATATAAGACAATTCACACATGAGATATTAAAATGACATATAAAGATATTCAACCTCACTACTAAGAAAAATGAATATCGAAACTATATAAAGACACTATTTCTTACCTATAAAGTCAGCAAAAATTAAAAAGTATAACAACGCACTCTGATGGTGAGGTTGTAGAGAAACTAACTCACTCACACACTGCTGGTAAAAATTCAAACTTGTACAAACCCATCCCCACCAAAGGGATATAGTAATATTTAAGAAAACCATGTATGATTTTAAACTTTTGACCTAACCATCTCATTTTAGGAATTCACCCAAACATATACTTTCAACATAGAAAATATATATGAACAAGGTTAGTCATTGCAGCGCTGTTTGTAAACACAAAATATTAGAAATAGCATAAGGAATAGGTTAACATCATCATAATAGGGTACTATGCAACTGTAGGAAGGAAAATAAAACAGAGGGAGGGAGGCAAGCTCTATAAATTGCTGTGGAATGTATTCCAAAATAGACTGTAAAAAAAGCAAAGTACAGAAGAGTATCTATCTATAGTACGCTACCTTTTGTGTAAGAAAGAAGAGGAAATAAGAAAATATACCTGTATCTTTTCATTCCTGGGAGAAAACCACACAGGAAGGGTAATTCAGAGAATGATGAAATTGGTTACCTATAGTGGTGGGTAGAAACAGGGTGGAAAGGAAAAAATAAAACAAATGGGTGACACTGCTCTGAGTATATATTTTTACTACAATTCTAACTTTTGGAACCATGTTAATGTTTCACGTACTAAAAATAAATCAGATCAATTAGAATGAAGAGGAAAACTTAGAATACGAATAGAACTGAACTGTATTTCAAATGACTAACATAACTAACTACACGGCAGGGAGGGGGAAGAATGTTGGGGAGAGAAAAATAATTCAAGTAAATTTTGAACATGGTTATTAAATCAGTACTGTCCGAGAGAAACATAATAAAAGTCACATATATAATTTAACATTTCTAGTAGCTGCATTAAAATAAAAAATAGGTAAAAATTTTGATATATTTTATTTTGCCTAATATATCTAAAATATTCCAACATATCAACATAAAAACATTATTAAAATATTGAGATATCTCACATTCCTTATTTCATACTAAGTTTTCAAAACTCAGTATATATTTTATATTTACAACACATCTCATTTCATGTGGTTATTGGCTATCCTATTGGACAGTAGAAATTTAGACTATATGTCCATAAGCTAAAAGAAAAAACTATCTACAAATATTAAACTCTGCTTACTGGTGCCTTTTAAATAGTGGTATGAGTTAGCAATTTTTAAACCATTTTCTAATATTCTAGGATTGAGTCAGTAAGTAAAAATGTGAACAGTAAGACTAGGTTTCTCACTGTTAGAAGATGGAATTATAAATACAGAATGAAGAATAGAATAAATCCCCTAGTGCTGGATTGGAATCAGTGTAACAATTTAAACTTACTGCTTTCAATAGACAAAAATGTGTATGAATGTGTGTGGAAACACACATATGTCACATGTATCTATTTTCTAGATGCATGCTGACAGGGCCTAGAAGCAATGACACCCAGCAGTAGCAATGAGGACATGCTGAGTCCAAATCATGGCTTACAAAGCCATTCTCTACCAAAAGGAACCAGAGCTCCTGGAAGAAAGAACTCATTCCAGGGTTTGGGCTGTATGAGATGAGCTAGAACATCCTGTTGTGGTAAAAAGTGAGAAAGTGCTCAAAGAATGACAAGGGCAAACCAAAAGGAGACAGGAATCAACTCGAGGAGGCTTCCACTAACCAAATCAGGGACAGCATCAAGATAAGGAAATAAAGTATTATTATAAATAATTATAGAAGGAATGATGGAATTAGAAAATCATCACTTAGGAACCATCATGAAAATTATTCAGGAAGAAATTACCAATGGACACTAAAATTAGTGAAAAAAACTTCAAGGAGTAATAGAGTATTTATAAAGTCTCAAGTATTTTTTCAAAGACATCCTTCCTTTTTCACAACAGTGTCCTCTTAGCAGACCTATATTTAGTTACTGTATTTGAGTACCATATTGTGTTACTTTGCCTTTCATAGATTATAATTTCACATAAAAATATTCTATTCTTATCAAATCATTCCAGTCTTGTGGGTTAAGAGAGTAGAATGGACATATACAAATAATTTTGCTTCTTCCCAAAATCCTACTAAAATAATATTAAGTTTTTTTTTAAGGCATAAAACAAGGATGGAAAAGTAACAAAACTTTGGAAATTAGAACATATACAAATGAACGCTAACTGTATAGCAGATCGTAGAGAGCCAAATCCCTAACTAGCAGTAGAGAAAACTGAGACTCAATTTCAGTTTACAGCCTGAAATCCACACAACGGTCAAGAACTGCCCTGCTGGAACCACCTCTGGAATTGGAAGTGGAGTGGGGAAGGCACATGGATGAAAGCTGTTTGAGAAGTAGTTCGGTCCTTAGATTCCCTTCTCATCTGTGAAAGGAGACTTGAGGTTATCTCTGTAGAATGTAATACAGATGATCTCTGGGGTCTGAAGCACACAGGCCTTTAAAACTGCGTGGTTATGTGAGCACACTGAACACTGAGATCTACTGCCTCACCTCCATTCCCACACGCCAGCTTCTCGTACCTACAAATACTTGGCACAGCATTAAAACAGACACAGACCCACACTAAGGCACATCATTGTGAAAGTTTGGATACCTGGGGACAAAGCAGAGATTCAACAAGTTCCCAGTGATAAGGTCCAAACAAAAGAAGATTCTTGGCCTGGGACTTCTAAACAGCAACAGAGGACAAGAAGAAAAAACTATGCCTCAATATTCTGAAGAAAAATACTTCCAATCTAGAATTTACACTCACCCAAACTATAGTAACCAAATGTGAGGACAGAAAAAAAAGACATTTCTATATGAAAAGGCTCAAAAAATTACCTCCCACATACTCTTTCTTAGAAAATTACTAGGGGATTGAGAATTTAAAGTTCTAACGAATTTAGGAAAAAGACTATAGCCACAGTAAAAAGTTGCCAGGAGAACCAGTTTTAAATGCATGCAATTGATAAGGACAATTTACCTCAGCAGGCACTCTTTACAAGCCAACCAATCATTGACTGATTCATTCCAATAAATACACCCCTGAGTGCCAACCAGTCAACAACAATGTCACCAGAGCAATCATGCATCTACAGATGTTAATCCACTTCTGTTCCTTAAAATCTTCCAATCCCTGAACTCCATGTTCCCCCAAAACAGTGTGAAAAATTAACAATCTGCTTTGTTCAGGGAGATTGTGCCTGGTCAGATATTCTAGATAGTGAGTGATGGCCTCATCATCCTTGACACCAAATGAGAAAATAAATCAATTAAGACATGGGATATGGAAAATAGGATACTCAACACAAGAGAGAAGTGAATGGAGAACTATATTTCATTATAAACTTTTTCTTATTTGAATTTTTAAACTATGTCTATATTAAACTACATTTGTTGATAAAATATAAGTAGCAACATATGATCTTAAATATATTATTCATCATTCAAAAATACAAAAATAAAACATTTCAATTGTTAGAAGACCTTTATATTTCTAATACTGAAAGAACATAAACATAAAAAAAAAAACAGAAGCTTTAAACATAATTTTTAAAAAATGTTAAGCAAATAATTATCAAGGATGTGGAGAGAATTCAGTAATTGTAATACCATGAAGACTGTAGGTATGACCTTACTTACAAATTCATTAATGATCAGGAGAGTGTAAATAACACATTTAATTAAATTTGCTTATTTATTTTGGGAACTATGATTAACAGCAGTGAGAAAAACTAGTAATATAAAAGAACAGAGATGGATTAAAAACATTGGCCCAAAACAACCAAATTGGAGAGTAAGTGGAAGGCTAGGTAAAATTATAGGCTTAAAACAACAAAATAGAGATATTGGAGGCTTATTTACCATTAATTTCACCACACAATGTTGACATATGAAGTAATTTGGGCCAGCATATGTTAAATGAGGACACACACACACACACACACACACACACACACACACGATGTTTTCCTTTGAGATTGATAATCCTAATTAAGTAAGGATTCATGAAGGGATTACATCCTAAAAACAAAGTACTGTTGACGCAATTTGTCAAGAGTAGTTTTATACTCATAGTTTCATGAGTATAGAAACTATCAAGGATTACCAATAATGAATTAAACTGTCCTGAAGACAACTCAGTTATCTACTCTATGTTCTTCGTCTGGCTATCTTTGAATTATCCTCATTTTTCCTGTTTTTTATTCCCAGACATTAACCATTCAAAATAGTTGACATGTCCCAACCTCTCCAGCAGGAAAGTATGGCTGGCTATATGACTAAGTTTCACCAAAGGAATATGAGCAAAAAGTGATACAGTATATATTTTTCAGGAAGGATGCTTAAAGAAACAGATGTTTCTCTTCCTCCTTTCTGCTGATTGGAATGTGGATGAAATGGCTGGAACTCCAATAGCTATCTTAGACAAGGAGATTTTCAAAAAATATAGAACCAATCAATGCACAGTGAAGCAACAACCTAGACTATATCAATCCTAGACTACTACTGAAATTCCTGACATCTAGAAAAATAAACTTCTATCATGTTTAAGTCTATTATTTTGTTGCAATCAAGTCTAAACCTAATTATTATAAACTCTATACTAATATACACTTCTGGTTTTCTTTCTTTCTCTAAATTATTCCTAGTTGTTCTTTTGCCAGCTCCTTTTCTGCCTCCCACTCCTTTACTAAGTTCTAGGCCAAACACTCTAAAAAACTACACCTCTGTATGTCTGATCTTTTATTTGAGCTCTAATTTTATCTCCAACTGCCTATCATTTCACTTGTATGAGATATTATTAAACAGGAACAAGTGATTTTTAAAACAAACAAAATATACAAAGTGGTAATAGTAGCAATAATAGTAGTCGTTGTGATGGTAATTAATAGCTAATATTTATTGAGCTCTTAATATTTGCCAGGCATTTTCCTAAGTCTATGAGCTAATCCTCACAACAATCTTATATGTAGGGAAGTATTATCACTTACCCTCACTTTAAAAATGAGGATACTTGAGAACCAGACAAGTTAAATAACTTTCTCAAGACACATAACTAATGTACTAAAAAGAGCTTTCAAACCCAGGCTTTCTAGAACCCACCCTCTCTTAATCAGAGTGCACTAGACCGTATTCTGAGGATGTACCACATCTAAAGACTTAATTTTAAGATTGTCCTCAGCAATCATGATAGTCATTAAATATCCACATGGTAATAAATTTTATGCCTCTGAAGATTAAATTTTAGAAACAGTTAAATATCACTTAGAAACAAGTGTGGTAAATAAGATGAGTGATTAAGCAAGATAATACTCTTTGGGGGACTAAGGATATGACCATCAATAAATAAACAAACAAACAAACAAACAAACAGGGGTGGGATAAAGCCAAATATAGAAACTGGCCAACTCGCAAACCTAGTTTTAAAAAAGAGAGAAATAACATCTTGTTCAGAGCCTAAAAGCCAAGAAAATAATTTAAAACAGTTTTGAGATGAAAAGTTTTTACAAATTTAGTATAAGTTGTTAAACTAAATTAATAAAAACACCATTATCATTACTTATATTCAATAGGATTCAAAAAGTGATAGTTTTATTAACTTGTATTTTAACTTACTATTTCTCAGTTCAGAAACTGCTTGCAACAGGCTGTCTTTCCCACAGATGGCACCTATTCTCGACCCCATTTTTCTTACAGTGTGACTATGACACTCCTGTGAGAAGTGGGTTCAGTGTAATTGCTGCTCTCCTTGAATTTGACAAGCTTGTGTCAGTGACTTCCAAGGCTAGTTCACAAAAGGCAACACAGCTTCTACATGGTTCTCTTGGGATGCTTACTCTTAGAAAACAGCCACCCACCATGCTAGGAAGAAGCTCAAATTAGCTTAGGTATGTAAGTCTTCTGGGGGATGGCCAACATCAACCATGAGACAATGTGAGTAAAGAAGCCTCCAGATTGTAGCTCTCAGCATGCAAGTCAGTACCAGCTTTCAAGTCTTTCCAGCTAAGGCTCAGACAAACCATCTCCACACTGCCCGATCTGAATTAAGACAGAATCCCCTGAATAAAAGTTTACATCACTAAATTTCAGAGTAGCTTGCTACAAGACAAAGCTAAACAGAAGCACCCTTTCTTAGTTCCGTAGCTTCATATTACACTCATACATCCACACACACCCTAAAATCAAGCTTTTCTCAACTTTAAGGAAAAGTTCAAACTACTAGCAAGAAATGAGGCAGACTTGTTTAAATTAAGACAGTTTCTACTTAAAGAACTTAAGAACTCATCTCAAGTATATTCTGAGTACCTGCATGTAAAACACTTTACTAGATGCCTAAAGACACAAAGATGAATAACATAGTCTGTAGTTATTAATCTAATCTAGATAAGAATAAAAGTAAGTATACAGTTTGTGGAAGCACCTAAGTGCCAAAATAGGAATGTAAAATTAATTCTACCACAAATAGTTAATTTATAAAATCATTTTGGACTTATAAACAGCTTTCTGATTCCTTTAGGAAAGTAGAAGAGCTTTAGTAAATGCCCAGGAAAAAAGAGCAGAAAAAAACATGAAAACTGTAGGCCTTGTCAATGTTTAGATTGTGAAATTATGAGTGTTTTTTGTTGTTTCATCATTCTTACAAAAACTTCCTGTATTTTTCAAGTTTTCTAAAGTAAGCGTTTATTAGGTTTTTAAGAAAAAAATTCCAAAAAAATAATTTAAATTTTTTAAAAATGTGTTTACACTATGAAGGGAATCAAGTAAGTAGTAAACAGGTCCACAATACAAAAGATGGCTTCGTGTATGCATGCTGAATGTGCAAAATAAATTTAGTATTTAAGGAAAATTTTTCAAGTAATAAAAACCACATAAACATTGATTTACTACTAATATATGCTTTTCTTCCCTTTCCTAGCTACTTACAAATATTTACAAGTTCTCTTCAAATAAACAAAAATTAATTCAATAAGCTCTCCATCTCTTGGTCATGTCGCGATTGTTCTCTCACATTCTTTTTGTCTCCCCTTCTGCATCTATGTCATTTCTAAGTCAGCCCTTCCTCTACATCTCAGATTAAGTCTTTTTAACTGCCTTTGATGTCTTAACTGCCTCTGAATCTTTTTAAGTGCCTTTGTCTGACTTGTCCCTCTCAGTGTCAGACTTTCCCCTCTGTCTTTGATTAACCTTCACTCTCTACCTATTGTTTGAGTTCTTCTTTTTCTCCCCCAGTAACCCACCTCATTTCCAAGACATTCTTGTTAACTTTTCTCTCTAATCTTTATAAACAAGCAAGGTTGGTACTGTTATTTCTATTTTACAGATGTGAAAACAAATACAAACAGGACTACTGGTATAAATTTGAGAGGTTAGGATTTAAATCTAAGTGCTTCCTTTCTTTCTTTAAAACCCTTCTGGTAACCATGGAAAAGAACTTGGAAACAGCCCAACCACAAGTCAATATTAACACTACACATATTCCTTTCTAAAGGCAAATTCCATATTAAGGAGTGCCATACACTTTTTGCCAATATGTTTGCCTCCGCACCAAGTTAAGTCATTATGAACTGTCAACCACTTGACTATTCCAGAAATCCATACCACCATATTCACAGGTTAAGCCGTGCTATTTGGGAACCTTACTAGACACCAGAATCTGCTGTTTCCAACAGTGCTTCTCTATTTTCTATTCCAAGTCCAAAACCAGCCATGTTTAACGTTAAAAAATATATATATACACACATATATACATATATACACATATGTGTGTATATATATATACTCATATATGTGTGTGTGTATATATATACTCATGTGTGTGTGTGTGTGTGTGTATATATATATATATATACTCATATATGTGTATATATATATACACACACATATATAAGGGACAACAAACAAATATTTATAAACTGAAGACTAAATTTAAAGAATGGAAAACTATACAAAAAGCTTGCATAAGAGTGAAAAATACACACCACAGACTGAGAGCATGGAGAGGAGCTCCAAATGCAGCTTACAGCTGCTGAGCAGCATCCTATAACTTCTCATCTATCTCAAGCTGCAATTCAGTAAGCTCTTTGGAGTTTCACAGGCTTCATCCATCCTGTTGGGTTCACTAATGCAGAACTCTTCCCACCCCATCCCTTAACTAAGAGCACATTTTGTGATGGGCGGCAAAGAAATAGGATTCTCTTTGAAGACATGAATAGCCTAGTTTCATTTCTTCTCACTTCTCCTATGGGTGATAAGTCTGCAACAAATACAATTTAACAACTAAAATAAATGTCTAAATTACTGCTCAGGTTAGTGTTTGTCAAAGATCACCCTGTAGGTCACCAGTTTTAAACAAAGCGTGAGTGCTAATACTGTATTTATAGTTTCATAATTTAAAATCTATACTTCTACTTCAGCACTAGTTCATTTACTTCTGTCATGTCTAATGAATGCACGAATGCTGAATCAACAACATACCATTCTTTTCATTTATTCTGATGAGCTATTTCGTGAATAGTTAACTTATGGAACTAATGAGGACAGGGTCAAAGATTCAACATGCTGGCCAATTAGCTTTGCTGTGTTTCAGGGTTCCATGGTCAAAACTAACAACCTTAACCTTGGCTAACAAAAAGTACACTGATCATGTGAAGCACTAGGGAAATGAATATAGATGTAGCACCAAAATCCATGACTATCAGAAAAATATAATAAAAAATAAAAATAGTAATAATAACATCATCTTTCTTACTAAGCCTGGCTAGTATGTATCTAGTTCAAATAATCTCTAATCTTTTCAGTCATGTAGGGTTGATATTATCATTCCTATTTTACAGATGATGAAGAAGTGAACTCAGAATGATTATATGAACCAAAGTCACAAAACTAGTAAGTAGCAGAGCCTGGGTTCAAACCCTGGTCTGTCTTGACTCCAAAGCTTAGGTTATTTACAGAATACCATACTATTTCTCCAGAGATGTCTTAGGGACATAGGACAATCAACAAAATGTTCTTATTCAGAACTATGCAGCACAGTTCTCACTAACAGCATTCAATATGCACACTTAGATGCTATAGCTGAGAATGAATCTACCTTCCAAAAACTTATTTTAAGTAAAAAAAAGTCAAGGAACAAAAGTATTTAAGACATAAAGGAAAAAATAACACATTGCACAGAAAGTAGATTTTAATGGAAGTGACTCTTATTCTCATAATTTCATAAACAAATCTGTAGTGAAAAAATAGTTATCTTGCTGATTCATGACTAAAGGTAAAATTAAAACTGACAAAGCAGAGCCAACAGAAACATCAAAAAAGAATAAAGGAAACATTTCTGAAACATCTGAATCTAATATTTTGTAGTCAATAGGGTATTTAAAGAAATCAAAAATAAACATTTAATTTCTTAACCCTAAAACTCTGCTTTGATCAACAAATCAGTATTCTCTATTAGGCTTTCGTCCTTGATTTCTCTAAACTCTCACTACCTACAGATACACACATACCAATGCCACCATCAGCACCAATTACTGTTTCCACCTTCAAAAAAATGCATTTATCAAATCTTCTGGACCTAACCCTAAACTTTTGAGTCAAAATGTCTGGCTGTATAAAAAAAAAAAAAATGGTGGGGGTAGGAGAGAAGGACAAAAAAATGCTCTATAACAGCAGTCTCCAACCTTTTTGGCACCAGGGACCAGTGCTCCAATGAGAATCTAATGCCTGATGATCTGAGGTGGAGCTGAGGCGGTGATGCTAGCACTGGGAAGAGGCTGCAAATACAGATGAAGCTTCATTTGCTCGCCCACAGCTTACCTTCTGCTGTGCGGCCCTGTTCCTTACAGGCCACAGATGAGTACTGGTCAGCGGCTGGGGGGGTTGGGGATCCCTGCTCTATAAAATTCTGTCAGCAGTCAATATATAAATCATAAACACAGATAATTGTTCTGCTACAAGCTACAATGTGCAGACAGAAAACTGCATTCTTTCTACAGGTTTTAAATGAAGCATCAGTCCAACATCACATCCCAACAATCTTCACAACAGCATTTTGGAAATCTCTAAAAATGAAAAATAGCATAATATAATCTTTACATAAAATGCAACAGCTTAAAAAAATAACAAAAACCCTGAAATCTGAGAACTTCTGTTCATAGTATTTGAAGTTTACGGGTTAAGGATAACTACCCTCATTTTATAAACAAACAAAAAAGTAATATCAAGAAAATACTTTACCTAAAATTATCATCTTTTTATCATTATAGTAGTCATCAATTACAATAGCAACAGAATAATGAGCACTTACTCCAGGCACTACTAAGCTCTTTATAGTCACATCTCATTTCATCTCTATAGACACCTTGTGAAGTAAATGCTATTATCTCCATTCTAGAGATTAGTATAGGTCTTAGAAAGATCAACTACTTAGCCAAGTCATAAACTAGAAGTCACATCACCAGGATCTGAACTGTACTGCCATCCTGTTTTCTGAACCCCATTCAAGTATCTTTCAACCAATGATTTAAGAATAATACAAGTTGATTACCTATTTATTACTCCTCCAAACCATAAAAAGTTGATTGTAAAATCCCCATTCTCTACAAGGGGAAGAAAAATAAGACAAAAAGCCACCTGCTTAGAGTCTCAGAGCTTAACTGCCAGAAAAGAAGACTGAATACTGGCTATTTATATTCTGAATTCTAACTCTGAAGAAAAACAGACTCCTTGCACATATACCTAGGACAGGTGAAAATAACTGCAATATTTCAGCTAATACGCATACTAGTTAATGGAATTGTGTTAGAAGCAGAGCTAGGTTCAGCAGAAGTATCTGAAAGGGGGGAAAAGACACAAGACCTACTGGAGACAAGCATTGGTTTAGCACCATATCTGAGGTACTTGTACCTGTGTAGCGCAGAAGGAAGGTTATAACAAAGCAAGAGGGGTAGACAGGTGTGTCTGTGTCAGGAGAAGGGAAGTGTACAAATTCTGGTGGACCTTAAAATCCAGATGAAGTTTAATAATACTGACTCCACAGGTGATAGGGCCCTGATATCACCTCTTCATCCGGAACGTGGCATAAGAACATCTGCATGGCCCATACTCGTTTCCAAAGATACTTTCCTCCTGTCTATCAACTTATTTCACCCTCATAAAGATCATGACCATGCTTATGATAAAGTCTACAAAGACATAAACGTGGCTTTAAAATTCAACTAACCTGGACTTAAAACAGAATAATCAGGTTATATATGAAACATGCTTTCTCACATATATCACTTCTACTGAAGCCCACAACACTGGAAGGCAGACAGGCCAAAGACTATTGTCCCCATTTTTCATAAAGGGAAGCCCCAGGCTGCGGTACACGGGCTACAATCACAGGGCTGGATCACAGGTCCAGCAAGGGGAAGCCCTGAGACGCCTCTCCAGAGGACATCAGACTTAAAAGCCTAGGGTTCTTTCTTTATTCAACTCCGAGAAGCAGCTTTATTGATAAGAAAAACTTTAATAATCGGAGTTGGGGGTTTCCGAGGGCGTCCCAAGAAAACCAGGAAGTCCACCCTCCCGGACAGACTGCTCACACCCAGCCCATAGCCCCGGGCTCCTGGGCAGTGGAGCGGACTCATTCGAGAGGCTCGCGGCCCGGACATCGCCCACAGGCCCGCGGTCGTCTCGGGGCGGCAGCTGTGGCCCACAGCCCCACACCCCTAGGTCATCACGGATCCGCTCAGTACCTGTTGAAACCCGGGAAAGGGATGTGCCCACCGCAAGGATTATTTGGAGCGAGGGCCCACAGTGGGCACGCAGCCCCTGGGAAGGCAAGGGTGCCTCGGAAAGGTCCTCCGCAAGACAGAGCCCGAGGGGGTCGAAAGGCGGGTGCTTCCCAGTACCCTCAGCTTCAGGCGGGGGCCCGCCCTGCGCGTCACGTGAAGAAAAAAATACCGGTAACAAAAGAGTTAAGTCTTGTCCCAAGTGTGAGGGGGTAAGCGGACTCGACAAGCCTCAACTTGGGATACAGAGGGAAGGAGCGAAGGAGGCGCGGGGACGTGGGGTTACTAGTTACCGAGGGCGCCGTCGCTCTTCGCTTCCGCCGCCTCCTCGAAGGTCTTGCTCTTCCGCTTGTGCCGCTGGGGCGCGCGCCAGGCCTCGGCTCCGCCCCCCGGCGCCGCGGGGCCTTCTGGGGGCTGTAGTCTCCGCGAGACCAGGGCCGTGCGGGTTGTGTCCTGATCACGTGGAGGAGGGGCTGGTAAAATGACACGTGTGGGTGGGTGTTTACGCTCGGGTCTCCTCCACCCTTCCTTCTTCGCTCAGTTAGAAACGTACTCTGATCTCTTCATGTCCCATTCAATCTTAACATCCCTCTGATCCACAGCCAAGTTTCTTGAAAAAGGTCGTCTAAACTCGCTGTCTCCACTTCCTCCTTCGTCCTCTGTGCTGCCGCTTATGCCACCATGGAAAATACCCTTGTTGCCATCAGTGTCCTTGTTGCCAAACTCTTCGGAGGTATTTTCAGGTCCTCTAACTTAAGCTTTAGGCACCATTTTACGCTGTTGGACAGTCTTCATCACTTATTTTCTGACACTAGTCAGGTTTTCCTTCCTCTCAGGTCGTTCTTCTGTCTCCTTAAAGAATTATTTTTCTAATGTTAATGTTCTCTAGAGTTCTTGATTAGAGTCGGGGAGGGGAGCCCCGCCCCTTCTCTCTTGAGCTCATTGTTTGTTTTCCCAACTTCATTGACTGACCCCTCCTCATCCATGTCCCACAGGCACCTCAAATATAGCAACTTGAAAAGTGAACTACCTCCTCCTTCGTATTGACTCATAATCACTCCAATCTTCAATCTAAATTCCTCCTTCTCTCTCATTTGCTCTTCCACCCATCCTCAAATAGTCAACAAATCTTGTAAAATCTACCTCCCAAGTATCTCTTGAATCTGTTCGCTCTTCACATCCATTGCTAGTGATTTTACTCAGACCTGCATCATTTCTTACCTGATTCTAGGATGGGTTTCCTTACTGGTCTCAGCACCTTAGCACCTCTATGGAATCCTCCATACTGCCATCAGGCCCATTTATGCAAAGGGAAAATTTAATCATGTCACACTTTGGGTAAAATCCTTTAAAAGATCTACTTGACTGAGTTTGAGAAGAGGAATGGAGATGAATCCTTTGGGTGGCTTTTGCAAGATATGGAAGCCAGCTCCAATATTATCCCCCTCCCACCTCTCATATTGTAGTTGAGAAGATCAGGGAAAGATTTATAGCAGATTTTATTGTGTGGTATGTGGACATGGGCATTTTTTTTTAAAGTTCCCCAGGTGATTTATCATTCAACAAGGCTGTATTTTGTTGCCTACTTTATGTATCCAGCATTCTGCTGGATACTAAGAAAATAATAGTAAACAAAACAATCCCTGCCCTTGTGGAGTTTACAGTCTCTTGAAAGAGATATACTAATCAAATGATTCCATACCAAGAAACAACAACAAAACCCACACAGTTACCAGCTGTGATAAGAATGAGATAGGAAAAGTAATCAGTCTCTTTCCCTTTTCTCTCTGCCACCTGCCCCAGCCCAGTTTATGCTTCTCAGCCTATCAAACACAGCCTGTCAGGAGCTAATCTCCTTATACTTCCTCCTTTATACATCTAGATTTAACAAATTCCTGTGTTGCATTCACTCTCTCACTTTTGCACATACTGTCTCTCTGGAAAACCTCTTTTTCCCTTGACTAAGTTCTACCCTATGTTATTCTCTTCTGTTGGATTCAAAGCAAACATAGTAAAACAGCCACCTGGAAAGATTTTCTGAGGATTGCACTTAGGTGATAACTCCCAGCTAAGAAAAGATGAACTGAGTAGGGGAGCCAAGAACAGTTGAATGTGGGCTACTGAGAACAGGGCTATGTCAACCAGTTTAGAACTATAGAACGTGAGCTAACATACACATCCTCTAAAAATAGATCAAGTATCACCTTCTCCAAGAAGCTTTTGCTCAGGAAGAACTACTGCCTCTCTTCTGGGTACTAATTGTACCCATGCTGACCTCTCTTCCAGTGATATGCTAAAGCCAGCCATACCAGCTTTAAAGAACCAACTGTTAAACACTCAGGAATTTTGCAAGTTAGTTCTTAAACCACTGGTACCTTAAAATCGACTGTGATGGGAGTATTTACACCACTATGGAAATCAGCAAATGACAAATCAGGGCCTTTTTTATTTTATTTTATTTTATTTTATTTTATTTTATTTTAGAGAGTGAGTTTACCAGGGTACTACTGCTTTTGTCATACTACAATCTCTACATCACATTGTGGTATTACTCTTCTATTAGATGAATTCCTTGTAACAACTTGATTTAGCAAATATTTATTGATATTTATTACTATGCACCAGAGACTAGCAAGATACTGAAGGTGTATACAGTAGAATACAAAAAAGCATTGTCCCTCCTGTTATGGAGCTTACAATCTAACAGATACGACAGAAAATAAACAAAGAACTTTGTACTTACAAAATGTGTGGCCGCTTTGTGATAGAACAACCTGGCAATGGGTGGTGATGGAAACCACTTTAAAAGGGTGGTCCAGGAAAGCCTCTTCTGAGGAGGCAACCTTCCCACTGAGCACAAAAGGATGAGAGATAGTCAAGAGAAGAACCAGGGAAAAAGTATTCCAGCCAAAGGGATCAGACTATACAAAGAAAGCTAAGCTGTTCGAAGGGCAGAATGGTCAGTTTTGCTGGGATGGTATGATTATTAATTTTATGTATCAGCTCAACTGGGCCACAGGGTGCCCAGATTAAAATTATTTCTGGGTGTGTCTGTAAGGATGTTTCCAGATGAGATTAACATTTGAATTGGTGGATTCAATAAATTACTGTTGACCCTTGAACAATGCAGAGGTTAGAGGGACCAAACCCCCACCCCTGTGCAATGGAAAATCCACATATAACTTTTGACACCCTCCCAAAAACTTATCTACAGTTATCTCCCTTGGAATCCACAGAGGATTGGTTCCAGGACCTCCTGCAGATACCAAAACCCATGCATGTTCAAGCCACTTATATAAACAGTGCATATAGTCAGCCCCAAGCAGATTCTCAACCACTGATTGAAAATGCTGATTTTGCTCTGTAGTTACTTGAATCTGCAGACACAAAACCCGGGAATAGGGAGGGCAGACTATATTTATTTTAAAAAATTCATGCATAAATGTACCCACACAGTTCAAACCCATGTTGTTCAATGGTCAACTGTAGATAGTTCCCCACTCTGCTGTAGGTGGGTATCATTCAATCCTCTGTGGGCCTGAGAAGAACAAAAATCAGGGGAAGAGAGGAGTCAGTCCCTTCTTCTTTGTCTGTATGAGCTGGGACATTGGTCTATTCGTCTCCTGTCCTTGGACTGGGACTTACACCATTGGCTCACCTGGTTCTCAGGCCTTCAAACTCAGATTGGAAATATACCACTGACCTTCTTGGGCTTCCAGCTTGCAGATAGCAGATTGTGGGACTTCTCAGCTTCCATAATTGCATGAGCAGATTCCTCACAATAATCTCCTTTTATATATACACATAAACACATACATACATACATAGAATGTGCATCTTGTGTGTACACATATATAGAATATATCCAACATATATACATACATAGAATATATATCCGTTTAGATTTAAATATGTAGGATGCGTGCATGCACACACACACACACAGAGAGAGAGCGCGCGCATGCGCGCGCACGCGAGAGAGAGAGAGAGAGAGAGAGAGAGAGAGAGAGACATACACACCTCCTATGGGTCTGTTTTTCTGGAGAATCCTAATACAGATGGCAAGAGTGTGAACCAAGTGATCCAGATGAATGATGAGGTAACTAGGGCCAGGTGGAACAGCCTAACAACATGGTGAGGACCCTAGGTTAAATTATAGCTACCAAGGGGTGGGTGTTATCTGATTCATTTTTTCATACAATCACTCTTGCTTTTGTTTAGAAGACCAGAGTAGAAGTGTGAGCCCATTTGTTACAGTAGTATAGGTAAGAAATAACGAAACATAGTGTTGGCACTGAAACAAAGTGGGTACATTTGACAGATATTTCAAAGATTATGTCAACAGGACTTGCTAATGATTGAATGTAGGGGAGAATGGACTGGTGAAGGAAAGAGGACACAAGGGCAGAAATTGTTTATATTCATCTCCATATTTCAGCCCCTAGAATTGGTCCTGGCACATAGTTGATGTTCAATAACTCCATTTAGTGAATGTGTCCATTCAGTGTGCCAAGCTCTGTGCCCTATCACTATCACCCTGCTTCATTCATACAGGGCCTCCACTAGCCCATGTAATACTTTTGTGAAAATTAGGAAAAAGTACCTCTTCCTGCAGGTGGACGTGGCCCATCACCAGGGTGCACAGATTGATGAACAAACATGGGCTACATTTCAGCCCCCATTCACCCTCTCGGCTAACAACCTTGTGCACTGCACAATCTGTATAACTGCATACAGCAGCCTGGCTTAACACATCCCTGGGAGATGGTTTTGTGGAATTAAACCTAGTATGTGTGGGGCAATTGTGAGGTCCAGGGAAAGGAAGCTGCCTGCCTGGGGTCACTGGAGCTGCTGCTGTGACTGAGATTCAAACTTTTGTCCTCTGAATCCCTGTGGGCTCTTTAGCCTTGGAGCCACATTGTCTCTCCCAAATCACTCAGCCAGTCAATAAAAAGCTAAATTCAAAATGGTGACTTTGCTTCCTTAAGTTTCTCATCTGTCTCAGTTACTATTGTTAGAGTGTTTCACATTTACATAGTATCCAATATGTGCTCAGTCCCTTACAAAATACAATAAAGGAACATGAAACTAAAGGATCTCTCTCTCTCTCTCTCTCTCTCTCTCTCTCTCTCTCTCTCTCTCTCTCTCTCTCTCTCTCTCTCTCTCTCTCTCTCTCTCTCTCAACAGTATAAATAAGGAACGGCTGGTTTAAAGGGCCCTTAGCTCTTAGATAAAAAATGAACTGTGGTATATTGGTTTAAGGTGATGCAATAAGCAATATGGAAAATAAAAGAATGCTCCTGTGCAAGCTGTTTTTCCTTCACACCCCCTACCAGAAGAGAGGGGGATATTGGAGCAGCTTGCTTCAGAAATGTAAACTAGGTAGAGGGTCAAGTTTGGGGGTCAAGGACAGAAAGAAGAGAAAGAACCACCCTAGAGGAGGAAATAGCATTTAACATTTAACAAGAGCTTACTGTGTGCCAGGAGCTGCACTAAGCCCTTTATATGCCCTATCTGAGTCAATCCTTGCACAATTCTACAAGGTACAATCTATCATTACTATCATTTTACACTGGAGGAAGCTGAAGCCCAAGGCTATGCAGTGAATAAGTGACAAACCCAAGATTTGAACCAAGACGGTCTAGCTCTACAGAGTCTGAGCTCTCAGCCAATAAGTTACACCACCTCTCATTTGATGTTCTTGATGCCAGGTCCTCTGTTTTAATAGTGTGACCCTTTGGAGTCCTAGGATAATTAACAGAGGATATCTGGTTCTTAGCCTCATAAGGATTCCATGTCACCTGTCTGCTCAATGATTGGGCCATGGTCATCTCTATCCTAGCTTCAAACAAGACCATTTGAACAAGGCATATATAAGAGAAAAACTCTGCTGGGGGACATTTCACAATTTCCTCAGAGTTGTAATATCCTCCCGATATAATACTATAGTTACCTGGATGGCATGGAATACGGAGAAAAAAATGTTATCGAGAAGGAGGGACTAAACAGCATGCCCCTTGGAAATGTGGGCCCTGATTAGTCAGTTCCTCCTAACTTGAGATTTCTTTTCTTTTGTGACTTTTAGCCAAAAAGTGCAGAAGGATACAAATTTTATTGAGCTTTAGGGTGCTTGGATTCTTACTTCGTAAAGTGCTACCACCTAGAATTATAGGGGTCTTAGGCATTAACCAGAGGAAATATAAGATTTTTAAGACAATGGGAGGGCAAGGTATCAATGACAGACAGCTCCCAAGGAAAAGCAGGACAAAGAACGCTGAGAAGCGACAATGACTCCAGAACCCTAAGCTTTAGTTAGAGGCCCAGAAAACTTTCCTAACTCTAATTAAAACTACCTTAAAGAGGGCATGGCCACAACTATTGTTTTGGTTGACTCTTTGGGCTGTGAGGTCACAGCATATGATGCTCTTCTCCAGCTATGAGCTGTGTCAGCACCCCCACCTGCACACACATACTCTCCTTAATTAGCTTTCCTACACCAAGGCTACTCTATCCACCTCTTGACCTCAAGGCTTGTACAGCTAAACTATTCAATGCCACAATGCCTGCTTAAAGGGAGGGGCTTGGTGATATGCCCACAGTCATCATGATCTGAGGACAACTCGACTCCTCAGAGCAGTAACTGAGAAAGTCTGTAACTTCTAATAATAGTCTAATAACTTCTGCCACTTAGAATCTCACAGCTCAGCTCTGACTGAGCCAAATATTTGGAGCTGGGCTTTTGTGTTCCAACATGGCATCCTCTATACCTTGATTTTAACATCCTCAATACCTGCCTCAGGATGTATAGCAAGCCACACCTCTCACCCCAAGGTGACATCAGGAGCCTCTGGCTGTGTGCTGAGTGCCAACCTAGAAGGCAAGGTGTTATATGCAAGAGAGCAAACTCAAGACCAGAACCCAGAAAATTTCTACTATTATAAAGCGTAAAACCTTGGATGTTCCACTAAACCTCAGATTCCTCATTTGTAAAATGGAGACCCACCAAGGCCACCTACCTCACTGGGTAGTAATGAGGATTAAGTCACATATGGGATGAGATGTGATTTGGTAAACTGTAAAGGGCTAACACGGAAAAGGGGCATATGCATTGCACAAAGTTGTGCTCATAAGGGACAAAGATGAATAGGGAACAAACAGACTTTTTAAACTGCAAGGCTAATTCTTTTTTCCCTTAGGAGAGTGGTAGAGGCAGGGATCCTTCTTCAAAGTTTCCTTCCCAGTACCTAATCCCTGAGTCCCAGACTCTGTCCCACATCCCTGTAGCACTCAAAAAGTCATGATCCCTTATCCACAGCACCTAGCAGAGTGCCTTGCATATAGAAAATTGAAAAATATTTGTTAAACAATCATCTCTTCTACCAAACAATAAAACATCAAGAATTTGGCTAGACATGTCACAAAGATCTCCATTTTCAAGGACACCCTCGAATTTATAACCCAGTCCCTTATCTAGTGCAGGGGGGCCCCTAAATCAGCCCATCTAATTTGAAGAAATTCACAAAGCCCAGCTAAGGCAGATAGAACTTATTTCCCTCCGTACTGCCATGTTATTTCACACCTTAATTCCTTTGTACATGCTGTCCTCTCTGCCTGGAATGTCCTTTTTCTCCTTCCTCCACCTCCATCAGGATCCAACTTATGTCACCTCCACAAAATGCCCCCAACTTTCCCAGACTAACAGGTCATTTCTACCTCCTCCTCTCAATGAGCTCTCATCATTCTTGGTTATAGGGCTCCCACCAAATCATCAATAGTTACATGTATCTGTACTCTACCAGAGTGAGTGTTGTAACGAGGCACAATGCATGGTACACAGAACTCACACTTGTTTATTGATGAACTAGTCTTCTCTCTGTCCTTTTAGGGAAGGCCAGGATGGGGGGCCAAGTGTAAAATCAGAGGAAATCTAATAGCCAATAACTTTAGTTTACACGCTTATTCCTCAAGAACACATTTGCAGACAGTTCCCCCTAACCCCCACTCCCTTTACCTGCAGAAATAATCTTGCAAAGCATATGATGAATTGCCTGGGCGTTACCAAAACTTCACAAAGAGTAATTCCACTTGAATGGTCTCTCTACTCACCCTTAGGATGGTTCATAACAATTAAAGATCTGAAGCTGAATAGCTTGGGTTTAAATCTTAGCTCTGCTAATAACTAACTGCAACTTTAAGGAAGTTACTTTATCTTTTTGTGCCTCAGTTTTCAGAAGCATAAAATAATGAGGTGGGCAAGGGTTGTGAGAACTAAATGATACATTTTATATAAAGTGCCCAGCTCCAAGCAAACAACAAGCATTCCATAATGGTAGCTGGTTTGTAAGTAGTACAATCTTAAAGATGACAAATTCATTCTTTTTAAATCTTCAGAAAGCTGGGTTTGTTCCAGGACATCCTTGGAAGGGAGGGGGTGATGGGGCCACTTTGGAGTTCTGTCTGGTGGCTCAGACAACTGGTGTCATCGACCTTTGGTTCTAATCTGGATCCATAGCTCAACAGCTGTGGTCCTTGCCTAAATAGCTTATTTTCCCAAAGCCTGATGTACCCGGTAGGGCCAGCAGTACTGAGCTGTCTCACAAGGGGGTGCCGGAAAGATCAATTCGTGTTAGCAAAGTGCTTTGGAAATGTAACATGCTAAATATTAATGGGTCTCTCCGAGTGTCGGGAAATGTGCAATCTGAACTCTGCTCAGGGCAAGCTGAAGGTGGGGAGAGCAATTCTGGGCAGCCTGATTGCCACATCCTTTGTCTAATTGGGAGGTGGTACTTAGATAAAGGAGGAGTGAGTGTGTCGATCATCTGGGGGCTGGGCAGGGCTGCCAGATGACAGCCCTGGGAGGAAGAATGCTTTGAGGAAGCCCCTAATCCACAAATAGACAGAAACCTGAGGTAGGTTTTGGGTGAACCCAGAAAAGCCATGGAACTTTCTTTAGAAAAAGCAAATACAAGTTCACTGCTTGCTGTTCTTTCTCTCATTCCTGAATTCTGCAGAGGACAGCACTGTGAGAATATTAGCCATCTGAGTTCTTATCCTGCTCTCAACTTCTCAAACCACATGTGTAGGGTACTAAGTAGAAATTTTTTAACTCTAGTTAGAACTCTCAATTCAAAATCTTTAGTGTGGCCAGACATTAGGGACCCTCCCTGTGCTGATGCTGAACAGCCCTGTAGTAAGGCATCCCTTAGGACACTACTCGACTGTCACCTTTTCCAGGAAGACTTCTTGGACCCAACCACGTTGAGATGAGAACTCTTCTTTGAGGCTTCTGTAGTGCTCGTGATTGTTCCTATAAGGACATGTAACAGACACTGTCAGTGCCCTGCCCGCATGCTCTTGGCATAATCATTTCCTATACACTCATGGCTTTCTACTGCTTATGGCCACACATGTGCTCAGCCACAGTCAGGGTAGGCCAGAAGTTTGTTATCTGAGGGTAACAAACTTTCAGATTGTTACCCTCAGATGGGACAGCACCAAGACAGCTTCTACTCTAGCTCTGAGAAATCACCAATAGGACTGAGACCCAGTTGCTCATAGCAGTAACCTGCTCATTAACACATTCTGTTTGGGTTTCTTTTCCTTCTCTGTCGCAGCCTCTCACTCCTCTCCTGGCACTTCCTGGGATCACTGCCTGGGGACTACTTCTAAGGCACACAACCCAAGACACTACACTTACCCTGCTTTATGAGAGTTATCTGTTTGTGCCTCTCATTCTCACTAGACATAAGTGACTTAAAGGAAGAGACTGTGTCTACTTCATCTTTTTATCCTCAATGTTTTGTGTCATGCCTGGAATACAAGTGCTTCGTAAATATTTGTTAATGGATGGATGTCGAGTATTGGGCCAAAGGATGATATTGATAATAATATCTAGTACTTACTGAGCTCTTCTATAAGGTTTCCCTCACTTTTCTCAGCATCAGCCTAGAACCTGGAATTCTGTTCCAGAGCTTGGAAGAAAAATAAATACCTGTAATAACCGAACTTCCCAGATGTGGTCAAAATTTGCTTAACCACCCCAGCAGTTAGCTAGCTAGCATCCTGCGCAGACAGCTCCAGAGAGCCCTGTATGTCTCCTGCAGCTCTAGCCTCAGGAAATTCATCACCTCGGACAGGACAGTAGCTTCTGCCATATATAACAGCAAATGCTCCTTTTCCTCAGGCCTTCTCTCTCTTTTCTGTTCTTCACATAAAAAAAAAAAAAAATTAAAAAGACTGGCTGGCTATATTTCATGAATTTTCTGCAATGTTGCCTTTCTTCCTGACTTTTCTTCTTCCTCAATGCTAAAAGAAAGGGAAAAGCATGAATCTATAAAAATAGCGTCCAAAAAAATTGAAGCTAGAGAAGGGACCAGTGTTCCCGGAAAAGCTAAAAGCAACCAAAAGAACTCAATTGCAATGTTTGGAGGGGAACATCAAGAAAAGGCTAAACCCTTTTCTATGGAAAGTGTGGCAGTGTGCGTGTGTGTGACAGAGATGAGGTCACACTTTCCACATTTGTTTTTTCTCACCTACTCCAGTCTTTACAAGGTGTTCAAACTAGAAATTGTATGATAACCAATATAAGAAGGTATAGGATTCCAGCAGAAGGGAAGCGCCTAAGCGATTTGCAGCAAGGTCACATCATACACATTCAACTATTGACACTTGGGGAAAGAGAAACAGAGAAAAAGACAGCAAGAGAGAACGAGTAAGCAATTACAATTTAAGTAATCTAGAACATTCTTCCTTCTTTTTCACCCCCTGAGTATATGCCCCAGTATGAACATGAGATGGGAGATAAAAATAAATGCTAATAGTAATTGAAATACTTATTATGTGCCAGGCATTAGTCTAAGCTTAGACCTTCATGAATTAATAAATTTGGTCTTCAATTACAACCTTATGAGACAGGTGTTATTATTATCCCATTTTACAGATGAAAAAACTAATGCATACAGTTTGAGTAATTGCCTGCAGTCAGATAGCAAGAAAAAAAGTGGTGGAGCCAAGATTCAAAATTAGACAGTCTGGCTCTAGCACTCACTAGACTCAGTTCCCAAATGTCTCCTATGGGAAAAGCATCTAACCAGCTACAAGTGATTTGGGTATTCAGAGATCCATATTTTTCATACTGTGAGCTCCTGATACAAACAAACCAATTCCTTGGGTGCACAACTAAGGATCAGTGATTTGTTGCCATGTTAAGGCTATCAAGGAAAATTTCAATGAGATGTCACTTTTAGCTTGATGTTACTTTATGCTGTCTGGAAAATGTAACCCTCTTGCTAGATGTGAATGAATCCACTGTGCATGCAATTTGTCTAGGTCCCTAGGCCTAGATGGAAAATCTCCCAGACTGCTGAGAGAATTTGCAGATCTCAGAGCCACAGTCAAAATCTCTGAGAAATGGAAAGTAGGAAATAACAGGATTTCAAATGAGAAACTATTTGGATTCATTTTCAAAGGGATCGGACTTGTTTCTAGACACTATAGTCAAGTATACTAGATGTTGATAACAACTACTGTTAAATTTTTATAATAGGCTATCAAAAAAATTAACACGTTTACTTACTCCACAAATATTTATTTGGTGCTTATTGTGTGCCAGGAATCCTATTCTTGGCACTGAGGATATAGCATTCTACATTCTACTGGGAGACTATCAATTAAAAAATACATAGAAAGATAATTGCAGGTAGTGATAAATGCTATTAAATAAGGCAGGGTAAGAGGATAGCAGGTGACATATTGAGAAGGAGAAAGTGTAGATTTCAAGTCTCTCTGTACAACTGACAATTGAGAAGAGACTGAATGAAATAAGGAAGCAAGCCATGGGGAGATCTGAGGGACTGCACAGTGTAAAAGCCCTAAGATGTGAACTTGGCAGGCTCAAAATAGCAAGGAGGTCTGCGTGACCAGAGCAAAAAAAAATGCAAGAGTTCATGTAGGCAATGAGAGGTGGCCAGGTGCCAAGACATGTTGGATCCTGCAGGTCATTGTAAGGACCTTGGATTCACTTCTGAGTGTGATAAGAAGACTTGTAGGGTTTAAAGTAGGAAAGTTGTGTAATTGGATTTTGTTTTTAAAGAGATAATTCTGGCTGCTATGTAGATACAAGAACAAGCCCTCTCTGTTTTCTTCATTGTAAGTAACTACCTTTCCCTCTGTAATTCCACAATATGTAGCCCATTCTTTATTAAAGCATTTGTTTTACTCTTTTGTATGTCCTCCCCCTCCCACCACCACCACTAGAGTGTCGTTTCCTTGGAGACAAAAATCTGAGTGTATTTGTCCTTGTCCCTCTACCTTGATTGCCCTGTGGTGCACTCATGTCCACTGACATACACATACCCATGCACACACAATGCTTAGAACAGTGCTGAGCAAATGAAACACTCAATAACTCTGAAAAATGAATAACATCACAATGAGGGAGATTTCAGCTGAAAAGGAGGAACTATTGAACAGAGGAGTACAAAAATTGAATGGCCTGCCTTAAAAAAAAAAGTTCCCCATTAGAAAAAATACTCAAGACCTCCAATCTTTTGCAAGGAATGGTGTAGCCTGGCAATTTAATCATCAGATAGGTGTTTGTGCCTTTTAAGTATCTTTGGAACTCTGAGCTTTTATAATTCTAAGAATAATTGTTAAGTCATGAAAAATAATAGAAATTGGTCTATATAAGAGTTTGCTTTATCCACCTCAAAAAGTCATGGTCACACTTTCACAGAGGTTCTCCCTGCCTAGCGATGCCTTGATGTACCCTGCCTACTTGTTGAACTCCTTTTAACCTCCCAAGTCTCACCTAAATGTCCCTTTGTGTTGGCTTGTACTCTGAATTAGTAAGATCGTAAATAAAGTACTGCGCACATACTGGGCTCCACAATTTAAGAGGAACAGACAAATTAGAGCATGACCACAGGAGGTTATTAAGAAATGGCTGGAAACCCTAAGGAGAATTCCTCTGGAAAAAAAGGAAAACTATGTGGGATGCTGGGGTACGGAAAGCACAATAGCATTTTCAGGCAGTGAAAAGGCTGTCATAGGACACAGGGAAAATCTTACTACGCATTGACCAGAGGCAGATGTAGGACCAATGGAAAGAAATTAACAAGGAGGCATATTTCTGACCTGCTTAAGGAAGCACCTTCTCAACACCTAGCCCCGGCCTTTTCTGCAGTAGGAATACAAGGTGTTTTAATTGAACTGGAGGTTTAACGATTCAAGCTATACAACAATGAAATAGCCTCACAAAGCCTCTAGAGCCGCCCTCCAGAAAACCATAGAAAGGAGTCCTACTGGAATAAGGTAGATTGTATTAGCACAGGAGAGGCAAATGCTTTCACTTTAAGTCCCAGTCATAAATGTTTGGCAGTGGCTGCCTGAAACACTGGTGAGAACATTCTGAGGCTGCAGCTCTGCTCGGCAAGCAAGCGTGTGAATATCAACGGACAATGTCTGCTGTGGCTAGAGGACTAGGGAATGGCAGCAAGAATGCCTGTCTGAATATCTCAGGACTCTTTCAACCCTTCAATTGCATGGTCCTCTGTTACCATATGCTTGTCTATGGGGCCTTCAGGAGCCCAGGTACAATTTCAGGTATGAAATTCAATAAAGTGTCTTCTCATCTCCCAAATGGGGATGCATTGTTTCATTCTGCAAAATCAGCATAGAAAGTCCGTCCATGGACCCCGTGGCTTTCAGATCTGCTTAGAGACCTGGGGCAGCTGGCATTGATTCTGTTTGTTTCCTTAGAAGGAACCATATTGATCTACTGCACCATGAAACCTGTTCCTGGATTGCCTAGTTCCAACAAGCAATTCCCTTGTCTTCGGCAGCCATTTCAAAGTCCCCTGGACGCTCTACTTCTATTTGGCTCAGCCTCTAGGTAACAGGCTACTGATGCTGAGCACCACTGAGCAGCCCCCATTTAATCAGTGTAACCTTCTTTTTCCACCTTCAAAAAGAGCCACATTGAACATTTACCACTTCAGTGCCAGGAATAGCACAGGGCACTCAGCATAAGGCTGACTCCAAACCTCAGTCTGGTGTAGACAACAGATAAATAGATAAATTACCAACTCTGATATAGGCAATTCTGGCAAAGAAAAGTGAAATTGGGGCTGAGTAATGGCAAGGAAATACTGCTGAGGAGTGGGCTGGGGTTGCCAGCAGCTGCTGGGAATGCTTTGATGGAGGGCTTAGCGGGGGAGGGAGATAGGTCTTGAAGACTGAGTAAAGATCTCTCCTAACATAATTAGTACAATGCTATAGTTTGTAAGTCACCTCTAATGACCTGACAAGTGTTTCGAAGATTGGTCAACAAAGTGTGAAATCAGGGCCAGAGCTGGACAAATTGTGAGGAAGGTTGAGTTTGGCATTTTCCTTCCTTCTGGATCCTTTTCCTGAAACATGAACACATTTCCTCAGGCCTAGGACACCATCCAGTCCTCTAACCCCAGCCTACCCCAGAAGAACATGCCCTGAGCCCTTATGCTGCCCTTTCCATCGTAGGGTTTGTCCGGGGATCCACTTAGGCCCCACCGCGTGTGAATGCTGCCGTTTCAGAACACTCAGGCTTCTGCTTGCAAAACTGACCTCCACCATGTTTGTAGCAACATTATTCATAATAGCCAAAAGGTGGAAGCAACCCAAGTGTCCACTGATGGAAAAATGGGTAAACAAAATGTGGTATATAAAAATGATGGAATATTATAAGCCTTAAAAAGGAAAGACATTATGGCACGCATGCTACAATGTAGATAAACCTAGAGAACATTATGTTAAGTGAAATAAGCCAGTCACAAAAGGACCAATTGTATGAGGTACCTAGAATAGTCAAATTCATAGACATAGAAAGTAGAATGGTGGTTGCCAGTGGCTGGGGGAGGGGAGAATGGAGCATTGTTTGATGAGTACATAGTTTCAGTTTTTCAAGATGAAAAAGTTCTACAGATTGGTTACACAATGTGAATGCGCTTAACACTACTGAACTATATACTTAAAAATGGCTAAAATGGTAAATTTTATGTTTTGTGTATTTTACCATAACTTAAAAATTTTTTAATTACAAATTCAAAAACAAAAATGAAAAAATTCTCTGATCTCTTTGTGCCATCCTCCAGAACCAAGCACAAGCTTCTGAAGGGAGCTGGCCTTATATGTCTTTTCATCTCACCATCTCTGATTCTATAATCTTTGCCAGGAGAGGTCAGTTCAGCCAATAAGTTGATTATGTTAAGTGGGTGATAATGAGATAAAGCGATATGCCTCCCAGTTAATACAACATAACTAAAATCTTCTGGAAATCTTTCCTGGAAGCCAAGGGTCATATGTAGTGGAGAACATTTAGAAACTGCAGCGGTCCATGTGGTGAGAAGATTTTGAACTTTTGTTGGACTGGAAGCCCAATGACAGGAAGCCCATGTTTGTCCTTGTCACTGCTTTACCCCAACTCTTGGCACTCGGCCTAGGGCTTAGGACACACCCAAAATGATTTAGTTTTCCCTATAACAGTGAATGGATAAATTAATGAGTAAATGAAGCTGACTGAGGACTTTAAGTAATACAAAGTAGGCAATTTTAAGTGTAAAGCATCTTGAGGGAAATGGTGTACTTTCTACTTGTGCACTGAACAAGTTGGTTTTTTCTGCCAACACCCCTTCTTTTGAAGGAGCTACCTCTCCCTCATTCCCGTGGTCTGAAGGGCTGTCAACCACTGTGTCCTTCCCTAAGGGCTACAGGGGTGGGCATGTGACCCAGGCTGGCCCAGCCATAGTACTACATCCTTTGGATGCACTGACTTGTCCAGATCTGGGCATAAGACCCAAGCAAGGTCCATGAAAATCCTGTTGTGAGATTTGCATGCAAAATCAAAGATAAAAAGGGCCTCTTCCCTTTCGGCTTGCAAGCCATTAGCCACCATTCCCACCAACTGGAGAGATCCTGCCTGAGAATGAAGCCTTAGAGACAGTGCCCAGAGCTGGAGAAAAAGATAACAGCATCTTGACGTCAGTATTTTAACCCCTGGATGAAGCTGTGCTTAAAGCCAGACCCACGCTAGAACGTCCCAATTATAGGAATCAACAAATTCTCCCCACTCACCTTAAGCTTTTTTGAATTGGGTTTACAGACCTTACAACAAAGAATCCTGATAAATATAGTCCGTTCATTTCAGTTTGAGTGTTTTCCATATGTGTTTCACCTTATGACATTGACTATTTTTAAGAGTCCACAAAATGTATTCTGCATGCCTTTGTATGCACTGCACCAAGACACAGCATACAAATCTGGAGAGAAAGAATTTGAAATGCCAGCATTTGCCCTAAAAGACATTCTAATGGACATAAAGGGTTGGGGGAAGGGAAGAATTTCATTTAACTAGTATTTTGAAATTATCTGGTATGTGCCAGATGTTTTCACAAATAATTACAGTTAATCAGTGCCAACCCTGAAAATAAGGTATTAATATATGTCTTTATACTTAAAGTAATGGTGCAGAGAGATTAAACAGTTTGCCCAAGACTACCCAGCTATTAAGAGGTAGAATAAAGTTTCAAACTCAGAGGTCAGTGGCCTTGCCACTGTACCATCCTGCCTCTTGAACAGAAGATAAGATAAGCTCAAGAATGGGATAAGAAAAATAGAAGCATTCATTCATTGATGCAATCAGCATATACTCATTCAGTGTCTACTATTTACCAATGCCTGTGAAAATACTTATTAAGCCAGTATATACTACATAAATTTAAAATATTATCAATATGCGCAAAGCATCATGCTAGGCACTATAGAAGGGAGGAAATAAAAATGAATAAAATAGCCTTTTCCTCAGGGGTATATAATAGAGTAGACTTAGAAATATTACGTGGCAAAGTATGATTAATGGCATGAGAGGTTTGAAGTGCTATGAGAGCAGGAAATGTTCACATCTGATGGGGGGAGCCGGAAAGATTTTATCTTTAAAAAAATATATATTAGATAAGTACAAATGAATGTACTGCTAATGATGTGTGTACCCAGGTGCCAATGGGATTTTGGAAAGAATGGAAAAGAAAAATGAAAAAGAAAAGGAGGAGGAAAGAAATGAGGGAGGGAGGGAAATAGGAGGTAGAAAAGGAAAAAAGGGATGGGAAGAATGAAAAGAAAAGAAAAAGAGAAAAGGAAGAGTGGGAGGGAGGGAAAAGAAAGAAGGTAAGTAGACAGGTGAGCAACTGAAGCGTAGCCCTGAGCTGTCGCCTCAGTAGCAGGCCATGGAATAGGGGTTCTCTAACATTTATCTCCACAGACACTTTGTTAGGGCAAGATGCCCTCTGGATCACTCACTCATCCATTCTGCTTTGTCACTGCAAAATAATTCAAATTGTTACTTAATCCAGTAACCCCCATATCTTAGAACAGCAAGAACCTTGTACTTTAAAATTCTAAAGGTTTTAAACTTGAATGGGAATATGAATCACCTGGGGAGCTTGCTCAAATGCAGGCCCCTAAGTCCTATCCCCAAAGATTCATTTCCAATAGCACTAGTTTGAGTCCAAGGAATTTGCATTTATTTTTTAAAGTAATTCAGGTGAATCTGATTCAAGCATTCTGAGGACCACATTTTGAGAAACACTGCAGTCTAACTGTATTGTTTCAAAGGTAAAGAAGCAATGGAGTCCCAGTGAGGTTAAAAGACTTGTTCAAGTTCACAGCTAGATAGTGAAAGATCCAGGTCAAAACTTGGGTCTATGGACCCTAAGCCCATTGCTTTTCCTCCACTAGCCTTAATAGCTTTATTAATAGCTTAATAGCTCAGAGTTTGCCCTAAATATTGATATTGTAGGAAAGTAGTTCAGCCCTCAGCTTCGAAATATCCATATGGACCATACTCTGAGAACCACAGTTCTGAGTCATCCCGGGGTACAAGATTTCAAAGCTAGCTTCTTCCAAATTCCAGTTTTAACTTGCACATAGTTCACACTAAATAAATATTTGTCAACCTGGTAAATCCCTAGCTGGAATATTAAAAAATAAATAAATAAGAGAAAAGAGGGAAAAAAGGTTCTAGTGAATCTTTAGGTAAAAGAATGACTCTTAGACATTTTCTTATATTACCTTGTCTCCATAAGATTGCCTTTGATTCAGAATAATTTAATGAGTATTTATTGAACACTTACTATTTTCAAGGCCCTGTGCTCTGTACTTAGGGGATACAAAAATAAAAGTCAGCTTTTCTATTCTGAGAGTGACACAAGAGTGGCACATTGTATGGGTTCAAAAAAAGGAAATACTTATCTATTTAGGAAAATCATAGTCAGAGTTTATTTTATTGAGATGTCTTTTGAGATGAACCTTAAAGGATGAGCAGAATTTCAATAGATGAAATATGAAAGGAAGATGGTCCATGTGGAACCCATTGGCAGCAAGGTGTGAAAGAAATTGTAAATAGCTCAGTTTGGTTGTAGCCTGGGCACAATGAGAGAGTAGATTATAAGACTAGAAAGATAATGAAAAGATCCTGTAGCAGAGGACTTAGATTAAGATGAAATGTTTGGATTAAATCTGAAATATATTGAGAAATCATTGTAATGTTTGATTGCTTGGGTGTTTTAGAAAGATGTTTCTGATAAAGGTGTCATGTAGGGTAGTCAAAAGCTGGGATATCCAGGAGGAAGGAAGACCAACTGGGCAGCTAATCAACTTGAGAGAGAAGTAATGAAGGTCAGGATGCAGCCAGAGGCAAAAGTGTGAGGTCATGGTGGCTGATTGGCTGTAGGATGTAAAAGAGAGAAGTATGTGGATGACTCTAAAGTTTCAAACTTGAGCAACTGAATAATCAAATATGGGGAAGTAGGGAAGTAAGGTTGATTTGGTGGTGGTGAAAATTCTGGTGTTAAATGCTAAGATCAAAGCTTCATAGACCACATACAGCCATTCAACAAAGAGCTAGCAGTGCTGGAATTGGAGGTGAGGAGACAGGTGTTAGGGGATTAGAGGAGTCATCTACATAGATGTGATCATGGAAGCTACTGGAATGGGTGAGAGCAATGAGATATAGAGCATGAAGGGATAACAATGAAGAAGGTTATAATGATTAAATGTTTCAATTACAAACAACAGAAAGCCCTACACATTATAGTTTAAATAATACAAGATTTTTTTTTTTTACTCATGTAACTGAAAAATCCAACGGTGTTGGTTTCAGGATGGTTCTGTCAGGGATCTGGATCATTATGCCTCAGTCCTCTAAACTCCTCCAAATTCTGTGTTTTGTCATCATCTTTATGTTAGATTCCCTTAAGGTTTTAAGATGGTGACCAAGAGCAATAAGATTTATGTGCTTTACCATTTATACCCAAGAGGAGAGAAAGAACTGGCTTCACTCAACTATGAAAAGTCTTGACTTTTGCTCTAATTGCATCAGCATAGGTCACATGTAAATGTCACATGTTGATTGCTCTGGTCTGCTTTTACCTGAATCATCACTGTGATAGGAGGAATAGGTTTATATTAATGGGCTTAGGTCAGTGACAGCTTACCACTAGAACTAGGGGTAGGAACAATCCCACTTAACTCTTCTGTCTGTTATACAATGGGAGTAGAGATCATTTAAAGTTTACTACAAGGCCCAAGAACAGACTCTTTGAGAGGTACAACATTGGTCGGATCGGCGCTCTAAGGGAATTTTACTGTCACGGAACCCCAGATGGGAGAATGTTTCAGTGAGGACACAACAGCCAACAAGGTGATGGGGATGATGACTGACACATGCCATTTGCTGAGTTGATTAAGAAAATTATTGGTGGCCTTGAGATGGCTGCTTTATCAATGAGAGGACAAAAGACTGAGAAGGAACTAGAAGGTGAGAGGGCAACATTTAGACTATTCTTTCAGAAAGATGTGATGGAAGAAGAGAATAGTTCAGAGGAGGAAGGGGAAATTGCCTACTGCTTTTAGGAAAAGAAAGTCTTGAGGATATTTGCAGGCTGTGGTGGAAGAGCAGGAGAAAAGGAGGCAGATGGATGATGTGAAAAGAGTGGACTAACTAATGAAGCTCAGGTTCGAAAAGACAGGAGAGAATGAGGTCAACAACGTAGGCAGAGTCTTGTTTGGAAAGGGACTTGGACGCCTCTTCCTTAGAGGGCAGCCTAGCAGGGGAGCCAGACTGAAAATAGACATGTTAATGTGGAAGGCAGTTGAGGAAACTCAGGGACACATGTATGTAACTTTCTCAGTAAAATAACCTCTGGAGGGTAAGGGTAGGTGGGTGCCCAAGCAGGACCAGAAGAGTTGGAACAACCACTGGAGGAATTCATCAGGAAGCTATAGAACATGAATAGAAAGACTGGAGAACTACAAGTTAGTACAGTCTTTCTGGAGAGTAGTCTGGCACCTTGCAACAAAAGCCATAAAAGTGTTTCTGGCCTTTGACCCAATAATCCCTCTTCTGGGAATACATACCATGAAAATAACTGAAAAGGAAATATAGGCTATTTGTAAAAAGATGTTTATTGCTGCCCTGTTCATAATAGGAAATTTCTGGAAGCCATCCAAATGCTCCGCAATTGGGGAATGGTTAAGCACACTATGGAACATTTACGTGATAGAATATTATATAATCATTTTAAATGATAAATATGAGTTTTCTGTCAATACATGAAAAAGTATATACAGAAAAATGTTAGGTGAACAAGGTGGAGTATGAAATAGGATGGATAAGTTGATTTCTACTCTGAAAAATGATGCTTATACAATGATAGGGTTCATAAAAGGTCACTAAATTATGTAAACAGTTGGTATGAGGAGGCAGAGAGATTTTTTCCTCCTTTAGAAAATGTTTAAATACACATTTTTTAAAGAGTTGCCAAGCAGCTGAAGTAAGTCAGCATGCATTTGTAATGATGCTGATCTGCAGGGCTCCTGGGCAATCTCTCGTTGCAGAGAGAGAAAAAAAAAAGAGCCAGGCACATTCAGAGACAGAGGTGGTGGGTCAGGAGACAGGGGTCACCAAGAGATGACCAACTTCTTTGCTGCAGTGGCTCATGATGGTGCAGGCTCTGCAGGGAGGTGAACAAAGACAGAACAGATAAGGGGACTAAGGAAACTGGGAGGAGGGGAGAGACTGAAGGCCGGGTGGAAGTGAAGGAGGAAGATGAAGAGCTGTGTTAAGGGAAATGAATGAGTGTGAGCTTTGGTACTCAGAGGGTGTTACAGAACTGGGGCCAGTGTGTGATGATAAGATGAGTGCTGGTTGAGGGGGAGAGTGGAGAGAAGTCCCAGAAATAAAAGAGGTTGAAGGATAGTGATATATCATAAACATATCTGGAATGAATAGAAAGTATAGTAATCACAACGGCCATTCATTCATTTATTCACTCAACAAATACCGAGTGCCCACTATGTACCAGGCATTGTTCTAGGCACTAGGAAACCAACAGTGAACAAAACAATGTGGTTGGCCCCGCCAGGAACTGTACCCCACCGTTGGCCCTGAACCACATTTCCTATCAAAGGTCCTAGTTTATGGTTGATGTTCAGTTACTGTTGTAAAAAAACATAGAAATGAGATTAATTCTGTTGATCTTTTGAAACAGGGTCCATTTAGTATGCTAGAGCTCCAGAAGCACATGGAAGGGAGGGATCTGAGCTGTTGGCCTGCCCTCTAGCAGCTGGTGAGTTACTGCCTGAGGGCATGGGCACAGTAGCAATGGAGCGGTCAGGTTTAAAGAGAAGAGATACCATCCCTTCTAGAACTAGAGGGAACAAGAAGAAGATTGATGCAGGGATAGGATACACTAATACTAAGATGAAGAGTGGTGTATTTGAGAGCGTATTCATGAAATGTTCTTTGTGTTTTCCATGAAGTCATTCATTCACCACTTACTGGGCATCATCTAAGGGCACAGTCGGGACTAGGAACTGTGGGGCCTGTAGAGATGAAAACAACTCAGCTACTGTTCTCAGAAAGCTTATTTTCTGTATAATCAAACTGAAAACTGGGCTTAGGAAGGAAGAGCTACCCCATGAATTTCCCCAGTGAAGGAAAAAGCTGTGACAACTGCCCAGGGCTCTGTCCTCCTCCAGAGTTATTTGAAACCCGGAGGCAGAAACAAGGACACTGTGCCGTGTAGGTTTTCCAGGGCTTAGCCAGAGGCCTGAAGAGTACTCAGAACTGGGATGCTGGAGAGAGAGAAGCTGAAATGCTGACTGTATAGCAGGGGCTGAGGATGGGGACTAGGAGAGTATTAGGGAAGGGATTGGGGAGGGGATGCCCAAAGGGGCTGCTGAATTGGAGAGAATGAGAGTAGTTGAGTGATAGGGGCTAGTTCTGGGAAGGTTTCAGTGACCTTTCCCTAGGTCCTTATCTTGTCAGGGAGAAAATGGACAAAGGACTTCAGAGCAGGTGGTGTGATGCTCTGGAGGCAGAGAAATTCTGAGCTCACAGAGATGGAGAAGGAGATAGACCAATGGGACTTGGCTCAGAAGCTAGACGACTCCACAGGCTCCTCTGCAGGTCTACCTAAGGGGCTGCTGGTGAAAAGAAACTGCATGGATGGGGTTCATTCGGTCTGTCAACAAACCTTTATTGAATTCAGACAACCCTGGTTTCTAATCTCTTCTCTGCCATATACTAGCCATGTGTCCTTGGACAAGTCACCTCCCTTCTCCAAAGCTCAGTTTTCTTATCTATGAAACAGGCTTAATAACCTGGAAGATTACAGGAAATAATGTATAGAAAGGAACTTCAGAATGTTGAATGAGCCATCAGTACATGCTAGTTGGTATTTTTATTAAGAACTCTGCCTATTTCTGTGGAAAATACAAAGAGGAGCAAGATACAACTCTCCTTCCCTTCTTGCTAGAATTCCCTGTAATGAAGAGAGACAGATAAAAACAAGGGATTACAATCAACTAGAATATAGTGCGGTAATTGTTAAAACAGTAGCATGCCTGCTATGGGAGCCTAGAGGAGGAAATAATTAGTTCTGCCTGGAGAGGTCAGGGAGGGCTTCCCAGAGGAGGGTACATTTGAGCTGGGCCATTAAGCAGATCACCTAGCAGAGAAGAGGGAGAAAGGCATTACAGGCAGAGCAATAGCATTGGACAAAAGTGGGGAGGCATGCGAGGGCAGTGTGGATTTGGAGAATAGTAGTGAGAAGTGCTGCTTGCCTGCAGCCTGGCAGAGGGCTGGAGGATCATTTGAGGCCATCCTGGGAAGAGCCCTAAGCTACAGGCCTGGGCTAAGGTGCATGAATGGATTCTTGCTGCAGTGGGCAATTTCTGAGCTTTTGTCAGCAAGGGAATGACATGCCCAGGAGATGCCTCTGATGGGACAGAGGACAGAAGGAAGGGAGTGAAAGCCAGTGCAGGGAGACCAAGGAGGAGGCTGTGAGGAAGCTTGGCTCAGATTGGCCCTGCCCCCTGCAGCCACACTGCAGCACTCCTCCTATATGATTTCTTGTTCAGGGAACCAGGGCCCCTCTGCAGCAGTTAGTCATCACTGGTACCCAGAGCACCCAGGTGCTACTGCCACTGCCATTCACACATTCCCTGCAACAGGGGAGAGGTCTCCTTGTAAATACAGCACCAAGAGGCTGAGGGTCCAAAGTCCCTCTCCTGCCATTCTTGGGGGGCTCTGTGAGCTCTGCACTAGTTTGGGGCCTGTCAGGAGGCAGCCTTGGACTCTTTCATAAGAGGAGTGAAAGGACAATCCCCACCTGTTAAGCTGATTTTCCTTTTCAAAAAAGAGCTTTGCTGATGAAGAGCGATAAGTGTCTTTCACTGGTGAGGAAAGGATTTTAATAACGTCTGCTGATGACTCTTGCCCTGTTCCACCGAGATACAGAGGCTCATTCTTCTTTCCTTTAATAACCCAGCGCGACTGCACTGTGGAGGGAATCAGCTCTGGACGCTCCCTTCTCCTCACCCCAGTGACACACCACCCACTGCCCTGCAGCTCGAGTCCTTTCTCTTTCCTCTGTCTCTCTCTTCTCTGCTGCCAGATTCCACATGCCTTTTCTTCTCTCCCTTGCCTCTCATTTCTCTAAGAGGGTCAGGAGGCTGGGAGGGACCTTATTAATAAGAAATTCACTCCAAAGAGATGGATAGGCTGGCCAGTGATCCATAATGGGAGGAGTGAGCTCCCCATCACCTTGGCAGTGATCACATAGGCCAGAGATTTTGCCAAGGAGATTCATGTTAGCAGATAAAATGTGGTTCTCAGACTTCAGTTTACTTTAGACTCGCCTGTAGAGCTTACTAAAAACATAGTTCCAAGCCTTGCCCCTGAACTTGGCTCAACATATCCGTAAAAGGCCAGAGCATTGCTGTTTCCACAAGGCTCTACAGAGACCTAGGTTGGAGGCTGTTGGTCACTTTGAGAAACTCAAGGGTGAGCTTGGACAAGTGGCTGCCTCACACTCTCCTGCTCACCCCATCCAAAGAAACTTTCCTCTAACTCTACTTGTTTTCAACAATGCATGGAAGTCCTGAGACCTTTTGATGGTTTGGAGACTTGAAATGTATGATATGTTAAAGCTGGTTTTGCATTCGCAGTAGCTGTTTGTTGAGCATATGTGTATAAGGAATGTGGGTGAGCACTTTGTGTGCCTCTCATCTAATCCCTTAACCACGCTGTGAGGTGTGTCTTATTATTTCCTATACTGACATTATGTGACTTGTCCAGGGTCCCAGGCTGGTAAAGGTGGAGCAAGGACCAAGGCCTGAGCTGACAGTCTCCTGAGTGCATTCTCCTAACCCTGCTCACAACACAAGCACTTGGAAGATGGGCTAAAGGAGAGAAAACATTTGGGAAATTTCTTTTATGGAAACTTTTTTCCCATAAAAATTCCTAAGAAAACTAGTCCTCAAGATAAAAGGCCCGTTTCCCCAATTGTTTCCTTACTCCTATGCCTTCTTGCGTTTGGCCTGACTTCCCTCTGCCCAAATAATTCTCTCTCCCCTCTCCACCCCACATTCTTGAACTTAATTTTACACTACTCAATTTGCCATCATTCTCCCAAGCTCTTTGGCCTGTTACATGTAAATTCTACTAGATGCCCTCTCTCCTTCAGCCGTTACTCAAACCCTGGGGAACCCTTCACTGCTGCCTCTCTGGGCTTCACCCCTGAATATTTTCTGGCCTCTACGCTAGCTCTTGTTATCCTTACCACTTCACGTCTGGAAGACTTTCTTCATTATCTTCTGGCTAGAAGTTTGTCCTCCAACCTTCCAATGTTCTAGGTAGCTAGCGTCAGTTACATCTTCCTAAGCCCACTGCTGTCATCTTGCATTACCAAGTCTAACTTTATCTTACATTGGCTCAGCATTGCCTTCCACACTGAGTCTAAACACCCCTGCTACTTCAACCCATGTCTCCCTGCTTCAGCAGCAAAAATTCTCCCTTCCTGTAGGTCCAACTTATTATCCTATGTTCTTTCCAGCCACTAGGCCTTCGCTTATGCAGTTTTCTCACCAGACAGTGCCCCTGCCCATTTTCTCTAATCTCAATCCTTCCTTCCTTTAACAGCCTAGTTCCAAACTCTTTGCCTCCACAAAGCCTTCTCAGGCTGAGCCTACCTTCCGTTACTTTTCATTCCCTAGCATTCAGCATGCATGGTTGGCATCACACACTCCTACACTTATTTATTTCTTGTCTTAGAATTATTCTAAGGTTGTTTCAGGTCTGTGTGTTTTTCTCTCCCTAGCCAGATGCTGCTGATGTTTAAGAACAATAACCAGACCTTCTTGCTCTTCAGCACACCTCTCCCAGAACACACTGAATGGCTTTAGTAACTTTACATTGAATTGAAACAATTCCTAAATGACCATCCCTTTAATTACAATGAATGACTCTGAAGTTCAAAGCCAGTGGAGTGTGTGCTTTGTGGATGGAAATGATCGGATGATATAATGGGGACAAAGAGCACAGGCCTAAAAGGTAGGACATCTGCTTTGTAATTCCACATTTTCTACTGAGTGATCAGGGCAAATCTCTCCATTTCTCTGTCCTGAGGGGTCAGGTCAGATGGTCTGAGACTCTTCCCAGGTTTCACATTCTATGATCGTTGCTAATTCATCCACCCTCTCTCCTAGCAAATGATCAAAAGCACATGTGTCTCTCTGGACCTTACTTTACTTACATGTGAAATGGAAACTATGGAGGGAGTAGCTAATTTATAGAGTTGTTGTAAGGATTAAATGCAACAATTCAGAAAGCTCTTAGCCTAGTGTCTTGGCCCATAGAAAGCAATCAATAAATGGTAACTATTATTAAGTCACTTGGCCAGAGTGAAGAGAGTAGAGTGTGTCCATAAGAGAAAAAAAGGCCGTCCCAAGTGTTTTGATCTAAATAGGAAGTCCAAGAGTCCATGAAGCTAACTGAGCACTGAAAAGGTCAGGCTGGGCCCCTCACTCTGGGGCCCTACCCAGCAGCATTGCTGTGGCTAGTACACCAACTGTCCCATTAATGACAGCGCTGCTTTCAGTTGGGGTGACCCCACTGTATAGTCCCATCGATTTTCCCATTACCCTTTAATGCTGTGTATTAAAGGCTTTGCAGATCCACTCTGTTACCTTCTTTCTTTATTATCTCCAGGGCCTGCCCAACTGCTTGGGAAGATTAAATTGCTTGGATGCAATAAAACCTCTCCAAAGGGCAAGACGCCTCTTCTTGGGGCAGAGTTTGCAAGCCAGGGGCCTTGGAGTCTTTCCTGGGTCTCTCCTCAGGTCATGCACACACTGGAAAGGACCCTGCAGGAAACACAGACTGTACACCAGGGCTGAGCGCATGACCCACTGCCAGTTGGAGGAGGAGCTGCCAATAGAGCCAGGTCCTCACTGCTCTGCTGGGCATCTTCTCTGGTCTTATCTGGTCTTAGCCTGCTCCTGGTGAGTAACTGTTTTTGCTGGATCCTCCCCTCCCATGTTCCTCATCTTGCTTCCTGTTGGTCCCTTTGTCCCTGCCCAGATCCTAAGATTCATGCTCTGGTCCTATCTCCTGGTGGTCTCTTCGTTGAGTGAGTACATTTAGTATTCTGGATCTTGATACATACATGGCTTCATAAAAACCTTACTCTGAACTTAAGTTTGCCTTGATTTGCTTTTTTGTGAAATGGAAATATGTGTCATCAGGACCAGAGGGAAATGAAGTCCATATGGTTCTCTAAGCAATAGAGGCCAAGGGAATAAGCATGCTATTTATTTTTGAGGTATGGCCAAAGATAACAAGGTTGATATTTCATAATATAATACATCTATGCAAATTAATTTTCTCCTATTCACTTTGAAAAACAAAACATCAATTCACAGATGTGCCTGCAACCCATTCTCAGCTAGAATTCTAGTTAGAAAGTCTTCATCCTCTGAGGGTACAGTTGAGTTTTGGAAATGGTTAGTCAGAATTGTCTGGTAAATATACTAAGTGATCAAACAGAATACTGTTCTCCATCACAACAACATAAGTAAGGAGATGACTTTATTGTTAAATTGGTACTAAGGGTTATCTCAACGAGGAGATTTGAAAAATACTTTGGCATGTGTCACTTCCCAAGGTGATAGCTTTGAAGGGAAATGCATTTACATGATTAAGCTTTGATCTACTTGTATGTTAAACAGGACGGTTTGTTGTTGTGGTTGTTGTTGTTGTTGTTGTTTTGGTGGCTGGTGAAAGAATTTTTTAAGGGGGAGAAATAATTTATTAATGGTGATTGAAACATTCACAGCTAGGTCTTGTTTCAGGCATAGTTGGATTCAGGAACTGAAATAATGTATTCAGGACCTGGCCTTCTTGATTTCCCAGCATTTCTCTTGTGCTTTTTTTTCTTTCATTCTCCAGTAGCCCTTTCAAACATGGTGGCCCCCACTTGCTCAATCTTCAAATCCAATGGAAAAGGGAACTTCGCTCTCCTATCAGTTTCAACAAAATCTCCAGGAGGGGCTCTCATTGGCCTGGTTTGTGTGATGACATTCCCTAAATGATCATCATGGCCAAGGAATGGAATTCCCTTCGCGTCCAGGCCTGGCTTATACGTGCATTTTTGAAACCAGATGTTCCCCACATGACTGAGAGTAAGAAAGGGATGGCTCCACAAAGGAAAAATGAGGTGCTGGTAGCAGAGGATGGGTAAATGCTTACTTGATAGACAAAAATAACAGAGACACGCTATGGTTTTTTTTAAAGAAAAAATAAATTTCAGTGTTGCCATATTTAAGTGATGTAATCATAAAAGATCTTCTTTTAAAAATTTATTATTGTATTACAGTTCTTAAAATAAATAGAACTGTAGATGTCCCTCAAAAGCAACTGATACTTGAGCAAAAGTAAAAAAAAAAAAAAAAAAAAAAGAACTGCCTTATTCATTTCTGGTTGCCTCTTATAGTGTCCTTGCACTGAAGTGTAGGGCATTTTTCTGGAGAGGTTTTCAGGAAGGTCTAACCAATTAGCATGAGTATGTTCTCATTTGTTCTCCCCTTTATACAACATCTGGCTGGCATGTTGGGCAACATTCTCTGGTTATGAAATAAAAGAGTGGTTTTCAAGCCCTTTTTAGAAGCAGAACCTTTTTGTAAATGCCCCAACTCCTCAAACAGATGACAGCAGAGCTGCTCTCGTTGACCTGGGATATGAAAGCCAAATCCCATCTGCTAAGCTTTCTCCTTCACCTGTTCTTCTCTCCTCTCCCTCAGCCTCTGATTCATAACTGCAGGATCCTGAAGCCCCAGGAAATGCAATTTGAAAACCACTGGGATACAGCAAAGTAAATGGCTCTCTAGAAAAAAGTCTGGGGCTTTGGCTTCAGCATCACAGTAGAAAAGACCACAGAATGGATATTTATCAAGCACTTAGTGTTCAGGTGCTATACCTTTTTTAAACTCATTTAATACCCATGACAACTCCATGATTACCCCCTTTTACAGAGGGAAGATTGAGGCTCAGAACGTCACAAAGATGTCAAGGTATAGAGATGGTTTGAAGTCAGGTTTCTGTAATTCAAACCAACCCATGCCTCCTTGGATATTTGTGGAGTGCCTACTGTATGTCAGGTGCCATGCCAGGTGCTTCGATACGAACTAGTTTCTTGGATCATTACAAAACCCTCTCCCCGAAGGAAAAAATCTAGACACCGAAGACCACATACTGTATGGTTTTACATAAATTTAAAAAAATACACCTACCTTATCTGTAATGACAGAAATCAGAAATAGTGGTCGCCCTGGTTGGAGCAGGGGCAGAGTGGGCAGTGCACTGACTGGAAAGGGGTCTGAGGGAGCCATGTGCAGTGCTGGCACCGCTCTGTTTCTTGATCTGGGCGACGGTCATATGGGTGTACACATATGAAAAAGTCCATCGGCTGTACACTTCAGATTTGTGTGATTTATTATGTGGGAGTTATACCTCGGCGTTTTTTTTTTAAATTAAAACCTTACTATTTAAAGGAATTATCATTGTAAATATGAGAAAATTATGATTCTGGAAGGTCACTTGTCTAGACCATACTGTCTGGATTGAAACCTCCCAATGACCTGTGTTTCAGTCCTTCTTGCACATGGGCTCACATAGGGCATTTTCAATGGCCTTTGGGTGGGAGCAGTAATGTCCAGGGATCGTAATCCAGAAAGAGCTGCATGTTGCTCAAGATGGTGGTTGGTCACTTCAGATCCTCAGAGCCATGTCTTCATCCCTGCCCTTCCCTGACCCCGCCATACCCCATCCTCTTCTCCACTGTACTGATTTGCTTTGGTTTGATAGATCATTAGTTTTCTGTAGTGTTCCCGTATTGGTTTGATGGCTATCAAAGGACTCCCTGGGGATGAGGACAGAGCACAGGGCAAGACATGGGCTCAGAGCCAGGAAAGGCATGGAGAGAGAGGTTGTGAACAGGTGAGGAAAGGGAAGCCAGGCCTTCCCAAATGCCACCAGGGATACTTTGTCTCCTGCCAGAAGGCCTAGCCTCTGCTCCCTCTTGTGCTCAGAGCCTTCTGGGTCGGTCCCCATGCTCCCCAGAGAGCCCTCCAGATATCATTTCTATTTATTCAAACCCTGCCTAGGTCCTTTGCCTCTTCCCTTATACTATAAAAGCAGCTTCTATTTTTAAGTTCCATTGTAAGGGAGACCCTGGGATTCAGGCCAGAGATCCGAGGAGCTGGGAAACCACAGTCCCAGGGGCCAGACCAGCAGTATAATCGAGTGGATAAAATGGCAGCAGCTTGGCACTGACTGGGTATAAATCTAAGTCTGATGATGAATCAAAGTGAGGCACTGAGTGAGTCCCTGGCTCCATGAATCTGAGGTGCTAGGCTAGGGTCATGTTCAGGATAAAAGCCCTGCCTCCCTCCAGTTCCCTCCCCTTCAAATCCATCACCCAGGGAGCTACAGGAACAAACCAACCATAAGCCCAAATCTGACCACATCACTCTTCCATTTAAAACTCTTCAATGTCTCTGCTTCCATCCAGAGCACAGGGGAATCATTGGAGAGTTTAAACAAAGAAATAAGTGCTACGATAGAGTTGGAATCTGAGCCAAGTCTTCCAGGAAATAAGCAGAGACTCATTAAGGGGACACATGTTATATGAAGTTGGAATGACCCAGTAGGACAGGTTGCCACTGTCAGGGCCAGGCTAGGATATTTGGACTTCCTACTCAGGCACTGGCAGCTAGTGACAACTTTTAAACAGAATAATCTGGCAATGACGTTTGTGTGTGTGTGTGTGTGTGTTTAAGTTATCTATGTAGGATAATCCAGAGAGGAAATAGGCTGGAGGCAGGATGATCATTTATTTACTCATTCAACAAGCATTTATTGAGCACCTATTATGTCTCAGGCACTATGTGGGGTCCTGAGGAAACAGTGACAAACAAAGATATGGATTTTGGCCTCCTGAACTGTGTATCATTAACGGAAATGAAAGATGTTGAACTGAAAATTACCAACGTGATAGGTAATGTGAAGAAATGTTGTGGATGGTGGTAGTGCTTATCAGGGAAATCTTATCTGTCTGGGGTAGTTGTAATGCTTCAGTTGAGACCTAAAGGATGGGAACAGGAGGTGCAGGGGTGGGAAGGAAGCATTTCAGGCAGACAGAACATACTTAAAATGTCTCTGAGGCTGAAAAGAGTAACAGGACACCTTTGGAAAAATTCTTAAAGTTGAATATGCCTCAAGTTTAGAGTGGAGAGGAATCCTGGTATTTGAGGCTGGAGAGATAATGGGCAGAGGTGGTGGAGGAAGCTTGAACCAAAAGTCTGTGGGAGAGCTCGCTTATCATTTTAGAGATAAACTGACTATAGGAGAATGATGGGGGCAAAGAGGGATGCAGGGCAGCCATTTAGGAGGTCGTTATGATGCCAGGAGAAAGATGATGGAGGCTGTAGCTGAGAGTGGAGATGAGTGGATGGATTTCCAGGAGCTTGTGGAGACACACTGTGCAGGACCCATTGGGGAGGGAGAGGTAGGGAAAGGAATCAAGGAGGTCTCCAGGGTCCCTGGCTTGGAGATGACCACAATGGACCAGTGAAAGCCTCTTTCCTCTTCAGTCCCTCTTGAACACCAAATTGTGTGTTCTATGCTTTGCCCTTTCACTAAATCATAGGCTCCTTGAAGCTAAATACCAGGTCTCACTTTGCCCTGTTCCAGGACCTTCTAGGTAAGAGATGTTCAGTAAATGGCTGCTAAATGAATGAATGATGATAACCATTGAGGAAACATTTGAATTGATCCTGTCTGTGGCCAGTCATGGCCAGACTCAGCTTTTCCTCCCCTCCACTCCCCACTAGTGACAGGCAGAGCCCAGGGGCAAGGGGCAGAAGTGGCTTGTGGGCGCAGTGCCACCTGGAATACTTAAAACATGAATTGTGAGTCAAGTGGCCCCTCTCACAGTTAATCGATGGCAGCATATCCTGATCGCTTTCATTATTATTATTTTCTTATGCATGTGTGATCGGGAGATTTATTGTTGAGGCTACAGAGGCAAAATCAATTATTCATGTTATAAATTAGAAAATGATTTATGTCTATAGGAGACGGGGCCTCGGAGAGCCGAGCCCATTACAGATAAGCTTTGCTGAAAGGACCGAGATTTATCTGTAAACTTCACAAATTGCAGCTCGCCAATCCAGTCTTGTTCCCAAGCCCTTCCCCAGGGCACCCATCCTTCTTCCTGAGTCATTCTGTCTTTCTCTGTCGTCCACCATCCCCTTGACTCTTATTTCCTCTCCCTACTTCCCACTGACTTCTTTGTTCTTCTTCCCTGTATTTTACCTTTGACAAATGCCCCATCACTTGCTTGTATCTCTTTTGTGGGCAGATATGTTTGAAGCTTCTAAATAACCTTTCTGGTCTCTGGGTATAGCCTACCTGTACCGGGAAATGTTAGGTAACAGACTGGGGAAGAATCCCCTTTATTCAGTTCGTCTGCAAACCTGTTGAAAGGATGAAGGACCAAATCACATCTCTCAAAACAGCTGACTCCTGCCTCAGGTAAAAGACAACCATCACTCAGCATTTGCATTCCATCTTCCTCTCTGGTTCTTCCCAGAGAACATGGTAATGAGAAGCAATGTGAGAATATGAAAGGTCCATGAGCTTGGGAGTCAAATCAACAGCTGTGCTACCAACAGCAGTGACCTTAGACAAGTCACTTATTCTCTCTGGGCCTCAATTTTCTCATCTTTAAAATGAGTTTCTACTATTAGCCCTATCTCATGAGATTGTTGAAGGAGTAACAAGGATGGCAACCCCAGCACTGTGCCTGGCACACAGGGGGTGCCCCTAAGAGGGCAGTGCCATTGGGTGGGTAGACAAAAGATTGCAAGTGGAATATCCCTCTCTCTGTCTCTCATTCTATTGCCAAAGAAGAACAGCTGCCCGGGACTCAGAGAGGAATTGAGCTGGGATCCTGAGAGTGAAAGAAGTATGTCCTGATGACAACCACTTCCAGTGAAAGCATCAGGGGTGTAACGAAAAGGTTCTGTCCTAGGAGTCAAAAAACCAGGGTTACAGACTTGGTCTCTCTTATGAACCTTTCACCAGGGCAAGTTACATTACTCCCTGAGTCTCATTTTCCCCTCCTCAAATGAAGATAACACTTGCCCTCTCTACCTCATGGGTTTTTGTATCACTTAAAAGGAAGCCTCTGGAGTTGCTTGGAAAACTTTGAATCTTGCAACAATCTTGAAAAAAAAAATCACACCACCTTACAGCATTCTTATTGGATGATGTTATGGGAGAAAATTGGTAAAAAAGAGATTTTTGTTGGTTGTTTAGGTAATATCATCACACAAACCAAGCCATGAGAGCCCCTCCTGGAGATTTTGTTGAAACTGATAGGAGAGTGAAGCTCTCTTTTCCATTGGATTTGAAGATTGAGCAGCTGGGGGCCACCATGTTGGTGGTTGCTTAAGAAGAATCAGTCTCCTAAATGATTGAGTAAATGCACCTAGAATTCCCTAAAATATCACCCAAACCTCCCTGAGGCACCTTTACACTGCACAGCCTACTGATGCCTGAGACCCTGAACTCACCAGACTCCCAGATCCAAGGCTAATATGATGGCACAGGGCAGTCTCATGTCTGGTTTCATCCAGTGGCAGGAAGCACTGACCCCAGAGAGCGTCACCCTTCTGAGTGCCCACAATGTGCCAGGCACAGAACATACTAGTGAGCACACCTGGCTCAGCGGCTGCCCCCAGGAAGCCCACAGTCTAGGAGAGGAGACAGACATGAAACAAAACCATACATACACATAAACCTATCCGTTGCCAACTGAAAGAAGATTCTGTGATAAAGAAATACAGGGGGCTATGAGATTTCAGTCTGGGGAGTCAGGCATGAAGAACTCGATTTAAGCCAAGATACAAAGGACAAGTAGGGATAATGAGGAGAAAGGGGAAACTGTGTGAATCCCCCATAGGGAAAGCATAGGGAGCCAAGGAAGAAAACAGGTCAGTATGGCTGGGGTGTAGTAAGCCAGAAGGTGGTGGGGTGGGGAGGCAGGCCTGGTTTAGCTTATGGAGAGAATCCCAAACTGCCTCCTGCTCCCCAGCTGGAACCTGCCTGCTTTTGAGTGATTTTCTAACTAAAGCCCAGGGCCAGAGTCCTGTCCTGGGATATTCAGCCACATCTTTGCATCTTCTTCCCAGAGGCTGGAACACTGAAATCTGCTGAGTCTCCTCCTTCAAGGGCTTTCATGTTGAAAGGCAGGGCCCCCTCTCCCAGCTCCTTGGAAGATCAGGGGAGACTGGGCCCCAGGCTTCTTGAGGAAGTTCCACAGAGTCTACTTAGCACTGCCCCCAGAGCCCTGGACCCTTTGCCCAAATCCATGAGCACCTGCCCTTCTGTTTCCGGAGGCCTGAAAGCAATTTTTCTCACCCCTTGTGGTTCTTTCTTGAAGTTCTGACACCTGCTCTTTCAGCTAAAGGGAACCCTGTGAACGTATCTTCTCTCTGTAGCCCATGAGACAGCCCCTAAGTCCCCTGCCCTGGCTCATGTAAGAACTCACTCCCCTACTCAGGACACACAGGTCTTCTGATGCCTCCCCTACTGCTGACCAAGGACCCTCTGATTCATCTCAGCTCCAGCAATATTCTCACTGGACAAAACCACTAGATTCAACTATACTTCTTTCATCAGATTCTCCAATGACTGATTTCAGGTGTTTCCTTGGAATATCAGATACTTCCCTCAGAAATTCAAACTATCTTAAAGCCCAGATTAGATGATCTCATTCCCTACCCCTGAATCCCAATGGCTCCCCATTGGCCATGCCTGTAGTGAGGTTCAAAGTCATTAACATGGCAGAGAAGGCCCTTGAACTGGGGCTCCACATCCCCACCATGTCCCCAGCCCTGTCTGTCCTCCATCTATACAAAGCCACTTATGTCCTGTCCCACCTTCATGCCTTTCGTACTCCCTTCCTTGCAATCAAAATCCTGCTTACGCATCATGGCCCAGCTCAGTCATCACTCCTAGAAGGCTCCAGCAGGGATGGAGACAGCACAGTGTAATAGAGAGAGCCCCAGGCTTGAATCTCGGCTTCTCTACTTAATAGCTGTGTACCCTTACTCAAGACCTCTTCAAGCCTCAGTCTTTCCTATCTTAATAGGGGCAGCATTATTTCCATCCCAGGTGACAGTAGAGTCTATATGCTTGGGCAAAAGCTAGAGTTTGTGGGCCAAATCTGGCTAAGGAAAGAGATAAAGACTGGAATCCAGGCAAAGAGATGAGAGCAACATTTCAGAATGTATTTAGGCCTTTCCCCCAAAAAAACATTTCTTGGAATAGGGCCTCATTACTAATATGGAGATGAGATGATGCCTGTGAAAATGCATCATAAGTGTTAGATTGCTGTGCACATCATAGTCACCATTATCTCTAGATTATCAAGGAAAGAAATCAGGGGCTTTGGAGGGAGAGGAGGTAGCAGACAGACTCCTGACAGGAGCCAACAGCTGTCCCTGGGACACCAACCAGCTTGGATCTGGATGGGAATGTTAGCTCCCACTGGAGAGGAAAGAGCAAGAGGTTGATGAACTAGCTTTGGCAACGCTTGGTTACCTTGTTCTGCCAATAAAGTCACTGGGATTGAAAAATGAAACCAACTCCCTCCCTTGCCTCTGTCCTTTGTTGTTCTATGTGTCTGAGCTCTGTCCTTTTTGCTGCCAAATTACCTTTGTTCCCCTCACTCCGAAAAGCTGGTGGCAAAATGACACCCCATGTAGGTAATACAGTTATGGTGGATGCATTAAGGGTGTGGATGTTGCTGAAACTAAAGGTGGCTGGACTCGCAGGGTGGGGATATGGGTATGAAGAGAAGGGATCATCTGACTTCTCATCCCAGGCGACAACCTATGAAGCTTTGTTCAAAGACTAAAGGAAATCAGTCTAAAGTGGTGTTTATTAGCCCAGGTTCAGAATCAGGTAGGCCTGGAATAAAATACAGGCTCTGCCACTTAGTAGCTGTGTGACCTTGCACAAGTTACTTAACCTCTCTGAGCCTCAGTGTGCTATTCTGAAAAATGGGGGGTGGGGGATAATATTACCTTATCAAGTTGTTATAAGGTATAAATAAAGTTACTTGCTTAATTAATGCCTGACATTATTCTAACTGTTCAGTAAGTCGTATCCATTTACATTATTATTATTAATAATCCTCCCAGCTGAACCCTCCAACTTTCTCTTAGGAACTTGAGAGAAGGCCAGGAATTAAATTAAAGCAGACTGGAAGAAAGAAGGTAAGATTGACATTAGGAAGATAATTATTGTTGGGAAGAAAATAGCCTTGTGGAGGGAACAGACTTTAACAAGAATGTGAGGGCCTTACCTCAAAATCCCCTTTGGTATGTCATCAGTTGTGGGGTGGGCATGAGAAAAGAGCAGTCGACAAGATTTATCCTGCCCAGCTTATGCAGGGTGCAGACAGGATCTTGCAAAGACTCTCGGGTGGGATCCAGGTGGGTGTAACTGTAACTGAGCCTCAGTTTTTTCTCTTTAAAAACGTCTCTAAGGCTTTATGCAGAACAGTCTAGTACAAGTATAATACATTCTTAATAAATTTTTGTTGAAAGGTAGGGAAGTGATAGGGAGGATGAGAGGGATGAAGGAAAAAGGGGAGGAAAAGGAATGCAGACTCCAAGAGAGGAAGCAGGGGGAGCAGCATAGGGATCTGGGCTCACACCTGTTTCCTGTCTGCAATACCTGCCAGGTGAGCAGGCTGCATCTGGTCAGTTGCACTGCCTCAGAAGCTTGCCTGTGTGTGTGCTATAGTCTGATCACTCCCCATGCTGCTCAGAACCCTACAGCTGGTCCACAACCCCTCCCTGCAGATCCTGACAAGCCTGCAGCCCTCTCACCTCCAGCCCCAGGCTCAGGCAGGGCAGCGTAGGTAAAAGCTAAGAATTCCCAGGCCTCTTACTGCCTCCCTCCTCCTCTGACCCTATGGATCTTTTCAGCTGCCATCCCAGCTTCTCTCCTTGCTTCACTGACCAAGCAGCTCATCAGTGCGCAGTCCCTCAGGCTCTGGAGCCTTCCACGCCTTTGCAGCATTGGCCTGTTTCACCCTTCCTAAAGAGCAGCATTGTCTGAAACCTTCCATGTCCTCCTGCTGGCTTGTAACTGCCTCTTCCCTTACCTCCCCGTTACTGACTCCTCCCCACCTTACCAACGGAGCTCCTTTCGTCCTCTGGAAGGTGGCCCCATTTCATTTTGAATTAAATCAGTTTGTCTGGTTCTGTCCTGTGTGGGCGCTTAGGTATCCAGGATCATCTTAGGAGATGCCCCTCCCCACTCCCCGCTCAAAATGTATTCACATCCTTGGTCTAAAACATCGTCTACTCCCCATGCTACTCTTCTCTGTTCTTGTCCTGCCAAAGCCTACAGATGATATTTCCATAAGTCCCTTCATTTAGCTTACCTCTTCCAATATAGATTTCACATAAGGCCCAGTCCAAATGTCACCTCCTCTATGAAGCCTTCCTAGAGCTTGGCCATTAGAATTAATTACCAGCACTTCACATACAACAATGCTTTAAGCAAAAGTCGCAGGGTGCCTGCATTGGACTCAGTCATGTGTCTGTCTCCCTACCCTACCCCTATTCTAATTTTACAAACAGGAACCCTTTCTTATTCATCTCTGCATCCTTGGCACCTAGCTTGTTGCCTGGAATAAGGAGGTTACTACAATAATGTTTACTGAGTTGACTAAACGATGGCCATTTTTGGTTTGGCTAGTTTACCAGGCGCTCAGCTCCCATGGAAGATGAAAAATTATGTTGTTGAGAAGGACATCTGCTTCAGGTTCACAATTCCCCAGGTATGGAGCAATGAACTGGCAGTTTTCATCTTTAGCACTGTGGCCTCCAGCACACATAGAGAATGGTTCCTATACATACAATTCCCATCTGTCATGACACAGCCATACTGTGATTGTCTTCTGTAGCAGTACTGATTTCTACTAGGACCTCAAGATCTTTTTCACTTACTTGTATATGTAGCCACTGAGTACTTCCCACATCACCATACACACTTTTTACTTATATAGTTTATTTTTCCCTCTTTGGAGAGAAAAAAACACACACACATCATTTTGACCCACTTGCCTGTATAATCACCAAGAAATAATCTAATTTGGGCTAGCTTCATCTTCGTCATTTTCCTAATTTCCATTTTCCTTGTCAATGACATCTTCATGATAAAACCCTCAGGCATTTTTTTTTGCCTCTTCAGATTCACTCTTTTCCCATAAGTAATGAGTCAGTTCATTCATAAACTCCCTATTTTTAGAGTTGCCACTGTCACGATCAAATCCTCAATACCTCATATGTAAGGACAGCCCTTATGGGATGTTAGAGCAGAAAAGAACATTAGGAATCATGGTCTAAACTTTTTATTTAAGAGATGGGGAAATTGAGGCTCAGATGTGCACTAACTGCCCAGTGTCCTGGTAAGAGACACTGAACATCCCATGAGGGCAGGGTCCATGTCTTTAATATTCAACTGTGTATTCCCAGCACCTGGCAAAGTAGCACACAGCATCCTACTCAATAGGTACAAGGCTTGACCAACAGAATCAGATTCAGAACTGGATCTTCTTCTAGCCCAGGGCTCTGTTCACTCCAACAGTGCAGTAACTAGCTCATTCCCAGCCATCAGCCCATCCTTTGCAATCTAAATTGTGCTTCCACATCCAACAAAGGCTTCCTTTGACCAACTGTTCTCCTGCCTCAGAACTTAACACAGGTCCTTATTCATTGCCTTGTAATGAAACATATTATCCTTCCTTTCTCAAATTATAGGGGCATTAATTTTTTTCTTTCAGAAAGGGAGATTGAATAGTATATGTTGTCTAGGGTGATAGAAGAGAATGAGCTTTGACATCCTAAATTCATGATAATTCAAACCCGATCTCCCCATAGTAAGATCCCGGGCCAGGAAATGATGAACTGCTTGAACTGGCCTGATGGAGATAAGGAGGAGAAAGACAGAAGGGGGTGCAGGTCCAGGCAGAAGAAGGTAAAGAAGCCAGAGGTGAGGGAACCTTAGCCTTGTTTGGGGGAAGCAGAGGTCCGCTGTCCTGCAGTCAATTAGCTCTGACCAGGGGCTCATCAAGTAGGGAGAGAAGGACATTTCAGTCTTCAGAATACAACAAACCAGAGGTACTTTCACACAGATTCGTGTCTCCACTGAGTGCTTCCCTGTATTGAGGTCTGTAGTTATGATGCAGAAGGGAAGGCTGTCTCTGAGGATCCTGACGTCTTTAATCAAACATCCAAGGCTGGGTTGCTCCCTCTATTTTAGTCTGCTCAGACTGCCATACAAAGTACCACAGAATTCAGCCCAAACATCCTCTCAGAGGGCAGAGTCCAGGGTGATATGGACACAGGATAAAGGCTACAGAGGACCTACCTGGCTTCTCCTTGACATGTATTCTTGGGCAGGGAAGACTTAGAAATGAATAGCAGCTGATAAATGCCCACAGGTTTAGGAGTTTCCAGTTAACAAACTTTTAAAGGGTGCTGCTACCGAGACTGTGGAAGCAGTGAACAGGTTCTGAGTATATGGTGTCTTCATCAATGTCCTAGGAGTGGCAAACTCAGGCAAGATGGGGGATATCGAAAAGTCTACCTGGGCAGAATCAGGGTGTGAGACTCAGCTTGTTATCCCGCCGGCAAATGGGCTAAGTGAACCTGTGCAGCAAAGAGTTCTCCATGATGAGGGTTGGGAGCCAGATAAGCATCTCACTCAGCAGGACTCAGATAGTAGGAAGTAGAAAAAGGCAGAAAAGCCAAAGAAAGACCCTGGGAATAGAGGCCCCACGGTACACTGAGTGTGCTATGGCTCCAGTTAACAATCTTGCCGAACTATATCCTCTACCCTGTAATTTTGTAGTCCTGCCCACTCTGATTCTGTAATTTGTATTGACCATCCAAATGTTAGCAAACACATTTGCAATCAGAAACTTAAAAGGTACTTGTGTATTCCCATTCCTTGTATGAAGGGAGTTGTTGGCCATGCACTTCTGCCATGCCATGAGAATATATATGGGCTATCCTGCCAGACACTTGACAGAGAGCTGAGTCATCTCATCCATCTCAATCATCTAAACTATCCAGAGGCAGCCATCCTAGATCAGCCAACAGCAAGCCAATCTCCCCACACATGTGAAAGAATCCAGCCATTATAGGAAAAATCTCCCAGCTGAGCCCAGCCTCAACCATCAATCCACAGAAAGCTAAATAGATGCATATTGTTTTAGGCCTCTGAATATTAGTCTGTTTTGTTATACAGCATTATTATGGCAAAAGAAAATTGATTCAAAAGACAAAGCAAGACAGGCAGCATCCAAGCAACAGAAAACAGTCAGTAATCCAGAGACCCACAGATCTGAGGGAATCTGACAACTGAAGACTCTTAAAAATCCAGACTAGCAGAAGCCTGGAGGACAGAGCAACAGCCAGACTTGAACCCTGATGTCAAGGCAGCTTCTTCCTTACCTTATAACCCTCATCCTCCCCGAATCCTGCCTTCTACCCTCCCTTCAATCAGGTTATTTGTGTACTTGCCTACTTCCCATACTAGATTTTATGTGTCTTGGTTTATCCATCACTGTCTCTCCCCTTCTCTCCATCTCCCAAAGGTGCCAGAAAAACACATCGAACTGAGAGCAAGAAGCCTGGCTCTTCTAATACTAATGGAGTAATATTGGGTAGCTCACTCCCTATCGCTAATACTCAGTTTCATTGCCTCTAACATGAGGGGTGGGGCCAGATGACATCTGGGTCCCTCAAGCTTTGATTTTCTAAGATTCTCTGTCACTGGTGATCCCAGACCTTGAGTTCCTTGCAAGAAGGCACCTTCCCTTTACCTTCCTCTCTCCAGTTGTTTTCCTTGCCTTCTGGTCTGTAAACAGTTTGTTCCAGCTAACTGAGAAATAAAGCATTAAAAACCTATGCATTTCTCGTGTCATCTATAATCAGCTTTCTCTCATCATCTATCAGGAAGAAACATTCCCCCTTATCTTCCTCTTGTTCCTAGTGTATTTTAAAGAATGTTTTTCTATTTCCTCTTATGTGTTTTGCAGGTTGCGTCTCATTTCTTTCTTTGATTTTTCTCTTCTCACACCTATAAATTCTTGCCATTTTTTGTTCTTTTCTTGGGCAACTGGGCCAAGCTTCCTGTTTTTGCCTTTCCAACTGGCAGATCTGTTTTCTCTGCAGCTTTTTGCCTGGCCAATGAGATTTCTTCTCATCACTTACCAATCTTGATCATGTTGAAACTTTTTTTTCATAGGCCTTTAATTAATTCTGCGCACTGGAGAGCTGGTTGATAGTCACAGCTCTGCAACTTAACTGAGTGACCTTGGGCAGACCACTTAGCACCTCAGAGCCTCAGTTTCTTTACCTATAAAGTAGAGAAGTACCTGCCAGAGGGGTTATGAGTCTCTGAGGAGAAGATGGAAAGACAGTCTTTGGTAAATTGCAGAGAACTGTATAAAGAGAGAGCTCATTGTTTTTGTGAATAGGCTTAATCTTCTGCCATAAAAAGGTGAATGCTGCTGGTGAAACCAGGAATCAGAACTGCTTTTAGTCCAGAAGAGCCCTCTGAGTGAGGCTGCTTGCCTTTCCTGGCCCTGTTTCCCACAGCCTCCTCACTTCACTGTCAGAAAATAAGACCATTTAGGGAGCCCCTTGCCTAATGCCTGGGGTTGTATGCTTCTATTATAGCACTCCAGAGTATTTAATATTTTTATTTGTCTGGTGACTCTCCCTCATCTTTCTTCTGGTTCTTTAGGAAGGTCCTCCCACACTTCAGGTGATGCCATTTGAGCCATCATCGTCATGTCCTATGTGCTCTTCTTCTCCCACTAGGTGAAGCCATGAGACTCAAGCCGATCAGTCAGAGTAGGTGCACATGACCTAAGCAGAGCCAATCACAATATTACCTGTGATTGATGTGTGGAAGTTGAGAGAGAGAAGGTACTTTTCTGCTGGTATTGCAAATCAGAGAGGGTGATTCTGGGACTCCTGGCAGAATCTTGTCATCACATGATGACAGCCTGCCTCCAGAACGAAGCAAAGCAGAAAATGAAGGCTGAAGGAAGTGGTAGCGTTATGATGATATCATATGGCACACAATCCTCCACTCTCCTCCCCTCCAAGGTTCAGCATATCTGAAGCTGGATCTATACCTAGATTTTCTAGTCTTGTGAGCTAATTGTTTACCTTTTTGATTAGGCTTATTTGAGTTGGAGAAACTATTACTTTCTTGAAAGATTTCTGCCTAATATACCTCAAATAGTTCTGGAGACTCTGCTCCTGCCAACCACCAGTTGGTGCTGGCCCAGGGCCGAGATGGCAAGGAAACACTTAGAGGAAAAATGAAAATAGAGGAGCTGGTCTTTCCCTCTATGAGCTCTTATAAGCTGTATGCAAACTAGAAGGTGAACTTATGGGTGAATCATGAAGATTTAAAAAGACCCCAGGCTTTGGAGGGAAACAAACATGAACCTTGGTCCTGTTCCATTTATAAGCCATGTGATTTTGGATCCATAAACCCTCTCCGGGTTCCTGTCTCATGGAACTATTTAGAAATAAGGTATGTATGTACAGAGCCTGGTTTATAGTAGACACTCAGTAAATGATACCTATTATGAAAAGTGTCCTAATATTTCTGAATCTAACTGTCTAAACTGAAATTGTCTTTCTTTTGTGCTTCCTTTCCTATTTTTCTTAGAAACCTATGTTGTAATAGCTTTTGATCATTTCCTCTAAGGTTATCTTCTACTTTAAAACATTCAAAGACTTCTTTGTTCCCAACTGTACCTGGATGCTGCTTGCATGTAATAAAACCTCAGTGAATGTTCGTGGGATGAATGAGTAGGTGGACTGAAATGTGCATTCACCTCCTTATAGCTCAATCTTCAGCACCATGGAGCTGTCCACAGTACTCTCTGGAACCAGGGAATAAAGAATTTAGAACTTGAATATGGATTGTCTAGCAGACTTCTTTAATTATTTCAAGTGTATTAACTGTTCTCTTCAACCCAGAAGTAGGCCCCTTCTTAAGAGAAAATTTTTATATGTTTTATTTTTTTCTTCATTCATCCAATAAAACTTTATGTAAGTTTCTGTGCTAGGGAGATTTTTTGCTTTCAAAGAGCCTATAGACTCCCAAAAGTAAATGTACAAAAACAAAAACTTTCCTCTATACATTTATAGATACATGGTGTCTGCGCCACAGGGATAAAAACAGTATCACATGGTACAAAAAATCTTAGAAATCATTAAATATCACTCTAAGTATCCCAACCCACTTTCCCAACCACAATTTATTTATAAATGCAAACACTGATTGCCCATGACATTTCCCAGGCCACACTTACATTTCGTTATTTTTAAAACAAATTTTATATATTCAGTATTAAAAGATTTCTATCCAAAGTTCTTCATACTTTTCTCTCTGGCACTTCTTTTTATGGGTCTACGTTGTTCCTTTCATCTCCACCTTCTCCATGAGATTGCCGATGTGTTGTGTTCAAAGCCACAGCACTGTTCTTTCCCTTTTTCATGTATTCCTAGCTCTCAAATTATTCTGACTACAGAGCTGGCCTAGTATTCCCATCATACACATAATGCCGTGGTCACCAGCACCAGGAACCTCATTGAGGGAAGGCAGACTGCCTCTGGGAAGTTGGGATCCCCCTGCCAGAACACCCTGTCCTCCTCTCCCTCACCTTTGGATATAGAATTATTCACCATTCACCTTCCCCTTGTATAGAGCAGAAAAATTCCTACAACCTCCTACAGTTCATGTCATTCATTGTGGGGTGGGGGCTGTTATTCAGACATGGGACATGTACCTGACCCTCAAAAAGGGGAGACAAGAATCACCTGCTAAGGTTAGAAAAATACAAACCTACCTAAGATTTTTAAAACCTTTTCAGATTACCCCTTGCACCTAGAAATCATCCATTATTCTCCCATTCTAATGCCCAGGCTGATATGTCTAAAACCTTTTTATATGGATATATCACCCCCCATCTACCTCTACCCATCTCTGACAGAGGCTTCCTGAGAGAGGGCTATGCTTGGAGGAGAGGAGAACAGAAGAGAAACACACAAATGTGTATGTTTGCTAGCTTGTTGTTGACTGCCTCCCCAAGTGGACTGTAAGCTCTATGAGGGCAGAAACCAACTCTATTTTGTTCACATTTTTTACTCAATCCCTTATATATAGCAAGTATTCGATAAAGACTTATTAAATGAAGAAATAAATAAAAATTAAAGAAGAGAAACTGGAGAGGCAAGTAGAAGAAAGACACCCTCCCTGCACACATGTCTCTGTCTTGTAGCTAATAGAATGGGATGGACGAGAGGGCAGCCTGTTCTTAGAGGCTTGTCCAAAGGGCCTTTATACTCCCTCCCCTCCTGCAAGGGCCAGAGTTGCTTCCCGTGATTTCTGACCCAGGGCTGACATTAGTCTTCAGGGGAAGACAGAACAGGCGCTGACACTCTCTCCTTATCCTTATCCAATCATCTGTAACTGTGACAGATGGCAGCCAGGGAGGGATGCATGTGAAAAGGGGCAGAGGCAGTGAAAAAACCAAGGCAGAGAAAAAGGAGCTGCCTCGGGGTTTCAGATTCAGGTCACTTCTGATTCTGAATGGGTAAAATGGACATGCCTTTCTTTGGTCTTCTAACATAGGCTGAACTTTCTCTTCAGCCCACTATGCAGGGCTCTAGGGACAAGAGTGTTCTGGCCAGCTCATAGCAATCTACATGTAAAGCACTGTAGACAAATTTCTTAAGGGAAGGGCCAGAGTGCCAGAAGTTATTCTAACTTCTTTAGAAATGCCCAGAAGTGCTGTGGGCATTGCATGTCTTGGCTTGACAAGCTAAGCCTCCATTATTTGGCTTTCAAACTACTTTACCAGCCTCGTGGTCCATTACACTCTATGCCTCACAGCATTCCCTTTATGCCCTCTATAATTTTCAGAGAATTTGATTAGCATCTTCTAGAATTCATACAGAGGAGTCAATGTGCAAGAATAGCCACAACTATTTGGAGAGAGAACAAAGAAAGAAACTTGTCCCACCAGATGTCAAGTCAAATTACAGAGCTATATGAATTTAAATAATGTGGTACTGGCTCAGCAACAAAGAGATGGAACAGAATAGACGATGAAACAGAACAGAATCCAGAAACAGACCCAAACATTTAAGGGGATTTGGTATAAGAAAGAGGTGTTATTTTTAATTAGTGGGGATAGGATTGACAATTCATTAACTGGTACTAGAACAATTAATCATCCATATGGAAAAAAAAAGCCAGATCCCTACCTCACACCACATGAAATATATTCCAAATATTTTTAAAAAGTTACAAATTTTAAACACCCTTGATTCTACAGCTTACATTTCTTTAAACAAGGGTTTCTTTAAATGTGCACTTGCACATCTCTCTGCCTTTGTTTATACTATTCCCTCTGTCTAGCATAGTACAAGTCCTAACTCTGCTCCCCCTCCTCCAAACAACTCTCCTCAGAAGGCCCAGGCTAAATGTACCTCAACATGGAAGCTTCCCCTGCTTTCCCCATTAGGTTGGAAGCTCCTCAAGGACAAGGATTATATCATACCTCTATATATCTATCTTCAGAATCTAGAAAAGTCCCTTGTAAGAATAAGGAGCTCTAAAAATATACACTGATAATGATTATGGTGATGATGATGGTGGTGGTGACGATGAAGAAGCTTAACTGATTGCTCTGGGAAATAGGATAGATGACTCATGGTTTGCAAACACAATAATCTTCATCCAGCACCCTAATTAGATCAAGAGGGTTCCAAGTTCAGCTCCTTCTCTGACATCTACCTTTTAATTTCTGATTTGGAATTCAAAACTTAAAATACTTGTCAACCAAAACCATTTGAGATCTTCAATGGCCTATACTCAAGAAAGTTAAAATGCCACTATTTGGGAATAAGCAATATAATCATAGGAATCAAAATTTTTAAAACCCTTACCACTAATCAATTAATTAAAAAGCATTTATTGAGTTTTTTTTATGAGCCAGGAGCTATAGAAGATATAAAGGGCTAAATTCAAAATAGCCAGTTACAAAGAATATACAGCAGTATATGTCATATTCTACTTCTGTGATTAAGAACATGGGTTTGAAATCAGAAATACATGGGTCTAATTCCTGACTCTGCCACTTACTATCTATGTGGGCTTGAGTGAATTATTTTACCTGTCTAAGCCTTTGTTTTCTCATCTATAAAATGGAGATAACATAAATACCTATTTTATAAGATTGTCATGAGAATCAAGTGGAATGGATAGAAATCACTTAGCACTTAGCATAGTGACAGACATGTAGGAAACATATATGCTATTGATACTTTTTTGTTGTTCTAGAATAGCAGTTTCCAGTCTGTGTCCAACAGATCCTAATGAAGCCCCAGAATTATCATAGGGGAACTCCAAGTCCTCATAACAACTAAGAAAAATCTATAGAACAAATAAATAAAATGCCTCTTACATATATGTCTTACTATTTTTCAAATGGATATAATACTGCTGTAGTAAAAAAAAAAAAAAAAAGTAATCTTAGATAAGAAAGGAATATCATTGTTCACTTTATCACTTGATATTGTCCCAACTTCCAAGCCAAAGGAAAAAAAAAATGATCCAAAGACAGTGAGAAGGTTTTGCTTCTTCTTTTTTGAGAAACTCAGAAACATGTGCATAAGTGGTAGGCAAAGGATTCTAAAAGACAATTGTGTGTATCAGAGTCTTGGGAGAAAATCCCTAGCATTCCTCTATCTTTACTTCGGTCTGTAATTGCTCAAAGATAGGAACCAAATGACCAGGGTCCTTCCTATCAGTGCTCAGTTCAGGGTGGCTGTACCACAGCTAATCCTCCAATTTTTCCATAACTATCATTACAGAAAAAAAGAAAAGCCACGAGCAGAAGTGGGTCCATGTGGGGAGGGTGCTGGTGAATAGAGACCCAAGGCAAGGTGAAAGGGCCACTTCTTAATAGAGCATAAGGGATTTGGAATTGTAAACGGCAACATTAAGATTGATTTCCCCGTAAAGTGCCTTTTTCGTAAATGCTATCTTTGGGTGTTTAAGTGGATAATCTTTATTTTCAGGAACTTTTCCGAGGGAATTGGACTTGAATTTTTTAAATGCTGAAGTTTCATTTATTGAAACCCCTGTTGGTCTCTGGTGGCCCAATATTTCGGTCTCTTCTAAAGTTATTGCCAACTTTAGATTTCCCAACTAAAAAGTCCAGGCATGTACTGGAAGATATGCCTGAGAGGGTATGCATGAAGAGTAGGGGTCAGCTCAAAGAGATTATAAGCATCTCGCAAGGTGAGACCCAGACACGGAGGCCAAGTGTTCAGCCTTCCCAGGCACGTGCGCAAGCAGGGGTGGGGGGGGGAGAGGGAGGGAGAGAGAGAGAGAGAGAGAGAGAGAGAGAGAGAGAGAGAGAGAGTGAGAGAGAGAGAGAGAGAGAGAGAGAGAGAGAGAGAGAGAGAGAGAGAGTTTTGTTTTATCTGTTTCCAGAATTACAGAATTAACAAGCCACTGAATCTCAGAGAGGGAAGAATCTTTTCCAAGGCCAGGGAATGAAGGTATAGAAGAGCTGGAATTAGAATTCAAGTCTTTTGGCTCATCAGTGACACCCTCTGAATCTTCCATGTAGTCCTTTCCTACAGTAGCACATGGAGAGGGGAGCAAGAACCCAGGAACCTCAAGAGCTGAAGGTAGGAAAAGAAGACTATGTTGACTTACTTTCTGCCATGCATCTTCTAATTAGTGCCAGAGCAAGGATTTGGGGGAGCCATAAGATGGAAAAAGAAGGAGACTGCAAAAAATTTCTTATGGAATGTGGTTAGGAATTCTAAACAAGACAACCACTGGTTGCTGGTCCTTGTTCCATCACCCACTGAAACCCTGGAGGCTTAGGCTTACTCAGTGTTGAACTTATGTCAGACATAGAGACCTTCCCCTGCCTCTGTTGAGGAGCATTTCATCCAGAGATAGGCTTGAGAACAGATTCAAGAAGACTGCTGATGGAAGACTAAGTGGCTCTGGGATGAGCAGTGTTTGGAAACCAGGTGTCCTGAGCTCATTTGAAATTTAACATGTTCTGTCACAGTACACCCTACTAGCTTAACAATGCCCCAAAATATAACTCTTTTCCAATAGCTCCAGCACAAGTCTAGGGTAGGCCTCATATGGGACTGATTCAAGTCACATGTCTATTCTTGAACCAACTATGGTGGCCAGGAGATTGGCTAATCCTAGGTCACACACCCACTAAAATTCCGTGGACAAAGATTAGAGGAGAAATGGTTCCCCCAAGGAAAATCAGGATCTTTGTGTCTAGGAAAAAGGTGTTGGGCAGGCAAAAACAAAATGCACCAACTCCACAACCAAACCACACCTTCTCACTTGAATTCTCCCAGCTCTTCTAGGCTATCAGCTGGCTAGCTGAACACCTAAAATGACTGGTGTCATTGTATACCAATGTGCTAATGTACCACCACTTTTCATCACTTATTTGTATCCTTGCTCTTCAATAAGAAGCCCAATATAACAACTTCTTCCAGTGACTGATGGTGAAAAATCACAACCCCCAAAGCAGAACAGAGGTGGGGGAACTTTGAGAAAGAGTAGCTCTTGAAGTGCCTCTCAAACACCATACCCCATCAGCAGCTCTTCCTCTAATCCTTGAAGAGATGACCCTAACAATGCCACACTCTATTTATAGGTATTTTAATTCTGCCATTTAAAGGCAAACACAGCTATATAAAGACTCAAGTTTTTCATCACAGGGTGTTTGTATATTTGTGTGCATGCCTGAGTCTTATTTCAAGCACTAACAACCCAGCTTGTTAAAAGATTTCATTATCTGCAAATATACAAATACACAAACTCCATCTTCGAGCTACCTTCATCCATCCTCAAGACTGAAAGCATTCTGCCAGGATTAAAGGACTACCCCCACTCCTTCTAGACTGCCTAGAACAGGGTTAAACTCTGTACCATGCTGAAAGAAAATCAGTAGTTTAGCTAACTAAGCTATTTGGCCTACATCAATTGTCCTAACTGCCACAACACTGGCAACGTCCCATCACGAAATGACTCAACATCGTCAAGAATTCAGGAGCAGCTAAAAAAAAAAAAAAAAAAAAAAAAAAAAGTTAAGAAAAGTCTATCTGCCAGCCAAGAATGATTCACTCAACCTGGAAAATAATGTGCTGGTAATAAAAGTCAATGGACAAAAGGCAAGGTGCTTATGAGTCTGTGCTGTTCCCCAACACTGAACTGGAGTTCGTTGATGTTTTCCCACACCTGGGGCTGGCTGAGTCGTTAGGCCATCATGAGTCCACACCTGCTTCCTGGGCTCTTCCTCTGGGTGTTATGTAAAACTGCGTCAGAGAATTAAAAACTTTCAGGTTTGGAGTTCAGACAGATTTGGGTTTCAGTCTTGGCTCTACGACATCTTTGCTCTGTGATTGTGAGCAAGCCTCTGTCTCCATATTTGTAAAACACTGATGATAATATCAAGCTTCCAGTTAGCTGTGATGATTTAATAAATATTTACTGAGCACCTACTCAGTGCCAGTCCCTGGGAGTATAGCAGGGAACCAGATATGAAGTTCCTGTCATCACAGAGCTCAAATTCTTTAAGTCATGTAATAGTGTCTGCAAAGTGCTCATAAAAAATAGTAGTTATTAGCAATGATGGAGACCTAAGAATTCCAAAACCTTACCATTATTTCATGAGAAGGTGGGTGACAGGAGGGAGAAGGGGAAACAGACTCAAAGGACTTGAGGAAGTGGGCTAAGCTGAAGTTCTTCCTCAGTAGAAGAAATAGCTTGTTGATAAACCATTAGTGAGTGCTGTCTTTTAAGTAGGAAGTCTTCAAGAGTTCGCTGGGGTAATCAGAACTCTCTGTTAACCTTACAGCCATCCTAACTATAGTATATTCTTATCCTCATTTCACCCATGAGGGAGCTACAGCTCAGAGAGGTTAAATGCCTTGCTTGAGGCCACACAGCTGGTAATTGATAGAGCTGAGACCAGGACCCGAGTCTGTCCAATGCTAAACCCCATGCTGTTAATCCCTGCAGCATAGCACTTACCTCTTCAGCTCCTGGAAAGAGACATGAAGCCCTTAGGCTATAAAGGACGCAGCCCTTTTCCTGAGGTCCACACAGCTGCTGGAGATACTGAGCTCAAAGTTATTCTAAACAATAGACATTCTTGTATTCATTCAACGAATATTCAGTGAGTCCAAGTACTGTTTTCGCTTTGGGCATACAACACCAAATGAGATAGACAAAAATTCCTGCCCTCGTAAAACTTATATCCTAGTAGGGGTGAGAGACAATAAACATTAGGTAGGAAAAATATGTGGTAAGTTAGATAGTGATAAGAGCTGGGGAGAAAAATGAAGCAGAGAAGGAGACCAGGTGGTATCAGACAGAAAGTTATAATTCTAGATGGGAGAGCCAGGGAAGGCATCACAGAGAAGGCTGGAGTGAAGTAAGCCATGTGGATATCGAGAGGAAGACTAGAGAAAGAGCCCATTGAAGGGTAGAATCAGTCTGTGACTTGGCTTCCAACATACCAAACCAGAGGGTCATAGTGGCCATGAGAGTATGCCTAACAGACCTCCAACCACAGGGACAGGATTAACCAAGGCTCACAGGGACAGGCTCTGAAACCCATCGCCCAGTTACAACCAAGGCCCTGCTTCCCATTGGCTGCTCCAGGCCATGACTGAACACAGTGAGAATGCTATGGCAGGCCCAAGCCCTGGAGACAGCATACTCCTTGGACAGCCAACCTTGCTCCAGGATGCCCTGAAAGCCTCGCTGAACCTTCCTTATACTGCAGGGCAGTCAAAAATACACTTGCTCAATCTCCCCTCCTGCACGTGAGGTCAGACTGGCATTGCTTCATTGCTTCTTCCAGCCCTTTTTTTTTTTTTTTTTTTTTAGCTCTCCCCATTTTCTTTCACACAGGTATTTTCCTTGATAAAATCGATCCTCCTTTAATCCTATCTTGGCATCAGCTTCTTGGAAGACTCAGGCTAATACAGGGTGGGAGACAAAATAAGAAAGAAGGAAGGAAGGGAAGAGAGAGAAGGCAGGAGAGGAGAGGAGAGGAGAGGAGAGGAGAGGAGAGGAGAGGAGAGGAGAGGAGAGGAAATAGAGGAAATAGGGTTTCCAGTAGGCTGTGCTCACTGAGCTAATCTTGAGTTATATTGAGTTGAAGGGTCCCTGCTCTACAGACTCATCCGTTTCTAAGCTTTTGTTTTTTTTCCCGATTTGTTCTAATGATTTACCAGTGGAGTTTCTTTTAAGTTAATGACAACAACTACAAAAGCTCCAGTGTTGTCTCAGCTAACTGAAGGAGGGAAGGCACTCATCCACATCCTGACACACACAGCAGAAGCCTTAGTGGCAGTGGCAAGGGGAGATCAGGGGCCAGATGTGGTGGCAGCAGCCAACTGGGTTGGAGGCTGAGGAAGACATTAACGCTCGAGGCAGTCAGAGGAAAAGAGTGTGGAGGGTGGAGCAGGGGCTGCTGGGAGCACCCATCCTACCTTCCAGGACTCGGCTTTGGTGATATGGTGGTGGGTGAGGTGACGTGTGGGCATTTGTGGGAGGGAGTGGAAAAGGGCTGGGGATGCAAAAACCCTTTGTAGGGTTCGGCAAGGTCTGTCCTAGGCTCACTGACTTCAGTTTCCCCAATGGTTTTGAAGCCAAGTAAGTTATTTCCGGCTGTTCTGCAAACATCAGCTCCAATCGATAGCACCAGGATCATTTCTTTGCCCCATTTGTTTTCAACAGCCCGCCACCGGCGGTTCCCCTCGCTGACTTTCTCCAGTGGCAGCTGTGTTCTCTGTGCTCTCGGGGTTCCCTGTTGGTGTACAGCAGAGGTCCCCAGCAGAGTAGCAATCACAAGTGCAGGCCTTTAATCTCCTGCTCAGAGGGATAAGGCCCACGTTCACCTCCCTGAGCAGATTATGGGCACTTACTGCACAAGCAACAGACAGCCTTCCTTTCCCTTGTTCTGTGTTCGCTCTTGAGAATAGCATTCATTTCTGGTAGGCAGAACCTTCCTATCCAGACATTCCCGAAAAACTATATAAACTTCAGCTGCTGCAGGTAAGACTAACAACTCAGTTTCTAGGAGGAAGAAGAAGCTCATGTTCCATTCCCCACCCCCAACCTCAAAGGATTAGGTCTGCTTTTGGAAAAAGCCCTGCTATGGCCAGATACCCCCACTAAAGCAAACCACAAGAGAGCCTAGTCCTACCCTCACCCAGATAATTCCAAGAAGCTCTGATTATCCGTTTACCTGGCTACCCACATTTCTTCAGCAAATCTCTCTGAACCCCTGCTACATGCCCAGCTCTGTGTTACTCACAGAGCACACAAAGCTACCTCCAATGACTGCAAAAGAACAGAAGGGAGAGCCAGGCAACAGCCACTGCTCATTTAGCCAAACTGAAGTGGTGGTCTTCACGGCCTGGAAAACAGCACATGGAGCATGTGACCTGGAGAAGAGGTGATATTTGCTTGGCCACTTATTCTGTTTTCCTTTATGTGTTGGTTTACAACCAAGTCTGACTATCCTAGGCATAAATTTTTGCCGCTGGTGGCAACTGTTATATATGGAGGACCACTGACTCACAAAAGAACATTAGCCAAAGAAGAAAAGTGATAAAAATGGAAATTAGATATGTTAAGTGAATAATATGAGCAGAGATGGGTAATCACCCCACCAGAATATAAGTTCCACATGGGCAGGGAATTTAAACTGTTTTGTTCACTGCTATATCCCTGACTCCTGGCACAGTGACTGGCACATAGTAGATGCTCAATAAATACTTATTGAATGAATATTCAATAAATTGACAAAGAGAGGGATGTGATTTTAAAATTAAAGTTGGGGTCTATAGTATACTATTCATTAAAAACAGAAAGTAATGATAAATGTACTTCCTTTTATGACTAAGAGTGGTCAGGGGAGGAAATACAGAAAGGAAAGTCATCAAGACAGTGGCCAGAGGGAGACCCTAGAAGGGGAGGAGCAAAGTGAAACTAGTGATTAGGAAGCTTCACATTTCCCTCTTGCTTCTCTGACCCATCTGTGTTCCTTGTTCACTGCATCTGCTCTGTTATCCAAACACTCGCCAAAACTCACCCTCAAAATGACCCAGATTATGAATATTTCAACCCTCTGAATCCTTCAAATGCCAAGGCTGCCCAGGCTGGAAGATCTGTGTGTGCAGTAAAAAGAACAAGGATGGAGTACAACCTGGATTATCTCATTCAGACCTCAGAATGGCCCTGCCAGGTCCACATTATCATCCCCCCTTTACAAATGGGGAAAATTGAGGTTCAGAGGGATTAAGAAAGGTATCCAAAGTCACACAGTTAATAAGCATCAGAATTGGGAATTATTCCCAGGTCTGACTTGACGTTTTAGTTCTACCACTACCCATGCAACCCTGGCCAAACCGTTTCACCTATTTGTTCCTCAGTTTCCCCGTCTGTAAAATAAGGAGCTCATGCAATCACCCAGTCCAGTCCCACTTCCAGATCTGTCTATCCATCAAGGCAGGCCCCCACCAGTCCTCCTTTGTGCTGCCTAGGTACCCCACATTTCTCTTCAGCTTAGATCCCGCCTAGCAAATAATAAGCCCAGAAATCCCATCACTCACCTTCCCTAACCCACGCCCCAACCCAACTCCTAGACCTACTGCCTGCCATCAGCTTCTCCTCCACATCTCTTCCTCTGCTGAAACTACCCCCTTTTGCCATCTTTAAATCTCAATCAACCAGGAACCACTTCTCCCTCTAGAAGAATACCAGCTCAGAGTGAGTGACATGCCTGGAGATAGGGTGGGCCCCTCTCAAATGCTGGGTTATGTTGCCTAGAGTTGTTGGCCAAACAGGCAGATGCTCGACTGAATCTGTTGCTGCAAACAGTGGGAAGTGGGCAGAAAAGGACAATTTGAGAAATGTGATGTAGACCACCCATTCTTCTTTTTCTTTCACTCCTTTTCCCTGTACCCCATGTCTTGGGACCTATAGTTTGGTATTCTCAGAAGTGCAACACATCACCTATTTATGACAGACACCAGTGCTACGTGGCAACATGGGGCAGAGGACAAATTAGAACAGAGGTGATAAAACTGCAGCAAATGGCTGGGAGAGGCTGTTGATGATTGATTGCCAGCGTTGGGAGCCAGCCAGGGCACCTGCATGAATGCATTGGCAAAACAGGGCAGTGTCTTGGCACATCTTCTTCTCCTGGGATTTGGGTGGAGTTCTGGGCTGGAGGACAAAACGCCTCTTCTGCCCTCTTCTGAGGGAAAACTTGGGAAAAGGAGAGGTAGAGGCTGGGCCTTAGAGAATCAGGTGGAGAGGTCTTTAGTCACCAACTCCAACATTATCTTAGGCTGCATATTGCCTCCAGGCAGCTGGGACACTTAGAGCAATCAACCAGGAATGATAATGGCGATGCCTTTTATTGGGCAATGCTTAGTGTTTATAAAGCCTTTGTACCAGGACTCATCTGATCCACACAGTAATTCTGTAAGTAAGTAGGGCATGAACAGTCCCCACTTTACAAACGAGGAAACTGAGGCCAGATCTGACATTCAAACCACGAATTTGTAAATTCTGCCTTGGCCCAGGTACCCCTTCTCCTAGCAAGGACCCCAACATAGATATATGCACAAAGGAGGTGGGGCCTGGGGAATCGTGCTTTCCTTTTCGAGAGGCAGCATGCAGCAGCGGTTAAGCACATGGACTGTGGAGACAGACTGGATTTGAATCCTGTCACTACTACTTACTAGCTGTGTGACCTGGGGCAGGTCATTTGCTTCTCTTCGTGCCTCAATTTCCTTCTTCTCTTAGAGAGGGATTATAATAGGATTTACTTGCTAAATTGTTAGGAGAATTAAATGCAGTTACTACTTTGCACGCACCACATAAATGCTAGCTATTATTGCAATGATTAGGTGGGGCTTGGAACTCATATCCCAGTAGGCTGGACTGTGCAGGGACACTCTTTCCTTGTACCAAAGGAGACCATTTACTCCCTTCAATATCCAAACTCAGATCTGAGAACATGGTGCTCCTATGGGATACAAGGTCACAGCAAGCCAAAAGAGGGGTGAGAGAACAAGAGAGGGGGTTTGTCCCAGTGCCTTAGAGCGAAGCTGATCTAAGCCTCCTCGCTAAGGCTCCTTAGGTCTGGGAAGTAACTCCAAGTATGACTTCTTCAGGGAGAAATGAAGAGAAGATAGATAATGGTGTCTTCTTACAAGTGTTGCCAGTGTTAAACCATAACCCACTTCACCATCCTCAAGATGGGTGAGAAAGTGAGGTGACCAGGACCAGATACATCATCTGACAGGGGCTCATGCCCAACTGCCTCCTGCCTCTTCACCAAGCCTCAGTAGTGGCTAAACAGAGCCCTTGAATTACCCTATTCCATCAGCCACCTACAGGCAGACATGATCTATAACTCAGATCCTCTAACTCTTGCCTGCCTACAGTGCTAATTTTACTCTGCACATCAGCTCTCTCGGTTACTGTCTCAAGCATCTCTGAGCCTTTTTCACCATTGAAAAAATGGGGCTCATAATTCTAAATGAGCTCAGAGGCTTGTTTGGAATTATTCTGGAAATAACATGAAAGGCCTTTGCAGATGGGCAAAGCTATTTAGACTGAATGAATAGCTAGCGTAGGCTCATGTGCTTGTTGCTTCTAGAAACAACCAGCATAGGACATTGGATTCTTGGATGCTGGAGGAAGACCCAAGGGAAATGGGCCCGTATCTAGAATTGCCCCAGCAGTTCACAGAGCTGACTCTATCCTCTCTCCACACTCTAAGGAACTCACTCACCCAGATTTAACAGCAATATTGGAAAACTATAATTTCACATGCCCAGGGATGTGCTTTCTGACCTTTTGGAACCGTGGACCCCTTTGAAAATATAATTAAAGCTATGAGCTCTCTCCCCAGGAGGATATGTTGCATGTGATGCTCACAACATTTTGCAACAGTTTTGAGAGCATCACAGTCTTCTTTAAAGACTATTCTTAAATCCCTGACTCAGGGCACACCTTTGGGTTTGGTGGGTGTACAGAAGAATAAGGTTCTCCTCAGCTATCTAAGCAACCTGCAAGTCATAAGAACTTTTGCATTTACTGGATACTTCACACTTTACTGAATGTTTTCCATTCCATATCCTCACAGTTCTTACAACCATCATGTTCACGATGAGAATGACGCTGAGACAAGTTTAGTGATTTTTGCCCAAGGGCACACAGCTAATACTAATAGCTACAGTTTACTACAACTCCCTGCCAGGGCTTTTAGATATGTTAAATCTAATTTCCTAACAGTACCATAAGGTAGACATTATTATTATTCACAGTTTGCAGATGGGGAAACTGAGGCTTGGAAAAACTGTGTAACTTACTCAAGATCACACAGCTACAAGTGATAGAGCTGGAATCTGAACCCAAGAATGCCTGAGTACAAAGCACAATCTGGCCATGTAAGGGATCCTTGGAATATAAAGCAAACATTTTTTAGTAACAGGGTTGTTTGGTTAACAAAAAAAAAAAGGATTTTGTTTGTTTAAAAGGAAAATTTGCACAGGGTAGATATATTGGCATTTCTCCCAAATAGAGCAGGAACAATGTGCATTTAGATATACTTAACTGTCATAACGGCCTGCCCAGATCTGGGTCTTTTAACCAGGACAAAACACCCTGGGCCCCATGCAGCTGGCCCCAGTAACAGCAAGCTCTGGGCATACCAGGTACATTTGCTATAAAAGCCATGGACCCTCTCAGAGCATGTCCACTTTTGCTTCTTGATTTTTCTAGCACCTACTTGGTATCTGCTCTCTTGGCTTATCTCCCCCATGAAGCCCCATCCCTGCCCCTCAGACCTGAGGACCTACCCAACTTTAATTTTCCCAGAGCCTTGGCCTCTTTTTCAGATGTTATTTGAGCTCAGCCTCTGTTCTTGCTCATGCCCTCTCTGGGATCTTCTCCCCGCTACCTCCCTCCCCCCCACCCCAACACGCACACTCAGAATCAAGCAATTTGGTCAACATTGTCCAACCAAGCATGTGCCCCTCCCTTCCAGGGGAGAAAAGACAATAGTTCTCAGAGCAAATTAATATGTCGCATTCTGGCTTAACATTCAGCATCTTGTAAAGTTGGTTTGGTTGACATGAATCAGACATGCACTGATTCAAATCAGCTCAACTATAAACCTAAGTACTAGGTCTCCTGGTATCATCACTCCCATGCCCTTACTATGTCGGTCTGAATGCCAGGGAGATATGAGATAGCTCTTCGGTTATACATGCATCTATTTACACATTTATTGAGCATCTACTCAGTGTAAGGCCCTGAGCTATGTGCTGTGGACACACCAAGGGGACTAATACTTTTTGAGCTCCTGTAATGGGCTAAGCTCTGGGCTGGGTGCTTGTCATACATTCTTATTTGATGTTTAAGACAATCTCTGACTTAAGGTATATAGTTTTGGAAACATTTGGTAATAAGAAATATAAAACTGACTTAAGCAAAGAAAAATGAAAAAAAATCAGAGGTTCATGGAGGAGATAAAAATGCATGCAATAATTTAATTACCGCCCATGATAAACTGTTATAACAAAACAGTATGAATATTTGAAAGAACAAGACAATAGTTGGTAGTAGGAGAAGTGTCTATATACTAACCCCTCAATTTTAATGGGGTTCCCTATATTTTCCAAAGTGAATCCCTATCTTCTCAATTATTAACACATTTATTTTTCTTTTCCACCCCCCAGACAGATAAATTTCTTGCCCGTTGCATGTCAGCAGCAATTTTACTCGTTCAGGCAGCAGATCAAGGCAATGATATGGATCCAATGCATCTTGATTTCCACGTGGTGTTTGACAAATGCTTTACTTGGTGCCCTTGAGGATGTGATGGGGAAATGAGAATTGGGTCAGAGGACAGGAAGTGGAGTCATAGCTGGATGAGCAACCACAGTCAAAGAATGTTGATTAGTTTTTCTGTGTCAACCCGAAGGAGGTCTCTAGTGGCATGCCATAGAGCTCTGTCCTTGTGCTGACTTCATTGGCATTGTTACCTGTGGCTCAGAAGACAACGTACAAGGCGTTCTAATCAAGTTTGCAGCAGATACAAAGCTGGGAAGCATAGTTGCCACCACAGATGACAGAATGGAAATAAGAAATGACCTCAACAGGAAGGAACACAGGCCTGAAACCAACATGATAGAATAAGAAGAGAGAAATGCAAAGTCCTGCATTTTGGTTAAAAATTAATTGCACAAGTACCGGATGGGGTAGACCTGGTTTGGCAGCAATCCATGAGAAAACAACCTATTTGTTTGTTATTCTATAAATTGGCCTCTAGCTCAGCCTGGTCCAACTGTGTTATGTGGTTGACACATGATACATAAAGTAAGCACAATCTTGGCTACATTAAGAGAGGCAGAGTGTCTTTGGTCTAGATCATAACATGGCCTCAATGTGCTGAGAACTGGTTAACCTGTTTGGAGCACAATACTCAACTCTGGGCATTACAGGGAAGAAAGGACATTGAGAAGTTGGAATGCATTATGAGCATGGTAGCTAGATGGTATAGAAGCTGAAAGTCAGGTCCCTAAAGAGACTTGAGGGAGCTGGAAAACTTTGGTCCAGGAGAAGGGGCAAATCAAGGGCCATGTGAGTACTGCTTCAAACATGTGACGGGTTGCCATGTGGAAGCTGGAGTGGACTTCCTCAGTGGATGTTTCCAGACTGGCCATTCCCAATTACGTTTATCTGCTAGGATATATGGGACAGATAGCACCCACATGCCAAGCACATCCCAAGGCAGACCCTCATTTTTAGACTGCCTCCTCCATACTTGCAGGAAAGTAAAGAACTTACAATAACTTGTCATTGTCACAACAATGTCACATTAGTTGTGGTGACTTGTTTGCATCCAGCAAGAGTCTGGTGGTAGAGAAAATGTCACAGCTTCTCTTCCTGCTTCCCCACCCACTCACAGGAGGGAGTATGCTCTATAGACCATCAGGTCTGAGGATGCTGACTAGGGGTAGAGCCCGAATGGGATGGGGAATAAATAAGTCCATAGTGTACAAATATGCACTTGGTCTCTTGTGCTTTCATCTACTTCTTGCTGGCAAGTACGGCCTTTCCTTGAGTTGAAATGTTAAAACTCAAGAATTGGATAGACTTTTTGGCATGGAAGTCAACACAGTGAGCCTTTCAGCTGGCTTTGGTCTAGGCTATCCTCACTGAGGTAGAGATTTCTTCAAAGGCTCCAGCGTGGCTCACTGGCACCCTGCACTGGGGACTGGGGCCAGTGTCTCAAGAGTAATAACATATTCCTTTGCCTTGCCTTGTCCCCTGTATTCTATGAATCTGGGGAGCTCTCATGGAGACACGGCAGGATTCCCTTACTTGGGTCCCTAGATAAGGATTATACCAGTCTCCTCAGGCATCTCCGATAGTCATAGGATAATTAAAGTCTACCAAGATAGACAGACCTATCTGTTCAAGACCTTTCTGGTTTGTTTACCAGCTGGGTGATTTTGAGCAAGTTACCTAACCTCTCTTGTCAGTTTCCTCATTTGTAAAATGAAGCTAATAATGGTTCCTACCTCCAAAGATTAGTATAAGGGTCAAATGAGATAATACATGTAAAGTTCTTAGCACATTGCTGGTCACAGAGTAAGTGCTCAATATTAACATAATTGTCGACCCATTCTTCTCTCTCCTCAATTACTGACCTCCCTGGGCAGAGATAAGATAGGGTGTGGGTGTGTCCAGTGCCCATCACATGGCACTAACACTACGCTCTTCTCTTCTAATGAAGAAAGTGCCCAGGAATGCAAGTGAGTAAAAGTGACACTATGATAGGAATAATTTTAAACTTGCACAGTTTAACTTAAGAAGTAAATAATTTGCAAACTTCGCCATTTTATTTTCAGGAAAAATTACTGGCAGCATATGTCACAACTAATTACACTGTTGGGCACTGTGACACCAAGCTGAGAGCCTTGCTTAAGGGTCTGGTTATTATAATATTGGGGTGTGTGTGTGTGTGTGTGTGTGTGTGTGTGTGTGTGTGTGTTAGAGAAAGGCAAAGAGAAGAGGGAGAGAAGGAGGGAGACAGAAAGGGTGGGGATAGAAAGAAGTGAGAGAGAGAGAGAAAGAGAGAGAGAGAGAGAGAGAGAGAGAGAGAGAGAGAGAGAGAGAGAGATAGAAGAAGGGAAAGGGGGAGGGGAGAGAAAGAGACAGAGAGGAAGAGAGACAGATGCAAATTCCTAGGCCCTACACCTGGAGATTTTGATTCCATAGATCTTTAGGGGCACTGAGCTGTGTGCTATGTTTTCTGGAGCTCTCAGAAGAACATGCAAGGACCTGCCAGAGAACCTGCAGGAAGAGCAGGTCAGAGGTCACCCTGAGGATTGCAGACATCAGGCAGAGCCTGCCTCCCTTTCCCACCACCCGGTTCTCTAAGCAGCTAGTTGGGACGTCTGGCAATTGAATAGATGTAAATAGGACTCCACCCTGGAACAGAACTAAGAAGCAAAATTTGTGTTGTACAAGCTCTCTTTCCTCTCACTGCCACCTCCAATTTGGGTGGCAAGGAAGCAGGTGAAGATTCAAGGTTAAAGAGTCTATCTCTGCTAGTCCATCCCCTGACTGCCCTGGCGAAGGCCTGGAGCAGCCTTTCTCTCAGAGGTGTCTATGCCTTAATAAGGGGACTCCTAATGTTGACAAAACCTTAAGAACCTGTATTTAGGAATTGGCGGTGGCTTTTTTATCAAGTCGACCAGCACTTCAGTATTTACAAACCCTCACTGCTGGAGACAACACATAATGGGTGGTTATCAGGAGTTCTAGGCTACACATTTGAGTAGAAATATAATATGAGCCATGTGTCATTTAACATTTTCTAATAGCCATATTAAAATTGGGAAAAAGAAACAGGTGAAGTTAATTTTAATAACATATCTTATTTAACTCAATATATAACCAAAATACTGATATTTTAATATATAATCACTATTAAAAATTATTAACTATTTTACATTCTCATTCTCTCTTTCTCTCTAATGTCTTTGAAATTGGGGTTATAATTTACAATTAAATTACATCTCAATTCCAACTAACCACCTATCAAGAAGAGCTCAATTGCCATATCTGGCAAGGGGCTACATTATTGGACAACACAGTTCCAGTCCCTAAAAACTGCCTAGCTTTTCTACTTGCTAGCACATGACATCAGATAAGTTATTTAACTTCTCTTTATCTGACTTGCCTCTTTGATGACTTGTGATGATACTAATAATCTCCATCATAGAGTTGTTATAAGGAGTAAATTAGATAATATGTATAAAGTATATAGAAGAGTGACTGGCAAATAGCAAGTGCTCAGAAATCCAACTTTTCCAGATCTGTCACATAGGAAGGACAAGAGTTTTCATTTCCTTTTTAAAAATAAAAATAAAAAAAATAAGACATGAACATTTATTAAGCCCCTCAATATGTTAGAGTCAGAGATAGAGGTCATGATCTCATTAAATTTTCCAATAACACAGAGAAGGAGAGATTATGATCATGTTTTAATGATGAGATTCAGAGATGTCATCTAACTTGTCCAAGGCCACACAGCAAATGCATGGCAGAGCAGGGATTCAGACCTAAGTCTCCTGATTTCAAAATCCTGTTCTTTTCACTGAATTATGTGTTCTGAGATGAAAAGAGGTGACCCAAGCTCTCAGAACAGGTAGTGACAACTCCAAGCCCTGAGCAGCCACCTGATTTCCCTAGGGAACTCCCCATCCACCAAGCTGCCTCCATAAGAGCGGGAGCATGGCGCCAGGACTAGAGGGAAGGGGACATTTTCGGTGGAGAGACCCTTACAAGGGGTCCTTCAAATTACATCTCTTTAGGTGGCTCCCCATTTGCCAACAAAATTGAGCCTCAGCACCTGAGCTGAAAATACAAAGAAGATGAAGGGAATGAGAGTTTCTTATGTTAGCTAAAAATACTTCACAACACCAGAACACAATTCTTGCCCAGGTTCTGCCAGGTTTCTATGTCCTCAAGTCCTCAGTGCTTTGAAAGAAAGAAGTGGGCACTCTGGCTAGAATAACATAGCAAAAGAATGTGTTCAGGTGCCTCTCCCTGGCTGCCCCTTGCCTCAGGATACCCCAACTCCCTGACCTGCTGGTGAGAGATGATCAGAGGAAAAGGACTCAGAAAAAAATGGGAGACCCAGGAACTGGGATCCAATTACAGAAAGAAAGTGGGGAAAAGAGAGATAGTGAGAGCAATTGAGAACAGCAATGCAGCAAAAAGAGCTTTTAGTGATAATTAATAATTAACATTTCTAATGATGTCCTGGCGACAGGAAGAGGCCAGCACAGGGGTCTGGGGCATGATTCAGGGTGACGGCAACCCCTAGGAGGACCAGCAGCCTGAGCCTCATTAACCTTCATGAGCCCCCACCCACCCCATACAGCCCTCATGCAGCTGGTGGGCTGCCTGCTGCTGAGATGGCCACTGACATGATGAGTCCAGGAGAAAGGGGAGGCTGGGGAGTGATTTAAGGTGGATAGACTGTGGATATGACAGGGTACTAGGGAATTCCTTTTCTGGACTCCCAGATCCATCTCCTGCGAAAGTTAGGTAACTGGCTTTCCCTCGATCAAAGCAAACAACAAAGGGAAGGCATATTCAAAGAGATAGAACATTCCTAGGGATATTACCAGCAACAATGTGCTAACAGCCAAAGGAAGGGGAGAAGGCAGTGGAAGGCAGTAAAGGCAGGAGGAGAATGCCGTAATTGGTGGGAAACGTCCCAAGATGGGGCAAATATGTCTGAAGACAAAGTTGAGAACAGGAGGAACTGGTTACACGGTTATGGCTGTGCTGGTGGCAGTCAGACTGGATGGCAGATGGTGCCATCGAAATGTATATGTTGAAGCCTTCACCTCACAGTAATTAAGATTAAACGAGGTCTTAAGAGGGAGTCCTAATCTGATGAAATAGGTGTTCTTATGAGGAGAAGGAGATACCAGAGAGCGCCCCACCTCCCCATGCATACACAGAAGAAAGGTCATATGAGAACACAGGGAGAAGGTGGGTGTCTGTGAGCCAGAAAGTGAGTGAGATCTCCCTTTGATCTTGGACTTTCCAGCCTCCAGAACTGTGAGGAAATAAAACTCTGTTGTTTCAGCACCCGTCTGTTTTCTTAGAGCAGCCTGAGTAGACTGATACAGAGTGAGTAAAGTGATTGTGGCAATTTAAAAACTAGTTATAGGCTCCAGGGTGACCAACTGCCCTCTCTTGCCCAGAACTGAGACATTTCCCGGCATGCAGGGCTTTTAGTGCTAAAACTGGGATGGTCTCAGGTAAACCGGGATGGTTGGTCCCCCTAGCTATAGCAACAGCAGTATTAGCAGTAGCAGCAACAGCAGCTATAATTAGCTGATGCATTATATCATATTTATATCATATTTATTCACTTTTAAGCTGCCTCATTCCTAAAAGATGTGGATACTTTAAGCCCTTATGTGCTTTACGGATACAAAGCATTTCACAAACACATCTGTCCTGCCAACCTGAGCCAGCTCTTTGCCCGCCAAACTCAGGCTTGGCCTGTGTTACCCTAAAGGCCAGTGTGGACTCAGCCAGCTGGAGGGGCTTTCTCCTGCCAAAGTCTCCATGGCCCTGGGGAGCCCTGGCCCCTTCACTAGGTGCCAAGCAGATCCCTAGACCTCACTCTTGGAGTTCTGATTCCTTCAAGCTGGGTGAGGCCCCCCACATAGCCCTTGGCAGGCTTAGTAAACTCTCCAGAGGCTTCTGAGAAAGAACAGAGCTCCCAGTGCTCAACGGTAGCTCTATCTACTGTTGCTTATATTCATTTTATTTGTTGTGACTTTTTATGTTGAAACAATGTCAAATTTACAGAAAAGTTTTAAGAACTGTCTAAAAACATTCTCAAATCCCCGTTAGCCAGATTCACTAATTGTTCACATTTTGTCCCTTTGCTTAATATTTTTCTTCTTTTCTTAATCTAAAAAAATAAAACAGAAATTAAGCCTTCTAAGTATATATGATACAAAGTGACAACAGGACATATATAATATATATGGAAATGTATCCTTGTATTTGGTAGCTTAACACCTGCTTACTGATAGAGATGGGCCACTGTAACTTTTGGTGGCAAAGATCATGGTTGCCTGGGGCTGGGAGTGAAGGGGGGTTGACTAGGATGAGGGACAAGGAAGCTTCAGGGGGTGATGGAAACATTCTATATCCTGATTGTGGTGGTTACACGGGTATAAAAATGTGTCAAAACTTATCCATCTGAAAATATACTGAAACTAGGTATATGTTATTGTAAACAATTTATACTTCAATAAAGTTGATTTTTAGAATGTATCCTTTTTTTTTTAAGCTTAGTATCCTCTGCTCTGAAGGACCCAGTAGATAAAAACTGATGACTTGAAGAAGTATGGATTTTATGCCCTTAATTATCATACATTTATTAGTTGACACTTATATGTCAGGCTCTGTTTTAAGCACATTACAAAAACGCACTTGATAATAAGCCTGTGGTGTAAGGGTTATCATGGTCCCCATCATACAGATCAGGAAGAGAGGTTTGCTAGTGGCTCACGACAGCACAGTTAAAAAGTAGCAAAATATGGGATGGTTCCATAGAACAGTGGTTAGTACGTCTGCTTTACACACAGAAGGTCCTGGGTTTGAGCACCAGTGGAGTCGCGGCCCATACCCCAGGTGTGCCAGGCCCTAGGTGTGTGCCACAAGCACACGGGAGGAGACGCCCCACCTTCAGAGATCCAGTTCTTAAGGGGAGACAGCAATATCCGTAGATCAGGGGTACAAGTAGAGGGGGGAATTAAAAAAATAATAAAAAATAAACAATCTTTTTTTAAAAAGTAGCAAAGTCTAAATGTGGACTGTCACACCATAGCTGAAGTGCTCCCTGAGAACCTGCAACCACCAGTGGGCAAAAGGAAGCCGACTGTTCGAAGCCAACTATCCTTGGGACTTCACTGCTAAGTGCCTATACCAGCTGACTTTCCCCATCCTTGACACTCACTGGATCTGTCACTCCCATCTCTACTGCTTTCCAATTGCTCAATTTTAGGATCCAGTGATGCCACTTAGCCTAGTGCTGGAGACAGAGTTGGTCATTTGAGCCATTCTGTCTGTCTTCAAGAGATATTAACAGAAAATAAATATCAATGTGTGATTTCCTGAAGTTCTGTTTCTGGAGCCAAGGCTGGTTTCCTGGTGACTTGTATAATTCCTGTAAGTCAGGGCTCTGTGGGGGAGAGTGCTGGACCAGATCTCAGGAGACCTAGTTTAAGCATGGACTTTGCCATTGAATTGCTGTAGGGCATGTTACTTCCCTTCTCTGGGTCTCAGTTTTCTTGCCTAAAATAACAGGAAGTTAGACCAGATCGAAGGTCTTGGCCTATGGATCCCTAGGCGGTCCATTGGTTGGGCTTCAAATGTTCTAGGACTCCTCCAAAATTTGTATGTAGTGTTTTGTGCACATGGTTAAAGGGGCCCATAGATTCATCTCATTTTCAAAGGGATCCACTATTCCTCCAAAATTTTGCCATAACTTGCCTGCTAGGGCCCTTTTTAATTCTAAAATTCTAAGGTTCTATGTCTTAATCTAAGTCTTTGTACTGTACTTCAGCCTGGAATGGAGAATGACAAAGAAGACCCAGGACATTCATCAAGGAGAGGACTAGCCCATGGATCTCTAGATTGTAATCTAGTCTTTTTCATTCATTCATACATTCAATCATTCATTCGCTCAACACATATCCATTAATAATAATTATGCAATGTTCAAATAACTTTTTACCAGTAGTTCCACATATGCTCAGAGCCTCATCAAGCCCCAAGGCCTCACATAGTACTTAGCACATAGTAGACACTCTCTATGTAATTTGTGAATGAAACCGTGAACAGGGAAGCTGACTAGGTACTGGGAATGGAAATATGGGGAGAAAAGTTTGAACCCCAAATTAGGGTTTGCCTCAGTGTGTCTCTACACAAAGCCTCTTCCCCTCTCGCCTCTCCTCTTTAATCTGTAAAATGAGGGAACTAGACTACCTAAGCTCCCGGGTCCCTTCTGCATTTAAGATTCCAGTATGTCGAGACTACCCCAGGTCACTCAGATGGACTTCTGGAAAAGAGCAGTGCCTAAGGGGTTCCATCTTTGGGAGGTCCCTAGCTAAGTGTATTAGTTATGTCTTGTTGTACAACAAATTAGCCTAAATGTTAGCAACTTAAAATAAGTATTTATTACTTTGCACAGAACCTGGGTAGTTCTACCTCAGGCTCTCTTATAAGGTTGCAGTCAAGATGTAGGCCAGAATGGCAATCATCTGAGGGTTTGATGGGGGCTGGCGGTTCTACTTCCAGACTCACTCACATGATGTTGGCTGGAGGCTTCAGTTCCTTGCCACAGGGGTCTCTCCATACGGATGCTCATGCAATGGCAGCTGGCTTTCCCCAGAGCATCGTTGCACCAAGATGAAAGTTGCAACTTGGTGGCACTTTAAGCCAGGAAGTGATATACAATCACTTACGTTGTATTATACTGGTTGTACAGATCTATCCTGGTGTAATATAGAAGAAAGCTACACAGCGTGTGAATATTGGGAGACGGGGAACATTGAGGGCCATCTGGGAGGCTGACTACTATACTACTATTTGGCTGGAGCCAAATCTCACAGGTCACTGCTCATAACTTTTCTGGTGGGGTCTCAGTGGGGAGAGTTTAGGCATGAGCCAGCCAGTGTCATCAGTGGAATGTCCTACCCGCTCCTTTCCAAAGCAAACCCAGGAATTGTGCGAGGCTCTTCACTGAAACCCCACTGCCCAGTGCAGTCCTGCAAGGGTGAGGTCAGAGCTGTGCAGGAGGTTCAGCAGAGACCACCCTAAACAACCCAGCAAAACCTCAATTAACCAGAGCAAAGTGAGCCAGGACCCTTACTTAATTAGATTTTTTCTGTATTCAACTTCCCCACACCAATAAATAAATCTAAATACTGTCGTTGATGATAGAGACAAATGGCAGGCAAATATGTTGCTATTAAAGATTTAAAAAGAGGCGGAACTGAGATCTTTTTCTTGATTATCATGTGACAGGTTCTGGATTTATGGGGGAAAAAAATGGAATAGGACAAGGATGTAAACTAGTGAATTTCCTGATCTTCACTTCCTTTCCACTCTCTGGCCAGTGGCGTTGCCAGGGTATGTCTCCCACTTTGTGACTCTGCAACAACATCTTTAAACTGTTTAAATGAGAATGTTCTTGGCTCAGAGAGTACTACTCATCAGGCTTTTCACATTACTCTTCTTGATCATGTTGGTGTTAAAACTGGATGAGAAGGCACCTTGGAACTGGTTCCTCATATTTATTCCAGTATGGATACTTGATACTATTGTTCTCAACATGCAGATTGTGAAAGTGTCTGGGTGATGTAAGTCTGGCTTTGACCCTTGACATGAATCAAACACACACACACACACACACACACACACACACATACACACACACACACACATACTTGATACCTCATAGCAATATTACTTAAATTAGCCTTCTGGATTGCACTCTGTGCTAAACTGAAACCATCTGCTACCATAAATCTGTCCTATGTCTTCATTCCTTTGTGGACCTTACTGGCTGGGGCTTTAATAGACCTTGGCTATAACATCTTTTTTTTGTGAGAGACTGACTTCTGAGGACATTATCTCATTTTATTGCCGTTCAACAAGCTATCATTAAAGTGTTCTGAATCTTTCTTTGCAAGCTTGAAGAATACCAGAAAACTGAGTAAAAAATACTAAATGTAGTTTTGTGTTGCTTCCGTACAATAGTCTTGGTGAATCATAGACTTCTGGTCAACCTGAAGCTTAATTATTCAATATTTGAATTATATCCCTGTTATCCCTATTTAAATAAAGGTTTTTAGACATTAAAAAAAAAAGATTTATGCCTAGAAAGATCAGGTGCTATAGGTGTAAAAAAAAATTTAAAAATAAGGGATTGTAAACTGACAAGGTCCTTGCAATCTGTGAGGTCAACCAAGGGTTGCCTCTCCTAAAACAAACAAACAAACAAACAAACAAAAAGACTTAATCCTTTGAAGGGTCTATATCTATATGCTTTATGCTCTCTACATGTAAAATATTGTGAGACACTGCAAGATCCAGACTTATCAATGAATGATGTTACCTTACTTTGCTTGTTAAGGCAGAAATGTGAAATAAAACATTTTAGGAAGTTTTTAAAAATCAACATTTCTAACAATGCAGCACTTCTGCTGAACTATCATCTAATTAGGAAATTCAGTTAACCAGACCATGTCACTCCCTCTGTAAATGGAACTGAATTTCTTGTGGCAGTGACACAGGCGCCTTTCTCCATTTCTGGATATATCCGGCACTTCCCAAACCCCTTCATTCCTCCCTCAGCCTGGAACTCTTAGCGAACCTGAAGTTGGAGTGAGAAGATGTGGGTTCCAGTTTCTGTTCCGTCTCTCACATCTAGGGCATTTGGCCTCCCTGAGCTCCTTCCTCATCGCTTAGAAAAGGAAACTAAAGCACATGATTTTTCAGGTCTCTCACCCTAATGTTCTAGGACTCCTTACACTGACCATTATCTTTCTCTTCACTTTCTGAAATCCAGCCGCTTTTTCAGGATGCAGGTAAAACTCTATCACCACCATGGAGCCTCCCTTATCTCTGTGGACAGAAGAAATTTCTCCCTTCTCTATGATCCTGCATTTAACAGGCTGTTTTATGTATTACATATAAGATGCTAACCTCTTTGACCAACGGGGCTGGTCTTTCTCATAGTTATACCCCTAAACACTGCAGGTGCTCATAGCACCTAGCAAATAGCAGGTGCTCATACTTTGGTTTGAACAAAGTCCAGAGTGTGATTTTTGCAGCACACCTTCAGCCAGCAGGGGGAGCACGTTTGTACCTTAAAAAAAGAAGCCAATTCAGAACCTGCACTCTACGGGGAGCTGATCGATGGATTTACCTCTGAGGATGAGAGAGGCCCATGGGACTGGATGAAGGCAGGCATAAGAGAGAGACTTGTCTTTCTGACTAAGAAACCACCATTTATTTTGCAACTTGGTAAACAGAACAGCATCTCAAGAACAGAGAGCAACCTTCATGATAAATTCAGAGCACTTCCTATCTCTAAGGCCTGCATGGAGTTACAAGGGGGATACATTCTTGATTAAACACTGTGTAACATGGGGCATTAAGTCTATAATAAATTGGGAGATAGGAGCCTGCAACCTCATTATTTTTAAGAATATTTAGTTACAAAATTCTGTAACAAAATTATACCCTTATTAAAATGGTTTCTCGCCAAAGAAGGGGTCTCAAAAGGTGAGATGATGCCAATAGGAGAGATACTGTGCCTTTAGGATTTCCAAGAGCTCTTCTTGTGTCACTGAACTCTGCTCAGAGGTCAGAAAGAGAAAATAAATATCTCCCTTCAGAAAACAGCCCCTTGAGGAAGGTGGTCTCTCTCTCTCTCTCTCTCTATACTTGCCCCCACAGAGCCTGGAGTGCCAGGCAGCTTGGGTTCTCTTAGGGAGAGCCGTTTGGTAGATAAATCAGATTCTCTTTAAAAAAACTAACACTTTCATGTAATGGGTGGCTCATTAGTCACTCACACCTTAGTATAAATTATACTAACCAACATATTCCAGTTCCATCCCCCAAAACGGAAGGAGTGGATTGTTTAGGCTGAGAATGGTCAATTTGATTGTATATTAGAAGAAGTCATAATTGGAGCACAGGATACTCTGGAAGAGGGAGGCCAGAGTGATGAGACTTTGTGGTCAGCCAGAGAGTGGTGTGGTAGCCATGGAACAAAGGGGGTGCCAAGAGGTAGGTAACTATGCTGAGAACCATACTGATAGCAACCGTCCCTGGACTTTTCAAAAGCCTACTCCTCACTAGTCAATGCATCAGACCACAGGCCCCAATTGTTCACTTAGAAAATACGGCTCCCTGGCTTTCCTGGTGAGTTAATAGCTTTTCCACCACCTAGAAGCAGAAACATGGCAATCCTGATGGTTCGATGTTGGGGTACTTGTTTCAACTCTCATGGGAGATCCAGTCTCCTCAATCAGCAAATAGGAAGAGTTGTCTTACTGCCCTCACAGGAAATATGCTGATGTATACCTTATTCTACCTAGTGCATTGTGAGTCTTCTACTGCTATTGCTGCTACTGATGTTGTTATGGTTGTTGTTGTTGCTGTTGCCGCTGTTGTTTTTGCTATTGCTGCTGTTGCTGTTGTTGTCAGTACCTGGTACATAAGAGGCCCTCGATAAACACTAGCTGGTGTAATTACAGAATCATTCTGTGTCCTGTATCCAGGATCAGCCTGTGACACAGGTCTCCTGCTCATTACTTACATCCACGTTAGCTTCTCACCCCTGAGCTGCCTAATTAGGAACCAGAGAATGGTGTTAAAATAAACCAAGAAATCTGACAACCCCAGCTATGCTCCCCTTTTCCCCAGTAACTGTGGAAACCTAAGCAGCTCTCCTTAGGAGGTGAGTGCTACTTCTAGGAATTAGATATTCTGGGGCATTGGTAGAGATTGTCTGTAAGTGCCAGATTCCTTATGGCGAAGCTCAGGGGTGTTCCAGCACTGTTACTTCGGGCATATCACTTAACCTCCTTTTTTTCCCTCTTATCTGAAAAACAGAGACCACGTTAGTGGGGCTGCTGGGAGGACCTGATGCCACTGTGCCCATTCGGCACCTGATGTAGAGTAGAAATTCAATCAACATTAGCTTCCTTTCCTTCAGCCCCCTCTCCTGCCCCCTATCCCCCAGGAAAGACCTAGAACATCAGAGCTGCAGGAAATCTGAGAGATCAGCCAGCTCTGTCCTGGTTTTTCAGGCCAAGGAAGGACATACAGTGAGACAGAAGCAGGCCCAGATGAAAGGTCAGGGGGCCTGCTCCTAGTCGGTGCTCACCCCCAATATTGCTCTGCCACCATATCACTGTAGTGCAGCTGTTGGCTCAGAGCTCAATTTTCCTGGCTTCATTTAATTGGGATTGTGGCTGTCCTTATTCTCTGAAATTACATCAGCAAAGCTCTAATGACCACTAGCCACCGTGGTTTTTCCTTTCTGAGGTCATTCATGTCTTTGGCTTATCTGTAAGCATTTGTACTCTGCTCATATTTTCAGCAGACCTTAAGAACTATGCCTAGGCTTCTCCTTACAAGGGCAGGACTCTAAATCCAAATTCACAAACCAGAGTCTATTTTCTGGAGCACATTCAAATGTGGTGAGTGAGAATAGGGAGTTTATAATCCTGAGATGCTAATCTACCTTTCCAGGTTTTGAATGTGGTGGAAGAAGTAATAAAGTTGGAGAAAAGAATAAGTTCCACACCTGAATAACCAATTAAGCCTCTTTTTAAATGACCAAGGGCAATATCTATAAGATACAAGCTAATTACAAGAATTAACAACAACCACTAGCAAAGAAAACTCAGATGCTTCAATTAGATCAAATATTGAGGACCAGAAATGCAAAGCATCTCATTTTTACTGCAGCTGATATTTTACTGCCTGTCAAATTAAACCAAGTCCCAGCTATGGCCTCAGTTTACCTCTGGTCCTAGATGTAGAGGAGAACAGTCCAAAGAGGAAGGAGGCAAGGATGATGGGAAACCACAATTAAGTGCATAAAATACCAGTCTAAGGGCCTTTTCTATCCTGCCACTTCCAATCATTCATCTAGTAAATATTTATGGAGCAACCACTTCATAAGCACTCTAATAGACACCGGGGATGCAGCTGTCCCTGCCCCCATGGAGCTGACATTCTCAATGGAGAATATAGACACCAAAAAGTATACAAACAAATAAGATAATGTCAGAGAGTGCTAAACTCTAACAAGGCAAAGCAGTGAGTTAATGGAACAGTGAGGAACTGGGCTTGCATAGGGGCACCTTGGATAGATGGTTGGAACGGCATCTTTGAGGAGGTGACCTCTGTGAGCTGAGACCTGTATTGTAAGTAGCTAGCAACAGGCTGTGGGATGAGATGGAAGAGGTAGGCAATGGCCCGATGCTATAAGGTGTGGGGAGGCAGGGTTAGGAATGGTGATGTAGAAGCAGCTCCTACCTACCTCCTACCGGAGGTCAGACAAGCCTGTATTTGAATCTCAGCTTTAAGAATTACCAGCAGCATGACCTTGAGCAGGTTAATTAATCTCTGAACCTCAACTTCCTCATCTTTGAAATGGGAATGATGATAATAGGATCAACCTCATACAGTAGATATGAGGAAGAAATGAGAGAAACTATTAGAAGTGCTTAGCAGAGCACCGGGCATGCAGTTAGTGGTCAATAGGTTCCAACTTCTGTTAGGGACTTCTTATCATGGACTCGCAAGGCACATCTCACAGGCCCGGGGTCCAGTTTCAGCCGCCACCACAAGAGGCCACCACGTGGCAGTCTTTCAAGCATTTCTAGTATCACCAGTGCCTGGTCATGACAGTTTGTCCCTGTTTTCACCCAGTAGGAAAATGCAAAGACTCAATCCTCCAAAGACAGGTTGGTACAAGATTATTGAAAATATGCAGGGAATATTTTCTGATTTCATAAACAACATGTAATGGAAAGAACTCCAGCCTAAGAGCCAGATCTGGATTCTAGTCTCCACTTTCATTGAGCTTGGCAATGCATTTGATTCACCTGGGCTTCCATTTCACTCTCTACCTACATATACCATGGTATCACTGTGACGGCCAAATGAGGTGTTATGCAGAGAATGTCTAGAGTGTGCTGAGTGACAGTCCCAGCTTTGCCACTTACTTGCAGTTTTTTTAATCTATAAAATACACATAATAATAGACTCATAGGCTATTGGGATAACCAAAGTAGTCAAAGCATATGAACAGTGCCCAGCACATATAATTACAGCCTCAGTGTGTACTGTTTCCATTTCTTAAGCACAATTTAGGCAGATCAGCTTGTGAACATGGGACCTAGTGGCTTTGGTTGGGTGACGACTGGGGATCTATAGAGAAAAGAGAACGGTTGACAGAGGATGAGCTCCCAGGGGACCGTAAATAAGCAGAGGGAGGATACAGTTCCCCATGGAGATGGAGAGGGGAGGTCCACAGTAACCAAGTCAGAGCAACATCTCCTGCCCCTACCCATGTTCCTAGGCAGAGGTTACAGGATATAGGACGGACATCACCAGCTGGCCATATCTCCCCAGCCCATTCCTCCTCCCTCCATCTTTCTGATGGGTGGGCATCGATTCCCTGCTGTACTGTAAGCTCCTTGAAGGCAGAGAAGACCTGATTCATCTTTGTCCCTCCACTGGCCTAACTCAGAGCCCACACCTAACAAGTCCTGGATAAATGCTTGCTGATGACCCATCTATCCTGAGCCATGCTGTGAATCGATAACATCCCAGACGCCCCTGAGCCGTGCACTGAGCTGGAACTTGCCAGCCCAACCCGGGAATTAGATGTTCTGAAAATTCTGCCTGTGACCTAGGAAGGTTGGTGACTCTGTGCCACTGTCATTATCTGTAAATGTGTGCAGAGCATGTCAAAATCACAGGCAGGAGAAAAGGCACAGGCACCAGCTGGATTTCCTGGGCTTGCAATTTGCCCTGGATCTGTCCCCTCTACCTGGGAGGCTCTTAGGAGGGACACATGGCAGTGAGTGCTATGTAATTGCTTAAGGGAAGTGAATGGGTATGGGGAAGAAACACAGAGTCACAGGGAAGGGTGTCAGGCACAAAAATAGGCCCAGTATGTCAAAAAAAAAAAAAAGCACCCACATCCCTAACTCTGGCCATATGAGAATTTTGTTGCAGGGGAGGGATCACTCCATCTTGCAGGGCCTATTTCCTTGACTCCACTAGAGGGAAAATATAAATACCCACTTCTTTGTCATAAAGAACACAGTGCCTGGCCCATTAAAAGTGCTTAAATGCTTGTTGAATAACCCAATTTGATAGTGTATGAGACAAAGCTTTGTAAATACTAAAGTAGCTCATTTCTACCCAAGTATTCTAAAAGCAGAAGTAAAGGTCATCACACACTCTGACCCCAAGAGCCTGGAGAGCTCATCAAAACAGATGCCTGAAAGGTCTTATCAAAGCTTGCATTTTGTCTAAAATATGTATGCACAATTTGTGTTCAATTCCATGATATATCCAGATTTACTGAAATGAAAGTTGTATTTTTTACCTGTTAAATAACCTACCATTCCTCCTCTTGTCCCCTGCCCCTAACACAACTTCTAGTACAAACAGATACTCTAGGAAGGTGTGGCACTTTTATCTGGGGTCACTTGCGGCCCTGGAATTCTCCCCAAACACCCCTATTTAAGAGGCATGGTGAAACAGTGCTCTTCAGGTTTAGTTGTTCGTATTTAATACTTTGGTGGGCCAGCCTCTACATTCTGCTTTCCTTAGAATACTTGGCTTTGGCTGTTTGGGTCCCACTGACCCCTGCCGATCCAGAATAAGTGAGTGCCTTCCCTCCAGCTACAGTGCTCACTAGCCCCAGCCAGCAGGCAGTAATTGAACAAATCAGACAGCAAATAGCCTGCTGGGCTCTCCATTCAAAACTCTACTCCGTTACCTCTGTTCCTTGCTGTCTGACCAGTTCACTCCCTGCTTCCTTGGGGCCTGCCCTCCTCTCCCTGCCCAAAACCCCTGGCCCTGCCTTTGAGCTCTTGCCCGCCTCTCAAGATGTCCTAAACCCTCCTCCCTGCTGCCTGTGCCCATCTCTACACACAGCCGTCACATCCGCCTCTCGCTGGAAAGCGAATTGTGTTCCAGCTCTTAAAGACCTCCAGGGGAGCAGTTTCTACAACCTCTGCAGGAATCTCATTCTAACATCTCACAACTCTCTCAGAGAAGAAAGCCTTCTTTTCATGAAATCTCAATTCCTTTCTGTTGCTATGAACATGGAGTTGCTTTTATTCTCTACTAGTTTGAGCTACACTTAAACAACCATAATTCCTTGTGATTTTCTCCCTGCTCACCAGAGTGTGGAATATTAGCTTTGCCCTGGTCACCCTTATCTACGATGTGCACAGCCCTGGGGCAGGGCTGGGTCCTGCCTCTGAGGGGTGAACTGAGCAACACTGAAGCAGATGGACCCTTCTACCACGGAGGTGGGGCTGAGCCAAGGGTAACCCTGTGCTGATTGAGTTCTTGCAGGTACCACTAGCCCAGGAGTCCCCTGGCATTAGCTGTTAGCAAATACCTGCTATCACTCGCCAATTGCTAAAGGGTTTTTTTTTTCTTATTATTCTTTAAACCATGACCATGAACTCATATCTGTCAGAAACCTGGCTGAGTTGGCCTCTGGATATGCCAGGCTAGGAGGGGTCGGAACCTGGATCAAGACCTACCCACCAAGGCACGGCCAGGATCTGGGGAGGTCCTGGCAGCTGGCAATGAGAGGAAGTGAGGCCAGGTTGGGTGCATGTCAAAGGAAGCTGGCAGAGGCAGTTGGCAAAGGCTCAAGAAGGCAGTTGATGTCAGGAATGTGAGGCAGCAGGCAGTAAAGACTCAGCCGCAGCGAGGGAAGTAGAGTATCTGGACCCTACAATCCTAGTCCCTGAGCACCTGGATCATGAAGTAAGGTACCAGGATGGGAGAATGATATAGACACCCAGTTACTGGAGTTGGAGGTACCACATGGAGCTCTGTCAGAAGAGATAGTAAGAACAGGTACTAGGACTTGGAAACAAAGCAAAGCAGGCCCAAGTTCAGCAACAATGCTAGCCTTAGGATTCAAGGTGAAGCTTTGCTGCTACTGCTTGGGCTCCAGGGAGTCCCCTGATCAAGGAGGGTACTGCTGGCTGAGCATCTTTAGCAGGGATAGAGAGCTGTGCAGTCAGAGGTCCACCATGGCTTTCCCTTTTACTGTGCTCCTCCCTGAATCAGACTCTCCGCCAGCCCTTCAGACTGCAAAGCCACACACTACAGTGTGAGAAAACCTCAAAGCACCCAAGCCATCTGAGTATAGATTAACACAATGAGAGGACTTCACCTGCATCATTACCCTCAGCTCCCTGAGCTCTAAGAAGTGCTGACTTTTCTGACCAGATCTTTCTAGGATTCCATAATGTCCTCCTGTATCTAGTATACTTTCCTCAGGTATGCCTTTTCTTTACCTAGAGAAGTTTGCCTGTAGCATGTGCGCCCAATTCCAGCTTTTCTGAACTCTCTCTCTCTCTCTCTGATCATATGGAAGTCCACCATGGTTTGTGGCTTCCTTACAAGAGATTCTGTCATCTTCACTTCTATTTGCCTCCCCTCAAAAGTCCATTTCATATGTCTGCCACTTATAAGCCACTCTTAACACAAGTGCCCCTGAAACCATCTGATAAGCACTCAAGCCATCTGATAAATATGTACTCCTTAGAAAAAAGGGACTCCAATTCAATACTACTTAGTGTGACACGGCACGATTTCCTCATCTCTCTTAAACTCCTCACTCCCTCCACAGTTATGGCTTCTCATTAGTTACTATCGCTGCTTTTCCGCACCCTCACAAGACATGCACTTCTTTTGGGACAACCAAACCTAAAATATCATTCCACAATCTCTCATCTGCAATTACAAATTCCCAAATCTCTGAAAATTGAGAGGTGGATTTTTTTTGCAAGTTAATTGCCAAAATTCATCTCATGACAAAATCAAACCTAAACTTATGTGAAGCTACTTTACTCTCACACCCACTTAGTGTGAGCATTCATATAATTCACTGCAGAACCATTAATGCGGCCAATTACAAGATGCTGCCCAAGACCTTGCAGGGCATGTTTCAGAATGTATGGTATGTCCTAGATTCTAAAACACCCCTGACTTCAAGGGCTTAAAGAACTGTACAAACCTCTCTCTTCTTTTGCAACAGATCTGTTGGAATAGAAACATCTCTAAGATCTGAGATTCCCTGGCCTTTTTCTCTCTGTCTGGAGATTGAAAAGACAGCCAAGTGGATCACTGAGGGTCACAAGGAAACCAAGGATAGCAAATCTTCTGATCTGGAGAAAGAATGGTTGACTTGGTGTGATCCTGAGCAATTTGTGGCGTTCCTCTGAGCCTGGACTGCAGGAGAGAGCTAGTTCCTGAGGGCCCTGCTCCAACAGGCTTTCAGGATGACAGAAGTGACATGCACAAAATGTCTTGAGCTTTTAGGAAAAGAAGTGCTACATAACCCAAAAATTGTTTCAAAGAGTAAATATGTTTAATTGGAATGAATCAGTAAATACTGTGGGTTCACTCTGTGCCAAGTTTCATGCTGGGTTCTATAAGGTAGTTAAGTATAAGATATAGACTCTGGACTTAAAGGGGCTTTAATTCTGACAAGTTTCATGCAAAAAGAAACAGAAAGAAAACAAGATAGTATGCTTAATAGAGTGCTAAAATGGTGAGCAACTGCAATAGAGCTGGAAAGGCAAAGCTCAGCTGGCCAGAGCAGTTTCGAAAGGTAGGGAGAGGTGAGACTTAATTTGGGTATCAAAAGATGGAGACATTTTAGGCAAGTGTCCCAGAATGACTGAGGTTTGCCGGGGGACAACATGGAGAGACTTCACTAGAGTGAAGGAGGCTGGTATCGAAGCATTGGGAGGAGACTGAATGAGCTGGATGGGGTAAGGAAAGTGTTGAAAATGTGTGTACCTTACTCTGTTTGGGCTGCCATAACAAAATACCACCTCTGTCTGTATCCTCACATGACTTTTCCTCTGTGTATGGACAAGGAGAGGGAGATTCCCAGTGTCTCTCTTTTCTTATAAAGCCACTAATCCTAAGGATTAGGGTCCTACCCTTTTGACCTCTTTAACCTTAATTACCTCCTTAAAGGCCCTATCTCCAAATATAGTCACATTGGAAGTTAAAGATCCAACATATAAGTTTTTGAGTTTTTTTGGTGGGGTGGGGGGAGATACGATTCAGTCCATAAAGTGTGCATGTGCCCTGAGAAAACAGGGTATATCTGTGCAATTGTGAGGGTATGATGTCTACCATGAGATAGGGCAGGGCTGAAGCTCTGAGTGGACACAGACATGACTTCAGTGCACGGACATGGAGGATATTAGAGGAATTAGAAATTACAGGGCTAGGACGGCCTGGCCCACTGGCTCAACCCTCACAAGCTCAAGTACAGAAACCAGATTGCATTTCCTGGAGGACTTTGTGGAAATAATGTCTCCATCATTTCCTACATTTCCTTGTCCTTCCCTAGCACCTCTGGTCTATTGCACCCTTACTTGGCTAGCTGCAGGAAAGCGTGAGACCATTACAGAGCTATTTTGTGCAGAGCGCCTATTCACATCTGGATGGCTAATGCTGATAATTACTGCACTGGTTATGAAATCTGTCCGGTTTAGGTGAAATGAGGCTCCACAGCTGGGTCCTCACAGCTTCCCCAGCAGAGAGAGATGTGAGAACAAAAACCAAGAAAGGTGTGCTCAGACGCTTGATTTTGAGTGAAACTGGTTAATTACCAGTCACTTGCTGTCTACCCGTGTTGGAGTTTCTGGGTAAGGAATGCTCACAAATCAGACAGAACATGACAACCTGCAACTTATTCCCACACGAAGAGGGCGGCAGGGACCAAGATGCAGAGACAAGTGTGGAGACGGTCTCTCAGGTGCCAGGGCCGTCACCACATGACTCAGATGCCCTCAGACAGGGTGGTGGCATGCTGCAGCAGGGTGCAGAGCCGACTGGACTCCTTATGGAGAGAGCTGGGGATGAAGTGTGGAGTGTGTTTGCTACCAGGTGAAGGTTCTTAATCTGGGGACCGAAATTAAGTTTTAAGGATCCATGAACCCCCTAAAATTGCATGTCAACATGTATGTGTGTGATTATCATTCTGAGAAGCAGACTCTTAACATTAACCAGATTCTCGAAAGGCTCAAAAGGGTTCTGTGATCCCCCAAAATGGTGTGATTATAAACTACTGCCCTGGACCCCTAAAGAAACAGGCTGGCATGGGGTAGAGCCCCCCACAGAGACTCAGGGTCCCTAACTATCCTTAGGCAAGTTTGAAGAAGGTCCTTTATACTCAAGTGTGTGTGTGTGTGTGTGTGTGTGTGTGTGTGTGTGTGTGTATTTTTCTAGAAAAAGGATTCAATAGTTTTTGCCAGATCCTCAAAAGGGTTCACAATCCTCAAAGGGTTAAGAACCTGAGCTAGATGTGAAGTTCCAAAAAGCAAGAAGGATTGCCTATGTTTAGCTACTTTTTTCCGGAGGGCAATCTAGAAACCTGAAAATAGGGCCTAAAGTAAGCCCTGGGAATGCTGCTCAAAATCTGGGGATAACCGGGTCTGGGGACAGGGACTGGCTGGCGGTGCCTTCCATAAAAGAATACTTTGGGTCATTTTAAGAGTGAATCGCCCTGGTGCTAGGGTAATGGTCGCAAAGGCATCAATAGATAGGAAAACAGTCCTTGCTCCCTCTTTCTCTGATGGCATATTCCCAGGTCTTTCTCTTCCAAAGCCCCGGGCCCTAGCGTTCAGAAACGCAAAGACCTTACTTATGGAAGCTCAAAATACATTCAGTAAAGCTTTACTAAATGCCTACTACGCGCCAGGCTCTATTCTAGGCGCAAAATAAGGGACTTAAGAGTGTTATCGACCTAAGCTCGTTTTCTGTCCGCCATACGGGTATTTTGGGCACTGCTGACCAAGCGCGCTCTCCCTAAGCTTAGCCCTCGCTTCTTCGGTCCTGAAAGGCTGAGGCCTATCGCCCACCACAGCGGGATTGGGGTCAAGGAGGGGAAGCAGTACCTGTGAGCAACGCGGTGAGGGAGGCTGGAAGGACGCACGGGACCAGAGCGGGTGGGCGGGTTTCAGCCCCGGCACGGCTGGGGCGGGGGCAGGCGGGGTCGGGTAGGGGGATCTACTGGCGGGCGGGGGGTTGGGGGGGGGGACGCTGCCCGCGGCCGCAACACTGCTGCGTCTGATCTCCAAGCTGTGCTCGCCCGCTCCCCGCCCTCTGGGGCCGTCACGAAGCTCCGCTCTCCATACTGAGCAGTTCCCGGGAGGCGCTCGGACACGTTCCCAGGCCGGATAAAGATCGTCTCGGCGCTCGCTCCGCAGCGCGAAATCTCGCCATCTGCGCGGCTGGCGCGGCCGTTGTGGCCGGGCCCGGAGACGCCGGATCGCTCCCTGGGGGAAACCAGAAGGCAGCGCCGCTGCTCCCGCCTCCCCCCCCCGGCCCTGCGCGCAGGGGTGGCCACGGGGTCCCAGGGCTCGCTGTCCTCTCCTCCCCCCCCCCTTGCTTTCCTTCCCGGCGCTTCCTCCCGAGGGACACCTGCTTCCCGCCGGCTCGGGGCCCCCAGCGCCCGGCCAGGCGCCCTTGCTCGCCTCTCCAGGCCCCGCTGCCTCCTGAAGGTTACGCGCCGCAGCGGCGGGGCGCAAGGGACGCCCCCCCTCACCGCCGCCTGCGCCGCCGCCCACCCCAGCGCCCGCCGCGCCACGCCGCGCCGGGCCGGCCGGGCTGCCGGCTGCTGCCACCGCAATCCCGGCTCCTAAATCAGAGCGGGGAGGCGCGCCCTCCCCCCACCCAGCTCCCCGAGCTCCCCGGGCCGCGATTGGCCGCGCGGGCGCCCTCCACCCCCGGGCCCCGAGCTCCAGCCGCCGTGCCATTGGCTGCGGGGCTCCGCCAGCCTTTACATAAGCCTGGGCGCGCTCGAGTGGAGTTGTATAAAGCGGGCGAGCGGCGTCGGGGCGGGAGGCTCGAGGCCAGCCCGGGACTAGGGCTGGGAGCTGGAAGGCGGCGGCGGCAGACGCGGCAGCGAGCGCCCGCGCTCCGACGCCCCCAGGCGGTGGGGCTGAGAGAGCCGGAGGATGGCTCTGAGCGCTGACCCCGGCGTGAGTACCAGCTCATTGCCCCCACCCCCTCAGGCGGAGAAACTTTCTCCCGCCCTAGGCTCCCTTCTTGACCTGCCCGCGGGGTGGCTGGGCTGCCGCCCGGGAACCAGGGAAGACAGAGACCTCTAAGGCGGCCGCGGCTTTGCTTCCAACTTGCCAAGAGGCTCAGGACTGGACTGGCGCGCGGAGCTCCCCCACGGGCTGGGGGCGAGGCGGGAGGGGGGCCGGAGGTGGCGAAGAGGTGGGAGCAGAGATGTGAGACAACAGTCCTCACAGCTGGCAGGGAAGGTGTTGGGGGCACGTTGGAGGTCAGCTGTTTGGGGAGGGGGCACCGGGACTGGGAGCGAGGCGGAGCAGGAGAGGAGGGATGTGCAGAGGGTAATGAGGAGTCACCCAGCCAGGCAGGCTCAGCTCCGGGCGGAGGAAGCTACTGGCCTCGGCCAGGTGCCTATGTTTCCAGGATGGGGAAGAGCCCTGGGTGGCTGGCGCTCTTTTCCCGGGGAAGCTGAGCTCCCCGGCACAGCGCTGGGTGGCAGATTGCCCCTGGAGCCAGCCCAGCGCGCGGCTTAGCAGCCAGCTGTCTTTGCTGGACCGAGGTGTGGTCTCGTCGCTTTCAGCCTGTCTCAGGCAACCCAGCTTCAGGCATTCCAAAGGAACCAGAGGTCCTCCTCTGCCTCGTGGGGGCACATGGAGGCTTTAATGGGGCAGCAAGCCAGGCTTGGGGGCATGCCCAGCAATGCAGCACACTTCTTCACAGTACAGTAGTTGGGAGCCCGGGTTAGTCCCGGTTCGGCAGAAATCAACTCAAGAACCCAAAGTCATCCCAGCCTGGATGGGAGCCTCCCAGAGTGTCTGGGAAATGCTTCTGGGTCTGGGAGGTGGGCACGCCCCTTCCTCTGGGAATGACTAATGAATATTGCTGCTGCTGGTGATAGGGTGTGCACCTAGGGTGGCTTCTGTATGTTCCAGGAGGTACTTCAGCTCTCCAAGCGGGACACATTCTTGAGCCACACTTGAGATGTCTTCTGGGATGAGTGCAGGACTTGCCAAGTGAAGCCATGTGGAAAAGAAGGGAAGAGGGTTCCAGGAAAAGGGGCAACTCTATAATGCTGTCTTGAATCAGGAGAGAACTCATGTGGGAAGAGAAAAGCTATTGATGGGAGATTTTTTTTACCCTGATGATTTGGGGCTGGAGACACCCAAGATGGAACTGGAGAGAATTCAGAGAGTCACACTGTACTGCCCTCTCAGCCATGAGGAAGGAGTGATGGAAGGTGGAAAAGTGGGAATGTAGCAGTTTTTCCAATATGGCCCACGAGGAAGCATTTCCTTTCCCTCTGAATTAAGAACATCCTTCTGGAAGCAGGCTCTGACATCAATGTAAGAGATAATGAGAGTTTAGGGTGCTGGCACAGTGGACCACAATTAGAATATTCCTGTTTCCACTTGGTACTAATGGTTTCTGGACAAGGTCAGTGGGCTGCTCAGTTGGGGCTGTATCCTTCACCTGTACCCCATTGCTTAACTTGGGTGGGTGTTCTGAACTCCTAGGGTAGCTGCTTCAGCCTGGAGATCTTTTATGGCAGCCATCAATCTATATATACCCCAAGAACCAGCTCCATCCTCTGCCTGCAGTCAGCATCTTTCTGGTGCATTTCCCAAGACCTCTCCACTGGGGATTTGTACCGAAAAATACCCGCTTGTTGTTCTTTCTTTTCTTTTCTCCACCTGGGCTGCGCCTAGTATACTGCACCCTGATGTTTATTACTTGGCATCTTGATGTCTGGTTAAGAGGTCCTATGCACAGGAATCCCTGTGAATGTGTGGACCAATGACCTATGTAATTCTAAGGGGTGAAACATAGACTCTTATAGAGAGGGGGTCACGGACCAGGCAGGCTGTCCTTTTAAAGAGCTTGTGAGAGTCTTCTGTTCTCAGTCGGCCTTGCTGCCTGCTGATGCGAATGAAGCAGTCCTGCACGCTCCTTGGTGTCCAGTAGGGGGCACCAAAAGCACCCAGCTCAGGACCACTGCCTTTCTTTCTTCTTGCCCTTCATTGGCTATAGTAACTTAATACTTTAAGCAAACTCAGGCCACAACCCCCAGCCTTCACCTTCCTTCATGATTGAAACCCTTCTACCACGTTTCTTGGACTTCAAGTGGTCCTGTGATCTCAGGTGCAATAGGACAGATGCAAGTGCAACATTCCAAGGAAACGGGGCTGGCCTTCAGCTTCACCCACCGTCTGAGATCATTCCTTTGTGCTTGGTGCTGGTATATTCTTTGAACTCATTAAGGGCTCAAAGAGCCAGAGAACATTAGAGCTAGAAGAGGGAAACATTGAAGAGCATCTAGTACAACCTCATCTCATCCCCAAAACTCACACACACATTTAATTTACACACGACGAAACTGAAACCTAATACAAGCAAGTATCTTGCCCAAGGTCACATAGCTATTTGGTGGGAGAGATAGGACTGGGTCCTAGGATTCCTAGTTCTCTACTCAGGGCTCTTTCCACTCCATGACCTGCTTCCTCTTTACCATGAAGATGGACATGTGTTTCCTGCACAGCAGGTACTCATAACTGCTGACTGATCAGAAATAGGGAAATTTTTAAATTTAGTAAATTTCCTTTGAAACTGTTATTCAGATTGAGGAGGTGAGGAGCAGATAAAGTTCTTGTAATGTACATATACAGGTAATTAAAATCCTAATTATTCTTTCCCTTTATTCTATTATCTTGTCTCATTGCAAGAGATAATTTAGGCACAAGCAGTCCGTCTCCAGGTTTCTGTCCATGTATTTAGGAATCAGAAGTGCGCAGTCCTTCACAGCAGTCTTGAAACCCAGTCCTGGAGCTCTTCCTTTCTCCCGCTAAGGTGTGCTAGAGTGGGAGCTCTCTGTTCTGCAGTCACACCACTGTCTAGGAAGCCTTCAGTACTCAGATCCTGGGCAAAGTAGTTTCCAACCAGTATTTGCCCATTTTCCCATTCTTGCTGCTACCAGCTCAAGGTCAGAGAGTTAGGATGTTCTGTTTTTGCAAAATACTAGTGTTAGAGTTTCTTGGGTGACCTGGAAGATGCTACCATTTCCATTGCCCTTTTTCTGTTCTGTGAGTCTGGCTGTTGACATCTGAGCTAGGCCCTGAGAAGGAGGTTTGCTGAGTGGCCTATGGGCTGCCAACTCTGTATCCTCTCCCACGTTGCTCCTTTGCACACTGTATGAAGTTCCCCCTGGACCCTAGTGACCACCAGGAGGAGCCAGTGTTGCCAAGCCAGAATTCTGAGAGATGAGTCATCTTCCGTCCCTAAGGCTCTCCTAGGGGATGCTTGTCACCAGGGAAGATGGTTCCATTTCCTCATCTCTTTTAGGTTCACAGATAAATTGAGTGTTTGCCTTCACAGGGAGGAAGGAGGCAATAGGATAATGTGGACCACCAGAGAGCAACAGTTCCTCCTTTAAAGTTGAGGTTCTGAGAGGCTGTGCTTGAAATCCATGCCAGCTCCCAGCTCTAGCTAAAGAACTGTGCCAGCATTCCCAAGGCTTGGTCTGGTTCTGGAGCAGGCCAGAGGAATATAATTACTTAAAATGTAGCTATAGCATAGGATCTCTGGATTTCTGTTTGAATGCAGGAGAGGCTATAGAGTTTGAGAATCTTATTAGAGTCTGAGAAAACAAGAAGTTGCCCCTTTCAGGAGTCCCACAAGATGTTTGACCCTTACCCCACTCTCACTGGGAAGACGGCCCAGTGTAGTGGAAAGGACAAAGGCTTAGAATCTGCCTCCCCTGCTTACTGGCTTAGACACTGGACAAACCACTTAACCTCTGCATGCCTCAGTTTCCTGCTGTGCAAAATACTGAGACTGGCAACCCTGCAATGAGGGTAGGATAGTGAAGACCAAGGTAGAGAGTCTTTAACATGCCTCTGCCCTTGGTAAAACATACAGAGGTATTCTGTTGGGAGGCGATATTATTGCTGGATCACTGGGAAATACACAGGGTCTTCCTTTTCCCATTAAATGAGGCCGAGTGTCCAGGTTTGCACATCAGCCTCTGCTCACAGCAACATCTGGGCTGATGGGCAGAGCCTTCTTGGCAGGGTTCTCTCTTTGCCTTCTTCAATTCCCCACCTTGGGGCTTTCATTTTGGGGTTCTGCCATGCTTGGGGAAAAGAAATTTTACAGGTCCCAGGATAATTCTGAATGTGATGGAAGGCCCTGAGCTATTGATTCCTAAGGAAGGATCTTTGTGCTGGGAGAAGCCTTCCTCGGAGCCTAGTGATTTAAGAGTGCTGACAAATCCCTGCTCACCGAGCCTCCTGCAGGCTGCAGATACAGGCTTCCAGGCCAGCCAGGTCTCTGTGAGGGATTTCTGGGGAGCCTGGCTGGTTGCTTAGGGGACATAAACCCATGAACTCTCCTCAGGAGAAAGCATGAAATCAATTGGTTCATTATCACACCAAACACACCCTGGACTACTTAGGGCATTTAAGAAATGAGAAGCAGCAAAGGGCTGAGAGGTTGTATTTAAAAGGTGTGCAGAAAGGTGTGAAGGGGTTGGGGAAGATGACGGGACAGGAAGTCCTTTTACCACTGAATCACTCGTGATCTTGACCTTATGGAAGTTCTTGTGCAGTGACTAGAGGGGTTACTTTGCGTCTCAGACATCTGGCAATTTCTGGACACATGTTTGGGCTAGGGAGTGCTACTGATATGTGGTGAGTTGAGGTCAGGGATGAGGCTAAACGTCCTTCAGTGCATGGGACAGCCCCTCAACCCCCCGCCAACAAAGAATTGTCAGGCCTAAAATGCCAATAGTGCCAATGGTGGGAAACCCTGGACCGATAGAGCATTGCAGCATAGAATTGGAGCATGTGAGAGGTGGGAAGGGTTTGATAAGTATTCTCATCCAACTTTCCTACTTCACAGCCATGGACCCCGAGATCCAAAGAGGTGAAGACACCAGCCAAGGTCACACAACAAGCACGTGGCAAAGCTTGTCTGGGACTCATATCTGCCATCTTCTGAGAATGACTTACCCAAATTCCCCCTAAAGTTGTGTAAAGATTAAATGTGAGCTGTGAAAACAGTCAGAAAATTATAAAGAAACTATTATTAATATTGTTATTATTAAGAATTTGGGAGTTTGGAAAGTTCTATTTCTGGCTATGCCACTGACTCATTGTAGAATATCGGGTGTATCATTCTCCTGCCCCCATGCCTCTCTGCTAGTGTGTATATAGTGGGGGTGGTCTTAGCAAAAGATAAGTATATCATAGTCATTATCTTTAGTGAAAAGTCAAAAGATTTGCCCTTCAAAAACCCTGAGAACTTAAAAGAAAAAAAAAAAGAAGATAAAAATTTTCCTTGAAAGAAATCATGTCGACTTCATAAGAAGCAAAGCGTTTGCTTCTTGGAAAAATTCCAGTATCCTAGCCATGTAAGTTGGTTCCAGCCCAGGAAATCTGATCAACATCCGGAGGAGAAACTGATAGCTCTGCAAATGACAAGCAACTAGATTTGTCCCCACTCCCTCCGAGAAGAGGAGGTGGCGACTTCTCATCCACCCTCTCTTGCTTAGCCCTCTTGGTACAGGGTAGTCCTGCAAGGAACTAAAAAAAGGAGCGGGATGGTGTGTTATTAATAAATAAAACCTTATTTACTTAATAGGCATATTCTTTAAGATCTCTTCCAAGGAACATTATGACATATTACTTTAATTAGCCACAGGAGAATCTTAAGTGCAGGAGTGTAAAATGACGCTTGCTGTTGTTTTCACTTACTCTTTGTTTGTACCCAACAAGTACAGTGACAAGGGCATGGGAATCACTGCTGAGCTCAGAGTGTCCTATTGCCCAGAGGCAGGACTACAGGGACTCCTCTCCCTAATAGCAGCCTCCCTCTGTGTGGAGTGTAGCCCCAAGTGGAGGGGCCTCATTGGCACCCCTGCCCAGCCCTCTTTTGATGTCTGTCTTTAAGGACCCATCATGACATGTAAATTCTGACACAACTCTCAGGAGCAGGCATAGAAACTGGGCAGAGGAGCACCTGTAGGATAGGTGGAAGCAGCCTCAGTTGGTGTTTTTCATACAAGGCCCATCCCTGGCCTGACCCTCTGTGTGCTCAGGAGTGGGAGGTTTGCTCCATAGATCTCATCCTTGTTCCTTCATGAATGTTCTGCATGTACCAGGCAGGTCCTTGGCCTCAGAAAGTCAATAATCAGAGGAGTAGAGCATAAAGGACCTCTCAGTCACCAGCAGTCTCGGCATCTAAGTGATGCCATGTCCCCTTTCACCCCAGTCTCTAAGAACAGACCCTTTTCTTGGGAATTATAATCATGCACCTCACATCTAAGAAGCTATATATATCCAAAGAGGCTTTTGCAGGTGAGATAAGAATCCCCAGAAGGAGAAGTGCTGCCTTGCACGTGGTATGGGGAGAAGCACTGTGTCTTTTGTTCTCAGCTATAAACTTAGTGCCTCTCATGGTGCTGGGCATGCAGAAGGGCACAGTGGGTGCTCAGTGGGTGCACAATGAATTAGTGTAGGTGCCCACTTTGGGGTACAGTGGTTCTTGGTATTAAAGTGGATCTCCACACTGGACTGGGTCAGTGAGGCCAGCTTTCTTCTGGCTCCTTCTTCCCAGAGCTGGCACTTGGCACCAGGACTCTGTAAACCTCCAAAGGCCCCACTGATCAAGCAGGATTTGAAGAGTCTGCGCGGGGCCCACCCCATGAGCTGGTGGCCAGCTCTGAGCCTCCAGCTAGTTTCTCTTCCTCTTCACCATGCTCTGGACGTTCGCTCTCCTCCCCTCCCCCTTCCCATCAGTCTGCGGCAAGGAGGCTCAGCCCAGGTTTGCTTGGCTCTAAGCAGATAGATGATCATTTGGCTTTCCACTGAAGACAGACTAGGGAGTGGATCGCTGCTTCGCAGAAAGATTCCCAGGAGAACACTTTTAAATAGCAAGGTCCACTAATGCATTTTAAATGATTTGGGGCGGGGGCGGGGGGGAACACCTGACCCATAGACTCATAGACCTGGAAAAGAACTTTGGAGGTCATCCAGTGCCATGCCCCACCCCCGCTCCCTAATGTCCAAATCCCCTCTTGATATTCTCACATGCTTTTCAGAAACACAGACAGCCTAGCTGTCCTGCACATTGCTGCCCCAAATCTAAAATGTCCTTTCTAAAATGCAAGTCTGCTGATGTCTTGGTCCAACTTCCAAAACCTCCCCCAGGTGTAGCTTCAAGTTTCTTACCTTGACAAAGCGGGCTCTATAGGCCCCAACTGCTACCTTCGCACAAGACTGTCTTCACTTCCTTCTCTCTTCCGTCTCCCTCCACTTCACACCTCAGACACTGCATTCCCACAGTGACAACTGTATTTACAGCACACACCAATGCACTATGTCACATCCATGCCTTTGATCTGTGGGTCTCCATCACCTAGAATGCAGCTCCCATTGCAATCCCCATTCCCCTTCTCCAGAGTGCCTTTCCTGCTTGCCCCTCCCACCCACCTCGCTAGTTCATGCCTCCCCCAGATGGGCTAGGTCTGGACTTTGCATCTGCCACTACTCTGAACTTCTCACCCTGTACTGTGAGTCACTCCTGGTAGACTGCGAGCTCTTTGATTTCAGACCTTATTCATCATTTCCAACCTGGCCCATAGGCATCTACCAAAATGCTTGAAGAACGAACATGTATATTATAGTAAATGAGGGGTTCTGTGTTTAGAGAGCAGTATTGAAGAAGTCAAAGAACTCTCCTAAGTCCCTAAACAAATTAGAAACAGAAGTAAGCAAATTCCTTGAAGTCTTACAGGCCCATGCATTTCATTCAACATTTGGCAGCTACTCATGAAGGGCGAGCACCTGATGGGCCTGGACTCCACCTCCTGAGGTGTGTTCATTCATTTAACAAATATTTATTAGCAGTTGTAATGGTATGATTGCTGCTCCTGCTACCTACCATATATGGACTTTCTGTTTGTCAGGCACTGTGCTCAGCACTTAACACTGTCTCATTTCATTTCCTCTTTTATAGACCAGGAAGTCTGAGCAGTTAATAATACTTATTAAGGACCTGCTATGCCTTGTGCATAAGGCTAGGAGACTCCATTTGTCCTCTCACTTTCAGAAACACCATTTCATTAGCCTGCTGGTCTCTGTGGCACCTCCTAGCCTGGGTCCCTTGAGTTTTCATTCGCCTTTTCTGGAGCAAGACCAAGTCTCCTCTCTGTCTGAGTTCTGCTGTAGGCAGTGTCTGGAGCTCTCTCCAGGTGGAGGGAAAGAGGAGGAAGCCATACATTTTGTTGGTGCTGGGGAAAATGCATAGGACGTAGTGGACCCTGGGGGGTGGGAGGTGCGGAAGGTCTAGCATTTGTCTTCCAGGCTGACAATGCAGAGGACCAGGATAGGGGCAGGGTGGAGAAATGGCAATGACAAATGCCAATGACTGAAGCATTAGAATGGACACTCCATGGGGGCAAGGACTTTATTTCACTCTCAGCTATTTTTCTGGTGCTCAGAACAGTGCCTGGCATAGAGTAGGTGCACAAATATTGAATGAGTGAATGACTGAATGACAGCCTTCAATTTTGTCTCCTACTTGGGCCACAGCATCTGCTTCCAACTCTGCCCTCCCACGGCCTCCTCCACAGCCTCCTGCTATCGTGTTCTTTTCAACACGCCACTCCTGCCAGGTCATTCTCTAACCCTTCTGGCTCACATCTCTCACAAGACCTCCACAACCTTTTCTAGCCTCCCAGCCACACTCCTTCCACCAGTGGTCCTGCAGCCATCCCATGCTCCAACCATGCAGAGCCTCATAGTACTACATAAACCTGCTCTGCCCCTGTGTACATGCTGGCCCCTCTGGCCGTCTCACCACTGCCTTGCTCTCTGGCCTTCCCTCTCTGCCCCAGGCAGAGATGCTTGCTCCTTCCACTGCGTCCTCATGTAATGTAGTTTAAGACAAGTTTGGTGTAGTGAGGGAAGCTGTTTAGCGTACTGTCCAGGAATACCAATTCTGGAGCCAGTTGGCTTAGACACAAACTCTGACTCCACCACATACTAACTATGTGATCTTGGGCAAGTTATTCAACCTCTCTGTGCTTTAGTCCCCTCATCCATAAAATGGGGACAATAGTAGTACCTACCTCACAAGGTTAGTATGAGGATTAAATGAGATCACCAACATGAAGGGTTCGAGAAGTGCCTGCCATATAGTTGGTGGTAGGTAAGTGTTATTATTACTACCCATTCCTCATTAGCACTTGTTACATGAAATTGCAGTAAGAATCTCTGTTTGCACAGGGTCTGGTAAATTAGGCTGAAGAGTGACATGATCAGCTCTGGGATTCAGAAAGGGAGCTCTGATAGTTGTACGGAAGTGGGGTGAGATGAGAGGAGGAAGGGGGAGCAGTTGGCAGGCATTGCTGTTGTTCAGGTGAAGGGCAGAGGAGCAAATCCCTGGCAGTGGGGACGAAAAGACGGGGCAACTTGGAGAGAGACTACAGAATCGACCTGGTGATCCAGTTCAGTGGTTGTGAAGAATGAAGTAGAAGCAAGAACCAAATATGATGCTAGATTTCCAACCTGAATGGCAGTGTTGGGGTTTGCAGGCGCCCAGGGAATCGTGCATTCTACTTTCCTACTCAGTTTCAGGACCAAAGGATGAAGAAAAAGGGGGTGGGAGAAGGGAGGAGAGAGTTGTGTTCAGGCAGATGGAGATTAAAATGCAGCTGTCATTATAGATACAGCTGTTTGGAAGGCCAGGCTCCAGGAGCGGGATCCATGGGACCTGCTACTGCTCCTGCCCCTCCCACTGCAGCCCTCCCTGTGGGCGTGGGTGGGGCTGAGCCTGCCTGGCCAAGCTCAGCACATGGCAGGCAGTGACCTCCACAGGGGGGTAGGTCCAGAAAGGGCTGTCCATGCCCAGTTCTTCCACACTGAACAATCTGATGAGGCCCTGCTCTGGCCCTCAGGAGGAGGGAGCAAGGGAAGGAAGGAGGCCAGAGTATTGCACTAATCCAGAGTTTCTCAATCCCAGCATCATTTTGGTTTGGATAATTTTTTGTTGTGGAGGCTGTCCTGTGCATTGTAGCATGTTGGGCAGCATCCCTGGCCTCTACCCACTAGATGCCAGTAGCCCCCCTACCTCCCTGTTTGTGATAAACAAGAATGTCTCCAGACATTGACAGATATTGGGAGGGAGGGGCAGTGAGGGAATCAACCCCTGGTTGAGAACCACTGCTCTAGTCTAAAGGAAAGTCCTCTGGATGGAGAGCCAAAGAGTGGGAAATGAATGCTTCCTCCTAACTCTTGACCCAGGGAGTGGGACCTTTAAATAGGCAGAGGTAGAAGGGCAGTTGGGGTGACAGCTGAGTCCTCCAGACCTTTGAGGAGTATGTTCTCTGCTCTTCCTTCTCCCTTCCTCCTCCTGCCTCTCCTGTCCAGCTAATGTCTTAACATCCTTTAACATTTAGCTATACCCTACCTCTATGGAAGTATACCCTATGCATCCCCCACAGCTAATTTAGATCTGTCTGTGCTCCCTCCTCCACAGCATCCCTCACCCTGTACTGCAAATGTTGACTAGCTTTCTCTCTGTGACCCCAGTGCCACTAAGCACAATCCCTGACTCATCAAGGATTCATAGGAAGTGTCATTGTTAGTAAATGAGCCAGGGAAGCTTCTCTGAACCCTTCCCCACTGGTGCCTTAGTTCTGGGCACTCCTTGTGGGTCTCTGTGCAAATCCAGTGGCCCAGCCCCATTGCAGGGCAGGGTGCCCCTGCAGCTGCCTCTCCCCCTTGAGCCTCTGTCTTCCTACAGTATCTAGAAGGGCTCAGTGCTCCCTGCCCATTCCCAGTATCTGAAGCATTCAGGGATCTCGCTTTTGTGAGAGCTCTAGGAGGTGTCCTTGGCTCTTTCGATAATTGCTAAATAACTGCTTGCCCTGAAAATTGCTCTGGAAGCCTGTCCCCACAGCTGCCTGACCCCACATCAGAGATCCAGGTTGCTTGGTTACCAGTTTTCAGACCCAATTCAGGAAAGTCCCGAGGCCACAGAAAACTGAGTTTGGCTGCATGTGACCCACAGCCAGTGTCTAAAGACTATCTAACCTTAGCACTACCTGTGAAAGGGAAAGAAGTGAGCAGAGAGGGCTGTCCTGCCTGGCTGCCTGAGAGGCCTTCACTAGCTCACTCAACCCTTGAAACCTTGGTGTGTCATATGATTCCCATGTTACAGATGAGAACGCTAAATATTAGAATGATTGAGGAACGTGCCTCAGGTCACCAGCTAGTTTATCACCATAAACTAGCCAGTGATCTTGGAGTTGAGATCTAAATCCAGGTCCCAGACTCCAGGCTCTGGGGTTTTTTGTTTGTTTGTTTTTTCTCTCTTCATCCTGCTGAGGATTGTTCAAGAAGTTTGCTAATAGGGCATTTTTAAGAAATAAATATTACAAAGCAGTTCTTCTCACTGCCTGAAACACAAGTCCTCTCGTCTCTCGCCGTCACGGAGGCCCCTTTTTCCCCCGTCCCCACACTCCTCCTGCAGGAGCATCTCAAGTTCTTTACTGAGGCACTGCCGCTCCTGCTCTGCACCCCTCTGCATGAGCTCTGCCTTTGACGTGTAGCCTCGCCTTTTCCAGACTGCTCTGCCTGCTGGGTGTCCTCCCGCTGCACTTAAACTTCCTGCTTATTCCTTAGTGCCACTCCTGCCTCGAAGGCCACTCATGGCGCTCTAATGCAGGTACTTGATACACAAGCATTCGAGAAAACAAAAGAGTTCAGTTCAACCTACTTTTTAATTCTATTTTTAACTTTTCTCCATGCACTCCTAAAAGATTCAGGTGTTCACACGGATGTGACAGGAGGTTCCCCAAACTAGCCATGTGAAATGTGAGGTTATTCGGGGTGCCCACTGCTTCAGGCAGTACCATCTAGCTCTGCCTTCTTCCCCAAACTCCATCTTCCACCTCTTCCCTTGACGCTCCCTAGCTAAATAGATTTTCTTTATATACTTCAACAAGCTGGTGATGGATTTTGGTAGCAAAAACATTTTTCACTTCAAATCAGATTGCAACTTCCACTCTCATTTGGGAACCACGAGTCTGGGGCAGTGGTTCTCAACTCGGGCTGCCCATACACATTATTTGGAGAGCTTCTAAAAATACGCAGTACCCAAGCCCTATCTCAGACCAATTGAGCCAGAAACTCGGTGAAGGTCCTGGGCAGCAGCATATTTCTAAAAACTCCCCGGATGATTCTGTTGAGCAGCCAAGGTTTAGAATCATTGGTCTAGAGCCTTGCTACTAAAAATGAAGTCTGAAGACCAGTAGCCTAGAAATCACCTGACAGCTTGTCAGAACACAGAATCTCAGGCCCCATGTCAAACCAAATCAGAATCTGCATTTTACCAAGATCCTCAGCTGATTTGTGGGCATGTTATAGTTTGCTTTAAGGAAAGAACAGTTTTTAAATAACTGTATGACAAGTTGCATTCAAATCACCTGAAATCTTGTATTCAGGTGCATATTCAGATTTATTTATTAGGTCTGGATTTTAACAAACTCCTAGCTGATGCTGATGCTGATGCTGATGCTGCTGGTCTGGGGGCCACTTTGAGTAGCCAGAGTATTGTGGGAGGGCCAGGGTGTGGGGGAGGCCATGCACTGGTCTGCCCATGCTAGGTGATTTCAGGTCCCATACTAATGATGGTTTGTTCCTCTCTGGCCTTGGCCACCATGAGGGAACTCCTGGAAAACCCTACTGAAAAGCTATTTTGTTCAAAATATGTCTAATATGCTCAGAAAAGGAAATCACACTGGTTGGTCTGAAGTTTATAGAAGAAGCTGGGGAGAAAAAATGATGAAGGTCTGCTTTTTAAAACAAATCCTTTAATCCATTATAGAATTTTGGAGCTGGAAAGGACCGTTAGAGATCTACTCCCAAACCCTCATTTTGGAGAGGTTGGGACCCAGCAAGGCTGTGGCTTGTTCAAATTCACCAAGCAAAATAGGAGTCAGCCCATGGGTGTATTATTTCTTTTTAATCTCACTTTAAGTTGTTAACCTGGAAATGGATAACATAGAGAAGCTATTTCTTTCATATGGCTCCTTTAATTAAAAGTTCTACTTTTCACAGAAAAGATAAAAATCAAGAGTCTGGAACATGGTTCTTGCCCCTCATTACCTTCATTAGAAAAGTTCTACCAGTTTCGTGTATTACCCTAATAGGGCCTGCCTCCCTGGTGGCAGTGACCCAAATTGCAGGTATGTGCCTGGGAAGAACCAACTAGCTTTTAGAAGGCGTACCTGATGCCACTTTTCTCTTTCATGCCCATTGCAAATGTTGTGAGCTGATCACAGTACTCTTTCAAGCCACTGCCAATCAATTGGATTTGGCTCTAAAGCTGAGCCGCATTTGCCATCCCTACAATAGAGATCATACTTTGAAAAGCCCAGTGACCTTCAGATCCATGCCACAATTCAGCATGTCTGCATTGGTTAGTAAACACTCTTTAGCTTCTCATTCCCCTGCTCCCCCACCCCGACCACCCCCCTTCCTGCTGCTCATTAATCCAATTATGATTTTCCTTTATCCAACCAAACTTCCTGCCGAGTTGCAAACTCTCATAGCTATGCGTTGCCTTTGGCAATTACACTGCCTGGTAGAAGATGCTGTCTTGTTCAGACATCTCTGTAATTTGGACTAACCTCACTCTGATAGTGCAATACCCAACATGTGCCCTATGAGGACAGTCCTTCCCGGGATGGCTTGCCGAGGTTTATTTCTGCCCTGTGGTTGGAGCCCTGCCCTGTGTCTCTCTCTAGCCTCTCCAGCAAGGCATTAGGGAGGCTTCAGATCATGTTTAGTTCCAAAGGCAGTGCCTAGGCCCTTCATTTTGGTCTCTGATTCTCGAACTGAAGCAAGCTTATTTGCTGGCAAAAGCATCTGTTTCCTTAATGGGAAGTCAGTTTTCAGATCTTCTCTTCATTAAGACATCAGCCTCACTCAGCCTTGCTCTTGGCTGCCAGACACACTGACAAGCCAGCAGGAAAAATTCCATCAGGAAGGGGTTTGCTGCCTTCTAAAGGCAGGAAGGCACCCCTTTGCTTGCAGGACTGGACCTATAGCCTTTGTGGGACTTGTGCAGTAGAGCCTCGAGAACACTCGGTGAGTTCTGAGTCTAGGCCTGCGGGCAGAGTCTCAGGGCGATGCCATCTGTAGTGTTCTGAGCATCTCCCTTACTCAAGAAGGGGGTGGAGTACTACTTTTTTGGCCATTCTCATCTGTCTCCTGGGTGTGTGCCACCGGCTCCGTGGCCCCAGGCTGCTAAGCAACACCCCAAGTTATGTTAGAGATATAATAATGAATTATACATAATTTATAATAAAACATGCACACAACAGTTTAATTTCTCCAAGTGAATGATGTACTGCCCACCAGGTCCCACAGGAATGCAGTCCCTAACTGCCTACCTCTTGATATAGAGGTAATCACCAGCTGCCCTAAGGAGGGACTTTGGCCAGGAGAACCTGCCAAGTCACATCCCTCCAGGCTACCTCTGGGGTACGACCCACAGAAAGAATCCTTTGCTGCCTCTACTGTTGTTCTAGACCTGACACTCAAAGGGATCTCAGGTCTAGACACTCATATCTGGACCCTCATATCTTCCGCATTCTCCTGGTCTTTCTCCCCGAGAACAGGAGATGTCTGTGTATTTATATCCTACCATTCCTTTCTTCCTTCATTCATCCACTCAACGAATATGTTTAGTGCCTATTATGTGCCAGATGCTGTGCTTGGCTTGGTGAATATGAGTGAGCAAAACAGACAAAGATCCTCTCCCTAGTGGAGCTTACCTTCTAGCAGAGGGAGATAGACAATAAATAATAAACATAATAAATAAGTACATTTTACAGAATTTTATACACTGATAGATGCTATAGAAAAGAAAAAGGGCAGAGCAGGATAAGGGTGATCAGGTGTGATGAGGGCAGGTTGCAGCTTTAAAGCAGGCCTTATGGAAAGGTGGCAGCCTAGGAATTGCCAAGCCCTTTGCGAACAGGGGTAAAAGGCACTTTTGTGTCTACCTACAGGTAGATTTTCCTGGGGGGTTTTGGCTAGAGATCTTTCAGTAACATTTGTAACTTTTGATTTCAGATGTTCAGGATGTTTCTGTTCCTGCTGCTGCTGTGGTTTCTGCCTCACACTGAGGGGTCCCAACGGACTGAACCCATGTTCACTGCTGTCACCAACTCGGTGCTACCCCCTGACTATGACAGCAACCCCACGCAGCTCAACTATGGTGTGGCAGTTACTGATGTGGACCATGATGGGGACTTTGAGATCGTTGTGGCAGGGTAAGTGCCTCCTGCCCTGAGTTTGACAAATATATTAGTCTGTTTTTGTTGTGATAAGGCTGAGTAACAAATAACTCTGTAAACCAGTGGCTTGCAACAATGCACATTTTCAGTCATTGGTCTCGGCTGGGCTTAGTGGAGCTTCTGATATGCTACATCCTTGCCTTTTACTACAGCATTGAGGGGATGGAGGGTAGATGGAAGAAAGGTGTTTGATCCATAGGCTTTCCAGGGAGAAAATTTGAATGCTCTGCTTCAAGGCATTTTCTTCATATTTAAGCCTCCTTAATTATGAAAGTGTTGCTTCCTTTACCAGGGAACTCTAGAATCTCTATATAGGAGAGACTTGTGGGTGACAATTACGATGGAATGGGATGCTCAAAGCTGCCTTTGCCCACAAAGAAAACATTAATTGTCCATTTCAAAGAAAGGAAGATGGGAATTAAGAACGATAACTAAATTTCCTCTAAACCATGCCTTGGTGCCCACTACTCCCTTCACTCCTGAGAAGCAATATTGTGTAGCAAGAAAAGTATAGGATTTGGAGTCTAAATAGCTCAAGTTCATGACCTAGATCTCTAACTTTCTAGTTGCATGACCTTGATCCATCCTTTACTTTCTGAGATTCAGAAATATCATCTGTAAAAATGAGGATGGCTATAATGCTCTCTTGTTCTGAAGCCTCAATATACTGTTGCATGTTCCAGGGCATTATAAATTCTACCAATTACTTTATTTATTGAGCACTAATATGTGCCAGGCACTGTGCTAAGCCCTTTACATGCATTGCCTTATTTAATCTTTCTGACAGCACTAGGAAGTATACTATCATCCCCATTTAGAGAAAAGGAAACTAGGGTTCAAAGATGGTGAGTGACTTGCCTCTGTCAAATAAATAGTAAGTGGGTGAGTCAGGTTTTGAACCCCAAGGCTCCCTAACTCTAGACTGCAAAACTATATCATACAAAGTTTAGTAATCACTTCAAAAATCAGTCAATCAATAAAACACTACAGAGACTTGTCAGCCTTCTTCTGGGAGACATGAGCTGTTATGGCAGCACTGAATGAAGTAACTGGCACATAACATTATTTGCATGGAACAGTAGAAAGCATTGACCTTGGAATTGTAAGACTTGGTTTTAATTCTAACCATACCATCCAATAGTTTTGAACCTTATGCAAGTTGTTTAGCTATGCAGCCCCACTTTCCTCATCTATAAAATGGGCCAACTGAATTCCCTCACCTATCACACAGGGCAGTGGTGAGGACCAGTGGTGTTGACGTATAGGAAAGATACTTTGTAAAGTGCTTTTCTTCTTTCTGTGAAGAGTAGAAGGGACTACATTCCAGATGTCCTAAAAGCTACTTAGCACACCATCTAACAGAACTTTCTGGATGATGCAGGTGTTCGATGATGGTACTATTCAATATGGTATCCACTAGCCACATGTGGCTATTGAGCAATTGAAATGTGGCTGCTGTGACCAAGAAACCGATTTTTTTTTTAATTTTATGACATTTTAGTTATATAGCCACATTTAAATTAGCACAGTTTTAGGCTTTCAGAAGGAAAAACTAAGGTAAAACTAGAGAGCAGTGTGCGACAGGAAAAGGAAAAATGGAAATGGTTGTTACAACCCTTATTGCCTGAGGTGACCTGAGCAGGGTTGGGGCCAGGCAGCTTGTCTGCGTTCAGTTCTGTGACTGTCCAGTCACTCTCTCATTCAGAGAGAAGTCCTCCTGGCCCAATCCTGCCTTCCAGAGCTATGTGCTACTCAGCCCAAGTATCTGGTTAAAAGACTTTGATGCATTTCTGAGATGTTCTTGTTGGCCCTGCCTCCTGCTAGGTAGGCTTCCTCTGGTAGGTCAGCCCTCAACTCTGAGGGCTGACAGAGAACAGAGAATAGGGGGGCTACCATCCTTCCCCGCTCCTGGGCCCTCCACAAATTATCACTGTGAGCATGCTCACTTTTCATCTTACATGATGGGCTTTAAGCACAGGTCTCTATCCCACCCATCCTTTGATTGAGCACAGAATTGCCCCTGCATTTCCTGAGCTTGTAGTTTTTTTCTTTCCAAGTGCTAAGCATTCATTTCACCTTCCTTTTCAATGAAGTCTTTTGCTCTCTCTCTCTCTCTCTCAAGAAATTTGCTTTCGTGTCCTCTATGATAGAGAAGCTAAACTATCATTTGTAATCAGCCTAGAGTAGGTGTCTAAACACTGTCCCGCTTGCTGCTTACTGTGGGGCCTGAGCCATTTGGAGCCATCCTCTTGAAACAAGAACAAGACCGTCCTGGGTCTCCATCCCGAAATCAACCAGAGATCAGGGAAAGCCCACTGTCTCTTCTCCCAGGGAAACGGTGAGCCAGGCAGCCCCTATCTGAGAAAGCTTGGATTGCTGGGTGTTCTTCTGGAAGATGATATTTCTTATCCCAGCAAAGAAGTTACATGGGGGACAGGATGGCAAAATTGGGCAGCCTCCCAGCTCCAAATCAGGCCTTCTTTGTAGATATTATGAAGCATTGTGAATTTTCAATGAAAGACACGTTCTTATTTAAGTACCAAAATACATTCCAAAGGCAAATATAACTTCTTATTATCTTCAGTTTAAGATGATTTGTCACTGTCTTCTGCTTTGAGCTGGATAACCAGGGGTTGACTATACAGACATATTTAAATCAGGACCTTGGGAGATCATTTGGTTCACCTCTTGCCTTCAAATAAAGCCACACCTATAGTTTTTGGAGGCTGCATTTATTTAGAGCCTTCCTTGAAAATGTGTGCAATCTTTTTTGTAATCTAGCTCAATTACTTATGTCAAGACTCTCTTTGACTAATCTGAATCCCTCATCATAGAACTTAACAAGCCATTTCTTTTAACTTTTGTTTTGCTATTGCCTGTGAAGATATAGGCCAAGTGGTCACCATCCTTTCAAATAATGACTACTAGGATCACTGCCCTCCCTTTCATTCCCTGTGCTGTGGACTCCCTGGCAATATTTTTGACTTTGACTTTTATTCTATTTCATCCACCCTATACCCACATTTAACTCTGTTTCCTTCTTCATTTGATTGTAGACTCCCTAAGAATCGTGTAACAGGAATTGAAATTTAAAAAAATTGAACATGAATGCTTTTACCTGGGGCACCTGCGGTCTAGCTCATGACAAGCCCACTCTCTATTATCTTATAGACCTTTCCATTAGCTGGCCCCTGAAGGCATTTATGTTTTCCTCCTGGGATAATGGCCAACTCTTCAGTTTATAAGGCGCCCTGCACTTGAACTTGTCTTGGATTTGTTGACCTTGTAATGTGTCTGACTGGAGCCCTGTTGCTTTGAGTATTTACTCTTTGAATAGGTTTATTTTGTTTTGCTTTTTCAGTATCCTCGTTCTGGGTATTGATGGCATTGATTTTGGGCATGTTGCGGGCGAGTTTGTGTTGTGTTTCTGATTCTTAAGTTAATTGTGATGGAAGGCATGTGTGTGCATCTGACTCTGGGAGGAGCAGAAAATGACCGCCCTTTGTTCTGCGGGCATGGGGGAGGGAATGGGCCAGCCCTGCTCCTCTGCCATAGCTGGGTGAGTGCCACTGCATGTGGAGGGCTTATCTGTTAACCGGCAGGTGCGTGATTGCAGTCTGCTTCCAGTCTCCTCCCTGCAGGGTGAGGAGAGATTTGATCACCCCCAGAGACAGTCTGCTCAAGCACAGAGCGATGAGGACCTTCAGGACTGGTTCCCTGGGTAAATAGAAAGCCCAGTGGCTTCCCTTTTATTCAGAGGAACTAAACACCCAATCTACAGTCTCCTGTAGTCTGGAAAGGGATTCCTGTTGGTGTCAATCTTACAAAATTCCTTTAGAGCAGCTTTTGTTTCCTGGGATATCCCCAGAAGTCTGAGATAACCACTCCCCCTTCTGCCCCTACCCTGTCAGTTTCCAAGAGGAGTTTTGCTCAAATGGAAAGATTGTAGTGGTTGTGAAGTTTAAATCACAATTTAGATCAGTTTTTCCACACAAAGAGCATTCATTTGATAAAATCTTAACGCATTCTTCACACTTGGAAGGATTTCATTTAAAGGAATGCTACATGTCGCAAAGCCGTGTTCCATTTTTTCTTAATTTTCCAACTATGTCAGAACTCTTTTAATTTTCTAAAGTTAATTGAATTATTTAAAATGCAAATTGTATTCAATTGCCAGATTAATCATAATTACATAAGAGATATTTTTGCCATTATAAATAATAAAAATAAAGATAAAGAAATCTTTACCTATGATTTAATCAAAGCAGCATTTAGACATTTTATTATAAGTATAAATAGATACATGTAGCATATATAGATACATATAGTATATACAGATATAGTAGATAGGCATAATATCCACATGACTACATTTAGATATATGTAGCATACACATATACACACACACTTTTAACAAAATAGAAAAAATACTTTTGAACTTTTAGCTCTAACTATTGCTTTGTAGAATATAACAATTTAATAGATTCAATCATCAGTTTTGACATCTTAAGTTGCTGGATTATTTCATTCAATTTTTCTTTTTTTAATTTAAAATATATTTTACATTTTGATAGCATTTTTAATACACTTCATTGCAAAAAAAAATTCACACAATATAGATAAAAATAAAAATCCATCTTTAACAATTCTTACCCTACTCCAACCTCATCCTGGTCCTCTCCCAGAATAACAATTGTTTTCACTTTGGTGTTTATACTTCTAGATATTTCTGTGTTATACACACACACACACACACACACACACACACACACACACACATATGCTTAGAAAATCTATAATTTTTAGTGGAATCAAATGATACATATTGTTCCAAACTTGCTTTTTTTCACTGAATAATACATTCATCGTTCAAATATATAGATCTAGCTTATTTTTTTAAGTTGCTTAGTGTGAATATACATTTGTTTTGCCACTCCTCAAGTGACATTTAAGCTGTCTCTAATATGTTACCTTTGCAAATAACACTATACTGCATATCTTTATACACACACACACACACACACACACACACACACGCGCACACGCACACACACACACACACACAAATATTTCTCAGGGATCGATACCCGGAAGAAGAAATGCTGAGAATGATATATAAGTTTCAAATCTTAATAGATATTACCAAATTGTTTCCAATCTCAATCTTTTTCTATTTATTCATAGCCTAGAAATAAAAGGTGAGCTTTGGGATTATTGAATTTAACAGCTTTACATAGGCTCCAGGGTCTGAACTCGGATCCAATAATTCAAGAAGGAGAAAAAGCAGCCCATTCTAGATCTGCAAAAGAAGCTTCTGCTATTAAAAACTGGATTGAGGAACTTCAATACTTTCTATTCAAACTGCTAGAAGGACTTCATCTAAAGCTTTCTCTGCAAAAGTATATTTCTTAAATGGGTCACCTTTCACCCCGAGATTCATTGTTGTCAGTATCATGGAAGAATGATTTCTGGGTGCTGGCTCTTCTGCTATGGTTAGGCATGGAATGCCCCTGAATTGGGGTACTAATAAGACCTGAGCTGGAGCAGGAGCCAGGGATTTTTAACCTATTCTTAAAACTTTTCTAAAATGGTTACTCGGCATTGCATGGCAGGTTTTCCACCTTCTCCCCAGCCCTGGGCAGGCATAAGCAATTAACAAAAATTCTACCCTCCACCCCAAGTCACATACTGTCCTGACAGCTCAAACACCTGAAGCCCCTACCTTAGCCACACACACACCCAAAGCAAGACATCAGAAAATATGGTAGGCAGAATAATGTTCTTCCAAAGATGCTCATGTCCTAATCCCCAGAACCAATGAATATGTTGTCTTACATGGCAAAAGAGACTTTGCAGGTTGGCTAAATTAAGGACCTTGAGATGGGGGAGATTATCCTGGATTTTCTGAGTGGGACCAGTGTAATCACAGGGTCCTTAAAAGTGGAAAAAAGGAAGCAGAAGAGGAGGTCATAGTAATGTAATGTGGGTAGAACTCAACCCATCATTCCTGGCTTTGAAGATGGAGGGAGGGGCCACAAGCCAAGGAATGTGGGTGAGTCATAGAAACTGGAAAATGTAAGGAAATGGATTTACCCCTACAACCTCTAGAACAAAATGCAGTTCTGCCAACACCTTGATTTCAGCACAGTGAGACTAAGAACTGTAAAATAATCAATTTGTATTATTTTATACCTCTAAGTCTGTGGTAGTCTGTTACAGTAGCAATAGGAAACTAATCCAGTAAGTAAAGGTTGGGTGCTTAGTGTCATTTTTCAAAAAGGTGATGGCCATTACCTCAGAGAATTTTAATAGCGTTATTTTAATAACTTCACAGCAGTAAAATAAATAAATCATCTACAAGCATATTACTGAATAAAAGAATATATTTAAAAGAAATATACCACCAACAAAAGTAATATTTTTAATCAATGACAGTCCCCTATTTTAGGAACATGTGCAGTTTTGGAAAGAATCCCTAACAGCAAACTTTGCTCCTTGTTGACTATTCATATTAACTCACCCTGCAGCTCATTGTTTAATACCCAATACCAGGGATAGTTGGAGGTAGGGAGTGATTCAGAGCTTTTAAAGAGCTCACTGTCCTTGGTGAAACAAACACACCCAGACTGAGTGAGGTCATTCATAAGTGACCTCATCCCCAGTGAGATGCAAGCATTCCAGGAGGTGGGAATAGGTTGGGAGTACTTCTGAGTGAGATTGGCCTTGGAGGGACAGTAGCACACAGGTCTACTTAACCAGGGGGCAAAGGCCTCTCTTCAGGTCAGGATAGTTTTAGGCTTATTTGGATTTTGATGTTTGTTTATTTTTAAAGTAATTTTAAAAAAATTAGCATTTTTAACAAAAAAACCTGATTTTTACAAAGTGGCTTTTTTATAAAAAGCCATTCCAAAATAGTAATATAATTGAGACACTAAAATTGCCTCTGCTGAAAACGGCAAAGCTACTTTTAGTAGTCTGAATTTTTCCTCCATTCAGAAAGTGGATGTATGTATGCCCTGTCTCCAGTCACTTTCCTTTGAGTCTCTCTTCTTCCCATTTTTTTAAAGCGGTGGGCTGCCTGGAAGGCCTCGTCCTCTGGTCCGCTCCAGGCTGTTAAAGAAGGCGCAGGCACACAGCAGGCTGAAGCCTAGGCGGACCCTCCCCACCCTTACAGCTTTACAGCTCCCGGGCCCTCTCCACCGGCCCCTCCCTCCTCCTGCTGCCCATCCCCCTCCCGGCCTCGCCCCAAGCATACCTCACAGTTCTCTTTTCCACCCCCAGAATCACTTATGCTGTGGCTGGGCGATCTGATCCCTGCCTCCTCCTGTGTTTTTCCTCATACACCCCTTTTTTTCCAGTCCTGCTGACCTGGTGAGTCACTTTCTTTCAAGAATGCTATAGTTATGACTTAATTTTCCCTCTGAAGAAGCAGTTACTTTTGAGGTGCAGGTATCTAGGAAAACACGATGGAAGGATGTGAAGAAGCTGAAACATCATTTGCCACTTCAAATTTTTGCTGTGTTCTAACCTGTTTACCTTCACCTATTTGCAGGTTAGTCATAAAGAGATGGAGGGCAGATGAATATATGTCTTGTATTTGACTTACATCATTCTTATTTTAAACCATCACAACAGTCCATATGATATGTAGTATTTAATTGAATCTAAGTCAGACATTTTTTTTCACATTTTCACATGACTAAAATTGGGATGTAACCTACAATTGACAGCTTGCATTTAATTGGCAGTTATTTCTTTCCTAGAGGTATGTAAAATCATTGTGAGTCTTATCACCAATTACATCTTTGAGTTGATGAAAGATAGTGTTGTTCCCATTTTGCAGATGAGGAAACTGAAGCTCAGAGATCTGCTGAGGATCATAGAGATGGTGAAAGGTGTAACTATTATTCTATATATGCTCATTAAATTACGTTTGTTAATTGTGTCATTCAAGTCATAGTCTTTACTAATATTTTTTCCCTGTAAAGAATTGAGAGACTTTTTTTGAAATATCCCACTGTGGTAGTCCATTCTTGCTCTTTAAAATAATTGATTAGTTGAAGGGATTTTTTTAGTGAGGTAGCGGGGAGGATTCTTGTTGTCTAAGCCCCACTTTTTCCTCTATTGATTTGGGATTTATACCCTCTGCTTCTGTTCTTTCAGTGATTTCCTTTAAATTTTTATGATACATTTCTAACTTAATGAGCTCTAAAATGATCTTAACCCCCTTCTATAATAATATAAGGTCTTTAGTACACTTTAACTCTGGACACTCCTTCCTGGCATACGTATAGTATTTTATTCTTGCCCTTTGTTAATCTTACCAGTTATACTTATTATCATTGTTATCTAAAGACAATGGTTTTTATTCATATCAATTGTTAACATTTTATTTGTTCATTATTCCTTCTTGCATCTCAGAAAGACCTTCTGGGATTATTTTTCTTCTTTCTCATATACCTCCTTCAGATATTTCTCTACTGAATGCCAAGTGCTGGTAAACTCTCTCAGTTTTTATTTAATCTAAAAATATATTTATCGTATCCCCATTCTTAAAAGATAAATTTTCTGCATTCAAAATTTTAGGGTAACGGGTATTATTCCACTGTCTTCTGGTGCCATTTGTTGCTTCAAATGTCTCATATTAGTAATGTCATTCCCTTGTAGGTGATCTGTCTCTTGTCATTTCATCATCTTTTGGAATTTACAGTTTCACTACTATATGTATAAATACGGATCTCTTTTTTTTAAAACTAGCTTGTGCTTCCTGAATCTGAGGATTCATGTCTCTAATCAATTCTGAATAGTTCTCAGCCACCAGCTTTTTAAAAATCTGCCCTGCATTCTCTCTGCTCTCTCCTTCTAATACTTTACTCAGACATGTCAGGTTTTCTCATTCTAGCTTTCAAATCTCTTAACCATTCTCATATTATTTTATGTGATGCTACATTCTGGGTAACTTTCCAGGTGTATCTTGTAGTTCACTAATCCTTTCTTCCATTGCATCTAAACTGTTGAGTTTCTGCTTCAAAAACTGCTTTTCATCTCTAAGAGTTCCATGTGGTAATTTTTTTTTTTTCAAATCTCCTTAATCATTTCTGATAGTGTCTTACTGCTTACTCATTTTTTAATGATTTCATCCTTTGTTCCTTTCAACACTTTATACATACATACATACATACATACATACATACATACATACATATCTTTGACAATTCTAATATCTTCATTCCTTAGGGGTTAAATATGTTCTTTGTTTCTTCTCATGCTGCTTGTTCAGAGTGTCTTACCTGCTTATTATATTTGCCTGATCTTAAAATGTGGAAGTTCTGTGGGCTTAAATTGGAGATACTTTTTTACCAGAAAGGGTTTGTACCCACCAATTCCGAGGGCCCAGGGGTCCTGCTGACCTGGGAACACTCCAGCTCTCTCCAAAGGTCCTGGCTTATGGGAAGATTCTGGGATTCAGCATCCCCACCATGCTGCCAACTCCAGGGTTGGTAGTATTCTTCAAGCGCTATGAGCCCCTCGTTCCTATTTGTTACCACTCACTGCTGCCAGATCTAGTTTCCACTCACTTTTCTGTAGTATGTGGTGATTGTTGGGGATTTCCCTTAAGTTTGTAAGCCCAGTAACACATTAAAATATGTTTTATCTGGGATCTACTTGTTTTAGTGGTAAGGTTTTTCAGAGATTTATCATACAGATGGAACCAGAAGTCTGGAGCTGTCAATAGATTCGGGATCTCCAAAGCTTATTTTTTATTACTAAGAAGACATGGGAGGATATTGGAAGCTAAAGGAAGTGGTGCTTAGGAGGTTCTCTTTGTTAGCTATTCAGAGATGCTTGAACTTACTTCTTGCAAAATAGAAAGAGCTCTAAGCATGGGAGATTTGGGTGTGAGATAAAGAAGGAGAGGGATGTGTATACAAGGGAAGAGAAGCTTGTGCAGTAAGCCACGTGCGCTCAAGCAGCCAGCCCAGACCCTTGAATTGCCTCTGGTGGAGCATGGGAGGTCCAGCATAGATGATATCATCTAAGGTCACTGGTGTTTGACTATGCCAAGCAAGGAAATGTGTGACTATGCCTATCCAAAAGGACCCCTTCCTGTCAGCATCCATCTTTCTATGTTGTTTATACAATGGTTACAGCCACATGAGGTCATGGATAACTACGTAGTATCCTTTGACATGCCTTAGTGTTGTAGTCACTCTGTATGCTGGCTATGAGTGGGCAGGGGGAAAATGAGCAGGGTAATGAAGATTCTCCCTGGTTGAGAGCTATGCTGGAGAAAAGCATTTCATTGGTGGGCTTGTCACACAGGATATGGTAGCAGAATCTTCTCTGTGGGCCTCCACAGCACCTTCATTTCTTCTTCTGGGAAGAACACTCTCCCTCCTTTGGAGAAATATTCTAATTACAAGATCCTATGGGGCTGCTAGTAAAAGTACCCATTCGGCCACTAGGTATTCATCTGGAGTTCCCTGTAATGTAAGACTGTCCAGTCAGTGTCTTCATCTGAGATTTTCCATCCTGAATCTAAGAAAGAAAGCTCCACCTTTGCTCTTAAATCATGAGTTGTAAGGGTATATCACAAAAGTACCATGACTATATCCATGTTCTCTCTCCCATGTTCTCTGTCCCATGGAGAAATCTGAGAGAATGAAGATGACACCCAGAGAAAAGAAGAGGAGACAGTCCTGGGGGATCAAGGCCAGGGTTCCTGTCCCCAAGGTCTTCAAACCTATAGGTCTCCTGCAGCACTCCCTCAGTTTTGGGAGTACCTTGCATAATTTGAAAAATCCTTCCATCCCCTCTTTTTTCTAGAGCTACTTTCTTCATCTAATGCCCAAACTAATGACTTGTAAATTAAGTCAAAGGCAGGTGCTTTGCAGGCCAGAGTTAGCGCCCTGTCTGGTGTGTGTTGCAGACTAGAGCATAACTACCCTAACCTCAGAGGAAATCCTTTGGCTATTTGTCAGAGGAAAGATTCTTAAGAATGTGTAAGAGTAGTTGATGATCTGTGATCAATGTTAACTCATGTTTCTGAAGGAGTTTTACTAGTTGGATCAGATTGGAAAAAACTCAAACCAAAGAAATATCACAATGTTATTTAATTAAACAGTAAATATCCTCTATACACACGTTGACCAAGCATTCTTTTAAAAATTTCCCCTCTCACATTAGATTTCAGACTCCTAAAGACAGGAACTTTCTCCTCATCTGTGCACATAGTCAATATTCAATGAATGTGTGATTAAATAGGCAGGGGTCTTATGGATGGATGGAGGATCTTAGGTTAATTAAAAAACATTAAACATTAGCTGTACACAGAAGTGATTGTTTCAAGGACCTTAGCCTTGAGAGCAGCATTAATCAATTCAATAAACAAATTCTACATGCCTACCTGCATGTGCATAGGTATGTGCTTAGTGCTTTGGCAGATACAAGAATACATTCCCTTCCTTCAAGCCATCTTAGTCATAAGAGAGATAGGCATACATGGAAATAACAGAGTAGAATATCATATGAACTATAGAGGAGATACTCACTTCACAGTCAGCATGCTTATCAGGTTCATTACCCAGTGAATATTCCAGTTTCTTATAAACACTGCATTTCATCTGAGATTGTGGCAGTAAGGCTTTTTTCTCCCTGTGTGGAATTTCTCTACGAGGTCACAGGTTTGATCTTCTCTGACTCATTTCAGCCAAAGATCTTGTGTTCATTTCCCTTTTATTAAACCACTGAGTAGTCCCAAGGAACTGATATCATTGAGCCTCCAGTCCTGGTTCTTCATGGTTCCTGTCAAACACCTCTTAAAGGCAGTGGACTTATCCAAAATGCACCACTAACCACTTGTACAAATGCCAGCCTTTTTTAACATGTACTTTTCCATCAGTAATCTGTTGTCCATATCCTACCCTCCAAGCTAAAGCAAAGTATGGAAGAAGAAGGAGGCAGAAGAAAGCTAGCCCTTTCCCCTAAACCCCTCTGGATAAGATGGGCAATAAATTCTAGTCCTTCCAGTGTCCTTTCAAGTTGCTTTCCTACTCTGGGAAGCTGCAGAAGCACCAGCCCATTGCGAGGCTGCGTTTTCCCAATTCCCAACAGCTGGCTGGCCTGGAAGGTCCTTGTTTAAAGACATTTCAGCACCTGAGTCCTGGACAGCACCAGAGCTATGAAACAGGTCCAGCCAGAGGCTAAACCCTGTCCTCCCCCTGCTGCATCCCAACATGTATACCATTTTGCTTCCACAAATTAAGAAGACTTTGAAAAGTACGGCAAGTCTCATTATTAGAGTTTTCTTTCCAGACAATTAATTAATGTCAAAAGCCAAGAGCTAGTGACATAACATATCTCCAACTTTCCAAGGACATATCTAAAATCTAAGTCAATATTTCAAATGTATCTAACACTTCAGGGGAAAATAAATCTTTAATTTAAAAATTAGGAAGTAAAAAAGAAGACAAGTTCATTCCCGGTTCAAAAATCTAGAGAGCTAAAGAAGATTTCAGGGACACTGGTAACTTTCTGATGTCTATTAGAGAATAATACGTTCTAAGTTGTGGTAAAGACAAATGAGATAGGCATGTAAATTGCTTACGTAGCACCTGCCACACACTAAATGCTCAATTGTTAGTGTATTGAGGGTTTTTATGTTTATGTAGCAGTTTACCTGGCCCAATGCTCATCTTAGAAACCCCAGCATCTCTCTCTCTCCTCCTCTCTCTCTCTCCCTCTCTCTCTTTCCCTCTCCCTCTCAATATGTATATTCCTTTTCCATCAACGAAATAACATGGCACTGTCAAACACTTTTTTGTTTTTTTAATTAGAACTATATGTCCTCTATTGTTAATTTTTAACAGTCATTTAAACAATTTTATATGGTGCTGTCTGTAGACATGCAATCCTAAAATAAATGGTCTTATCGTTTATTTAGTTTTCTATAATTCAACATCTCACCTAGGAAAAAGTTTATTTACACCTATTATATTAGTCAGCTCTTTTTCATTTATTCTACAATTTTTTATTAAGCTACCATGTGCCAGTACCTTGCTGAGCCCTGGAGGTTAGTAGTGAACAAGAGCAACTCCTGATGAATTAAAGAAATTCATACTTTGGGAAAAAATTTCAACTTCCTCCAACCAAATCTTTTATCAGAATTCATAATTTGTAACAGGAATCATTTCTCATTCTCACTGTTCATTCTTACTAAAAGACGCTAATAAGAAATGGAATGGTAAAACAAATGAGGATAGAAAAGAGAAGGACATGACTGGGGCAATCCATGAATTAATCAGTCCCTGAATAATCGAGAGGTGACATATAAAATGTAAGTATCATAGTTCATGCCTTCTTAAATAATTAAACATATTAAAGGAGGGCCAAAAAGACCACATTTCAGAAGAAATTAGTAGCCTTAAGGCAGAGAGTGAGCAAAAAAGAGCTCTATAGTAACATTTATAAGCCTTTTCTATATTGTAATAAACCAAGCAGGTAGCAGTACAAGGAATGGTTACATGGATTCTTCCATGTATTTTTAAGTAGTAGATGCCAACCTAGAGATCACAGAGTTATTACAAAGCATCTGAGAATTCATCTGTGCATGGACATTTTATCAATAGGCACTTAAGCATAGCTACTATTATATGGAGATTTTTTTAACATTAAAAAGGTATCTTCATACTTGAAAGAGGTGAAACCACAGTCTTAAAATATATTTTCATTTACTTTTGAAAAAATGGGGTTAAAAGAAGCCAGAGAAGTGTCATTGAAAGGAGAGGAAAGAGTGAGAGACTTCAGATAAAAGATGGAGAAAGAATGAGAGAACAGAGGAGTAGGAGAAGAGAAGAGAGGAGAATTATATGAAATGTAGAAGGGAAATTATGGAGTCATGCAAACCTGCCTTAAAGCCCCATTTCATTCTATTTCTAGCTGTGAAACCTTAGAACAAGTTACCTAACATCTCTGAGTTTTGGTTTTCTTATCTATAAAGACCATAATAACAGTAGTCTACTTCATAGCGCTGTGATAGCAGTTAAATAAAATAATATGCAAAATGCTTGGCCCTGTGTCTGATACATTAAAAGTACTCAAATATTGGCTACCACCACCACCATCGTTATTTCTTACTGTCCACCTTACATCTACCCATGAGATCTTTCAGAGTCTTACTTGCTGGCAAAAGTAGCACCTGAGTGCTACTTTCTGGTCAATTCTCATCTTTAACAAGCTGGATTAGCCAGAGCTCTTTTGACTGCAATAGAAACTAATCTTTGCTAACTTATCCTCCTCCCCACCAAAAAAAATAAAAAATAAAAAGAGTATCTAGTGAAAGCATATTAGGGTAGCTCAAAGAAAATCTGATCAACCAAGCCTTGAGATGGCAGGCATAGAGGCAGCAGGCGGATGTCAGGACTGACAGGAGCCAGAGTGCAAACATGGCTGGGTCACTCTCTCTGACTTTCTGCCTTTCATCCCTTCCTCTGTACCTTGGCCTGTCAGCCTAATTATTTCAGAGCATCTCTCTCCCTGAGTCTAGAACCAAAACCAGCAACAGCTCCTTGGCATGTATCATCCCAGCCTGACCACCAGAGAGGAAGTTCCAATTACAAGAAAGATACCTTCTGAGTGACCATGTGCCCATCCCTGTGGTTCAAAGCAACCATTTGGACAAGAAAGGGGAAAGTGTCGATCCTCCAGATGTAAGAGGTTCTGTTCTTAGATCCAAGAGGACAGAGGGCTGAGTAGACGAACTATGATACAAACTCAGCAAACATTCATTGAGCACCTACTGTGTGTCCACACCTGTATTCAACATTAGAGACACAGAAGTGGTCAAGATATTCATGGTCCCTATGCTCATGGAGCTGATGTTCTAACAGGGCAGATGACAATAAACAAAGACACAGGAAATTTGAATTTCTGTTGAAAAACAAGATGCGCGTACACACATGCACATGCACACACTTACACAAGCACACACATACAGAAACTCTTGGGAAAATCTCACACAGCCTTGCCAAAATTTGAGAGGACTAGGTCAGTTCCAGTTTTGGAGACTCTTAGTATATTAAAAACTGAAGACTTCATTGCCACCCCTAAAGGCCTCGGGCACAGACACTTTCCCTTTTCCAGGTCACCCTACAATCCCTAAGTTAAATCATCTACTTCAACACCCCATAACTCTCAGTTTCATTTTTTAAAATCTATTGAGATCCAGTGATGCAAAAAAGACACTAGCTAGATTTCCAAGAAAATTTGCATGCTCTGAATTATGAAATAATGGTAGAAAGGTCTGGAAGAATGTTCCAGATGAACTCCAGTCACAGAAAAAGAACAAAAGAGGAATAAATGAGTAAAATTGGTGTCTCAGAGTTCTCAGAGTGTGTCAGCTATGAGAACAGTGACTTAGAAAGAAGCTAACCAGGGCCCCATCACCAGGGACCAAGGGGCTACAGGCTCCAACCTCATTCTCACAAATATGAGATTCATGTATTTGTATTGGATGCTTTGGATGTGTATTTGTGCATAGATGTGTTCCAAATATTTCTAATGTGAATATATATTTTTTTAATTATGTGAATGGTTCTCAAAACCCTCTTTTGACATTTTTTTCATTTTTTTTAATACTAAAAGTCTCAAAAACCGGAAGTGATCCAGTCCTCTCAATTTTGAGAGGGTCTGGCATTAGCACTTAATGAGCACCTTCTATCCACCAAACTCTGTGCTTTGCCCTTCAAATGTGCTACTGTTTCCTATTTATAAAGAAGGAAAGCAAGAGCCTGAGGGCTGGTCTCTTGTTACAAGTCATGCAGTTGTTATGGAGTGGAGCTGGGAGGAGACCCTGTGGGGCCTGTTTGGCTCTAAAACCCAAACTTTTCCCTCCCTCCCTGGTTCCTGAGCCAGGCCAGTCTGGAATAGTTGTTTACACTTTGTAGCAAAATCAACTAAATAAGGATGATGTAATTTTTTCATAAAGCTAGAAATAGTCTATCTACAGGACTGATGTTTTTGATTCTAAGACTTTCTCCTTTTTGCTTTTTTATTTTGGTATTAAAAATATTTTTATGGTTACCATACTGTAAATGATAGTTATTGATTTTTGTAAATTGTCCTTAGTTGGCAAAATAAAACATTGGCGATCCTGTATGACTGCTGCAGAGTTATGTTCTGAAATTTCACTGTGCCATGAAATCTCAAAGTCCGGAAAGCGCTGCTCTCAGAAAAGCAGAGCCGCCCTTCACGGAGTGCCTGCCATATGCAGGCACAGAGCTGCATGGTTTTCATACATTACCTCTGATCAAACCACTAAAGGGAGGTCTTGCCCTGGTTTTTACAGATTAGGAAACTGAAACGTAAAGAGGTAAGGGTCCTTGCCAAGGATCTCAGGCTCCAGCCCTACACCTTCACTCTCTCTGGTATGGTGGTAGGCTGCTTGTGACCCCAGTCTTCTCGCTCTCTGTGCATCTTAACCCCAAGCAGCCTTCCTCCCACTCCTGGGGGCTCATGTGAGACACCAGTGTACCTATCTGAGGTTCCCTTCGTATTCCTTTCTCCCAGAGCCCACCCCTTTCTCCATACACTGAGCTTTAATTGCTTTCAAAGCTTCCATAAATAGCAGTTTAGAGACTGAAGCCACTTCCTTTTGAGCCTTTTTGTGACTCTTCTGGTGCTCTGGCTTGTAAGAACTTCCTGAAGAAACTCAACAAGAAGGTGTAGTGAGTTGTGTGTTTCTGTCCCTTGTTGGCCCAGAACATTGAAATCAAATGAATTCCCCAGAGCTCTTGGCAATTCACAAGGAGAGTGGGGCAAGCTGGATTGGGTAGGCCAGCCACTTCCCAGAGGACCTCAGGGCCTGCCTTCATGTTCATAATGGTCTCAATGCAGGCACATGTCTTTCCCTCTGTGTGCAGGGCTTAGAGGGTGGTGGTTTTCCCCTGCAGAAGCTGAAGCTGGCTTTCTTGACAGTTGCACATTCAGTCTGCGCAGGGGACCTCGGTAGTTTGCAGAGACAAATGCACCTCTGTGTTGACCAAAAGCTGTTCTTCTCACTTGTGCCACAGCTCATCCACATTCACAGCCTCCTATTATAGCCTCATGTGACTGCCAGATGCGGCTGAGGCAGTCATACATACAAACAGGAAGGGCACCTGCTCTCTTCATTAGGAAGAGGAGAAGAATTGAGTTTGTTCCCTGGACTTATTATGAGTGCTCTGAGGGAGAGAGACAGGGTCTGGCTCTGCCTGGAGAAGACAGATCAGACCTTAGACTTACATAGTTTTTAGGCAATAATAGATAAAGGAGAAAATCTCCACTAGCTTATGAGACTAGAGAAGGCTAATGAGGGCATTGCAATTTAAAAAGTGAGAAAAATGTTGACAAATAGAGCAAAACTTAATGTTATATATTACATATGCGGAAGTAGTAATAATAATAGCAGGACTTCATTGTGGTTCACATTTATCATTTTCTGGTGCCTAGTATTTGCTGTCTTCCTAAAAATACCCTTCCTTCCTCAAGACAAACTGCTTCTCCCATTTTGTTAGAAAAATGGTATTCAGGGAATAATGCCCCTCATTCTGTAACATGGGTCCCCAATCCCCAGGCCATGGACTGATACCAGTCCGTGGATTAGGTACCAGGCCACGTAACAGGAGACGAGCAGCAGGCCAGCAAGCAAAGATTCAGCTGTATTTATAGCCGCTCCTCAGTGCTAGCATCACCACCTCAGCTCCACCTCAGGTCATCGGGCATTAGATTCTCATAGAAGCACCAGTTCCTGGAGCAAAAAGGTTGGGGACCGCTGCTCTACGAAAGCCAAAAAGATCCCTGGAGTTTATTCCATCAGATGCCAAGGCATAAAGCCAAGAGGTAGGCACAAGCCCTAAGCACATCCAATTGGAATGTCCCTTGACACTGTCATTTTTAGGCAGAGCAATGCAAGATGGAAGAAACATTTGGAGTTTAGTCATTTTTACTGTAGAACCTGAAATAGACTGTCAGAGGATTCTGGCTCCTTCTGGAGCTGTCTGTTCCCAGCCTGGTCCTTCAGCCTTCCCTTTGAACCAGCAAACTTCCCCCATGGCCTGCCAATCAATTTCCCTTTCACCAAGTTAGGCAGAGTCAGTTTCTGTTATTTATAACCAAAAAAAACCTCACTGAGCGTTACCTGCTCAAATTAGTACTGTCCTCTTCTTGGTGGACTGCTGGAAGGTCATACACAATCCAGTGGCGCTGTCATCACTCAGACAGTGCTGGGCTTCTTCACTTGAAATGGCCTTGGGGGGCTATTTTCATGCCACACAAGAACACGTGACCTTATAACTATGCCTCAATTTGGACCCAAAACAACATTACCAGTTCAATCAGCTGGTTATTCACGGGACTTGGCTACAATTGCCAAAAAGCCTTTTGACTGTTTCCAAAAATAAAATCCAGCTTTCAGGGTGAGGATCTGCTACCGTTGTGCTTATTCCAAATAATGTGGCATCAATTTCAAGAAAATTCTCCAGAGAGTTCCCAAAATCTCCGGAACAGTGGCAGTAGCCTTGGGATAAATACCTGGCATCTCTAGATGACTGCTCAGAAGGGGACAGATACTTGTTTGAATGGATATAGTCTGGTATATTTATCAACCAGGCCATCCCATAATCTAAAAGTCACATCCCATGGTGAAGACACGTTTCGAAGCCTAAAAGACTTTGCTTGAAAGACCCTTTGAGAAATTCCCTACATACAGCCTGCGAACACTCCCCCTCAAACTCCCCCTTTCCTCCCCAGACACAGCCAGGTAAGGATTTTTCCCTTCACACTGGAAGCAAGTGAGGTTTAACAGGCAGTAGCTATTGTCTGTTGTTCTTAAACAGGATGTGTGTCCTCTGCCCAGAGATGGGCTGCAAATCTAAACCAAGAGAAAACATAACATCTACTAGCAAACCCTGCCTTAGTGCCTTTTGTGTAGGCATCATTCTTCCTTGCTTTATGAGTTTCTCTTAGATTAGGGAAAGGTTTACCCTTACATTTCCCAAAATAAAAATATGTGTGTATGTGTTGTGTACACATATATTTGGATAACACTATGGGCCCCAAATTGACACATTAGAGTAGGTGGAACACACTCTCCCCCATCCCCACCCACACTTGGATTTGATCACCTTGGTTATGTCCATACTCAGTCAAAAAAAAAAAAAAAAGGAGTGGATAAATTTACTGTCATCCAGGCCCATGCCATTGCCAGGTCCAGGTCCATCTCGACAGCTGATGAGTCCCGTTTTTAGGCAGAGGACAGGAGAAATGTGGTTGTTCTTGCTGTCTCTTTTAATAGGGAAAAAAGAGTGCAGCTTTGAGAATTGACTTTGGTGTCTTGGTGTCTTGCAATTTCCATCTCTTTGTGATCAAAAGATCACAGCCCAACAAGGGGAGAGAGAAGAGAATCTCTACTTTTGGCAGGCTCTAAGACAGTCTTGGATTATTTATTTGTTCTGTAACTCATTTCTGTCAAACATTCTTTTTCTATCTCTTGTCATAAAAAATTGAAATGCTAGTTTCTCAGTGGATGCCTTGGCTTTAACTATCTGTCTGACCTTGGACAAATTATTTAACATTTCTGAACCTGTTTACTTGAGTGTAATCACAGTGCCTGACACCACATAGGTACTCTATAAGTATTTGTAGGTGAGTGAGAGTATTTCTAAGGTCCTTTCAGCTCTAACACTGTGATTTTCCTGGTAATTGAGTAGAGTCTAGTGATGGGCACCTCCATTGGTGGACAGCTCCATTACCCCTCAGCATATTTCATAGTCATTTGGCGTTTATTCTCAAAAGCATTGTTCTGCCATCCTTCTGAGCATGCTCAGTACCACACTAGGCATATAAAATTAATTTCAGGAGCCTAGAATTGAAGATCCACATGGTTTACCTGTAGAATTGCTATTGACCACCATTGCTAAATGCTTCTGGCTTTTGCTTGTCAAAATTTGTTTACTCATTTACTCTGTATATTTTAAAATCTTTTCATATACAATAGCTCCCCAACTTCCTTTCAACTCTTTTTAAATTTTATTTTATTATTAATTTCAAGTATATAGTACAGTGGTTAGACATTTGTATAGTTTATGAAATGATCCCCCAATTGCTCTTAGTTGTCTATTTCATATCATCCATTAACAGATAGGCAAGACCATAAACAGTTCAAATGTCAAGTCACTCTTCATATTCCTATTTTTCAGTTGAATAGAGCCTGAATTTGTACAAATCAGGTGTTTCGGTGGTTAATATTGCTGTTTTGTAAAGTTGATTTACAAAGGGTGTCCCCTAGAGGCTCACTCCTAATCTGAATTGTCAACTGGGACCGTTAGAGATTGATGATGGGGGATTATGATTGTCTATGTGTTGCACTTTCATCCAATTTTCTGATGCGTTTTGGTAATGATGTTGACAGTTGTGTGAAGATCTGCTACTGAAATTAAAGCAGCAGCAGCAGCATTTTTGAGCTTGATGATTAAATTTGATTAGATCAGAGTGGGTTTTACTTCTCCCTCAGAGTCAGCAGAGATTTACTGTCCACCAACTGATTTAACTTCATGCTAGAAGATGGCTAGTAACATAACTTACCATCAGAAAAAGAAATGTCAAGGAGCGTTGGAACGAAAACTCAACCCTGTTTGACTTTTGTGAGATGACCTTGAAGGGGCTGAAAATGTACACATGATCAAAGATTTCTGCCTGTAAAACATCATAGAGAAAATAAATGTTGACACGTGTTGGTGGACCTTTGTATTGATGAGCATCTTTCAACAGTAGCTATCATTTGAGTGATTCAGAGGCTTTCATGAAATCAGATAAGGTAAAAAAATAGGATTATAGGTTCTGGATTTTTCTTGCCACTGGCAAGAGGCAAAAATAACCATTCGTGAGTCTGAGTCTACATAACTTAAAGCAACAGTGAGATGCTAGGAGAAAGCTCAGGATCAGTCCTATGTAGGAATTTTCTATAAGGTAGTTTGTGTAATTTCACTCCATATATGAATTCTTTAAATAATCATAAACAATAATTCACAAAAGAAGAGATGCAATTGGACAATAGACAGGAAAATAGTATACGACCTCACTAAGAATTTTCAAGATGTGGATAAAATCAGACCCTAGTTTTCAGAAGCAAAACTGGCAAAAATGCAAGCAGATTATACTACTTAGTGTTGGCAAAGATGTAGAGAGGTGGATATTTTCAAAATGCTATTCATAAACTGGAGTTCAAAAAATCTGGAAAGAAATTTGTCAAAACATACTAAGCATTAAAAATACACAGACCCTTTAACTCTATAATTCTACTTCCATACCTCTGTCCTAGGGAAATAATCAGAGATATATGATCAAAATTTTATGTGCAAGGCTATTTGTTGTACCTTTTTATAATAGCAAAAAAGAAGAAGAAGGAGGAGGAGAAAGAGGAGGAAGAGGAGAAGGAGGAGGAGGAGGAGGAGGAGGAGGAGAAGAAGAAGAAGAAGCAGCAGCAGCAGCAGCAGCAGCAAATTTATTATCCCTTAATAACAAAATGATTAAGTAAATTATGGAATACCAACATGATGAAATATCATATTATCATTAAAAATTCTCTTCAAAGAATATTTAAGGACATAAGGGAAGTATTCATGATATCACAACTAAAGGAAAGAAGCATAACATAAAACTTCATATGGTATAGTCTTGACTTTGTATAACATTTAAATATGCACCCAAAAAGACTAGAAGGAAGTATACCCAAGTATGAACAGTTATTCCAGGTGGTTGATTTAGAGGTGATATTAATTTTCTTCTTTATGCTTTTCTGTATTTTTCCAATTTTGTAAAATTTATACAAAACACATTTTTTATAATCAGGAAAAACTTGTAATGGTCATAATCATAGCATCTATAGGGTCACCCAAGAATTTTTTTCAGCATTTCATATCCTCAAAATGAGAACAGGGAGAGCAATTATGTGTTTCTTGTCGCCTAATTTGGAAAATTTTAGTAGAAAGTCCATGAGTTCCAGATGCCTTCCTTGTTTTTTCAGTTGCTTGATGATTTTCTGCACCTTGTCAAGAATCAGAGGGATTCTGCAGATTCTTTTGTCTGATATTGCAGGATAGAGTTGAAAACATGTTCTTCAATAATTGTCTTAACTGAAAAGGTCTTTGAAATATTCTTTCCAGAGCTTAGTGACAGCTTCATTTTTATTTTATTCCATCCAGGAATAACAAGAGGGCCCGTGGCTACTCCATGTGCATGTGTGTATGTCTGACACTTACATCTACATGTGTTGTAAAATGTTGGAGGAATGCTGTATGTTTCTACGAGGTCATTTTTCCATCTCTTCTTTGTGCCAAATTTCTCTGAGCTTCTGCTCTGGTTTACAGATGTCTCTATTTATCTCCCTGAGTTGGTGTCAGTTTGCTGGAAATTAAAGAGCTTTCTACTTCCTGGCCGTGGTGTGGAAGGTCAGACTATATGATCTAAAGTGTCTTCCAACTCAAACCTGATTTGTTTTTATGACACTTGGAGTCAGTCGCTTCCTCTACCCCTTCATTTTTCTTAAGAAACTATGATGTTTTGTGGAAGTGAACCCCAGGACTTCCTCACAGATACTACTGATGGTGGATGAAAGCCTACCCATCGATTGGCAAGAATCGAACTCGGAGTGTAAAATATAGTATTATAGGCTTAGAAGCAAATTTTAGACATGGTCCCTGATTTAAAGGGGAGGCGAGGGACAATCATTTGCTTATAACTAAAATGGAAGTAAGTGTATTGCTAGATACAGAACCCACCTAATATGAGGGTGCAGGTGGCAAATAACATTTATTGTGCACTTACTGTGTGCCTGGTGTTGTACTGAGCACTTTATATAAATGTTCTCATGCATTCCTCAGCAATTAATCCTCTTAGATACTATTATTCCCTACCCGCCATTTTAAAGATGAGGAAATTAATGTTTAAAAAACTTTCCCAAAATTGGTTTAAGTTGCAAAGCTAGAATTCAATCTCAGAGCTCACACAGGACTTTGGCCGGTGTGTTCCCCATACTTGCTTAGAAGAATCACCCAAAGTGTCTGTTAGACAGCCCCAGGCCATGGGAGCTTCTCTAACAGGGTGGTCTGGGGAGGGACCTGGAAATTGGTAGTTTTAACAAGTGTCTCTGGTGATTTTTATCAAACAATACTACAGTGGTTCTTAGGTCTGGCTATGAGAATTATCTGGGGAGTTTATAAAAAACAATCCTGGTGTGAGGCTCCACCCCAAAACATTCAGATCTAATCAGACTGGGGTGGGACCCAGGCATCAGTACTTTAAAGCACTCCAGGTTATTCTAAAGTGCAGCCTGGGTTGAGAACCACTGTTCTGCTGCCTTGGCTGATTAAAATTAAATCAGCCTGACTCACTCTAAAAAAAACACTGGTAAAAGAAGAATCACTCAGTGCCAACCAACTGTCTCCACTTTCAGCCCAGCAATCAGAGGAAGTCATGTAAAGCCTGCAGTACGAAAAGGGAAATACCCAGCAGGGTGTGACATTGGTCCTTTGATCCATTTGCTCCCCAGCT
>CM053506.1:19397091-19425007 GCA_028627145.1 Eidolon dupreanum
CCGACCATAGTATCCCAGACGTCACAATTCAGCTCCTGTCAGGACGAGCAGGTTGCCAAAAGACTTCTAGAACCTGTCACAAAAGATGCCTTAGTGGAGGCTCCTCTATCAATCACCCCAGGTCCTCTTAGCTGTCAGGGGCCCACCTGGCCCAGCTGTTCAGAACTTACCCATATATTCCAGGCAAATCTAGTACTAATTTGGCAATAAACTGTAAATGAATACTAACTGCATAGAAATGCTCAGCAAATACTCCCACTTTCCCTGTGACATCCTGAAGGTCCAACAAAGACTCTTGAGTCACTCAGGGAATTATCTATTTCACACCTTTTGCTCAGATGATCCATAGGCCTAAATCAACAAAAATGACTGAGCTGACCTGTATTTGTCTACATTTTATTCAATTCAACAAATACTTATTGAGCTGTGTGAAGGAACCTTCCTAATGACTTGAGGAGAAACAAAGACTTATAAGGTGCAGTCCCTGTTGTCAAGAAGATTGTAATCTATTATAGCTGAGCCTGTAGACACATCCACAAATATCTGGCATACAAAACAGAATGTGATAAATTCTGGATTCAAGGCAGAAACAGAGTATGGTTTGGAGCTAGGTAGGAGAGCAGATGAATTCTAACTGGAGAAGTCTGGAAAGGTTTCATGGAACGGGTGGAAATGAATCTGGTCTGCCCGTGGGATAGACCAAATTTCAACCCGTGGACGAGAACTTTTAGTGAAACGAACAATAGCTTCCGTTTATTAAGCTCTTACTGTGTATCAGATGCTGTTCTAAGCGCTTTACATGTTTTAGCTCATTTGATCATGTCATTACCGTGTGAGGTGGGGACCTATACTATCATCCCCATATTACAGGTGAGACAGGTGAAGCCCAACCAGGTCAAATAGCCTGTCCTGGGCCAAACAGTATTGGAAGAGGCTAAGAGAAACTGGGATTTGAGCCTAGGCAGCCTGGGGCTAGTGGCCAGGCTGGTAACTACTGAACTCTGTTGCTTCTCTGTGCAAGACATTGGTTTTCTTTTTTATTACCCTCATTTTAAAATTGCTAATCAACTCTGTTGAGCTTTGTTAGAGCAGAGTAAGCACTGAGGACTTACTGAAGATGTTTGTTTACTCCCTTACCATGGGCTTTTGAGCCACCTAATCAGCGATGCCCGCCAGGAGAGCCAGCCAGCCGCTCAGCCCTCCTTTCTGAGCTCTGGAAAGCCAAGAAATGGGCTCTCAGGCCAGCCACTCCCCCACCCTGGAGAGTCTTTCCCGTCCTCAGAGGCCAGCTCAGCCCATCTCTCTTTAGGAATTTGACTCGGTGTCCATGGTCCCTGTAGGGTCCTAAGATGTAAGACATAGTTGGGGAAGGGGGGAACCACACCCCACGGAAATGATTCCTCTTTCTTCCATGGCTTCCCAGCTTGGAGCCATCCATAGCCCCAGGAGGCAGCAGCAAGCTGGTTCCTCACTGGATGGGTGCGGGAGCAAGCTCTGCCAGGTGTTCCCTGTTTCCTTCTCTGAGTGGAGGGCGGGGTGGGAGGAAGAGGCTCTTGGTGCAAGGAGAAAGTCGCATCTGCATGTGAGTTGGGGGCTCAGAAATCCCCCAGCCCTCCCTCCCGTGTGAGGCCATGCTGGCCTGGAAGAAGGGGCACCTTTCTATCATTCACACAAGGGTCCATTAGAGCTCCACAAAGGAGATGTGGCTGACAGGCTGAATAGAAATGGTGCCACCTGACAACCCGTGTCCTTCAGGAAGAAGAGATGGTTCAGTCCTGACCTGGATCAAAGTACCGACAGGGTTAATCCTCTTTCTCCTCTTTGATGCCAAGTGATGTTGAATCTTTCAGCTGCTTCTCTGGAAAAGGAAGAAAGAGAGGTCTGCAAGCTCCCCATCCCTACCCCTCCATGCCCCCCACAAGCTGACATTAGCTCATACTCAGGAGCTGAGAGGTCTGAAGTCTTTTGAACCTTCTTGCCAGGAGGCAGGTCAGGAACAGGAGGTGCCCCATCCCCCACCCTTCGATCTCCATCTCCAAGAGAGGAGTGAGGGCCAGTCAGCCAGTCCCCAGGTCCCTCTCTGTCCTGGGATTGGTCCAGGAGCATTTTGTGTTAAATGCCGACATATAAATTTGTAGACGTTCCATGTGAGCAAATTGGATTCTTTCACATGGCTCTTAAATGCTGCCATTTAGCCAGATTTAACAGGAGGCTTTGCCCCACTCCCCGCCTTCCCTTCCTGCCCTGACCCCTCCAGAGTCACCCAGAATTGATCCCAGGCCAGACTGCTGGAGACAGCCAGGGCCTCGTGCACAGTCCAGCCCTTCTCTGCCTGCTGCCCATGCATCCTCTTGGCTTCCTCCCCGCTGCTCTCTGCGTTCTCCCTCTCTCCTCTCCCCTGCCTCCCGCTCCCTTTCTCCCAACTCTCCCCACCCACCTTCCCTTCTTCCCTCCAGTCTCTCCCTCCTCCTGTCTGCGCCGTGGCAGCTGCTTCCAATGCAGCGAGATGCACCAATTCATTCAGCCTCACAGACTCTTTAAGGTCGTTACTAAATATATCAAGCAGAAGAAAAGGGTCTTTTTTCCTATCTCCAAGCAGGGAGCATAATGCCGGCCTTAGGATCTGAGCTGGTCTTCCCTGATCCCTCACAGAAGACAGTCAGTCCAGAATCGGCCTGATTACCAGATTCCCCCATCCCGTGCCTATGCAAGGGGGTGACCCCAAGAAGAAGGGCAGAGATGAAGTGGGGTGGGGTGCAGGGGATGCTGGGGTGATGCTGAGAATTACAGAAGTCCGTTTGATATCTTCAATAGTTAAACAGCTCTGGAGATCATTTCTACCAAAGCTATTTCTCCTTCTAGATTATTTTTCTTTATTTTTAAGGAGATGAGGAAATGTTGAAAGAGGCTGACTTGCCAGTCCAGGAAAAGGACTTACACTGGAATGCCCTAAGCAATGTTGTCTCTGAGATTTGTCTAGGTTGTAAGCAGATGACCTTGCTGCCTGAGCAGTATCCGGTGGTAAACCGCCAGACTTCAGTGTCGTGATTAAACGAAATGTACAATGAAGTTAGCATATATGTTACACATTAGGTTGCATGCCTGGCCAGCTCCCTCTTCCTGGGTCATGGTTTCTGTATTCCCATATCCGATCCTCCCTACTACACACAGACACCCCCTTCCTGGGAGTCTCTGAGACTTCTTCCCCTCCTAGTGTGTGTAGGCAGAGCAGTCTGAGTTATGATTTAAGAGAAACGCCTCGTTCCTCATACAAAAATATCTCCCGCACGCAGCACGCAGCTCCCATCGTTTAGAAATTCTTTAAGGGAAGATAAAAATATAAGTGGTGTTTTATCTTTAAATCAAAAGTGGATAAGGTCACTGGAGAGTGTGTAGGACATTCATTTTTAACTTTTTTTTTTTTTTTTTTGGTCGTGGGACCTTTTATAAGACAATGAAGCTATGGCTGTCTTCCCAATTCTGTCACAATCGCATAGTTTTTTGGGAGGTTTGTGAACACCTGTAGGGCCTGTCTTCAGACTCGCTGGACCCCCAAATAAGAACTACTGGGCCAAAGAAGGAAGGCTGAGGACACAGGGATTGCCACGACCGTCAAAAAAGAAGATGCAGTGACAGTGGTCAGGAAGGAGAATTTAAGTGAAGAACATTCTAGAAAAGTGAGGTATCCCTGAAACCACAGGCCAACAGGGGTTCAGGATGCAGGTAGTGGTGCCCATGAGATAGATGCTTCAGATTGCTCGGAGGACGGAAGGACTGAGAAGTGTTCATTAGAATGAGAACTTGGCAGGTTGTTGGCTGTGACCTTGGAGAAAAGTTTCAATCTGGAGAGGGCAAGAGCCACATGTTCAAGGTGTGGGCCATAGGCAAGATGGTGGCCAGAGGAAGTGCAGTCTCCCTCTTCAAACTCTTGAGCCAGAGGGGGAGAAGCAGCAACAGTACTTTGGAAACACAGAGAAGGAAACTATTCCTTTCTGAGTGGGGAGTAAACCTGAGGATGAGAGGAGAGATTTTTTTAGATGAGTTATTGGAAAATAAATAGAAACTTATCAGGCAGAAAAAGGGACCAGAGGAGGGCATCTCAGGCAGGGAGAAGAGCATTTTCACAGAGATGGAGGCATGAAAGACCTCGCAGTATTTGGAGATCCAGGAATAATGTGTTGGTGCTAGAGTATGTTTAGAGACGAGTAGGAGGGAGAAATCACTGAAAAGCAGGCAGGAGCCAGAGGGCACAGGGGCTGAGGAGTTTGTGCTTTATTCTGTCATGCAATGAACGGTCATTGAAGAGATATTTTTAACATACATTTTTGCCTTCTGATTCTAAAAGCAATACAAGCTTATTATAAAATTTCTTTAAAATATAGAAAAATATAAAGAAACACACATAATTACTGTTAACGTTTTGGCATATTACTTTTAGTCTTCTTCCCATACAGCATGTTTCATTAAATCTAAGACACCATCATTTAGGAGCACATCGTTACTTTAAGTGCCACTAAGAATGGGCCCTTATACTTGATACAGTGGTTCTTTTCAGAGAGGGTGAGATGTATTCCATTTCAGAGAGATTAAAATGAGGGGGTGGGGGAAGAATCTGTGCATTGTAATCATTAAAATAAAACTATGTTTTTTTTTCAAAATTAAGTTCTCATTGTATTTCAAATTTTGTATCCAGCTTCTTCATTCAGAATTATATCACAAGAATTCTCCAGGTTATAAAAATATTAGTAAAAATGATTTTTAATAGCTGCATAATATTCCAGTACATGGGTATTCCACAATTTATACAGCCATTCCCCTATCAATAGGTATTATAATGATTTTTTTACTGTTATATATAATACCTCAGTGAAAAATGATGTGCATAAGTATTTTACATTTTGTTTTTTGTTTTCAATATTTTTCTCAGAGAAATGTACACCACGAGCTAAACATTGATATGGTATAATAAGGCTTATCTTTGACAAACATATGTTACACTTTCTGCCTCTCCAAGGGATATAAATATATTTGGTGAATTTAGCTGCAGCTCTATGTTCAATTCTGTAGCTTTGTTTTTCTAATTGTGGTAAAATACATATAACATAAACTTACCATCTTATCCATTTTTAAGCATACAGTTCAGTGATATTCAAACATTCACACTGTTGTGCTACCATCACCACTGAACTCTTTTCATCTTGCAGAACTAAAACACTATCTACCAAACCGTAGTTTCCCATTTCCCTGTCCCCCAGCCCTTGGCAACCACCATTCTACTTTCTGTCTCTATAAATTTGACTACTCTAGGTACCTCATATAAGGGAATCATGCAATATTTGTCCTTTTGCGACTAGCTTATTTCACTCAACATAATGTCTTCAAGGTTCTTCTATGATGTAGCATGTGTCGGAATTGCCTTCCTTTTTAAGGCTGAATAACATGCCATTGTATGAATAGACCACATTCTGTTTTTCCATTCTTCCGTCAGTGTGCATAAGCTTTTATCTGAATTTTGGACTCTCTCTAGAATAAATTTCTAGTCTTCGATCAGAAGATATGAAAAAAAAAAAACTTTTTTTAACTCTTGATACATAAGTGAAATTACTTTCCAAAAACTTTATACAAATTTATACTCCCTCTATTGGTGTATAAGCATGCATGTAAGCATTGGATATAGTTATTTGGTTTATTTTTGATACTAAAAAAAAGTAACGTCATTGTTTTAATATGGATTTCTTGGAACATTCCTAATGAAGATGGACTTTTTCTTACATCTTCATTAGCCGGCTGTGTTCCCTCTTCATTAATTGTATTTCTTTGTCCTTTGATCATATTCCTATTAATGATGTAGTGCTTTACTTATTACTTTATAGGTACTCCTAATAGATTAATGATTCAAACAGTCGCCAGTATTTTTGGAGAGCCTCCTGTCTTACGTTAGGCACTAGGCATTAGTGGTAATGCTGTGAACCATCAAACAAGAACCCCTGCCCTCATGGAGGTGACATCCTAGTGCGGGAGTGAGACATTAAACAAGATAATAAGCCAACAATGGTGTAAGTGCTAAGGAAGAAAAAGAAATTGGGGAAGAGAGGTGAAGTGTTGGGGCTGGGTGTCAGGGAAGCCTCACCCAGGAGTCTACGCCCAGCCCTGAGGGAGGTGAGGGGAGAGCCCGTGGGCATCAGGCAAAGGGACCAGCCCAACGCAAAGACACTGAGGCAGGAACACAGGGGCCATGGGCTGGCTGGCACAGAGTGTGGAATGGGAGAGCAGTGAGAAATCAGGTCTGCGTATGGCCAGAGCAACAGATCATGCCCGCCCTCAGGGCCGCTGCTTCTCCCTCTTAATGAGAAGAAGGCAAATAGGAGATGGATTTTGAGCAGAGGGGTGATGTGATGTGACCTACACTTTAAAGGATAGCTGTATTTTCATGTCAAGAATAGACTGAAGGAAGGAAAGGAGGGAAGCCAAAAGAACTGTTGGGAAGTTCTTACATTAAGCCAGATGAAAGATGATGGGGGTTAGACCAGAGGTTAGCAGAAGTGTGAGAAATTGCCAGAATCCATATATATTTTAAGATACAGACAATAGGATTTGCTAATGAATTGGAGGTAGCATGTAAGAGGAATCAAGTAAGACTTCAAGCTTTAGGCCTGAGCACCTGGAGGTCAGACGTTGAGAAAGGAAAGACAGCAGGAGTGGATCTAGAGGGGTGATCGGGAGCTCTGTTTTTGACAGGTAACATTTGAAATGTCTATTAAACATTCAAGAGCAATGTCGAATAGGCAGTTGGATATATGAGTCTGGAGTTCAAGGAAGAGATCCAGGATAAAGATGATATAAATTTGGAAGTTGTCAGCGTATAGATGGTATTTAAAGCCCTGACACTGTGTGAGGTCGCCAAGGAACGGGAAATGGATGGAGGAGAGACAAGCAGCCAGGTTACTGTGCCTGCTGCTTTCAACATCAGGAGAGATTTGTACCCTTCAGCATGGTTTTGGTACCTCAAGGGTTACAAGGCTGGGAGTGGGCAGGGGTGGGGATGAAGACGTGATCACATCTGTGTTTCAGATCAGTGGCTCTGTAGAGTCACCAGCGGTTTATCCCATCTCTCCTGAGCGTGGAGAGAATCTGAGAGCTTCCCCATCAGAGGTCCCCAGCAGGCAATGGTTAATGTCTGAGATTTCCATGGTTACTTTTGACCAAAGATCAGCTAACTCTTTAATCTCAAGAGCCATCATCAACAGGGCGAATCATATTGACAGCCCTTTGATACTGACACAGGAAAATGTAGGCTTAGGAGAAAGGAGGAAAAAGAGAAAGGAAGGGCAAGGGGCCCAAAGGGAGGCAGGCTTCGGGCTGGGATGGCAGCAATGTCGCTTTCCACCAGCTCCTTCTCTGTGCAGTGATTCTTAAGGGGCTGGGAAGGGGAGGGCCGTTGAAACACCTGCAGAGCTTTATCAGTCTATTTTTCTCTGGTTCCCAAGCCCCTGATCCCAGAAGATTCTAGAACACTCTCCTGCCCCAATATGAACCTCTCCTCATCCCCAGTGGAGTAGAAACCTCTCTTTCAGTGGTGAATATACTCTCATATTAGAGCTGGGATGAGGCTTGGCCAAAAGGACACCTTACAGATATGTGATTCCTTCCCTGTGTGGTTCAGGGACCCATCAGTATTGAGAAGAGTGACCATATAATCCATCATCCAAACTAGGTCACTTTTGACGTGGAAGGAAGGGGGACCTACTAATAATTACCCAGAACAACAGCATAACCTGGAACTGTCCTGGGCAAACTCTGGAATTACAACCGCTGGTGTAGCTCCAAATGTGTTTAAGAAATCCTGGTATCAGGATCGTTTTAGAAATAAATCTCTGAACTCATCTCCAGATGTACCGGTTCAAAACCTGTGGGAGGGGACCCACCCTTGGTGGACAAAATCTGTCTTTATCCCTTCATCGCCTTTCTTTTCTCTAGCGGCAATTTATGGTCTTTTGGACAAGCTTTAGCAGGAAGGAAGAATTGCTAGTTGAAGAAGGGTTCCTCTTTCCTGCAGTGAGATGGCCATTCTCTTTCTAACTCACCCAATGACTGGGGCAGCGTCGTCTTCCTGAGAAATTCAGCCCTCTCTGTATGTTCAGGACGGTCAGTTCCTTGTGTCTTTCTCTTGGACTCTGGGCTACCACATTTTCCCTGACTAGGTCCTGGTCGATGTAATAAAACATAAAGAATTGTCCCTCTGTGTACACTCAAGACTCTTAAAGGGACAGCAGGGTTAATTCCTTAGATGTCAATCCCCTGGCATGTGTCCCTCCCATAAGCCAGCATCACTCCCTTTCATAATCCATTCTGGCTGTCATCTATGAATTTAAAACCTCTTTGAGTTTCATTTATATTTTAAGATTGTTTTCTCTTCTTTGGATTACAAATGCCATAAATTTCCTACCTGTTGAACAGTGCTTCCTTTATTTGTTCTAAATGCCAGCTCTTTCTCCTTGCTCGGATCTTAGACTTCTGGAAGCTAGAAAACAATAAATCTGTCTGGGAAGCCATATATACCCTTTCCTTATATGGCACTTCTGTTTCAACAATCATAGGGCTGGAAGGGACCTTGAACATAATGAAATTGAACTAACTTTTCCAATTCTATCCATCAGATCTCCCCAGGAAATTTCTTATAGCTTTCTAGTTTGCTTGAATACATACAGTAATGTATGTATTCACACTACCTCCAGACGCAATTAGCTCCAGCTTTACAGAATATTTTACCAATGATGGTTTTTACCCCAAATTTATTGTTCTATAATTGACATGTTTCACTGTGTAATTTTAAGCTATACAATGTGATGATTTGACATGTGTCTATATTGTGAAATGATTACCACAATAAGGTTAGTTAACACATCCATCCCCTCACAGAATTTTTGCTGTTGTTGCTTAAAAATCAGCTTTCCCTAGGATAGAATGATTCATGTTGAGTTGGAGACATCAGTGTGAACTCATGTTTAGCTTAATATAGATACAGATGATTACATACAGAAATATTTATAGGTATGTGTATATATACATGAGTTAGTATACTTCCTCTGTCATCTGAAAGGGCCTACAAGCAGTGGACTCTCCAGTAGCAACAAGCATACCTAGCCCCCAGATCTTGGTTTCTAAAACCATTCTCCAATAAAGGAAACCAGGGCTTCCTAGAGAAATGGCAGGAAATATACAAGAGGAACTTGGAACATCTGGTAGTGCTAGAATGTAAGGAAGTGATCAGAAAATCCACCATGATGGGGTATGTCACAAAGTCCAGGAGCCACTGAAAGAGCTCCCAGTGGCCAAAGCTGGAGCAATTTGAACAAAAACATAAAGTAGCATTGGATTATATCCCAAAGTAAAAAATAAGTAATGGTGAATCTATATAATATAAATAAATGATTGAGCAAATACATAAATAAGGGGGAGTACACAAGTCTCCCATGTTCAGGAATTCCAAACAATGTATGTAGATACTCCATCCTCAAGTAGGTAAAGCATAACTCTCTATTCCTTAAGTGTGAACACTATTTAGTGACCACCTTCCAAAGGCTGCAGTATGGAAGGAGGGGAAGAGCAACTTTGCCAAGAAAACTGACAAACACTACCTCAGCCAGGTGATCAAGGTCAACACCAGCAGGGACAAGTCATATTGACAGTGCATACCCTTGATGTGATGGGATGAAAATGGCACTTTATCTCTGGTCTTCCTTCCAAAAACCAATAACCCCAGTCTAACCATGAGAAAAACATCAGGAAAATCCCAGGTGAGGGACATTCAACAAAATACCTGACCAATACCTTTCAAAACTATCCAAATAATCAAAACTAAGGAAAGTGAGAGATTGTCACAGTCGAGAAGAGCCTCATGACAACTGAATGTAATGTGTTATCCCGAATAGGGTCTGAAATAGAAGAGGAAACAGTGAAAACTGAGGAAATCTGAATAAAGTATGAGCTTTAGTTGAAAATGTATTGATATTGATTCATTATTTGTAACAAATGTAACATATTAATGTAGAATGTTAATGATAGAGGGAATTGAGTGTGGGATATATGAGAACTCTCTGTACTCTATTTGTAATTTTTCGTAAAGCTAAAACTATCTCAAAGTAAAAAGTTTACTTTAAAAAGAAAGTCAGCCTTCCCTGCCTACCTACTCACCTTGGCTCTGTCATTGGCCCGAATCCATTCTCCAGCACAGCCATCATACTCACCTCTCTCCCCGCCCCCTCTGTCTTCTCTTTTCCCACTCAGATATCTTCATTTCCTTCATCAGAGTCTCTAAGTCCAGGTTTCAATTTCTCTCACTGACTAGATCACCTTTCTCCAGAAAGCTCAGTTAGACAGTTACCTCCCAGTTCATTGACTTGCCCCGAACTGAACACAGCACTCTGAGCGTGGACGCACAGCCCAAAGAAGAGCAGAGCTCTGTCACCTCCTTCAGTTTGTCCACTGTATCTCTATCAGTATAGCACACAGTGACTTTAGAGGTTTGTATTTTGGGAGGCAGACACCCTACATTAATATCTCCAACTCAACTACCCATTTTCAAATACAGCTTCACTACAATCAACATCAGGAATAACTTTCTGCAAAGTTGATGCTTACCAAAAAAAAAAAAAAAAAAAAAAAAAAAAACTGGGGGTAGGGGGATTGCCCCTGGAGGAGGTAGTGAATTCTCCATCAATGGGAGCATTCAAATACACTGGGCAGCTAGCTACAAAGAAAGGGGAAATTTGGTGGGTGGAAATGAAGAAGGAAGTTCATCTTATAACTTTTACAGTCCCCTGGACAAATTACTTAACTTCATTTGCCTCAGTTTCCTCATCTTAAAAATGAGGATAACAATGGAAACTACCTCATAGGGTGTTGAGAATTAAATCAATTAACATGTGTAAAGGCACTTAGAACAGTTTCTGGCACACAATATCATAGAAATATTTGCAATTACTTTAAGTTACTATTTAATATTTGTTTTGAGGGTGGAAACAGTCCAAGTATAAGACTTGCCAGCAGCCCCTGTAAATCACTCCTAAATCACAGATCCCTCTGGATTTTGACTTGCTCCCCAGCTTTACGTCATCTGCCCATCAATGTCCCCTTCCAGTCCATCTGTGTGCATGTTAAATAGAAGGAGATGGAGGGCAGAGCCCCGCTGTGAGAGCAATAGGGTGATAAGGCTGTATCTCCTCCGAGCCGGCTGGTATTGCGCCAAGCAGAATGAAATACTCTCCATCTGAGTGTGAGATCGGTCTTACTGCAAATCATGACAAGCGCCTTACACATGCTAATGACCAACTTCCTTTGGCTTTAAAGACCAGTCATTTCAGGAACATCAGGAAAAATGATGGGCTCAGTAGCTATTGAGAAAGAAGTTAGAGGTGCTGGCATCTGAACTTAATTAGACTCCTGTGCTCTTTATAAGGCCTGATAAGGTCAGGCAAATACATTCAGCGTTAATAACATTATCGGCACTGCGTGGTTGGCAAGGCTTGCCAAAGTCGATGCGTCAAGTTTTTGTGGCTCGAAACATGTGTCTTCTATTCACACTCAGGCTTGTTTCTTATGTGCCGACAGCTGGCGCCACATCTGGAAAGCTGGTCTTTGCCGTGGTTTGTTTCCTGCTATGAGTGTTTTATGGGACAACCCACCCCATCTCAATCCTTTAAAGAGAAAAAGGCTCATTCATTTATCCTCTGATGGCCTGTCAGGCAGCAGCCCTGTGCATTTGCTGCAGGGAACCCATGTGGACAAGAGGAGCTCACACTCCAGAGCAGTGGGCCTCAGATATCACTATGCAGAATAACCCTGGGGGAGTAGGGCGCTTAGGAAAGAGGTATTCCCAGACTGTCCTCCAGGCCCACTGTGTTAGAATTGGTTGGGTGGGGTGTGTATGTGGCCTAGGGCTCTACATTCTCAAATGCTTCCCGGTGATTCTGATGCAGGTGATCTGAGGACTACATACACTTCAGGAAATATTCATTGCTGGATTTTTAGGCCTCCAAAAGCTACCTATTATAATTCACTGGGTCATTGGTATAATTAGCAAGTAGCTCGTCTGTTTTGAAAGAAGATCAGGTGAGCCTTCACAGACGCGTACAGCATAAGCCAGAGCCTTGAGAGAGTGTGTAAGTGGGAAGAGTCTAAAATGGCCATTGAGATCTGATTTTGAAAAAATACATTTAAAGCATGAGCCTTAGAGACAAGCAAACCTAGATTGAACTCCAGCTCATCACTTGGTGCCTGTAAGTCCTTAGGCAAGTTACATAACCTCTCTGAGCCTCACTTTCCTCATCTGTAAAGGGCACTTATCCACCTCTCTGAGGGTTGACAGGTTAAAAAAGAATAAATATCATAATACAGAGTATTTTGCAAATTGTAAATAGATGGCTCCACAAACGATAAATACTAATAAAAATAGTACTAACAAGAAATAATCAAATAAATATTAATAAATCTTACTGAGGAGTTTCTAGGTTATTTTGTATAGGCCATGAGTAGCCAACAAAGTTTTAAAAGCAGAGGTCATATTTCATTTAGTCAGCAGTAAATATTTATTGTGCACCTACTATGTGCCAGGCTGTGCTAGGCACTGAAGCGAATGAGGTTTGTGTTTTAAAAGGTGACTCAGGTGGCAAGGTGAGGGATGGATTGGAGGCAGGATACCATTAAAACGTGTTGCAAATAGTCCAAGTGAGTCAGTGGTTCTCAAACTGAACACGCATTAGAATCACCTGGAGTCCTCAGAATTCTGATGTGAAAAGTCTGGGGTGAGATCTGAGAAATTTTAAACCAGTCCCCAAATGGTGCCGATGCTGCTGGTCAGGGGACCACACACTTGGAGAACCGCGTGTCCAGGCAAAAGAAGAGGAAGTGAAAACATGAAAAAGACACAGGCACAGACGTGGGTGGGGCAGGGGGTGGGGTGGGGAAGGGCTGGTTCTAGGCAAGGTTTAGAGCTGGAATGGACAGGGCTCCAGGGATGCTGAGGCTGAGCCGCCTCTAAGTCTAGCCTCAGGCTTTGCTCGTCCCTGGATTTTTCACTCACCCTTGGGGTCCTGCCCACCCACCAGCTTCAGGGGCCAGGAGGAGCTGCTGCAGGGTGAGTCCAGCTGTACCTTTGGAACCCTCAGGCCTGTTGTCCAAGTGGGATTTCCACTATCTCCGTGTATGTTCAGAGAAGAGCCTTTTTTTTTCTTTTCTATTCCTCCTGGGACATTGATGCCGCAGAGATGCGAGGGTACCGTTCCGCAAGATTGCTCAAGGTGTGTATTGAATTTTGGTCCCAGATCATTTAATGCGTGGCGGCAGAGGGAGTGGATGTTGTTTGGATTCATGTGAAACTCTCCACCTTTTCTATTTGCTGTACTGAAAGACCTCAGAGCCATGCTCAGCAGCCGGCCCCTGAGTTCCCCGCCTGTGAGAAACTGGGGGCACCAGGAACTCCCGGTCCCCATGGTATTGCCAAAGCTCCTGGTGAAACCCAGTGGAAAATTGGAACGTTTGTGCAGGTCTTCAGAGCATCTGTTTCATTTAAAGCTCTCCACAACCCGAGCTGTTACTGAATTAAACATCAAAACAAACAACAATCAATAGCCTAATAATATTATGTTCTGAAATGTGTTCTTTAATAATGACTGTGAAGATCTTTGAGGGTGGAATGAGTCTGCGTGCACATTGAACGGCGATCTGCATTCATTCCTTTCCAGGTGTTAGTTTTGAAAAATGGTTCTGAGTGTTTCTTACTGATGCAGAGTGTCCTGTTTTCTGTGGATCAGAGACTTCTCTTAGGTAGCTGGCTGTGACCCAACCCTCCTGGTCTTGTACAGGAAGGCTGCTTCTGATCTTGTCCGCCTCTCTCCTTTCTCCTACCTGGGGTGTTGACTAGGAAATTAGACGAGCCCCACCCTTTGTGTAGGATCTTGTGTGCTAAAAAAGACACCACCAACAAGGGAAGACACAAAGAAGATACAAGCACTAAGTACATATGAAAATTAAGCACTTGCCATTAAAATTAGATGCAAGCCTGGAGTAGGTGCTCATAGCAGGGCAAGTCAGGAAATCAATGCAAGTGAGCATTGGGGTAGTGGAGTCATAATTCTCTTCCTTGGCCATCACCACCCTAAGGGGAGGGAGAACTAAGAGAGTGTGCATATTGGCTTTTGGGTTTAGGATTGTAAGGCCCTAGAGAAGTTGATTATTTCTGCATGATTCTATATATACTTGGTCTACTCCCTAAACACATACTCAGTCCCTCCCCTCCTTTCCCTTTAACCCCAGATCCAGACTAATAACCTTTTTTTTATATTATTGAAACAATTTTCATTATATTTTGAAAAAAAATTTTATCGAAGAATTTTAAACACAAACAAAAGTAGGCAGAATAGTATAATGACTCCCCTGTAATTTTAGTGGGTTTTAATGACTGCTTTTCCTAATTATCGATGTCCTAGAGTGAAGTATTGTTATATTTCTTCTCTGAAATAACAAAGGATGAGAAATATAATAGGTTGTTGATGGGAGGGGTCATAGACTATAATGTTCAAGTGATAGAAAAAAGAGAGAACGTAAAACTTCCGACTTCTATCTTCTTCACAAGAAGCCTTAAAACTTGAACAGGTAGAACTGATAATCTACTAAGAGAATTGCAGCCTAAGGCAGGTGGGGTGCAAATCTGATCATCTGACATTAAATCACAAAACAAGATGCATCGCAGGGGCTGGGAAACCTGCAGTCGAAGGAAAGAACAGTCAAATTGTTTCAAACAGGGAAAATTTTTTAAAAGAGTGCATCTGTCAATTAAAGAACAGTAAGTTTGAACAAATGGCTTATAAATTTTTAGGACACAGTGTGTGATCACTAGGAGCTAGCATTGGCTGCCTAAGAATAATTCATGTACAGTTAACCTTGTTTCCTTGCAAGGAGGCGTTTGGCTCGTGGATTGGCAGAATGCTGTAGACATAGTTTATTTTTATTTTAGTGAAGCAGTTAACATCCTCCCCACATATTATTGTAGCTATTATGTTGATCCATAAGCCAGATGATTAGTCTCTTAGCAGGATGTCATCCTGAAAGTTGATTCAAGAGCCTGAAGGAAGGTTTTAAGTGCTTGGGGCTCTGTCCTGGGTCCTGACTTGATGAACCTGTTTTTTATCAACAACTTGGTTAAAGATACAGAAAGCATGCTAATCAGAATTATAAGTGGCAAACTAAGACCAGAGGTGAAAGAATAATGATTCAGCGTTTGAAGAGGAAAAAATTTATTATGTAAGCAGTTACTTTATCTTATATACACACTTGTGTGTACAGATATGTGTGTGCAAGTGCTCCTCATTTTCCAAGTGGGTACTTGGTTTGACTTGGAGGACACTAGGGTTGGTATGCTGAGCTCTCCTTCCTGTAAAGAAAGATACAAAAATGTAATGCTGCTTGCAATAATAGCTGTAATTTATTGAACGTCTACTATGGGCCAAACAATGAAGCAGGCTGTGTAGAAAAGAGTTAACATAGCAGGCCTAAGACTGTCATCCTTAGTAAACCCTGCTTACGAGGTTGGTCTTTGGCCGGCATATAGGAATTTGGATTTAGGGAGCATTCCTACTATCCCCTGGATGAATAAGAGTGGCTCACTGTGCCTAAACTATCTATACAAACTATGATTTATGCTGAACACCTGCTTTCCTTTTGGGAGTCTGGAATATTGGTATAAGCTAGGCAGAGGGTGCCTACGTGACCAGCCTCCAGTAAAAACCTGGGTGCTGAGTCTCTAATGAGCTTCCCTAGTAGACAACATTTCACACATGTTGTCACAGCCTATTGCTGGGGGAATTAAGCACGTTCTGTGTGATTCTACTGGGAGAGGACTCTTGGAAGCTTGTTCCTCTAGACTTCACTCAGTGCACCTTTTCCCTTTGCTTATTTTGCGTTGAATCCCTTCACCATAATGAATCTTAACTGTGAGTACTATACCCTGAGTTCTGAAGCTTCTCCTAGAGAATCATTGAACTAAGGGTGGTCTTGGGGACTGCTGATCCACAGGCTTGATGCTTATTACATCATGTAATTTTCACAGCAATCCTGCACTTGCTGCTGGTAACTTGCATATCCTGGGCTGAACGCAGGTCTAGCTCCCAGGCTCGCTTGAACGATGGAATCAGAGTAACCTGATGCACTTTTATACTCGTTGCTAACATAGGCTCTGAGACTTGAGTGGAGAGTCCAGCTGTTCCTGGATTTCCAGACAGTCTCCTAGTCTCATCTTATTGTCTTCTGGGGTGAGAATAAACCACTGAACAGCCACCTTGAAGCATCAGGGGCAGGAGTGGTCCCTATTTTTTCGGGTCCATGAAATTGGTTCCTGTTAGTTTCATCCCTATGGATTCTCTCTGCCTCTCTTCTTTGTTATCTGGTCCCTGGGAGACCAGTTGGTTATATTTTCTGGCAAAGAATATGCGGGTGTGAGTGCCAACCAGGGGTTAGAGTCTAATATTGGCTGTAGCCTTGCCCCATTAGGTGGCTACAAGTCAGTCATTTCTTCTTTTTCCTATCAGATAAAAAAGGGATATGCTTCAAACCCATAAAATGTACGAGCAAGAATGAACTCTAATGTAAGCTATGGACTTTGGGTGATAATAATGTGCCAATGTAGGTTCATCGATTATAACAGATGCACCACTGTGATCCAGGATGTCGATAGGGAGGTTTGGCTTGGGGGGAACTGGGGGTACATGGGAACTCTTTGTATTTTCTGCTCAATTTTGCTATGAATCTAAAATGGCTCTGAAAAAAATAAAATTTGTTAATTAAAACAAAAGGACATGCTCTAGCTCTCCAAGTGTGGTTTAGGATATGGATTAGGGCAGCAAGCAAGAAATCACTGCTTTCTTAAAAGAGTGACTAATTCTACTGCCCCTCACTGCTATCTCCAATAAATGCACTGAAATATTTTTGAGAAAGAAGAAATCATCCCCTTTCTTTTGCCAACTGTCATGTGATGTGCCCATCCTCTATCCTACCCCAAGAAGACACAAAATGCCCAGTTCTCTGTCTTTAAATCACATCCTTCACCTAAGGTGCCCTAGGCTGAGGTGTATCATGGAATTACCCTTTTTATGAATATCCTGTTTCCAGTAGCCCCCACTTGTCTGCTAGGGCTGCCAAAGGATACTTGCAGGGGCTAGAGGAGGCAAAGAAGGAAGAGACTCCCCGCTATGCAGCCCTGGGGGTGGTATAGGAATGAGAGAGAGGAGGACCTCATAGGGCCTGTCCCCCAAATTCAGACCCACTTCTGACTGACACAGGAAGTGGCAAAAGCTTATGATGTGTGTTAATAAATGTTATTAATAAACGTTATTATTTCTAAGTCCTCCCCTCCACCTCCTCCTCCATCCCCCTGTGGAGTGTGTCTTTAACTTCTCGTACACTTTAAATCCAATATCCTGGGTGTGGAGAGTCCATCACACTCTAATTTAATAGATACAGTCAGGACAAGGAGACAGCCCCACTGCATCAAAAATGTGCTGCCTTCAAAAGACTGAGTGCAGAGGAACAGCCAGGTGAAAGGCAAGAAGAAAACTGTGTAAGAACATGAGCTCTAGGATCCTGCGGGCCTGGATTCGAATTGGCTTCTGTTGCATTCTGGCTGTGTATCCTCGGACAAGTAGCCTAACCTTGCTGAGCCTTAGTTTCCTCATTAGTAAAATGGGGCTAATAATAGTTTCTACCTTATAAAGTTGTTGTGAAGATTCAATGAGATCGTTAATGTGCATATTACTCATCAATAAGCATGCAGTGAATATCAGCTGCTGCCTCTATTATTGACAGATATCACTGATGCTGTTAGAAATAAGCCCACTTCCCCAGGGCCACAGTAAAAATTCACTCCTTGTATTATCACTCACTCCCTTTTCCCCACCCCTCTTCCATGCCTCAATTCTGTTACCTCTCATTCTAAATGTCCACCATAGTCCTCTGCAGAAGGCCCACCAATGCCAGACACACTCTTGTGCCAGAATCTTTTTGGAGCATTTCCTTCTGCTCAGAGTGGTGCCTCTTTTCTTAAAATGAGCACCCTGCTTTTTGGAACACACTTTCCAGAAAGTTCTTCCCATCCCTGACACCATCATCTGAAAGCGTATCTGTCACCCTGGCATACCTCTATGCCTTGAGAGAAATGGTTAGGTCTGTGTTAGTATCTGTTCCTTTTGAGAGCCTGTAGTTCTGTGATTTATAGGAGAATCTGGCCCAAAGCAAATTTTTGTTAGTTTGGGTTGTGTTGACAGTGGCGGTGTTTTCTTGTTTGTTTTGCTTTGCTTAACTACCACCGTTACTGAATAGAACATTTGTTTCTAATGATCTGGATGAGATCCTGTCCAAAACAAGATACGCAAGAGCAGGCAGTGTGACTGCTTTCTCGAGAACCCTGGTCCTGGAGTGGGGCCCTGTGCTGGATTGAGAGCACAGCCTCCAGGAACTGCCACAGACCCAGTCCGCACCACGCACTGCGACTTCACAACTAAGTGACCTTCAGGGAGCCACTTGACCTCCTGCGCCTCATCTGTTAAAAAGGATAATAGGTTAATTTGGGGAACATGAGAACATGCAGATAAAGTCCTTAGTCCAGTGCCTGGCAGGTGGTAAGTAGTCAATAAATGGTAAGCTCTCATTATGACACATTCTAAAATCCAGTCAGAACCTATGCTTCAAGCAGCTGTTTTGGAATATGTTGAAGAGGTTGGTCAGTCAGCCTGCTTCCTGGAACTCACATTTGTCTGGAAGCAAAGGTAATCGTAAGCTCTTCATTCGTTCGGAAGCAAAGGTAATCGTAAGCCCTTCATAGAGGCAGATAAGCATCCCTTTGCCACTTATGTAGCACCTTACAATGAGTTATGCTTGGACACTGAGGCAGCAGTTGCTTACTACAAGGTCATCTGGAACCCCACAGATGTCAGTAAATAAACCTCTACAATTGTCAAAGATGTCAAGAAAGACCCACACCTCCCTCCAGGCCAGCCTTTACAAGTTTGTTATCATAGCCTCTTTGGGGACTCCTGTCTGAGGCAATGACTGTACCTCGAATTCATCACCATGCATGTGACTCAGACCCTTCGGGCATAGTGTGAATGACAGTGCCCTCTTACATGAGCCAGGAAGAGTGACATTGCATGTCACTGCCCTGGGCTGATGCCATCCCCTCCTCTTAAAGCTCTAGTGAAAACAAACAAACAAACAAACAAAAACAACAACAACAAAAAAACAGCTGTACCTACCTATTCTGGATAAAAATTTTCACTTTCAGGAGGTACCAGACTGAATATCAAGGGAACTGATCAATAGAGAAATGCACAAGTGAGTGAAGATAACAATGAAGATAGTAACTATTCTTTATTGAGCACTTTTTAAGCATTATAGGTGCATTATCTCATTCAATTCTCACGGCAACCCACTGAAGTTGGTACTGTTTTCATTTCCATTGCACAGATGAGAAACATGATGCTCAGAGAGGTTAGGTAACTTTCCCAGGGACACAGACCAAGGACAAGATAAAGAGGAGATTTGAGCCCAAGTGTGTCTGCCTCCAGAGGTGGAGCACCTGAACCTGGGCCCCTGCTCAAACAATACAAGGCTGTGAAGTTCAGGGCTGTGGTTTGCAAACTTTTTCTGTGTTACCTTTTGGAAGAGAAGGAGAATCTTATGCAACCTCCTAACATCTAAATCAGATCAGGGTGGAAGTGCTGTGGTTGAAAGTTAGGGGCTCAGAGCCATTTTTCTGTCCTCTTCCCTTAGGGGCCCTGAGGACTTTTGGGCCCCAAGGACACAAACCAAAACCTCAGGTGAAGCTGAAGGAAAATGGACTCCAGAGCTTCTGTTCTTTATGATGAGAAATATAAATATTGGCCATACAGGGTTGTTAGGAAGATTCAATGAGCATGTGAAGCACCTAGTATACTCTCCAGCTACTATTATTATGATCTTAACTGACATGTCTTATGGGAAAATAAGAGTTAATTCAAAAGGGTCTATAGTAGGTTGAATGGTGCCTCTCACCTAAAGATATATCCATGCCCTAATCCCTATATGCTGTGAACATTACCTTATATGGCAAAAGATGTGATTAAGTCAAAGATCTTCAGAAGAGCTTATCCTGGATTATCCAGGTGGGCCCTAAATGCAATCACATATTTCTTTACGGTGAGAGGAGAGAGAGTTTTGAGAGAGGAGGAGGCAGTGTGACCACAGAGGCAAATGTTGGAGTGAGGCTGCCACAAACCAAGCAATACCTGCAGCCACGAGAAGCTGGGAGAGGCAAGGAAGATGTTCTCTCCTAGAACATCTGGAAGGAATGAGGCCCTGACCATGCTGTGATTTGGAACTTCTGGCCTCCAGAACTGTTAGAGAATAAATTTATGTTTTAAGCCATCCAGTTTGTGGCAATTTGCCACAGCAGCCTTAGGAAACTAACACAGGGCTCACTGCCCCAGCTTGGCCCCAGCTCATGCTCTGTATGTAGGAATTGTTTCACACAGCAATGAAGGAGCACATGCTGGAATCCTTGGAATAATACATCAAAGGTGCACATATCATTCCTGGACATGGGCAAGCAGGCTCTGTGAGAAGTTCTCTCAGCTACTGCAAGACACTTCCAGGGGTAGAATCTCCTGGTCACTGAGTTTCCACTCAGGTTCCACTTTCCTTCTGAATCTCAGCTCCAGCAATCACAATGTTGAGTCAGTTATTTGTAATACCCAGATTGTCATTTCTGACAGCAGGTCTGCATTTATCTGTTGAGCCCAGTGATTGTGCGGACAGGAGCTTTATTTGTGCTGTCACAGTGGAGCTTCATCACCATCCACAGCCAGGCCTGGAGGGGGCTCTCACGACAAGCAGTAATGCCTCCTAGATGCTGTTCTCACTAGAGCTCCTCCTCCCTCATTTCACTTTACTGTGAGCCTTGAACATTGAAAGTGGAGCTGAGCCAAGTTATGGCTGTGCTGCCACACGGGGTTTGTGTGGTCCGGGTTCCAGCCGAGTCTTGTCATATTCCTCAGCTGCAAAGATGTTTTTCCCAGGGTGATTCCACAGCAGCCAGGCGGTGGAGACTTCTCCACGAGAGCCATTTGGCATTGACTTTGCACCTACATCTCTGAGAATTTGCCAGAACCACAGAGTAAAGAAGCAGTAACTCTTTTTGGGCCACCACACCTGCTGAGGGGGTATCGCGTGCTAGTTCTGCACTCACTGGTATAATTTAGAGAGAGCTTTGCCAAAAGGAATCCCTGGGCTGTTTGAAGTGATATGTTAGTTCATGAATAGAAGAAAAATAAGGCATTACGTTGGGTAAAAAGAAACTAGAATTTGAAGTCAGAAGAAGCAAATTCAAGACTCAGCCCTGCCACTTTCCAGCTGTGTGATGGGCACATGACTAACCTCTGGCCTTAGTTTTGCATTTAAGGGGGCTGGGGGGAGATAAATAATAACTTCCACTGGATCCCCAAGAGGACTGAGTCATATGTATTGGTAAACCAGAAAACACTATGCAACCACATATACACACTACAAGACATTGGGCTCCGTGTTTTGAGTCCCAAGATCTGGGCCGGGTCAGCTCAAGCTAGACACTGTTCCGTTAAAGAACCACTGTTGACGTGCCATTTATTAAGCTCTGAGTCCAGAGACCTCCAGCTGGGCTCCTATCACACATTGCCCCAGCTCCACTTGTCGTACATTGAATTTCAAAAGATGCTGACTGTTGCTCTTATCTCTAAAAGAGAGGGTTATGGTTCGCATCTCCCTCTTTCTGAAGGAACCAAAAGCAAACATCAAAAGGAAAACAAGAAATCTCTTGCTATCCCCAAAGACCGAGTGCTTGCAGATGTCCGGGCTTGATCTGACCCTTTTCTGACCTGTGTGTTGGGAATGACTGGAGCAGAGCTGCGGAGGGCCAGGCCCTACCATCCCTGGGGAGGGTGTTGGGCACAAGGAGGATAGGGGAGGGTTTATAGGAAAAGGCTAATGAAATGAATTGCTGGTTTCCTGTTTGCTCTGAGCGGATGCTCAAGCGGCTAAGCTGTGGGCTTGGCTTTCGGTAGCCCAAGAGAATGAATGGCCCCTTAAGTGGGAGTCCACAGAGCTCCAGTGGGACTAAGAAGAATGAGGATAGTGTGTCTGTTATTCTCCACTCTCAGGGAGAACATGTATTCACAAGTATGGAAGGGAGACTCAAATACATTGTAAATTAGTCAATAATATAATCTTCCAGGTAGGTGTTCTCTGCATGTCCAGTTGTAGCGATGTTATAAAACCGCTAAATGGCAGAGATGACGTCCATCCAAAGCCTTTCATCCTGGACTTGGAATGTTGCATGTTAACTGGTCCTTAATGGATCTTAATGACATTGGATAGACTAAAGGGTGGATCTCACAGTTTGGTAAACATGAAAAACACCTGGGAGTTTGTTTAGAATGTTGATTCCTAGGCTCCTGTCTGGACTTTCTGGTTCAGTAGGTCTGAGTGGGCTCAGAAATTTGCATTTTTAACAAGCTCCTCTGATGTAAATGGCTACTTTTTGAGAAACACTGATCCAGATGGCCTTTCTCAAACTTTAATGTGCCCTGAATCACCTGAGCATCTTGTTAAAATGCAGATTCTGACTCAGAGATCTGGGGCTAGAGATTTTGCAGTTTTAACATGCTTCCTCCACATGTTGCCAATGCCACAAGTCCCAACCCCCACTTTGAATAGCAAGGATTTACCTGCTGGTCTTCTGCAATCAGAATGTACCAGCCCTAGCAGGGGCTTTAATCTAGATGGATGATTTAAACATAAAATGTCTGTGTTACCTAATATCTTAGATTATAGCCATGTGCCTTTCATTTGTAATTAAAATAACTAGTTTAACTGCCAGTCAGGTGGGTAATTTTTATACTGCAAGCACTTTAAAGAATAAATAGATGTACTTGGTACTTTCTCACTAATACTTCATACACAACATTTTCTATCCTAAACTTTAACGCACATTTGCTCGCACAGCCAGATTCTGATTAGTGTTAATGCATGGCTAAGGGAATTCAAGCCAGCTTGGCAACAAAGACCCTTCTGAACAAATGCCTTTCATAGTTGGCAGCTTAATATTTTTTTAAAGCAAGAGTATCTTCTAGAGTGTCAAATCAAAATGAAGAGTTTAATTCATCGGTTAACACTTCATAGCCACTAGAAGACTTTGCTGCTTCCTCCAACCATTATTTCTCAGGACACAGACAGGCACACCCCCATTAGCTGCAGCATGAGGGAAAACCAGAAAGAACTTGATTTTCCCATTGGGATGGGATAGCCAGGGCGAACAGGGAGTGGAGGCCAGCAAGCAAAACGGCATATCCTCAGGGTCTGGAGAGAGTATGTGGAGATCCAGTGGGGCAGAGGGGAAGAGGGGCCAACACAGCCTGGCCCATGTATCCTAACAGGCAAGGGGGAAGGGTAGCTCCAACAGTAACTTATATGAGAAATTCCAAACAGGTAGTCATCATGGGGGAAGTTCATTGTCACAAAGAGGGGCCTGCAAACCAGCTAGAGTCTGAGCCAGGGCTCTGGTTGGACACAATCCTGGTCTAAAAGCACAGACATTTTTCTAAGCTGAAGTTAGTCATATCCATTCCCCATGAGCTGGACCAATAGGAGCCCACCTGGGCCTTATCTTCACAGATAGCCCTGCCCTTTGCCAGCTGAGATCTGTCTGTTCTCTGCCCCTCGCCAGAACCTGTGAGCTGGGTCTACGGACCTGTCTCTTTGCGTGTCCAACCCAGGCATCAGGCCAGGCTGACTCAAAGCAACCTCCCGCATGCCTCATGCCCAGTACAGTGCCCAGCTCCGGACTTCCTCCCTGCTGAAGAAAACCCCAGCCACCTTCTGAACAGGCTCTCAAAAAATTCCTATCATCTCCCTTTCACAGGGCATTCCTGCAGCTCAGTGGGCCTATCATTCAGCTCCTGTCAAACAGGGTAGAAGAGCTTGGGCTCCCCAGGGGGACCAGGCACTGCCTCTGCTGCAAACAGCAGCCATATATCGTGTGGCAGCGCACATGCACGCGTGTGTGTATAAATGCACTCATGCAAAATCCACATCTGTGTCACGGTTTACATATGTTGTTTCATATGACCTTGAGGTAAAGCAAATATTATTAGCCCCACTTTATAGATGAGGAAACTGAATTGTAGTGAATGTAAGCAGGTTCCTTTATCAAACACTGCATTAGGAGCTAGAAGAGTAAAATATAGTCCAGAACTCTGTGGAGCTCACAATTTCCTGTGCTCAAGGCTACACAGGTAATAATCATAATAACTCATTCTTTCAAAAATATTTATCGAGTTTCCATTGTGTGTCAGGTACTGAGTGTATACAGGAGAAGAAGACAGACATACTAACTAGTGTTTACTGAGTGTTTGCTCTGTCCCCTGCACTGTATTAACTACTTTATAGGTATTATCTTAATTCCCCATATCAGGGGAGCTGATATCAGGAAACTGAGGCTTGGACAGACTGGATGACTTGTCCAGGAATACCCACACAGCTAGAGAGCTGCAGAGTAGGGATCTGCCCTTGACTCCTGAGCCAGGTTCCTTGCCATAAGCTATATACTGCCTCTCAGGCTTTCTGTTCTGACTCTAGTCCAGTGCACTTCCTACTGCCACCTCTGAACGCACCTCACTCCTGAGAGCCGATGCTCCCACCACGTTTACCCAGCCATTCTCCAGGGCTAAAGACAGGCAGCCTCCATTGCAGATCTAAGACCCCAAACACCTGCCCTCACGTGTTCCCACCCTGAGCTCTGCTCCCTGAGGCAGCCCTGACTGTACTTTACCTCTGTCTGTGACCTCCTGTCCAGGTTGACTCCCTAGGCCCTGTGTCCAGCCCCCCCGCTATGACTGCTCCATTCCTGGTACAGAGTGTATTTTCTCTGCACCTTCTAAGACTAATCTTGTCCCTCTACCTGCCCTCTACATCTCACCACCCCTCGAGTTATCCCAATTTTACCCTCTGATGTGGCTCAACCTGCTTGCCCCATTCACCATGGAGAAGGGCCATGTATTAACTCCTCAGTTGCTATTCCAGCTTCCTCCTTCCACACCCTCCTCTCAGCTAAGAACCTCACCTCTCATTTACCTATGAGCAGACCAAGGTTTCTGGGCATCAACTTTCTAGTAGCTCTCTTACCCTTCGTCTTCTTATCCATCCTGGCTTCCTTTCCTCTTCTCTTAATTCTAGGCCTAACCCGTCTGCTGGTACTTTTTCAGCGCTGTTCCCCTCCACCTCCTACACATCTTGCCCAGGCACCTTCTAAATTTACTGCCCTCCTGGATCTTTTACTCCTGCCCACAAGGCCCCAGAGCTTGATGAAATCGCCACTTAACTGTGTATCCCTTGGCCAGTATCCTAGGCCTTCCTGAGCCCTTCTTGTCCTCTCTGAATCATCTACACTGCTGCCCATTTACTATATATGCCCTCCACCTAGCTCCTCTCTCCTCTGTAAGGAAATGGCTTCCTTGAAGGCCTTCAGTGGCTTCCCCATTGCCAAATCCATTTGCATAGTCCAATCTTTGACCTTCTTGACCCCCTGAAAGCATTTAGCAATGTTGGTCATTGCTTTTCCTGATTTCTGTGCTTTCTTGCCTTAGGAGTCATTTGCTTACAAAGAACAGAGACTTACTCAAGTTAGCTCAGAAGTTTTTGGAATAAATCAGGGGAATTTCCTTTCTTCTGCACTATTGTTTCAATTCTCTTGCCTTGCTGGTCCTTCATGCACATAGCCACCAGATGATGCTCTCCAAAACAATACTTTGATATAATGGTATGCCCTGTTCATAATCATTCGGCAGCTCCCCATTTCCTACCAGATAAAATCTAGTCTTAGTTTACATACCACATCTTCCACAATCTTAGCTGCCATGTGCTTTCCAGCTTGCCTTCCACTTATTTCCACTATTGTTTAACATACATCTCTGACATCCAGCTGGTCTACCCTCTACTCCAAATCATATTTTTTCTTTTCTCTGAGCTGCTTCATAGCTTACACTATTTCTTTTGTAAATGCCTAACTTCTTTTAAAATTCTATACATCCTTCAAGTTCTAGATCAAATGTACCTTCTTTATGAAGACTTTACTCCAGGAGAAGTGGTCACCTCTCCCTCCTCTGAAAATTTAGGATTGGGGCCACTCTTTATTGTTCATATTAGGCTGGAGAGTCTGTGAGCAGAGAATGACATCCTGTGCCATGCAGTGTGCCCCGCCTGGAACTAGGATCCCAGAAGTGTAGAATTAACTCATTGGAGAATGACTGGTTTATCTTTTTTACTCCTGAAGGAGAAGAGTGAAGCATCCACTGACTATTTGCCTCACCATTCTGCCCCTAAATTGGCCCACTTCTTCAACCAAAAGAGAGACAGAGAAAAAGACCAATGACTTTTTAGCTAGAAGCTTCTAGGTAGTTATAGCATGAAGGAAGAAAGTTTGAATAAAGATTTGAAGTATTTTGTGACCAAGCAGTTAAGTAATTTGCCTGAATTTATGGAAAGCTGGTCACAGAGTTGTGCCAGAGCTCACTTTGTGTCCCCCCCATGCCCCACAGTCGGCTCATTGCTGCCAACTCTCAGTGCCCTCCTGCCTCTCTGCAGCCAGCAATGCCGCCCAGAACGGAGACCTCAGGAGCAGGCGGGAGGCCATGAACCAGACCCATTTCCAGAACATAGTGACTCAGTCGTTCCACTTTCTCTGTTTACCTCTTCCTGGGGCTTCTGGGGGGAAGAACGAGGACCTTGAGATGTATCTAGAGGACACAGGAGCTCAGTGGAGCCAGAGAACACTGGTCTTCTGTCAGTCGTCCTTGGTGAGTTTGTCTCCAGGACATATAGACTCAGATGAATCACTGTCTGTGTAGAGACGTGTTCTTCATCCTTCCTGCTGCTCTCATTAGCTTTGGTACTAGTTGAAGGCTGTCAACCATAGATTCCTAGCTCCTGGCTCTGGGGATAGACACATGACCCAATCCAGGCCAATCGGAGCCCTTCCCTGGGCTTTTCACATTAGAACTGAGGAAAGAAAGCATCTCCACTCTGTGCTGAAGCTGAGGTGTAAGGCTGAGAGTGTTGCCATAGGTCAAGCCTTGTGAAGCAGGATGGTGTGAGAGAATGAGGACAACAGATAGAAAAAAAAGAGAAAGAAGGAAAGAGAAATGAAATCCTGACCAACTCCTGGTCAGAACCCTGGTTCCAGTCACCCCTAGCCTACCTGTGCCCTTGCTATTCTGGTGTTTGGGTATCAGAGCTAATAAATTCTTCAGCTAGAGCAGGTGGAGTGTTTACCACTTGCATCCAAAGAATTCTGATTTACAGCCTCTTTCTGTCACCTGAATCCCTCCTTTGATAGTTTATGGAATTCCTGCCTCCTTGTCTTCCTATTTTCTTGAGATAAACATGCATTGAGGAATGGAGTCATGGTCTTCATCATCATCAAAATCCACAAACATGTCTTTTCCTAGCATTGTCCTAGGTATGTTGGGGGATAGAGCTGCAAATGGTAGTCTCTACCTTGTGGGTGCTTCCACGCTTACCAAAATATAAGAAATTCCAAGGGTACAGAGCACATACTGAGCACAAATCTTTTTTAGAACAAGGCATAAATCAATCAGTCTGCATGGAATTTTTACAGAACACTCATCACTGCAGATTATTCTGACCTTTTGGTGCCAAACATTCTTTTCTTGAAAAACTATCCACCCCTTAGGACAAAAGCTTTTTATCCCTCATTTTAAAGTTACCTTCTTCTTTGCACTCTATTTGTAAGGTTTTCTCCATTTTGATTAGCTCCTAACTTAGAATAAAATTGTTTGTTTCC
>CM053506.1:19425507-19625848 GCA_028627145.1 Eidolon dupreanum
TGTGCATACAGAGAAGAAAGGAAATGATGACAGTCGTCTTTGGAGATCTTCTACCACATGCCTTTAACCACTTTACTCAATTATGGGGCACATGTTCTTGCTCACTTATTAGCCTTAGATAAACCCTCATCTAGAGAACACTTGTTCTCATCACAGGCAACTCTTCTGACTCTTTTTTTCCCTGCAGATTATTTTGCCTCACAATCTCTATCCTGAGACCTAACATATTCTTTACATTCAACATAAAGTTTCCCTGAAATACTCATTTGGAAAAACTGTATATTTCCAAGTACTGACCATAAAGTAGTTTTTACTAAAGCTTGTTTCAATTTTGTGTTCTGTTCCGATAATGGTCACTTAGAACTTATATCTATGATATAAGGCCAGCAGTCCTTTAAACTAGGGATTGGAAATCTTTTTTGGCAAAGAGCCAAATGGCAAATATTTTCAACTCTTGAGTCATACAGTCTCCATTGCAACTACTCAATTGTTGTATAGCAGAATCAGCTATAGATAATACGTAAATGAGTGTGTGTATCTGTGTCCCGATAAAACTTTATTTACAAAAATAGGATAGATTTGGCCCAAAAGCCATACTTTTGCTGATCCCTGCATTAGATTAAGGGATAAATTTATTTTGTCTAATAATTAGCTGTTTGACTTTCAGGAAGTCACTTTTCTCTGACACTCACTTTGTCTATAAAACAAAAGTATTGAAATGACCAAGAATGAAATATCCCTTTATGCCCATAGTTATGAAAATGCCACACATCTTTAAAAATCTTTAAAGGAAATGCCCCAAATGGCCACAAGATGTATTGTTTCTCTATAATAGTATCTCAGAGTCCTGCTGATATTTTCATGATTTTGTACCTTCCCAGGGGTCTTTCTGTTTGTTTCTTATAGGTCTGCATATACCCTTTATCGTGTCTCTTTTTCTATATGAGCTAGTCTTTTTATCTGTGTTTATGTATGTGTTTTGCTCTGTGCTCAGGGCTTCACTGTCCCTCAGTGTACATTTGTGTATATTCTTGTGTGTCTATATCTTTCATTTTTTGTTTATATATGCATCTATCTCTTCTTTCTGCCCTGCCTCTCTCTTTGACTATTAAATTGAATAGCTATATCATTTTCATGATTTTCCTTTTTAATAAAAGAAAGTTCTTTATTTTTAATGTTCAAAATAGCATACTTTATATCCTTCAAATTAAAAAATTTAATTTATATACAATGAGATATCACCTATAAATTGTTTAACACAATATCTAGTATATAGGAGGTACCTAATAATTATTATATCCTTTTATCTGTCTTTTCTTTATGTAACTGCCTAAGAGGTTTTTTTTCACAGAGGTCAACGATTCTCAATCAAAAAAAAAGGTCACTCATCTGTATCTATCTATAACACTTTGTTGCTCTGTCTTGCCCTTACCCAGGACAAAGTAGAGGGCCAAGGTTCAGTCAACTTTTTGCTCAGCCACCCAGTGATGATCTGGTACCCTCCACAAGCTCCTTTTCTGTTATTCACTCTACAGGTATTTATTAAGCACTCATTATGTACTAGGTGATAGGGAGATAGAAGTAAGCAAAGCAGACACAATCCCTGCCCTCAGGAAGCTTATGGTTTACCAGGAGAAATGGTCAATAAATAGGTAACCAAACAAGAGTGAGACAGTAGATACAGTGCTTGGAATACTGAGGAGGGGAAATCTTTCTGAGATGCCTTTCAAGGTGAGATCTAAAGGATGAGAAGAAGCCAGCCATGGAACAAAGCAGGAAGGAAGTAGAGGGAGAGTGTCCTAGTCAGAGGGAGAGCCAATGAGAGTTCCAGGGCTGGGACCATGCCTGCTGGAATGTTAGGAGCTGGAAGGAAACTAGCATGGCTGGAGAAGGTCAGAAGGGTGGGCAGCAGACTGAGCTAGGCTCCTCATCCAGGCGCGATAAGGGATCTGGGTTTCATTCTGACATAATAGGGAGCCACAAAAGAGTTTAAGGCAGGAGAATGGCTGATCTGATTTGTGTGTTAAAAATATGACTGTGAGTACAGTGTGGGGGGATTGGATTGATGGGGGCAAGTGAGAAAACAGAGAAAGGAAGATCTCCAGAGATGCTGGCCATGGGAGAGGAAAGAAGAGAAAGGATTTAACGTATTTTAAGAGGTAGAAATGACAAGATTGGCCAATGGGTTATATGTGAAGACAAGGGAGTGGGGAACCAGGCTGGTGCCAGGTTTTTGGCTTCAGTATTTTTGGGGCACCCATTGCAGGGTGGAGGGGGAATGAGTGATCAATAGTTTCCATCAGAGGTGGCTGTGGAGGGTGCAAGGAAAGATGTCAGGTAGGCAGTCAGATATATGACTCTGAGCTTGGACTGGGGATTTAGGATGGAGATATATATATGGAAGTTGTCAGTCATGAGAATGGACATTATTCCCTAGTGAATAATGAAAGGCGCCAGAGAGAGGAGAAGGGGGCCCAGGGCAAGGCCTGGGGACTCCAACATTAAGAGAGCAGTGTGAGGAGGAAGAACCTACAAAAGGAAAAGGAGGAGAACCAGAGAAAGGGGACAGCCAGAGGGAAACAGCACCCTCAAGGCCAAGAGAACAGAATATTTTAAGAGGGAAGTGGTGCAATGGAGGCTAAGAGAGTGGCCGCTGTGCCAAAAACAGCTGAGAGGCCGAAAGAGATGATGTGGTCACTCAAAAGCCACCAATAACAGTAATATGAGCAGCTTTGCTGGGGTTAGGGGTATAGGGAATGTGGATTGGGGTGGGGTAAATGGGTGGTGAGGAAGTAGGCACAGCTTGTGAAGCCAATTCTTTGAGAAATTTAGTTATAAAAAGCAATAAAGAAGTATACCCACAGAGGATGAGAGACCAAGGGTGGGATGTTTTTAGATAAGAAGTATTACAGTGTGTTTAGAAACTCAAAATAATCACCAGAAAGTGAGAGATTGTGCCTCGGGTTTTTGTTTTTGTTTTTGTTTTAAATAATGATGAGAACATACAATTGTGTAGCTCTTCACAGTTTACCAAGTCTTGTCACATACACTCTTATTCTCACAGCCATCCTGTGAGGTATGTAGCAGCCCCAAGTTTTAGATGAGGAAGCTGAACTTTGGAGAAATTGACAAATTCAAGGTCAGAGCCAGAAAGTGTCAGGGCCAGGAGCCCATACCGAGGCTGCTCTAGGCCCAACCCCCAGACCCCTCACTGCCCACAGCAGTCCTCCCCCAGTGAACTGGAAACAGAATTGGACATCACTCACACAAGTATAGGTTGTGCCTTTCTGGTGTCTCCCAAGCAGATTTTCCAGTTGCCACTCAGCCAATCACTTCTGCCTGCTGTCCCAGCCTTGGATGTTATGATTTCATATTTGCTTTACTGAGCTTCAAAGCCTCCTGAATTTCTAGAAGTGCCCAGCAATCTCTGGCAGGTGTCAGAGAGAGAAAACGTGAAATCCCATATACCACACGTCCAGTTTCCCAGGCCTGTTCGTGTGGGGACTGACACCCAGAGGGACTGTGGGTGGGTTAGAAACTGTGGCTAACCTCTGTACCTTAGTAAGATTACCTACAGATTTTCTACATCTATAAAATCCTAAGATTGTCATGAGGATGAAATGAGGTAGTAGGTATAAAGTGCTTAGAAGGGTACTTGGCACCTGGTGACTGCTCTATCAATGCTACCCATGATTATTTTTATTTATTCATCCACTCATTCACTCACTCATTCTTGCATTGGATAGCCATTTGTTGGATACCTTCTCTACTCCAGACATTGCTCTAGGTGCAAAAAAATGCAGAGATGTATCTACATACTTCCAGGGCTCAAGAAGCATATGTTTTAATGAGGGAAGTGATGTTGAAACACAGACAACTCTGCCCTCACAGGAATGAGCAAGATGCAAAACGCTGTGGGTATGCAGAGAAGAGATCACATCCAGCCGAGGCAGCAGTTGGGGAGGCTTCATGGGAGGGCAGAGGATTGGGAGAACATTCCTCACAAAGGCGGCAGCAAAGTCACAGAAGCCAAAAGGGGACAAGCCTAATCAAGGGATGGAGAGGAACCCCACTGGAGCATCAGCTCTGTGGAGAAGGTGGGAAGGGAATAGGCTAGTGGTCTTGGGGGAAGATTGTGAGAACTCAGATGTCAGTCCAGGTTGACTGACAGCAAAGGGTAGCCTGGGTGGAGAGAAGGAGTGACAACTCTGCACTGCCCCGTGGCCCTCACCATGGATTGTCGAGAACCCTATCTAGGAGCTGCTGGTCTGGTTCCGTGCCTGCAGCCCTCGGGATGGTGGTGAGAGAGAAGGGCACAAAGAGTAGGATTCATTCCAGGCTACCATGTAGGTTGGATAGGACTCTATAGTGCTCACTTTATAACAGATGGAAGAATCTGAGCCAGCCTAGCAACCCCACCCTGTAGTCCCCTTAGGAGTTGCCCTAGAACTAGCATCTCCCAAGTTCTTCAAAGAAAAAGTGATCCGGGGCCATCTGCTCCCCCAGGGCCACCACCACAGTGGCAGGACCTTGTATACACCCCCACCATCCCAGATTCAGGGTGAAAGGACTGACCTTAATATGTGAAGGAAACATGGCCCCTCAACTCCCCCTGGGATCTGGCTCCAGGGCATAATGAAGATATTCTAGGAGACCAGAGGGACAGGGGCTGCAAGGTGTGGTATCTAGTGGGGACTTTATATGGTGGCTCCCCACCCATAACCTGGAGGAGACACGCCTGCTCTGCCCAGCTCCTAAGGTTAGAGTTAGACTCGTGGGCCAAGAGATGCAGACCCAGAAGCGCCCTCACAGAGCTGCTAGTCCAGTGCCTTTCAAACTCTGGCTCTGGAATCCCTGATTTAAAACATATTTGATGGAATGTGATGCATAAAATAAAATGCATCAACATAGAAACGGTTGGGTTGAAACTGAGAAGGGAGGGCCCACAGCCATATTTGTCCACACATTTTGTGACCCTCTGATTTAGTCCAGCTCTTTCATTTTGCAGAAAATAAAGCCAGAACCTAGAGAGAGGTACTGACTAGCCAAGGTCACAAAACTAATCTCTGACAGAGTCAAGACCTGCGAGAAGCTAATGAAACCAAGTATGAGAAAGCGCTTTGCAAACTGTTTACATGAAGTCCTCAGGCATTTCTCACAGTCAGTAGTTTGGAGGAGGCTGCCAGAAAAAATGCAGAGGACTAAGAGTGTTGGCATCATAGGCAACATGGACAGAACACAGGATTCAGACCCCAGAGATGGTTAGAGGCCCAATGCTGCCATGTCAGAGCTGTGTAACATATGACAGCTCACTTTGCCTCTTTGACCCTCAGTTTCTTTTTCTAGAAAAATGCCTTACCTACCTTCTTTCTGGGATTATGTGGGATTCAGGTGAGACAATTCATGTTAAAGTGCTTTTAATGATGCTAAGCACTCTATAGGCATAGTGTCTTGTGAAGAGCAATAGAGATGGTAGCAAACAGAAGACCCGGAGCCTTGGAAAACTAGTGTTTAGCACCCAGAAAAAAAAAAAAAAACCCTTCCTGTCCCTGGGGATTGGAGCCAGCTGCTGACCATGCTGGAACCCAAGTGTTCTGTCTCTCCTGCCTAGACACGACCCATCAGTCATGCTGTGCCCTCAAACACAACCCTCAGACATTTTTTGTCAAGGCGTCTAAGGCACAACCTTCCATCACCAGGTGCTGACTCAGGCCCCATGAGCTCCATCTCCCCTTTCACACACTGTGGGTGCCAGAAGGCACCCAGCCAGTGAATCCCCAAAACTTCACTGGCTCTGTATCTTGGTGACAAAGGAGAGGGCCAAGTTGGATCTGTTTCAGGAAAGCAAGAAGTGATTTCTCTCAAAGACCTTGGAGAGTTCTTCCCGCCCTCCCCCAAGTGTTTTCTCCTAGGGACCATCCTGAGGCTGGCAGCTGAGCTCACTCAGGATAAAACAAAGGCAGGAGGCCGGGGACTAATGGATGGGGCTTGGCTGGGTTCCTTTGGAGGGCCTGGCAAGCTGGTGCTCCAGGAGTGTGAGGAGGCCTTCAGACATTCATGACTGTGCTGTCTGGTGGTGACCTTGGGCATGACACTTTCTCCAGATGGAAAGGTGATGGGAAGAAACCAACTGTGGGACACCTAAGCCCTTATGTCTCAGACATGAACTCTGAGGTCTCATTCATTCAATCATTCGGCAAGTATTATTGAGCACCTGTTGTGTGCCAAGCACTGTTCTAGGCCCTGGGGAACAAAACAGACAGAAAGTTCTGCCCTTGTGGAGCTGACATTCTAGTGGAATCAGACAGAGAAGGAACAGATAAACAAGAAGATAGAGACTGGTGGTAAAAGCCATGGGGAAAGAGAGCAGGGGGGAGGAATCGGAATGCAGGGTGGTAGTGGTGGTTGCAAGTGTCAGGAATGGGCAGGAAGGCCTCCCTGAGAAGGGACAATTGAGCCAGGGCCTGAAGGAGGTAAGGGAGGGAGATAGCCATGTGGATGGATATTGGAGGAAAATGCTGGGAGGAGGGAACAGCAAGTACAAAGTCTCTGAGGCAAGACCGTGCCTGGGGCCCATGTGGCTACAGGAGAGTCAGACACGGGAGAGATGAGGACTAATGAGAACTTTAATCTTGTATTCCTGAGTTTCCATAGGAAAAGAAATCCAGCAGGTCCACCTAATGACTTTAGATGCATTTATAATCTCCTGTCTGAGATGCTCATTTCATATTACTGTTTAAATGCTGGGACTTTCTGTCAGGAGAGAGTCATTCCAAACCTCAACAACAAAGCCTCTGCTCCTTCTGGGCTCATTCATGCAGGGGCTCAGCAGATTCCCAGTACCTGACACTAGCTGTGTTACCTTGGAAAGAGCACTCAAACTCTCTGAGCCCTAGTTCCCCTGATGAAGCTCATTAGTTGCCTCATCTGTAAAATGGGTTAATAATTTGGCCTTTCTCGCCTTCCTCACATGATTGTTAAATTTATATTAATATAATATATGTTAATATATTATATTAATATATATTATATATTATATTAATTAATATAAATATTATATAATATATTAATATAAAAATATGACGTGCCTTTTACATTGAAATGAGCAAGGTAAATGTCTGGGAGGTTCTCATTTTCTTCAGCATAGCCTGAGGTAAGGGGTTATCACTGCCTGCCCACTCCCCTGCACTAGCCTGCTCCTTATATTGTGTCCCATGTGGGCCCAGTTGACTTTCACTTTGCCTGGGCCCATGTCTGATTCAGAGACACTTGTCAAACACCCAGGGACCCCTGAGGTGAGGCTACTGAGTGTTCCCCAGAAACACTGTAGGGCCAAATTGCCCCATTTGACCTCTCCCGGAGGACTCCGAGCCCAAAGCTGGCCAGGTGGTACTGGGCAGCCCAGCTGGTCCTCCCCAATGTCCCCTCCCCATTCTCCTCCAGGTACAATGGCCCCAACCTGGTTCTGAAGTACGACCGGGCCCAGAAGCGGCTAGTGAACATCGCAGTGGATGAACGCAGCTCTCCCTACTATGCACTGCGGGACCGGCAGGGTAACGCCATTGGAGTCACAGCCTGTGACATCGACGGGGATGGCCGTGAGGAGATCTACTTCCTCAACACCAATAATGCCTTCTCAGGTAAGGGTTTGGGTCCTTGGGCCCCTTCTTGCTTCTCACCTTCTTTCTCCCAGCACCAGCTGGGGGCAAGGCCTTGGGGACCCTGGCCTTCCTCGAGTTACTGTCACGGGCTCCCCCAGTGATAGTCCCCTGCTTGCTCCAGGACCTTACTCCGTCCCAGCAGTAGGGCCATTTCTTCTCTTGTGCATGAAACTTGTTCTCATCTCCTGGCCTCTGGGCCTGGAGATGGAGGGCTTTGAGCAGAGGCCCAGTCCTCACCTTCAGACTTCACGTCCTCTTCACCTCCCAGTCTGAGCAGCCCCCAGTCCTCCCGCCCCTTCCCACTTCTCCTGCCTGGCTCAGCCACTCAGCCCTTCTCACCCAGGTGGCTGCCAGAGCAGAGAGATGGCCCCCTGGAATTGCCCTCCATGCTACTTCTAGGGGCCCTTTCTAAAATGCTCTGAACCTCTCAAGAGCCCCCACAGCTTTCAGCTGAGCTAATTTATCCACTTCACAAATTCCTGCCGAGCACCTACCCCATGCTAGAGTAGAGGTGCTAAGTGCTGAGGATACAACTTGGAGGAAGACAGGCCTTGAGTTTCTGGAGCCTTCCTAGCCCAGAGCATCCATTTGTGTAAACACAAATTCTGACTCAACAGGTCTGGGGTGGGGCCTGAGATCCTGCACTGCTCACACTCTCCAGCTATGATGATGCTGCTGGTCCAGGGACCACACTTTGAGTAGCAAGGTCCTATACACTAAGAAATGGAGGAAGGAAATTGATGTGCATAAGGCTAAATAATAGTCACAGTAATGATAAAAGCCAGCACTTAAGCCAGGTCCTGATCTAAGCACTTTATAATAGTTATCTCATTTAAGCCTCATAATAGCCTGATTAGGTAGGTACTGGAGTACCCCACTTTATAGTTGAGGGAACTGAGGTATAAAGAGATCACATGACTTGCCCAATGCCACATAACTTGTAAGTCCCAGGATTCAAGCCTAGGAATCTGACTCCAGTTCCATTCTTTTCATCAAGACACTCTGTGGCCTTACTCAATCCTGTGTCCTCGGGGCCTAGAGGAGATCCTGGCTCATAATAGGTACTCGGTGTTTCACGGGTTGGGAGCTGTGTTCTTGGGGCTGTGGGTGGTTTCCAGCCCCTAACTCTCACATTCTTTCAGGCCTGACCTTAGCCCACTAGAACAAAGTCTGCTCCCAGGGGGCCATAATACCTTCAGAGAAGTCCCAGGCCAGGGCACCCCACTGGGAGAGGCAGGGCCTCATGTCCCTTTGGGGCCAGGTCAGATGTGCACTGGACTCCTCCAGATGGCAGCAGCCTCTTGGGTTGGTCTGGAGGACACCCTGTGCTTCACACTTGTGTATTCACCATCCTGGGCCCTCCAGACCCCCTGGGGGCAGGTGATTGCCTGGCTATGGGGACCACCTTCCTTGCCTCTCCCCTTCCCACATACACTGGCTGTCCCCAGGACCCATAATATCACCCTTACTGGTTGTTGAGCCCAAGCCAAGATCCAGCCCCAGACTGCCCCTCATGTTGGGCCCTGCCAGTTGCATGAACAGGAAGGGACGAGGTTGGGGCCAGTGCCAAGGGCAGGGACGGGCAGGCTTGACTGGATGGCGGCCAGCCTTGTGCAGCCAAGAAACAAAGAGCCACAGCTCCGAGTGGTGTTTTATGGGTTTTCATCTCATCTTGCCACCAAGTGAGGCCTGAGAGATAGTAATTATCCGTACACAAATATCAGGACATGATTACCCAGCTGGATTTACTGCCCTCTCTCCAACCAAGCCAAGATTGGATTAGGGCACAATTAATTGATGGGCTGATCAACCCTGGAATGTAGGGCAAGGTCAGGAGGGGAACAGCAGCAAAGGACGGCTGGGGATGGGGTAGATCCCCAGGAAGATGTTAGAGGGCAGGGAAACAGAAACAGGGAGAACTCTAGGAGGGGGATGTTCCACATGAGCTCAGCAGGCAGGATGCCAGAGGAAGGGGACAGATTCTGCTCTCAACTCACCGAGCACAGAGCACCTGGGATGGGACCTGTCAGGTGTCTCTGAAGCAGCAGCCCCTCCCACGCTCTTAGAGTGTTCCACTGTGAATCTTAGAGCAGTGGTGCTCAGCGCAGGCTGCACATTAGAATCTCCCGGTTCCCAAGGTGTACCCCAGTCCAGTCCAATCTGAAACTCTGGGATTAACCAGTTATCAGATCCTAACCCAGTTATTAGATCTCTAGGTGATTCCCATGTGCTGTCGAAGTTGGAGGCCACTACCCCAAGCATGTTAGTTCCATGCTCAGCCTGACGATAGCCCCATTCACTCGCTAATGTGTTCATTCATTGGACAAATATTTATTGAGCACCTACTGTGTGTCGGCCACTATTCTAGACACTGAGGATGCCCCAGGGAATGAAACAGAAGAATCTTGCCCTCTTGAAGTTTACAGTCTATTTCCAAAGTAGCCTTATATTTCTCTGGGTATCTGGCTCCCCTCTCCCATCCCCATGGTCTCTAAGCTCCTTGAGGGCAAAATCCCTGTATTGGTCATTTTGTGCCTCCCTGTGTCCTGCCCAGACCTTGAATATCCTAAGAGCACAATTAAAACTTGAAAAATAAATCCAGAAAGAACAGATGAGGCATGAGCCATGAGGCCTGAGAAAAGGTTCGCCAACAGAGGGCAGATGAGGGGAGGCAGGCAAAATGGAGCCCCCGGAAGTTCTGTGCTTCCTGGGTTTGAGAGCACAAGTATTTGGCTAGGGGAAGCTGGAGCTGGGTCCCCAGGGCTGAGGTAAGGAGGTGGTGCCCGGCAGCCTCAGTCCCAGGCGTGCATCTCCCAGTGACCTTCTGTGGGTTTGAGGGATGTCTGTGGGTTTGAGTTAATTTTTCAGTTGAGTGATTCAATTGATTCATCGACAGTGGGCGGGGTGTGGAGCCAGGACATTTGTGCCGTGTCAGCACTTCCTTGGGCACGACACTCATGGGTGCAGCTGGCACGACACTCAGCCATTGCCACCTTGCCAACTGCAGGGAACCTGAGATCCTCTCTAGATGCCCCCAGCCAGCTCCCACCTGCCCATGGCATACGACTAGGGACTCCTTTAGTCTGTGCAACAGCATCAGAGGGGCCTGTCAAAGGACAATCTCTGTCCTCTCCCTCTGCCAGCCTTTGGGTTGTCATGCACTGGGGTCACTGGAAGACAGCTGGGACTCTGAATCCTGTCAGTGTTCTGTGGGGGTCAGTTTGAACAACCTGAGATCTATCTGCTTCTTTTTGGTGACTTTGTGGAAGATACTTCCTCTTTTAGCCTCAACCCTTTCATCCGTAGAACAGGAAATGTAATGGCAATTTCATAAGCTCGGTGGCTCCATAGAGTCTATCCAAATTCTTTACCGCCCCTTGCAGCACCCCTCCTGACATGAGCCGGTTTGCCTTTCTGACCTCGTTTGCTCTACTCTTCCTCTTGCTACCACATTCCCACCTGAGGCTTTCGTACTTGCTGTTCTCTCTGCCTGAAATGCTTTTCCCACCACTGTTCTCATGGCTCACTCCTTACCTTCATTCAGGCCCCTCCTCAGATGAGGTCTTCCCTGAACACCTTAAAATAGTACCCCGATCACTTCCTATGCCCTTAACTTGCTTTATTTCTCTTCATAGCACTTACCACTATCTGAAAGTATGTTATGTATTTGTTTGTGGTTCATTTCTTCTACTCTTCTACTAAATTCCATGGGGATGGAAATTGTCTTGTTTGCTACTGTATTTCCAGGATCAAAGATGTGTTTATGTCATTTAGTAAATATCTCTAAGTGACAGTTATAATTCTGTGGCATAAAGAAAGCCAGGGCCTCTAGAACTGTCCTGGACAGAGGGGACACAGGCCTCCCTCCTGGCCCATAGGAGAGAGAGATTGTAGGAACAGAAAGAGAAAAGGGCCATAGTGTAAACAAGGCACCACTCAGATGATGGTACCAGGAGGGTATGGGTCAAGGGTGAAGAGTTAGAAAGTAGGTAAGAGGGAGGGAACAGAGGAAGATCAACCACAATCCCAAGAAGGCCTGGGCCAGGAAATCAGCTTACGGCTTAACTGACCTGAAAAAATAAAGCCAGTGTGTTTCAAGCAACACTATGTGGTGAAAACCATGTAGGGGTATGTGCAGGACGAAGTGGGACAAGAGGCCAGTCCCAGCACCTCCCTCTGCACCCAGGAACCCAGAGCTGGAACCCAGAACCTGCTATAACTCTCAGAGCCCCTCCCCCCAGGGGTCTTGCCCTGGCCACCCCAGCTGCTGTACTGCATGGCCCTGAGCTCTCCTGCCCATGTGAACCGGAGTTGCAGGAGCATGAGCACTGGATGGATCAGCGTGAGCTCTGAGCCCTGCCACTTACCGCATTAATTTTCACTTATTCCATTCAGGAGAATGGTCACTGCCTCTGCTGTCTTCACAGTCTACATATACCTCCTTCCTTTTCTACACAAATAGTAGCACGCTCTACTCACAGTGCCACCCCTTACTTTTTTCATTTAACAATCAATTTTGGATATTATTTCATGACAGCAGAATGCTTGCTCATCCTTTTTATGGCTGTGTAGTACTCCACGGTACAGATTTGCCACTCATTGAATTGGTCCTCTATTGATGAACATTTAGATTCTTTGCAATCTTTTGTTCTTACAAACAGTGCCACCAAATGAATAAGCTTGTACAACATGCCATTTTCCACAATTGCAGGTGTTTCTCTGCAAGTTCATAGAAATGAAATTGCTACATCAAAGGAATGTACATGTGTAGTTTTGATAGTCATTGCCAAATTGTGCTTCAAAGGGACAGTCCTAATTACGTTCCCATCAGCTCTGATGCAAGTGAGCATTTCCCAACGTTCTCACCAACACAATGTGTCATCATTTTTTTTTAAGTGTTTGCCAGTCTGATAGGAAAATATTGGTACCTAAATATAGTTTTAATTTTCATTTTTCTTAAACTGAGTGAGGCTGAGCATATTTTTATATATTTGAATCTCTGTCTTCTTATAGCCGTTGCCCATTTTTTCTATTGATTATTGGCCTTTTCCTTATTGATTTGTAACACCTCTTTATAAATTAGGAAAATTAGCCCTCTGTAATACAAGTTGCAAGTAGTTTCCCCTTGTTTGCCATTTTTCTTTTGTCTTCGCTCATGGTGGGCTTTGCGACGTGGAAAATTTTTATTTTGATAGACTTGAATTTATCACCCTTTTCTTTAATGGCTTCTTGGTCTCTGTGTTATACTTAGGCCGTCAGCAGGGGCTTTTGTAACCTCTCAGAGAGGAAGCATCAGTCACTGTGCCAGAGAGAAGAAAGGGAATTGGGGTAGGGTTGCACTTCCAGCCTCCTCTGCCTACATAGCAGATGAGCCTTCCGCTTTTGAGAGCAAAGACACCCATTGTCCAGCAGCTCCTTCACACAGGCCCAGTTCCAGCTGTACCCAGATACCCTACACCTTGCTACTTAAGGTGGTTCTGCGGCCCAGCAGCACTGGCAACAGCTAGAGACTCATAAAAATGTAGATCTCAGGCCCCACCTTAGACCTACTGGACCAGAACCTACATTTTTAACAGGATGTCCAGGAGTTTCTATGATTGGTAAAGCCTGAGATACATTGCCCTGTGTCTCCACCCTCTTTTTCTAGCATTCTCTAGGCCCTAAAATGGATCCTATGGTCTCCTGATCCCCAGTGATGTTTCCCTTGGATGTATAGTCACTGATTTTCAGCATGGCCCCATCTGGAAAGATGAGCTCATGAACTGCTCAGGCTCCCTCCCCCCTCAACCCACCCCTACTGTGCCTTATTCACATGTGGTCCCATAAGCAGTAAGAAAGGGTGAGGCTGTTAAAGCAGCAGCATAAAGAGTTTGAGCTCTGAAGTTCATTTTCTTTGTTGTAACAAAGCTCCTTGGGATCTGAGGACTTCCTTCCCCCAGCTCCCACTCCAGGTCTTTAATATGGGGGAGGAGGGGGGCTTTGCAGTAAGACCACAATTTGAAAATCAGCATTGCCACTTAACAGCTGTGCAAACTTAGGTAAATGATTTTACCCTCTGAGCCCCCATTTCTCTCTGTAAAATGTAGGCTCTATCTTCCTGATATGACTATGGGGAGGACTAAATGAAGTAATGTGAGTAAAGCGGCAGACAGGAGTTGATCAGATTTCCCTCTTTACCCTGGGATAGAAAGGAAGACTGAGGTCAGAAATTATATAAGGGGACACAGAAGAGTCCGGGTTTATTCTTTTTTTAAAATGTCCTTTGCCTAAACTAGTTCTTTCTTCCCCTGGGGCCATCATTGCTTTCCCAGTTTTTCATTGACTAAGTCTTATAAAGCATTTTATACTTAATGTCACAATCACCTCCTGGGATGTGGCTTACAAGGACCTATAATAGTCACACCCTGTAGTTCCCTCGATGATGAGGATGATAGTGGTGGTGATGAGGATGATGGTGATGGTGGTGATGATGGTGAGGATCAGGACGAGGATGATGATAATGATATAACAATGATACTGTCATTATTTATTAAATTTATGTGCCAGGTATTGTTCTAAGAACTTTACTTACATTATCTAATTTAACTCTTACAACAACTTGATAATAGGCGGTCATTCTCATTATTCCATTTTACAGATAGGAAAAAGACAAGTTTGTGCTTTGTGCAAGGTCAGCCTAGACCAGGGATGTTGCTGGCTACCTCCCCAGCTCTGCTGTTCATCAGTAATCTCTGCCTTATGAATGAGGTCAGAGGCTGAGCCTCTGCCCTGCCACACATATTTGCTCACCCTTCTCTTTGCCACCAAGACCAGGCCACAACTCAGGTCATCTCCCTAGGGTTGGGCCGCCCCTGAGGGAGGAGGCACTCAGGCCAGTGATCCTCGGGGAAAGCTTTTTGTGGCCCAAACTCACCCTCCCAGTGGCTCCAAGTTGCCCTTGGCAGGTGGGGGTGGGGAGGTAGAACTGGATGTGGAGGGGGTAAGGGGATGGTGAGTGGAGTGTGGAGTACCAGTTGTTTGACTGACACTGCTGCCCTCAATGCAGAACCTCCCCCTTTTCTATGTGTCTGATGACTCCTCCCTCTCTGCCCCTTGTTCTTCCTCCTACACCCAAATGCAGCTGCTCCTTAAACTCAGTCTATATCCCTGGTCTTTTCCTTTGGCCCCGGCTCCAGCCTCACTGCTTTGCAAGCTGTCATCCCTCACGGCCAGTAACCTCTTCAGCATGCCTTCCCACTACCTCAGACACAAACTGTCTGAAGCCAAGCTCCTGCTCCTACCCTCAGCTGGCCCAGTGTCCCTGCTTCCGTCACTGTCCCACATTGTGCACCAGTCCCTTGCTCTGACCAGCCACTTCATCCTGCCCTTCCCGCACCCAGCGCTTCCTCCCCACTTCCGTTGTTGTCATCCTGGATCAAGCAAGAACTACTAAAACAGTGGCCAGCCCACTTCATTTTCTTCCTTTCTAGCCTACCACTCACTCCATTGCCAGAGTAACCCTCTGGAAACAATCTTCCCCAGATCAGAAACTACCAATAACCCCTCCACCCTCAGTCCTAGAAATAGTGGCTCTCTGCCACCCTGCCTGCACAAACCCTCTCACTAAGCAAACTCACTGTCCCTCTGTGCCTTTGTCTATGACACCTGCCTGCCCAAAACCCACCCCTCCTCTCTGACTAAGCCATAGAGTGTAAAGTTCAGAAGCACAAATTTTGGAGTCAGAAAGACCTGGGTTTGAATATGTCTCCACCATTTATTAGCTCTGTGATTTGAGGCAAATAACTTAACCTCTCTGCCCCTCAATTACTCTATCTGTACCTCAGGGTGGCTGTGGGGTTTAGTCAAGATGATAGTTGTAAAAAAGAATGCTTCATGTAAAGTTTGGCCTACTAAGCACTCTATAAACTAGTCACTGCTGTTGTTACTCTGACCCTTCAAGTCCCCGCCCAGGTGCCTCCTCTCTGATCACTGTGGCCTCTTCTGTCCCGATTTCACAGCAGCAACGGGGTGTGCTGTCCTGTCCTGCCCTAAGGAGCTCTGCTAGCTGTGGGATCTTAGGCAAGTCCCTTGTCCTTATGCCCTAGGTCCTTCCTCTGAAATTGGGCATGAAAATAGTATCCATCTCATGGGCTTGGGGTGAGGATTAGTAAGTGGACGTATGTGAAGCGCATGGCACATAGAAAGTGCTGTAGAAATGTTAAGTAGTATTAGTTTTACTATGGTCCCATGGTATCTCCACTACCTATCTCTCATGCTGTCAAATAGACAGTGAGCACTCTGAGTCAGGGACCCAAGACTCCTACTTCCCTGTGGCCTCCCACAGCACCTGGCACCCAGCAGGGACTGGTGGACACCTGAGCCTCACCCACCAGGCCTTCCCTGGCAGTTTCACGGGACTCTGAGACCTTCAAGTCTCCTTCGATGCCAAGATGTCAAAGCCAGGGTGGGAGTGGGAGTACCCAGACGTGCCTCTCACCGGAGCTGTGACATCCAAAGCCCCCTGCCCTGCCTTTAAACACCCTCCTATTTCTCCCACGCCCCTATTCTCACAAAGTCCCCCCACAGAGACTCCTGCAACTAGCAGCCTCTCCTCTTCCCGAGCAGCTGACCATCCCCTCAACTCAGTGAGGGACCCCAGGGCAGAGTGCAGCTACAAGGAGCCACGGGCGGGATTAGGTGCTGACGTGGGCCGGGGGCCAGTGCTGGGTGTTTATTGCCAGTGCCATCGACCCGCACGGCCCGCTGTTTATCTGTCTTCCTGACACTCCTAATTACCCAGGTTGCAGCTGCCAGAGCGTTTGCTCTCCCTAAATCACGGGCTCCCATCCCTCCTATCGCCCAGGCCGTGGGCCTCTTCCTGCAGAAGGACTGCCATTGATTTTGCCGTTCCCATTTATGATCTACAAGGCTCCGCATCGCTGCTGCACATTTTACCTTAATTAGTTTATTCTTCTGGGCGTCCTCGGTCCGCTCGGAAGCCAGGAGGCTGGAAGTGGGGAAGAGGCTAACATCACTGGATACTCTGACCCCTCTGGTCAAAAACCCAGAGCCTGGCCAGATATCAACACCCTAGGACAGCAATTTGCTAAGAATAGCACTAGTTCCACAGGATGCTAATAGGTGAGCTGCAAAAAGAGGTTCTGTGGCCAAGTTTGTTTGGGAAATGCTGGATTAAATAAAACTAAGAAGGTAATTTATTGCAGGGCTTTTCAAAGTTTTAATAGACTGATGACCATTGTGAATCTCCAAAAGGGGGATGGAAGGTGTGGTCTTTCCCAAACTCCAGTGATCACCAAGTCTTTTCACCAGGCGGCTCACAGAGAGCAGAGAAAGTACACTTCGGGAAATTCTGACTTGGGTGGCCAGGAGGAATTGGAGGTGATGATGCAAACAGATGGGGATAGAGAGCCTGGGCCTGTTTTCTCCTTCTGACTACCTGATGCACAAATTCAGCGGCTGGAGCAATTTCTCCCACTGAATGTGGAAGTACCCATCAGAGCTCCACAGAGCTCCGGCTGCCAGCAGCTGCTCTCTCACCTGGCCCAGGCTTTGGCGGAGTCGAACCTCAGTATTTCAGGGGGGACTAGACTAGCTGGAAGGGCAGTCTAAAGGGGCCCTGGTTTGACAGAGAAGGGCAAGGGTCACTCACTGTTTGTGAAGGCTAGAGACTGGGAAGCCTGCAGGGCCATTTGGAGGCCCCCCAGACATCAGCAAGCGATGACAAGCTTGCCACTGCCTTGGGTACAGCCACGAGGATGGCAGTCTGGGTCCACAGTCCCTTTCCGCAGTCCCCAAATCCAAAACGCTCTGAAAGCTTCAAGTGCTGAATTGATAGCAAAACCTGTCCTAAGCTGACGTGAGCTATTTATAGGCTTTATTTATCCCACTTAGTGTGAATATTCATATATTTCACTGCAGAAATATTAATGTGTGTAATTACAGGTGCCACCCCAGTCCCTGCTGGGGGTGTTATGTAATAAATGGTGTGTGCACTGTGTTACCTTTCTAAACTAAAAGAAAAATCTAAATTTCTAAATGCATCTTGTCCCCAGGGATTGCGACAGGGGCTGTGGACCTGGGGGGTGTAGAGCTGCTGATGAATAATTCGGGGTGCCTGACCTGGGGTCAGGCTTCAGTGTGATTTCTCCTGTAATTCCCACAGCTGCACCATGAGGGGGGAGGTGCAGCTGTTACCCCCAACTCTCCCATGAGGAAACCAAGGCCAGAAGACGATAAGGAGCCAGCCCAGGGTCCTGAGCTCCCAGAGTCAGAGCAGCACCTATGCGTCTGTCTGGAACTGGCCCCTCAGTTGCCCAGCGGGGCTTCCTCCCACCCACAGCAGCTCTGTGCAGATCCCAGCTGCAGCTCCTCAGCCCAAGCCTCCACCTGAACAAATGCCTGCCAATTTCCTGGATCTGCTTCCTGCTTTGCTCTTAAAGGAACTTTCCCTCCCCTGGACAAGGCCTCTGTGCCTCCATGATTGTCAGGCAGGGCAGGATGGCTCTGCTCCAGGGCCAGCTCCCTGGTGTCTGGCAAACATCCCCGAGACCAATTGCAGACTCCACCAGCCCCCATGGGTCACCGTGGCCTTCGGAGGTCCTCTTGTGAGGCCACTAGAAAGCAAACCTTTTGTCTTCTCCTGGGCCAAGCCATTTAAGGGTCCTTTATTCACTGCTCTCACCTACATATGCTCACAATCATACACATTCACTCACTCACTCTCACACACACTCACTCATTCTCATACACTCACTTTCACACACACATTCACACTCGCGCTCATTCTCATTCATTCATTCTCACACTGACTCTCACCAAAACCCTGCGGGACATAACTGATGTCCCTAAAAGACCTTGAGAGCATCTCATCTATGAAATGGGGATGGTCATTTCTCTCTGATAACCTACCACTTCGGGGAGGTGCTGTGCTAACCTTTAATGTGCATCATATCATTCATTCTTCACGGTAAACTAGAATGTGGTTATTATTGTTATCTCCATTTACAAATAAGAAAACTAAGGCTCAGAACTGCTAAGCGACTTGCCCCAAAGTCAACAACTAAAATCTGGGCGGAACTGAGACTGAGACCCAGGCTCATTTACTCTAAATCCAGGGGTCTTAACCGCTGCACCACACTCCTCCTCAGGCTAAGTCCATTTCCTCTCCCCTGGGCCAACCAGAGAGTCAAGTCCAAGGGCTCTGTCCCCAGGTCCACTCTTCCCTAAGCTTACCTTCCCCGATTCCTTCAGTGGCTCCTTTCCTGTGTTTTTGTGTGAGAGGGTAGAACATGATCTTGCCTAAAACATGAATGCTGTGTGTCTCACATTTACAAGAAATAAACTAAGGGTGAGGGCCGAGGGGAGAGGTCTGCCTTAGTGGTCTCAGAAGGGCTAGCACTCCAGCCACTGGAGTTCCTCCCCACATCCCCAGAACAAAGCTTCTTGGCCGTGAATGAGCTTCAGGAGGCCACAGACCTCTTGCAGTTACATATGGCATGTTGTGTGGTGCAGACTCCCTGAGCTGAGGGGCCTTGGCCTCCATCCAATTCTCAAACGGTCAGTATCCCAAAGAAGTAGAGACAACTATCCTGTAGGGCTCCCCAGTGCTGGGAGCAGGGACCTCCCAGGGCTGTCTGAGCTCGGACCCTACTGCCACATGGTTCCCTGGGGGTGGAAGTGTAGACCTGTTAGCCCCTTCCAGGCCCTTCCTCGGTCAGGACTTGAAGACTCATCCAGTTTCTTCTGAGGCCCAAATCAGGTCCTGCAATCCAGCAGAGAATGTAAGGTGCAGCTCCTGGAGAAAAAGACATCCTGGGCTGAGTCTGGGTGCTGAAATACTAGCGATCTGGGATCTCTCTGATGATGTCGTAAAGGAGCACAGTCCAGAATGTGAAATCCAGCTGTCGAGAGTCATCTCAGATGCACGGTAGCAGTAATATTTCTTCCATAGGCTGGCCATTTTTATAAGCCTCAGAGTCTCTTTTCTCAACTGAAAATACCTAAGTGCTCCCCAAACAGTGGAGTCTCACCTGCTTGGGTGAGTTCTGCAAGGAGTACTCACCTTGAACACATGACCTATCTACGTGCAGCCCCAACCACCTAGTGGCAGGTGCCTTGAGAAGTACCTGCACCCTGGTCCACCGTCCACCAGCCTCCCTTTCCTCCTCTCTCCAGGGGTGGCCACGTACACGGACAAGTTGTTCAAGTTCCGCAATAGCCGGTGGGAAGACATCCTGAGCGATGAGGTCAACGTGGCCCGTGGCGTGGCCAGCCTCTTTGCCGGGCGCTCCGTGGCCTGTGTGGACAGGACGGTGAGTTCAGGGGTACATGGAGGGCCTGGGGCAAAGTGGGGGGCACACAGCAATGTGAGAGCCAGAGGGGAGCCAACAGGCATATGTCCCCAGAGTGTGGCTCTCAAGGGCAGAGCCCAAGGCTACACCATCTTGGCAGCTCCCACTGTGTCTTGTACATAGCAAGCGCTAAGTACTAACAACCAAGACTTGCAGGATGAGTTACAATATACTTTCACATTCTTTCTCCCATGAGGCCCTCCCAGAAACCAGTAAGGTAACTGGCCGGGTGTTATCATCATTGTGCCCGCTGGACACAGAAGGGTACCGAGGCCCGCCTTAGAGCAGTGACTTGCCCGAGGACCCAAGATGGATTGGTGGTGTGGCTAGGACAAGAATCAGAATCTTTTAGCTCTAAAGCTTGTGTTCGTTCATTCATTAATTCATTTATTCAACCAATATTTTTAAGTGCCTACTACATGCCAGGCAGTTAGCCATAGGACACCCTTGTAAATATTTATGAAGGCACCACAAAGAGACTCATAGGTGGGTAAGCAGGGGTGTTACCTGAATGTACAAGTACTTTAGTTAATCAGTAGTTCCATCAATGCTTTCCTGCGCTGCTAGTCCACCCCACAAGGAGGATGCGGAAGTGGGTGGGGAAGAAAGGCTAAGTGGGATGAGGAGAGAAGGAGCAGCTGCAACCATCTGCCCTTTGGGGTGGCCCCGCCTGGGCTTTTGTCCTGGCAGCCCCAGCCAGAGCTGGAGGCTTGCCGTGGAGGTGATTTATCCCTCCTGTCACCTGCTCCCCTGCTGCCCCCTCCTTGGCTTTACAAAGCAGTCATCACTAAATCAGGGAACCAGCTGCTGCCCCGCTTCCACAGGAGCATCTCCAGCCCCCATTCTAGGGGCAGAGGCAAGGGGGCCAGCTCATTTCAGGATTGAGACGGTACCTAGGGGATTGGGGGTTCAGCGAAGGGATTGGAGGTTCAGCGTGAACCTTCACAGCAGGGGCCTCCGGGCCTTGGGAAAAGGCAGGTGCCAGGTATAAATATTTATTTCTTAACAAGCTGGTGCTGAGAAGAGAAGCCAAGCTGGGCTGTGAAGCCACATTTAGCCCTGACCTGAATCTGTGCCACCTGGACTCCCGCCTGGCAGGAGGGAATGTGGGGGGTGGGGGCGGCTCTGTGAGCAGCCCCGAGAGTGAGGAGGATCTGAGGGGTGCCAGGCCTGGCCGCTGCCGGGGCCTCTAACCGGTCTCCCCCTGGCTTCCTGTCTCAGTCTTTCAGGACCAAGACTTCCCACACTCAGCTAAGGTGGGAAACTTCTCAGAGCTGGTGGGAGGGCCTAAAGGTTAATCACAAAGAGATGCCCTCTCTGTCCTAACAAGGTCATCTGCACACCCACACATATAACCACAGGACAAAGGCACCGTGTGAAATGCAAAGAAAAAAAATGCTTTGGCATGCAGCACAGTAGGCAAGCACTTAGCAGCTCCCTCAGTCCCTGCTCAGTCTGCCACCAGCAGAGGGGTTGCTTTCTGAGTCTGCCACCACCTTGGCAATCCCTAGGGTCTGAGAACTGTGGAAGAGAGGAGTAGGGAGAGGTCAAGGCCAGTATGGAAGTTAAGAGATAGGAATACGGCATGCTGTAGGAAAACACAATAGCAATCACAATAACAACTAACACCTATTAAACTAACAACATGCCCAGTCCTGAGCTAAGTGGTTTACATGCATCATCTTATTGAATTTTCATAATAAGCCTATGAGGTAGGTGCTCTAAATATCCCCATTTTATAGATATGAAAACTAAGCCTTGGAGCAATTAAGCAACTTGACCTTGGTCACATAGTAAGTGGTAGACAAAGCCAAGAATTGAGCCCTGCCTGCCTGAAAATAAGTCAGAAAACTTTTTTACCCCTCAGCTACCCATGCCTCTGGATGACCCAATATCAGACACAAATTTCTAATCGCAAGATCTATTACAGGGTTCACCCTGCTCCTTCCTCAGCCCCACAGCCCTGGCCTGGAGACTTTCAATCTATCCGCCTAGTGGTTCTCAAAGTATGGTCCGGAACCAGCAGAATTAGCATTGTTAGGATGCAAGTTCTCAGGCCCCCACCCTATTCTACCCTCCAGACCTACCAAATCAGAATCCCTGGGTTGGGGCCCAGCAATCTGGATTTCAACTAGCCGTGCAGGTGATTCTGATACAGGTTTAAGTTTGAGGACCATCACACCAGGTAAATGTCTCAACCCCTCACGCCTACCGTTCTCTCCCTCTCCCTGTCCTCATCTGTTCTCTGCCCCAAACCTGGAACGCTGCCTGCCCTTCATCTTCAGCTGCCCCATCACTTACCCACCTTTCTGGATCCAACTCAAAGCCTATCTCTTACAAGAAGCGTTCCCTGATAGATAATGATTATGCCTCATGTTTATATAGCATTTTTATCTTTCAAAGACTTTTCACATGCATTGTCTCATCTCATCTTCCCAAAAACCCTGCCAGGAAGCAGGGGGAATACAATCCCCGTTTAACGTATGAGGAGATGCAGCTAAAGGGGCTGAGGAATCTGCCCAAGGACAAAGAACCAGTTAGAGCAGAGCCTGGATTTGGACCCAGGATAATAGCTCTGGACCAGTCATTCTCAAAGTGTGGTTCGTGGACCAACAGCAGCAGCTTTGCCTGGGAACCTGTTAGAAATGCAAATTTTAGACCTCCTAAATCAGAAACTCTGGGGATGGGACTCAGCATCAAAATTTTAATGAGACCTCCACCTGTTAGGTTAAATGGTGAGACCCACTTTCCTAGATCCAAAGCTGCAGAAACATTTTTCTTCTCCTGGAATCATCTCACCCCGCCCCCCCAGAATTATCGTGGTCAAGTTCACATGTGAATTTCTGCAATCTTCTACAACTGTTACATACCTGTTTGTCAGTTTAATAACCCCAATACACTGAAATAAAGAACTAGGTATAACTAAATTTTATAAATATTCTAATTTCTAGCAGAGTGCACTTCAGAATGCAGGCGCGTTCACTGCCCATTTGTTGATGAGATTGCTAACAGCTGGTCGGGTCAGGAACAGCTACAGTGATGGCGCACTTTCTCCTTCAGCCCCATTCATTCTCTCTTCGTCAAATCATTCCACACACATGTGCCGAGCTCCTGTGGTGGGCAGAACCTTTCAAAGTTCTCCGCTAATCATGAAGCCGTATTGTAAAGCAGTGCATCTCAAACTTCCATTTGGCATAGGGATCACGTTGAGGGTCTTGTGAAATGCAGATTCTGATCCAGCAAGTCTGGGGTGAGGCCTGAGAGTCTATATTTCTAACATGCTCCCTGATGACACCAATGCTGCTGGTCCAGGGACCACTTTGAGTAACAAGGGTTGTAAAGCATCGATTCCCAGGTAGTAGGCTAGAGACTCAGATAACCAAAAAAGAAAGGGCATACAAGTCCTTAGGGAACAGCTTTGCCACCTTCTGCAGCTTTGTCCCCTGACATGCCCTGTCTTGAAGTTTACATTCTGGTAACATTGAAACAGCTGCCCATGGTTTCTCTACATACATCATTCTCTGGCTCACCTCTGCCTGGAAGGTTCTTTCTTTCCCCTCCACTTCACCTGGCTGAGACTCCTCTCAGAAAATCTTTTCTGAACTTCTTCTGGGTTAGGAGCCCACCTTCTGTGCACCCAGGAAATCCTGTATGTACTCTCTCAATCACACACATAACTGTATGCTTGCTGACATGTCTGCACCCCCTAGGACACCCTGAGGTCCTTCGCTGGCCTCACCCACTGGTCAGACAGACTCAAGTGGCTCTTAGTCAGCGTTCCTGATGAAAATGGTGCCAAAGTAGGGATGAAGTCAGTAACCAGTTAGTTGGAATGGGGTTCTGGTCATAGGGCCATTTGGTAAGAAATAGAAGCAAGCGAGAGGGTGGAAAAGAGGGGGTGACAGTGCACACTCCTATTGTCTTGAACTCAACTGTTACTCTTGCACTGTTTTGTGTTTACGACTTGCCTTTAAACTTGACTATAAGCAACCTAAGAAAGAAGACTTTGTCTTAAGTACACTTATAGCAGAGTGCCTTGCACGTAGTTAGAGCTCAAGAAATATCTACTATTTAATTAATTGGAGGAAAATGATGAAAAGGGTGAGAGGAAAGTTAGAAAACTGATTTAGAAATTGTGTGGGTCTCTTGGGGGAAAGGAGGCATCTGTTAAAGAAATAACACCATCACAGTGACGGGCAGAGAAGAATCTTTCATCAGCAGCGTTTTGGACCACAGAAGAGAATGACTACAGCAATGAGGAGCTGGTGCCCACAGCTTCTCCTGGATGCAAAGGAAAAAAAATTTGAGACAGAATTACAAAGGCAGAAGCAGTATAATATTTCTCTCTGATAATGTGGGGAAAACAAAGGAATAGAAGAGGAGAGGAGGACCCCTGCATATCTGAGCCTCTCGTGCAACCAAAATAAAGGAATGAAGAAGTATAGGGTTGGAAGCGGGGAGGGAGATGGCTCTGGAATTTGCTTGTCATCTTGGCTGGAGTGAGCTTGAATGGGAGAGAGACTGAGAATAATGGGAACTGGTAGATCAATCAATCAGCAAATATTTATTGAGCAGCTACCCTGGCTGGCAGCTGGAGAGAGCTCAGCTGGAGGGAGGCACATTAGAAAATTGTCTATAAAAAGGTGATTGTGGGGGAGAGGAAGGGACATGTTCTTCTGGAAGAGGATAGAAAGAGGAAGGTGGCTTTGTTTTAGGACTCCAGGGAGCGTTGTGCACTTTGTAGCCTCTGTGAAAAGCACCTCTGCAGTTGTGCCCTGTAGGGACAGATGGCCCTCAAGGCCATACACACCCAGACCTAGGATGAAGAACCCGAAAGAGCTATGGTCCTTCGAGAGGAAGTTGAGAGGTGCTTTCTGGGGAAAAGACCTCGATGAGCACAGATGGGCCCGCTCAACCACCCTCCCTCCCTTCCTCCGCAGGGCTCCGGACGCTACTCTATCTACATCGCCAACTATGCTTATGGTAACGTGGGCCCTGATGCCCTCATTGAAATGGACCCCGAGGCCAGCGACCTCTCCCAGGGCATTCTGGCGCTCAGAGATGTGGCTGCTGAGGCTGGGGTCAGCAAGTATACAGGTATGCAGAGTGACATGGGAGGCTGTGAGCTGGAGAGGCTGGGGGTTGGAGCTGGGGGCCGAGCCCGGCAAGGCCCAGTCTAGTTCATCAGAGACCACGGGAGAGGATGGGTTCACATCCCTGGGGAGGGAGGATGAGGCTTTATTCCATCCTCCTGCTCACAGAAGTCTCCTCCAACACGACATCCCCAGGGCTGATGAGATAACTGGCAGGTGTGGGCTTTGAGGGTCTCCATGGGGGACATGGGACATGCGCTATGAATACCGTAACATTATCCTCCCCTTGGCACCTCTTGCCACATTCACTGCTGTGGCCCAAATGATGGGTGAACACGTTCTGTAGGAGAAAACTGACAAGTCACAAAGGCTGAGATTTAAAGCATTCTTTATTGCCAAACAGCAGATGAAATTATTTACTTACTCATAAGCGGCCAGGAATTGAGTGCTAGCTAAATCCCTAAGCTTCAGCTAGGTCCCGTCTCGGATAACTGAGCTCAAAGAATTGTGTTCTTGTTCCAAAACCTCTCCAGCACTCTTTTTGAAGGCAGGCTCCCCCAGCATCTTTCTGGATGGGGGACCTATTGTCAGAATCTCTGACAGGGAGATCTTTCTAGGGAAAGCTGTTTTTCTAATTCCAGCATGGCTGCTGACTAAACTCTGATAATCTGCCAATAGACTGCTGATGGCAGAGCAATCCACCTCCTGTTTTGGGTGCCAAAAATCAGGAAGCCAGAGCTTTGCACAACAGCTTCTCACATGAACTTCAGCTTTACTCACACAGAACCTGCCCTCTGGACGTAGAGATTCTCTGGCTAGTTGACCCTGATAGATCCAGCCCAGTTTGCACTACAGACTTCCGAAGTAGGAGCCTGCCTGAATCCAAATCCTGGGGCTGGTAGGATACTTGAGGGGTCATTTGGGCCATCCGCCTGCCTCCAGACACCTGAGCGGTGGCATAATCTCAAAATCCTACCCAGAATGGGTTGTCACGGCCTCCCCTGAGTTTATTATGCCTTTCTCTAGCCAACTTTCCACCTCTGTGAAAGGGAGAAATTGATGTTGGCCTGTCTGACAAAGTTAGCAGGGACATATGACTAGACAATAAAATAGTTTACACAGCTCAAGCCCCATCAAAGTGCTCCAGAGCTCTGCAAATGAATGTGCAGCAGAAAGGCTGAGTGTCAGTAATAAACCGTGTTTTCCTGGGAAAAGGAATAAACATGCAGGAGCTGCAGCCTAGATTTGTACAGTCAGTTTTTCTGAATAGGTCCCAGTTCTGTGCACTCGGCTGGCTTGACAATTAAGTTCCTTGATCTGCCCGAGAAGGAAGGTGGGCTGGGAGGTGTAGCACGAGAAAATGACGAGATGGAAGGGAGGCAAGGTCTGGGAAAGAGTGTTACACACAGAATAAAAGAATTCAGAAGGTTGTAGCTGAGTTTGAGCATGAAGGGGACATTGTTCACACTGGCTGGGCTAGCAGGAACTGAGGAGGGGAAAGGAGAGGACCAAGAGGAGACAGTGGAGGAGCACGGATGGGGATGGGAGCACCAGCCAACGCTGCCGGGCTGTGCTGGAAGGACAGGGCAGCTCAAGGAAGGGACAGCAGCTTCTGTGGAGCAGCACACAGGCAGGCCGGGGCAGCTGGCATGCCCAGAGGACATGTTAAAGCAGCTTTGCAGACTTCCAAAAGCCATTTGGCTAACAAGAACCTATTTGGCCCACCAAGTTACTATTATGTCTTCCCACCTTCCCCAGCCCACCCTTGCCCTGTCTGCCAAGCCTCCCAACTCTACCCTGCAGCCCCCGTTGTTACTCTGCTAACAACATATGGACAGCTGTCTGGAAAACTAGCCCAGAGCACCCTCCTGAACCCCAGGAATGGACCCCAAATGTAAGAACAGCCACCGGAGCTGGCCTGATGGCCAGTGCTCTGGCATGTGTCCCATGCTCAGCTCCAGGCCAGTGCCCTGGGGCCTAGGAAGCATGGAAGGAGCGAGCAGTGAGGAACAGGGCCCTGAGCAGACTGGGAGGGAGGCAAGCCATGGCTAGATGTGCAGTCAGAGAGCCGCGGGTCCCAGAACCAGGCCACACAGCACCCATCTGCTGGACAGACCTCGGAGAACCTCCCATTTTAAAAAAGAACAAACGGTGGTCCAAAGAAAAAAGGGACTTGCCCAAGGTCACACCGAAGGATGTAGAGAAACTAGCACTTAGAATCTCATTCCCTGATGCCTAAACTGCCACAATCAGCTGACCTTTCTGATCACCTCCAGCTTGAGAATCCTGCTCCAAACTGTATGACCACCGGAGGGACTGGTGAAGGAAGAAGGCCCACACTCACCCGGAACACAGCCCCAGGGGCTGACACTCAGACTTTGATTGTAGTACCCAGTTTTTGTGGCTGACGCAGCTGCCTGGCCTGGGATGCCCGGGGCAGCAGCAGGAGGCCGGTCAACCCCGTGGGCAGGCCAGGACGATGGCGCTACCTGCACCAGCTGTCCGGCTCTTCCAGAGGGGGAAGGGAAGCCTCTTCTCCAGACTGTCGATTCTGCAGGCTGCCGCAGCTCTGCTGGGTCACAGTGCCATCTAGCGGCCAGTGTGCTCGCTCTCGGGGGACTCGAGGGCCCCTGGAGGGAGGGGCGCGGAGAGCCACTGGTAGTACTGAGTTGAGCTGAGAGAAGGCCACTCCCCATAATTTCTGGTTTGATAAGAATCCCAAGCCCTGACTTCTGCAGCTTCCCTCAGCCTCTTGGAGCCTGGATGGTGCAGGGAACTGCCCTGCATGGGAACCCTGAGAGCTAGTTCTACCCATAGCAGAGGGCCTGGTATGGAATCCAGGAAGAGGGAAGGTGGGGACCAAAAGCTCTGCATTGCCTCTGGGGCCCAAGTGACTTTGGGCATATCTCTCATCCTCTTTGAGAACCTTGAACTAGCTATCTAACAGAGCCGCTAAGAGGACAGTGTCTGGAGCCCAGAGTGCCAGGTACAGATCCTACCTCCATCACGGCCCATCCATAATGTAGTGGACAATTAATTAACCTCTCTGAGCCTCAGTTTTCTGACCTGCAAAATGGGCATATTGTGAGAGATAAACATGGAACATGCCTGGCACAGGGCCTGGCACATAGGTAGTGCCCACTGAGTGCAGCAAATAACAGCCCCCTCCTCCTCTGACAGCGATGCCAGAGCCCTCTGCTGGGCATCTCCTGGGTGTAGGGAGTGCCATGCTGGGCACAGGGGGAGACGCAAAGCAAGCAGGCCCAGCCTCTGCCCTGGAGGCATTCTCCTTGTATTCCTCCAGCCTGTCCTCCAACCCTGGTCACAAATATGGGCCTCTTCATCCCTGTCTTCCATCTCTCTTCCCTTCTCTCTGACCCTGCCTCCCACTGGCCTCCACCCCTCCCCAAGGACTCTGCATTTTGGCCTCACCCTTTGCGGGAGCATCTGTCTGGGCTGCAAGGTGGTGATTAAAGAAGTCTTAAAAGAAATTTGGAAAGAAAATGAAGGTGGATTTATGATGTTGGGCGGGGGGTTTTGCTGTGGCTGGGAACAGTGCAGAACAAAGCGGAGGGCAGATCTGATTTATAGGAAGTCATTATTGGAATAGACAGAGATGCCTAAAGCCCAGCTGAGGCCTTCTGACGGATCCCCACCAGCCAGCTCAGGAGAGGTGATCTGGGGCGGCAGAGTCAGAGCTATAGAGCCTCCCAGCTTCCCAGGTGGCCTCTGGCCTTGCAGCAGGAGTGCAACCAGATCTGATAGCTGGGGACAGGCAAAGTGGGAGTGATAGTCTCCTCAGCCAGGGCCCAGGACCCCTGCCAGGGGTAGCCAAAGCCCCCAAATACAGAGGGTATCAGATGCATTAGATGACTGACAAGAAGGGACATATTTTTCTTTCAAAATAAACACAGATGTGTCATACAATACAAATGCAATCTTGGTATGAATTTTCTTTGACTAAAATAAGAGATTTTAAAGAGGTATCAAGCCTGTGGCCTTGCCCGGAGTAGATGGCTCCTCTGCCAAGAGAGACTGTGGTAGAAATGCTTGAGAGCACACTGTGGGGATAGCTGGGCTCTGGGGGCACTCAGACATGAGTTTGAAATGTGATCTATTGCCTGCTGGCTGCCTTCAAGCCTCCCTGAACCTCAGTTTCCTCACCTAAAAAATGGTGAAATAAGATGAAACGTATTGCTTACCTGGTACACAGGACTGACAACGGATCACCAAAGGAGCCTAACCTGCTCTCTCTCCTGAAACAGCTTCTTCTAGCCCCCTCAGTGCACAGTAGGAGCAGCTTCCCCCCTGAACCCCAGGTTTGGGAGTTTCACCTGCAGCAGACAAATCCTGGAGTCTGTTCTCCTGCCCACCTGCCCCCAGCGTCTTGCAGGGATGAGCAGGGAAGATAGGGGCAGCAGTGGGAATGTCCTTGTCTAATACCCTCCAGAACTGTGTACTCAGAACCCCACCCTGCACCTGGCAGCTCACAGAGGGCTGTGGGGGTTGGGAGGAGGCAGGACAACACCGGTACCAACACAGCATTACTCTCAGGAAATTTAGTGTGAGAGACCCTGTTACCATCCCGCCCTTACCCTCATACCCCTTTCTCCAAGATACACGTGCATACACACTGCCTGTTCCTCCACCACCTACATTTTCTAGCATCTTTGCTACTCTTTTACAATACCTTAGATGTTCTTAGCAGCCTACAGGCCTTGGGGCCCACCAGCGTCATATTTCTGCCAAGGTCTCAAAAGACTGCTCTCACAGGTCCAAGTTCCCTGGTTGACAGGCCTCATCCCAGAACTTCCATGGTGCTGAGGCTAGATGGGCCCAGGAACCCACTCCCAACCATGTTTATCCTGTGGTCTAGCCTGAAGGATGCACTGAAGAATAGAACTAGAAGGAGCCTTGGAGAGATTCTCATTCCCTCACCCATTTCTCAGGGAGGGAGACCAGGGCCTGGAGAGCACACTTCTAAGCTCCTGCAGCCATAGAAGGTGCAGAGGCCGGGTAAGAACCTAGAGCCTTTTCCTTAGCACAGAGAATCCCGCTGTCTCATCTCTGGGTCCTCAGGCCCGCAGTTTGGGATGGTTCAGCAGCACACACACCCCTTTCCTACACTTCTCTCTTCCTCGCCCCACCACTCACCACTCTATGCATTGGCCCAGGTGTAGTCTGACAGATGGATCATCTGCACCCAGGGTCTGCATCGCCCAAGTTCAAATATCAGAGGTTTATGAGTACAGTTCTTGAGGGTGAGCAAGGCTGCCATATGGGGCTTAAGCCCAATGAGATCATCCAAGGGGTGCCGGAATGTGGCAGGAGGGAAAGGGAGCCATGGGGAGGCATTTTCTCCTGTAACTCCACCTCTCCCATCCAGCTCTGGGCAGAGAAGCCTTCAGGAAAGAGTGAGCAGGGTGCAGCATTCACACCCAACAACAAAACCAGGAGGACTTTGAGGCTTGAAAGTACTGGAAAAATAAAAGGGATATTATTCACCCAGCAGGTGGGAAATAGTCCCAGCTAATGACTATGTGGCACCTGACATTTTCCAAGGTATCTTCCAAAACCCGGCTTACTTAATATTTGTGACAGCCTGAGAAGGAGCTATTATTATTATCAGTCTTTCTCTTGTAAGAAAACAGACACCCAGAAAGGTCTAGTGACTGATGTGCCCAAGGTCACACAGGAATTTTCTGATCCCCAGTCTTTCCCAACGCCAGTGCTGCCTCTCCAGCCCCAAATAGGGAAATACTTGTCCCCAAGAGGATGTGCTGGCCTGAAGTATAAAATAATTAATTGATGTAAAGTGGAGTTTTAACTCCCTAATGGGACATCATTCTTCAAGGCTAAATAAAGATGTTCCTAACTGCCCCTTGGATATCTCACAAGGTGTGTGCTCAACCTTAGGAAGGCAGAGATAGGGTCGATGTGATACAGGTCAGGGAAAGGCTGGGGGAGGAAGGTAGAAAGGTCCTAGGGATCTGATATTTGCTGAATAAGGGGCCTCTGTCTTTGACAGGCAGGGAGTGGGGTGTCAGGCTACACTTAGGATAGATGGATTTTATTAGTTTCAAGAAGACTTATATGATCAGCCTGGGAGTAGAGTTTCCCCTGCAGCATCAGTGAGGGGTGCACACCTGGCTGCCCCTGCCTCAGGCCCCAGTTTTACCCCCTATTCTGAGACTGCTGGGGCTGGTGCCCAAGAGGGTGGCTCCCCAACTGTCAACTCACCTGCTCCCCAACTGTGCAGCAAACTTGCCAAGAAGGAGTTGCGGGTAACATCTCTGTTATGGTCTGGTTACCATGGCAATAAATTGTCACTAATTAGTAGTGTGGTTACCATGGCAATTTTCTAGTAATTACAGGTTACAAATGGTGCAAGGCTTCAACCCAACCCAATTAGTTAATTAGAAAGATTTAGAAATTTGTCCAAGAGGGAAATAACCTGCTTTGTAGAAAATGAAGGGAATGTGTCATTGCTTGGGTGCCAGAGGCAGAGAGGAAATTGGAGGATGCTGGAGTGGGGAAGGATGGAGTTGAACAGTGGCAAGTCCCGGAGCCCCACCTGGAATTTCCAGTGGCCCAGGAGAGGCCAGGGATTTCTCACTGAAGCCTGCTCCTGGGCTGGAGTCTAGCAGGACCAGAGCAGGGACAGCTGCCAACAGCCTCTGAGCAGCTCCTCTTTGAATGGGCAGAAGTAGAGCCTAGGTTGTACCCAGCACCCCTTTCTGCTGGCTTTAGGAAAGGCATCTGAAAGTTTCCTTCCCCACACTGTGACTCTTCTAATGAAAAGCACAGGACGCATGTTGAATGACACTCTCCAGGAGCCCTGTGGACTTAGTGGCTCTATTTTCATGAGGCTTGTGCTCTCCATAAGAGTTAATTAGATTACCTGAGAGGAATCCAGGAAGCACAGGGACTAGAATGTGTTAACAAGGAGCTCCACCATGAGAGTAGTAATGCCATTTGTGCCATCCTATCCCCCTGTCCCCAAACACCATACCTGGTAGGCAGGTGCCATTTGCACAAATGAGAAAGGCCCAGTAATTTCCTCTGGGGGCATCTCTCAGAGGACAGGAGGAACCTGGGAACCAAGACAACCTTTATTCCAAATTAGCACGATCACTTTGTGGAAACCGCTACCCCACACAGAGGCGGACAGGCAGGGGAGCCTAGCCCCGTATCACTTGGGTCTGTCTGAGCGCTCATTTATTTTTTTTTTTTTAAATCAAGTTCTAGGTAGAAAGCCAGAGGAGAGAAAGAGCCATTAGTGGGATCGTTTTATAAACTATATAAATGTCTAACCAATGTGCTATATACTTAAAACTAATAATAAAATAAAATAAAAAATCGAGTTCTTCTGAGTGCTGATAACTCTTCTTACTGTACTTAACAGCCCTTGAGAGCAGCACTTTTCAGACTCACTATGCATAGAAACTACACAAGGGTCCTGTCAGAATGCAGATTCTGACTGAGTAGGGGCCTGAAATTCTGCATTCTAACAAGCTCCCAGGTGATGCCCCTGCAGCAAGTCCATGGACCTGACCCTGAGAAGTGAGATGGCAGGATTCACAAAGACCTGTCACGTATCTTACCTCACTTGATTCTCTCAAAATCCTTGAAATAGAAAAGTCAGGTCATGCTATCCCCATTTTACAGATGAGAAAACCAAGGCTAAAAGGGTATTGTAAATTGCCTGAGGTCACACATTCTTGTAAAAGGTCAAGCTGGAGCTATAATCATGTCCTGGTCCTGGGCAGGCTGTTGTCTTCATAGCATTTCCAGTGTTTGGGGGTGTGGTTCTCAGGGCTTTATTTGAAACACTGGTTGGCATAGTTCATCCAAGCCGTCTTAAGGTTAGATTTGTTGATACGGGTGGCCCAAATGTGATCTCAGAGACTTTGAACTCTAAAGTAGAGCTGATGTCTTTCTTTAAAAAAAAAAAAAAGTATATATATACACACACACACACACACACACACACACACATTATTGGATTTTTTCCTTTTCAACTATGGAAACAATTCTTGTTATAACAAGCTAAACAATATGAAAGTATTTGCAAAAAAGGCCAATTACCATCTTTTCTTCCCTCCACAAATCTTACTCCATCTGCCAGCCAAAGTTAACAGCTCGGGATAGGCCTTTCCCACTTTTTTCTAAACTCAAAAAGAAGCTTGAACAAACATGTTCAGAAATATTATGTATTTCTCTATTTTTTTAAAGAAAGCAAGATTACACAATAGTATTACTTGGCAAATTGCTTTTTTTATTTAGAAATATGTCGTGGGCACTCCTCCAAGTCAATACATATGGATCTCTGTAGTCTTCTTAGTAGCTACAGAATGGTACATCATATGGATGCACCATAATTCATTCAATCACTCGCTGTTGATGGACATGCAGGTTGTTCCCAATTGTTCAGTATGTCAAACAAAGCAAAGGAAGCACCCTTGTACTTATAGCTGGAACCTATTCCTATAGGTTCTTAGAACAGGAACTCACCCTGTGTCTTGACCAACATATGCGTAACTCGGGGTGTGGGTGGGGTTGTCAGGGAAATCTGTGACTTGATCAAAACACTGTGGGTAGAGCTGGGTTTAGGGATTATTTTAATTCTGCCACCTCTGTGCTCCTTAGCTCATGGAATTGTTCATTTAGCACAAAGTGATTGATCTTGCTCCTCATTTGCCTCATTGTCAGTGAGGTCACCCTCCATATAGGTTTATGAGACTGTGAGCCCAGATCTGGGCTCAGGGAAGCATGCAGAAGGTCAGAATCCCCACCCCATCCTATCCCCAGGCTCTCCTGAGGCATCCCATTGCGGCTTCTCGCAGGCCTCAGAGGCAGCCGCGCCCTCCACACAGAACAGGGGCTTTGCTTCTGCCATCTACTGCGGTCCAATGTCCTCTTCCAGGAGGCCGGGGTGTCAGCGTGGGCCCCATCCTCAGCAGCAGTGCCTCAGATATCTTCTGTGACAACGAGAATGGACCCAACTTCCTCTTCCATAACCGGGGCGATGGCACCTTCGTGGACGCCGCTGCCAGCGCAGGTGAGTGTAGCCGCTGCCCTGTGCTCCTCAGCACCCCCAGACCCACAGGAGACTCTGGGCCGCCCTGCCCCCTCTAGCATGACCCCACAGGCCTCAGGGAGAGTGGGACAAGTCATCCTCTGCACCGCACAAGGAAGCATTGCTTGTCGCCTCCAATTCCACATCCCACAGAGGATGTTTGCTGCTGAGGAGAAGGGACCTGGAACTCCCGGCCATTATCCATTTTCCAGCAGCTGGAATTGGCTCATGTTGCTCTAAGTCCTGCTTGAGTCTCTCAGCATCAATTTTCCCTCAGCAAGCTACCTCTCTCCATTTCCCCTCCCCACATTTATCTTAAACATTCGATTCCATCTAATAACCATTTACTGAACCCCTGCTAAGTGCCAGGCTGATACTAAGAGCTGGGGATGCTGACCCGAATAAAGCCAAGACCACCCTACCTCACCCCCACCCCCCCCACACACACACACAAAGCACTGACATTCTAGAAGGGGGAACTGATGAAGAAACAAACAGCCATAATAAGAAGCAGGATAAAATCCACACAAAACAGTGCTCCGGGCTCCCAGCTCTACTCTCTTTCCCCCCTTTGTGGTCATTCCTCATCTGTCCCAGGGCCTTTATACCTGCTGTTCTCTACCTAAAGTGGCCTCTCCCCCTTTTCTATCTGCAGACCTTCTATTTATCCTTCAACACTTAGCTCACATGTTATCTGTGAAGCCTTTCCACCTGGCAGAGATTGGCACTCCCTCCTCTGCATTCCCACTGCCCTTGCATGTACCTCACACTCAGACGTCTACATTGCAATAATAATACGTCTGTGTCTACAAGGCCTGGGCTCTGAACTACTCCTTCTTGACATAATACTTGGCACACAGTGGTCACCCAATAAATTTTGCTGAATATCAGAATGGACATAATAAATGTTTGTGGATTTAATCAATCTGCCCTTCAACCAATTCCCACCCAGACCCTCCCCGCCTTGCCAGTGAATGGAAGGTTTGATTTCCTTCCCTCTTGGTGGCCTAGGGGTGAGATCTGGACTCCAGAAGAAGAGGTGAGTGGGAACCTAGACACATGGATCAAATGTCCTACAAGCTCCAGCTGGTGCTGAAGGGAGCATCAAATCCCTGAACCTGTGTCAGTCCCTTCTCTGTGACATACAAGTACCTCCTCCCCAAGCTCTCTCCCTGGAGTTCACATTTTGAACACCCACCCCCCGCACACATGTAGCCAGGCTCCCCATCCTACCTCTCCCTCTCCTCCTTGCTGGGCAAAGCTGAAGTTGGAGGCAGCTCCCCTGGCCTGTCCTCCCACCCAGCTCACCCCTCCTAGAGCTATATACTCTGGCAGCAAATTTTCTCATTGCTGAAAAATCATAAAATGAAGGCGAGATAGTGGTGGTGAAAACCTAGAGAATTTGATAAGGTGTTAAAGAGATGGAAGCAGAGGTGAGCAAACAAGTTGGAGTGGGAGAAGGTATCAGGCGGGAGGAGAGAGGAAAGGTGCGAGGCCCGTAATTGAAAGTCAGAATGATTGCAGGGGTTTAACAAGACATGTCAAGAGGGCATTCATCACCCAAACAGATGCTGCTGTGAAATGCAGCCTGGCACCGATTATTCCCGTGAAAGGGAACCAGCTCCTTGTCAAGGTGCCTCATAGGTAGGAGAGAAATGGACCAACACAAAAGGCCACTGACATTAGGGCTGGGAAGTTTTGCAGAGAATTAATGGGTTGTTAATCCTAGGGGTTGGAAACTGCCCCCATTCCTTTGCAAACCCTGTTTCTCAAGCCTGGGTCTCACTACCTTTTCTCCCCCTGCCCCCATCCTTCAGACTCTTTCCTCCCCCAGGAGGATGCTCAGCCTCCAAGCTTCCCACCCCCAGCCCCTGCTGCCTTCTCCTGACTCCCATCCTCGGGATCTCCATGTTGGCAGCTGGCAAGAGCTTTCTGTGCCCTGGGGTCTGTGATCCCCCACACCACCCAGTGTATTGTCCTGTCACCTGCCATCTCTGAGGGCCTGATGACCAAGGGCAGTTTGTCTTCCAAAAGAGTTAATGTGGGTATTCAGAGCCACATCCACTGCTTCTTAGCTCCATACATGGCCCGAGGGAACATGTCTGCCTTGGTCACCTAGGAGGTCAGGCCGTTCCTCTGGGCAAAGCCACCCTCTGTCCTCCCCCAGGAGCAGCTCAGTCCCACCGGCCACTGGCAAGTGCAGGGACAGCATGAGCAGGTGACATTGGACTCACAAACTTCCCTTCCCAGATCCCACAAGGCACACTGTGGGTTTTTCTGTCATGGTGCAGTATTTCCTCTGCTGTCACCAACGTCCCCAGTTGCCTCTGGTAAATTATTTATGTCTCTTTTATTTATTCAGTAAGTGTTTACTGAAAACTACTAGGTCACCACAGGCACTGAGATAAACGCTGTGTGAACACAGGTCCCTGATGACGGTCCCAGACCTCATGGAGCCTAAGGTCTAGTAGGAAAACCGGACCCTAAGCAAGTGAACCCCAAAGGCGCATAACTGTGTGCATGATCTGCGCAATGATGAATAACTGCCAGGGTGAATAACAGGGTGGGCAGGAGGGGCTGTTTTCGTGGGAGTAGTCAGGGAAGGCTTCCCTAAGGAGGTGGCATTGTGACTGAGAGGAGAAGAAAAACAAGTAGTCAGGGAACCAAGAGACAGGGAAAGAGCGGTCCAGGAGGAGAGACCAACTTGAGCAGAGGTTTGAAAGAGCCTGGTTCGTTTGAGAAATGGAAAAAACACAGGGCGCCCATTGCTTATGAGCAAGAGGGAGAGTGGCACGGGACAAAGGCCAGAGGAGGTGGGAAGGGCCTTGTGCTCCCTGGGCAGGAATTTCAACTTGACCCAAGAGTCCTGGGAAGCCACTGGGAGATCTGAGCAAGAGTGATGTTCAACTTACTGTGAATCAGTGGCAGTGCTGACGTGGCTGGGGGGACTTCAGTCCTCCAGAATTTCCACCGGTCCCCCCACCTACCCGTGCTACCCCAAAACAGAAAAAAAGAGTGTGCTTGATGGGCAAACGCTGCTCGAAGACAAGTTTCTGGTTCCCTTTGCAACTGGATGGCTGTCGCACCTCCCACCCCTACGGAGCAGCTGTGTGAGACAGCAGCCGTGTCTCCCAGGAGAGCAAGGACAGCAGGAGAGGGTCGCCCTCCCTTGTTGCTCCCGTGGAGCTCCCACGAGGTGAGCATGTATGGAGCCTGCAGGGGACACTGCCCTGAGGGTTCCTGCCTTTCCTCTTAGGTGTAGATGACCCCCACCAGCACGGGCGAGGTGTCGCCCTGGCCGATTTCAACCGTGATGGCAAAGTGGACATAGTCTACGGCAACTGGAACGGCCCCCACCGCCTCTATCTGCAGATGAGTGCCCATGGGAAAGTCCGATTTCGGGTAAGAAGGCGCCTGTCCCTCCCACCCGCCCTCCCTTCACTGCCTAGCACTGTGAGTCGCCCTAGAAGGTTCTGGGGATGCAGCCCCGCCTGTGCCTCCCACCAGGCTGAGAAGAGGTTTGTGGCTCTGCAGAGTCTGGGAGTGGGGAATGGGCATGGGGGCCAAAAGGAAGATAACACCTGGGCGACAGTGATGGACTCCAACCTGGCTGCTGTACAGTGTCTAGTGGTGGAGGCAGAGAGATCCAGCAGCAGAGGAGGGACAGCAACTGCCCAAGGTGGGCAGGCCAAGGAGGCCTTTTGAGGGGCACTTCATTTTTCCTGGTGGCTCCTGGGGAAACTGATATGTAGTCCAGGCTTGAGACTTTCCAATTTCAGGCCAAGGGCTCAGTGAGGAGTGGGAGGTATGGGGGTGCAGATGGGGGCCACAGAGATCCAACAGCTGCCCTCTAAGGACAAATGGCAGAAGGTGTGCGAGGTGACCTCAAACCCCTCTCTGTGCCCCCTCCCTGAGCTGTCAATAGCCTGCGATGCCAAGAATTCTTCAAAGGGGCTCTTTGGTGACAGTAATGGAGGTGCCACCAGCCTGATGAGCCTGAGTTTGGGGCTTTCTCAAGGAGGGCAATGGAAGGCAGTGGATGGTTGACACCGATCTCATGGAGTCGGGATTATTCTGAAGGTAACTGGGTCTTGCCAAAGACCCCTGAGTGAGTGAGAAAGTCCCAGCATTTGCCTGAGGATTGATGGTCCCAGGGAAGTCTCCAGGAATCTTATGTCTGGGTGACCGCCTGCCCCATAGGCAGCCACACTGGGGCACTCAGGCCCAGCCACTCGCTCCCCGCGGAGGCTTGCGAGCCAGGCTCTCTGGGTGGGGAGGAAGTATGCCCTGAACTCAGGGCCGTTGATCCTGGGAGCCTGATGATTTCCATTTTTATTCAGCTTTTTGTTCCAACCCAGGTTCTCAACAGCAGCAATTTTGCCCTCACCCCAAGACATTTATTGGAAGATGTCTGGGGACATTCTTGGTTGTCACAAATGGGTTAGGGGGTATCACTGGCCTCTAGTGTGCAGAGGCCAGGGGTGTTGCTAAGTGTCCTACAATGCACAGGACAGCCCCACAGCAAAGAAGGATCAGCCTCAACATCAATGTGCCGAGGCTGAGGAACCCTGCTAACCCTCCTGATGGCCCCTCCCCAGAGCTAACAGAAGCAATAATAATAATAGACACCCCATTTATCAAATGCCTTCCATGTGCCAGGAACTGCGCTAAGCACTTTACATACATTATCTTGGAAGCCCAGGCGTCCAGTGGGGCAACCCCATGGGGGCTATGTAGGTTTCCATTTTTACAGGATCAATAGAATAATAACGAGTTAGAGATCCTGAGGTCTCTTTGTTCCCCAGCTCCCAAGGCCTTGCTCAGCCCTCCTTGGCCAGCTGGCCAGGCTCTTAATCAGCCTCATTACTGCGCTGACAGGGACAGCCTCACTCCTTGGCCTCCCAGAACAGGCAGCTCGCCAGCTGTCCCAAACCGGCTCATCCCTGCCAATGGATGATAGCACCTGCAATACGAGGCCTGGGGCAGAGCAGTACTTCCAGAAACACCACTGTGTCCTTCCGAGGGCCCTCTCCATGTGGGCCCTGGGATTTATACAGGCTTTCAGGTCTAAAGGTCACCCTACACACCTCTCCTACTTCAAAGGCAAGTTTCACACCTAGGACCCTTTGCCAGGTCCACCAAGTACTTTGAGGTCCCATCCAAGCTATCCTGGCTCTGGGGTCTCCCCCTGAGCCCTAAACAGGTATGTCTGATACTGCAAGCCCTGCCCCCAAAAGCAAATGTCTCAAAAATAAAATCAAAAGACTCTCAAGAAACAACATAAGGTAACAAAGGCAGCTTCTGCCACCTTCCATGAGGCTGAGAGCAAGGTCGAGGCCAGGACACATTGTCAGTGATCTATCTTGTGCCCACTCTGTGCCAAGCATTTTGTATGCAGTCCTCACAACCTGGCCCACTAATACTATCCCCATGTTACTGATGAAGAAAGTAAGATCCAAAGGGTTAAGTTGCTCAAGATCACACAGCTAGTCAGCAGAGGAGCCTGGATTCAAATGTGCAGCCCTTTCCTGTGTCCACCCAGCTTACGACTCTTACTGGAGAGGAGGAAGGATACGTACCAGAAAGGGCATAGCATCTGGAGTCAGAAGCCCTGGCTATGGCCTACTCATTAGCTATGACTATGGGTGATTCCCTTCCCTCTCTAGGATTCAGTTACCTCACCTTTAAATGGGAATGCTGATGTCTGTGTTTTCTCAAGTGATGGATAGGAGGGCTATATATGATCCCAACTACAGAACAGCCAAGTCTTCACTGGTGTGAATTAGGACTGCTCCTGTTGCCTCCTTTTTCTCCTACAAGCAACTTGAAGTTGGTGTTGTCCTAAACACACACACATACACACACACACACCCTCCTCGCCAGGTCTGACATGAGAGAGGTGTTAGGTCAGGCTGTCTTTTATGTTTGTGCTCGCACACACGCACACAGTGGAGAAGTCAGCCTCTTGCCCACTCACACTCTCCCACATATCTGTCTGCTGACCTACAGCCTTCTCTCCTCCCAGGACATCGCCTCGCCCAAGTTCTCCATGCCCTCCCCTGTCCGCACAGTCATCACCGCCGACTTTGACAATGACCAGGAGCTAGAGATCTTCTTCAACAACTTTGCTCACCGAAGCTCCTCAGCCAACCGCCTCTTCCGGTAGACACTTCAGCCTGGCTCATGGCCAGTTGACAGCTGGGGTCAGGGAGGAAGGTGTAGGATTCAGAAGGAGAGTTCCAAGGGCTGAGGTGGAGGAAAGTCCCCTGATAAAGGAACAGAGAGGAGGGAAGGACAGAGATTGAGCAAGAAGCTACGGGGATGGAAGGCGAATCCTGGGCCTCCTGGTGTTGGGTGGGATAATGGGCAGAGGGACATGGCCCAAAGTGTGCCCGGAAGTCAAGCTCCACAAGATAGAAACTCACATTGCCACAAAAGAGGTCATAAAGGCAAATCTACTTAGGTACACCTGGGCCAGGCAAACACAGGCAGGTTTATTGACTACAGGACTTCTCAGAGTCTTTAACAAGTAGTTTTACTTTCCAAAAGTGGATGGACCCTGTGGATGGAGTGTTCCAAATAGATTTGACCACAGGACATTTTTTTCAAAGATTTTTCTCTTGGGATGAGTGCTCTGCAAGGCATCCTTTGGGAAATGCTGAATGAGATCATTAATGGTAGAAAAGGAAAAGGGAATTACAGAATGGAAGGAATCTGCAAGCTTCTGAGCATTGTGTCTAGGGAGGAAAGGCTAGATTTTCAGAGGTAACACTTGTTGTCTAAGAGGGCTCTAGAGGCCATTGGCATCAGAATCACTGAGTGCTTATTAAAGTGGAATCCTAGGACCCACTCTGATCTCCTGAATCAGAATCTCAGAGGGTAAGGCCCACAAATCTCTATTTTTAACAAGAGTACAAGCCATTAGGCATAAAGTTTAAGAGCCACTGTCATGGAATGAACTTCAGGAATCACGTGGCCTGAGATGTCCCCATTCCTGGTCTAAAACATACTAATGGTGCTCAGGACCAGGTCAGGAGAGGAGAGTGGGCCGAGCCCTGAGATTCAGGAAATGGGCTGGATCACCTTCCGGGCTTCCCAAGGTCCCCATCCCCTCCCCCATGGGGGAGCCCCAACTATTAATAAAAGGTGAGAGCTGTGACTAAGCACATTTTAAAATATAATTATTAACAAAGCATCAATCATGACTGGATATAATCATCCCCCAAAGGCACCAGATTTACTAATTAGGTGCCTTGCAAAAAGCTTATTCACAACTTCCAGATTAATGGTGGAAGATCAATTGCTCGTTAACAGAGACACTGCTTTCCTTCTCTGGCTAATAAAGTGTCACTCACCAGGGACTCTGAGTACCAAGGAGTCTAGTACTCTCATCTCTGTGGCCCAAGAACCCAGGCACCTCCCTGTCCACGTGCCTGCCCAGCCCCTGTCAAATCTCCCAGCTTCCCTCTGGATCACCCCCAGCGTCACCATGTGGTTGCCCCATGAGTTAGTGTGTTTGCTTTTGCACAGTGGCAATGGAAGCCACTTCCCAGGTGTGAGGCCTAGGGCCCCACACAGCTGGAGACTCTGGAAGTTTAGTCCCCACCTGTCTCTGTCGCCAAACGGAGCATGGTAGCCTCCTTGTAGGAGGCACTGGAGGTTCAAAGCCTCAGTGTTCTTGAGTCTGCAAGTCCTTCAGTGACATCTAGAGCAATCAGAGACTGCATCACCCAAACCAGTTGCTTAATGAGAGGGCAAGGGGACCCTATTAATAATGGCAAGACAACAGGCATCAACAGGGCTCTCCCAGACCAATCTGGATATGCATGATCACACCACTTATCCATCTAAACCCACCTCTGATCTGTTCTCATCTCTCCACCCTACACCACCCTGGCTCTGTCTCTAGGGGATTCCTGCACCCACCTCCAAACAGCCTCCCTGTGTCTAGTCCAGCAGAATAAGCAGTTGAAAATACAAATCTGGCCATACCCTTGTTCCACGTTTTAGAAGCCTTCTCTTTGACACGTCCCATGCCTAATTACTTTGTCCCCAGCCTCCTCACCCTCCATTTCCCCATTTACAACTAAGCGCCAAACACCCCCAGTTTCTTTCAGTTTTATGCTGCACCAGGCCTGGACCCTCATGCTGCCCACACCCTCTGCCTCTCTCTCCTCCCTCTTCTTCTGACTGACACATACTTATCATGCTGGTCTCACCTTAGTTGGCCTTCCTCCAGGAAGCCCGCCTTGGTTACCCAGATCTGGATGAGCTTGCCCAGCTCTGCACTCCCCTCGGCCCCACTCTCCTGTCAGCCTTCAGCACTCTGTATGAGACTCCCTGTCGTGTGGACCCTGGCTCCATCCTTCCTGACATGCGCCATAGCCGCAGACACCCACCCAGTACCTGGCACACACAGGTTGCTGCAGAAAAACTTGTTCAGCAAATACATAAACGCAGTGGAACTGCTGAGCTGAATCCTTAGGGACCTAAACTGCATTGTCACCTGAACCAAAGGGGTGTCTGCCGTGGCAGAGTCTGCAGGACATGCATGGTCAAAGGAACTGTGGGTGTTCACAGGCTGAGGCATACACACCTCTAGCAGGGTACACACAGCCAAGCACAGCCAGACACACTGCCCACTACCCAGACTGCACACGTGGATGTGCTCAGCACAGATGCCCCGTGTGAACAGAGGACATCTCTTAAGGCACCCGCTCAACCTTGCAGACACCCTGCAGTTCTGCCAACACTCTGCCATCTAGCCCCCATAGGCTCCAGCTTAGAGGACCTCGGTGCCCTCCTGAATGTACTGGTCACATCACAGCTCTCTGGCGAATCTCTGTGACTTGGTCAGACAACAGTCACCTGCAGTGTGGTTAGGGAGAGTGCTATAGATCCCTCCTGACCTTCTGTTTTCCCCCGGACATTGCTCCACACATCTAGAGCAGAACATCCAAGGCTATGAGAGTCTGATGAGTGAGAAAAATTAGAGAAAAGTTTACTGCCATCAGTAGCAGTCAGCTTAGTGTGGAAAAAGAGCAGGACTTCCTCAGTGGACTTTTCTGAAGCAAAAATTACCGTGATTCAGAGTTCAAAATAGACAGAACCCCAGCAACCCAAAGGGACCCCCTTTCTTCCCTCCCGCCCCTGGAATTCATCCATGCATCCCACAGACGTGTGTTCTGCTCTCTGAGAGCCAGGAACTATGTTAGATGCTGTGGGAGATGCAAAGATGAATAATACATGGTCCCAGCCTGCGAAGAGCTCACAGTCTAACTGGGGAGATAAGATGCATTCATACAGAGCTTTAACACAAAGCAGAAAGTGATAAAGGCCAGAAACGTGATAAAGGCAGAGCAGGAAGGCGTCGCCTCTAACAGGACGATCAGGGAAGGCTTGGAGGAGGTGGCATTTGAGTAGAGTTTGAACCCTGGGTACCATCCAGAACTTGGAAATTCGGGGCTACTTGAAAGAAAGTGAAGGTCAGTTGAAGGTAGCTGTGTCCCTGTCCCTTCTCCATCCATCAACTGCCCTTTCCCAGGCTGTCTATAATTCATCCATTAGAGAAGGAAAAATCAATATTTACCAACCTAAATTAAGACCCAAGAAGAGAACAGGCAGGGTGTAGACAGGGTCTGTGAGCAAGCAGTGGCTCCGTAAGCATCCAGGTGGCAGCCCGTGCACAGTGGGACCTGGGGATGCTCAGGGGACAGAGAATGGAGGGAGCTAATAGGCCTCTAGCTTCAGGTGCCCACTGGGGGCCTCACCGGCATGTACTCATCCATGGACGGCCTGTCTCCTCTCCTGCAGCGTCATCCGCAGGGAACACGGTGACCCCCTCATCGAGGAGCTCAATCCTGGTGATGCCTTGGAACCTGAGGGCCGGGGCACAGGTAAAGGCACCTGAGGGCTTGGCCTAGACTCCCCTGTTTCAGCACACCACCCATCCCCTGGGGTGAGGGCGGGAAGGATGAGGCAGCCAACCCCACTGAAGGTCTCCTCCTTTCTCTGCCACTCTGAGGGATGAGACCCTAGGACAGGGGTGAGAGCCTAGAAGGAGGAGGCCCTGAGAATCCCAGGCAGGAAGCAGAGGAGGGGATGGTTCATCCTCCCAGTCCCAAGGAGGCTGCGGGTAGAGCCCAGGAATCCATGGGCACTAGCTTCTCTGGTGATGCCTTGCCCAGTGGGGATGGAAAAGAGAGGCTGGGGATCCTAAAGTCTGACCCCTCCCCTCTTGGCACTCAGTCTGCTATCAGAGAAAGAGCACTGGCTTAGGAGTCCAAAGACCCGGTTCTGCCATGGCCTCACTGGTGATCTTTGAAAAGTTACTTCATCTTCTGGGTCTTGTTTTCCACATCCATAAAATGAGGATTATTACATCAGTCTTCCTCATCTCTCTGAGATATAGTGAAGACCCAAAGAAGACCAAGTATATACAGACACCTCATAGACTGACGAAAAAAAAAAAGTATGTAAATATAAAAGGCATATATAATAGAAAGAAGGCCTTGTGGTCTGAGTAATGTAAAAGTTCAGGGGAAGGAAAGAGAACCCCCAACTCCATGACTTCCTATCCTGAGCTGGCTAGGAGAGGAGACAGGCTTCCAGCCCATCTTCCTGCCCCAGCATCTCCCTCACTAAGGGATGTGGACATGGTACTGGTCGGGGAGCCCTCTCCCGCATGGATCTCCTGGCCGATAGCCAGAGTGCAATCTGCATTGTTGCAGGGGGTGTGGTGACAGACTTCGATGGAGATGGGATGCTGGACCTCATCTTGTCCCACGGAGAGTCCATGGCTCAGCCGCTGTCCGTCTTCCGGGGAAATCAGGTGTGCACGGACCTCGGGACCCATGGAGCCCAGCCTGATGTGCTCCCCTGGACCCAGGGTGGACAAGGGAAGATGAGCCCGGGATACATGACTGGAAACGGATGTCCTGAGGCCTGGAAGAAGCAAATAAATTCCCAGCAGCACAGTAAACCTCCCAAAAGGTCCCCCTCCATGGAGAAGCCCTCTGCCCCTCTCTTGTCCGCTGACAGTTCTCCAAAAACTTTTTTTCCCAAGTCCATTGGCTTTCCCTCCTCTTTTTCAGTAACTCTCTTTCCAAACTTCAGCCAACCTGTCTGCATTGCTCACTTTCCCTGCCTGCTTCCTCCTCCTCTCTCTTTCCTCTGCCCTTTTTCTTTTCTTCCTCTTTCTCCCTCTCTCCCTCTCTTACCCTCCATCCTTGCTCCCCCTGCCCACCCCACTGATGCCCATTCTCTCTTCCTCCCCACCTACAGGGCTTCAGCAATAACTGGCTGCGAGTAGTGCCTAGGACTCGGTTTGGGGCCTTTGCCAGGGGGGCGAAGGTCGTGCTCTACACCAAGAAGAGTGGGGCTCACCTGAGGATCATCGATGGGGGCTCAGGCTACCTGTGCGAGATGGAGCCTGTGGCACACTTTGGCCTGGGTGAGTCAGGGCCAGGGGAAGGGTTAGGCAATGAGCTGTTGATGGGACAGTGGGTCATGCTGAGCATCATGCTGAGCGATGCAGAACTCACAGCATGAGCATCTTCCAGGTACCTCTTACTACAGCAGCCGAGATGCACATCAGCTATTGAAGGCAATCTTGCTGTGAGATAAAGTTGAGCACCTGAGGGAAGTTTTTGTGCCCTACTCCCTTGCAGGGGTCCCCACCCTGGTGCCTCTACCGAATTCCTCACTTTGGGATCAGAGTATTTAATCCTCCATTTGTCCAGGGTGTGACCTTTTTCTTCAAATGCTGGCCTACACCAAAATCATCCAACCCAGCTGTTTCTCTGGCTTCTTGGGAATTGGCTTAGTGATTAAATTGTCTGACTAAGCCCCTGGTGACAATAGCAAATGCTGGCAAGGATGCAGAGAAACTGGATCTCTCATGCATCACTGGTGGGAGTGTAAAATGATGCAGCTACTCTGGAAAATAGTTTGGTAGTTTCTTTAAAAAAAAAAAAAAAAACTAAACATACAACTACTATCAGAACCAACAATTGCACTCCTGGGCATTTATCCCAGATGAATGAAAACTTATGTCCACATAAAAATCTATATGAGATTGTTCATAAGAACTTTATCTGTAATAGCCCAAACTGGAAACAACCTAGATGTCCTTCAATAGGTTAATGGTTCAACAAACTGTGGTCTTTCCACACCATGAACTATTACTCAGCAATAAGAAGGAATGAACTATTGACACTCACAACAACCTGGATCGTTCTCGAGGGCATTACGGTGAGCAGAAAAAAAAAAGGCCAATCTCAAAGTCACATACTGTTGATTCCATTTATATAACATTCTTGAAATGACAAAATTGTAGAGATGAAACATAGATCAGTGGGTTAGAAACGATGAAAAGGAGAGGGGTGGGTGTGACTATAAAGGGATAGCCCAAGGGAAATCTGGGTGGCATGCAGTCATTCTGTGTCTTGATTATGGTGGTGGCTACAGAAATCTGCATGTGATAAAATTACACAGATCTAACCATACACCTTGTACCAATGTTCATTTCCATTTTGACGCTGTGCTATAGTTACAGAAGACGTGATCATTCGGGGAAACTGGGGAAAAGGCACACAGGGTCTCCCTGTACTGTCTTTGCAACTTTCTGTGAATCTATAATTATTTCAAAATAAAACATTTTTGAAGACATGCACTGGGGGAGGGAATTAGAAAAATAGAAGTCTAAAAAGCCTTCTTGGAGAGAGGGGCAATAATGGGGGGAAAATGTTGAGAAACACTAGTGGCGAGACAAGAGTGTCTTTACTAAAACAATGGTTAAGGAAGTATTTGAGGCAAATGTAACTATGTTCAAAGTCAGACATCCTCCCCCTTATGTTAGCACCTCGTGCGGTGATATAATGTTAATATAAAAAGAATAGGCAATATGGCCTCGAATCAATAAATACATATGTATAGGTTAATATTATACACACATCATAGGTGCATAGAAAAACAGGGAAAGAAAATGCAAAAAGTGTGAACAGTGATTCTCTGAGTGACTGTACTAATATGGTAATTCTTACTCATTCCAGGCACAGTGGCACTTCACTCTTAATATTCATGTCACCTTCATAACTACTGTGTGAGGTGGGCGTTATTCATCTCCATTTTACAAATGGGAAAACTGAGAATTGAACAATTAAGGGACCTGCCCAAGATCACATAATTGGTAAATGGCAGAGATGGGATTCAAATCCAGACCTGCCTGCATATGTGATTTTTATTTTCCTCCATATGTTTTTTTATGTGTGTGTTTTCCAGTTTTTATAGGAAACACATAATTTTTATGCAGTCTGAAAAAGAAACATAAGTATTTAGGGGACCCAAGTTTCTGTTATATGAGCATAGTCTTGGGCTATTTTACCCTGGATAGGTCAGCCTGCAATTGGAGAGTTTATCACTTTTAAGGCAGCCATTTGCTATGCTGGCCCTAAAAGTACAGGATGACTTTTAAATACATAGTCCTCTCTTGCAAAATGGCAGTAGCTAACATAAATCAAGCACTTAGTATGTGCCAACCACCAGGCTAAGTGCTTTGCATAAAATACCTCATTCAGTTCTCATCACAACATGATGAGTCATAAAGCCAATTTCATAGGTCATGAGACTGAGGCTGAGATTAAGCAATTTGCCCCAAATCGCAACTGCAGAAAGTAGGGAGGGCTGGATTTGATCTCAGACCTCTTGACCATTGTGACTTGACTGCTTGACCTCCCATAGCTGCTCTGTGTGAAGCCAGCCAAGGCCCTCCTGCTCTACCTCTTTCTTCTTTGGACATCCATGTCCCCTCAGTTAGCACGTCACCCGAAAGAGGCCGTTCAAGAATGAAGGTGACTGCCGTGGTTGTCATAGATGGAATGTTCATCCAGGTAGCCAGCTGGACATCAACCCTCACCCTATTACACAGATAAAGAAATTGAGACTCACATAGCAAATCAATGGCAAGGCCAGGACTGGGGCTGGTTCTCCTTCTCTACATCCCTTGGGCTGCCTCTGCTATTTTAAGATGTATATTGTGGGCTTCACTGGGTCTCCTCTTTGGCCAGTGCCTGCCCCTGCCAAGAGAACAGACCTGCTCCTCAACTGGGCAGCCTTGGCCAGGTCATTTGGTGGAATCATGTGCCTCTTCATGACTGTCTGCCTCCCATGCTCAGGATTATGGATGCTGCACTTAGCTGGAAGCCTGTCCTGACTGCCAACTTTTGCATTTTGCAAGGCCATGGGATTTGTTCTGGGTCTGAACTCTTGTTCAAACGGCTCCACAGATCCCCTGCAGACTCCTCTCTGTTGCCAAGATTCACTCCCAGAGACACTGAAGGAAGGCTGCTCTTGGGGACTGGCCCCATGGGTCAGCTTTGGGCCTGGCGGTTCAGCAGGCAGCAGGACCAGCAGCCTGGGATACAGTGAGAGGCAGGAGGACTCCATCCCTACAGCTCCAAGGCCCCCACATCCAGAAGAATCTCCTTTATGGGTCGAACATAGCGCAGGCCTTCCTGATTGATGGAGGACCCAGCAATGGGGCAGGAAGAGAGGGAACCAGTAGAGAAGGCTAAATGGAATGAAGGATTGAGGAAAGAGAACAGGGTGGAGATAGACAGACAAGGCCTAGGGGAGACCAAGAGACGCAGAGAGACATGGTACAGAGACAGATGGGACACAGAAGAAATGCTCCCTGGCCTCCAGGCTCTCAGTCAGTAAGAGGCAGATGGACATAGGAACTCTGGTGCAAGGCAGATTTGGATGTGCCATCATACTGGCCCAGAAGCTGTGAGAGGACCGGAGCAGGAAAAATTAGTTCTGCTCTGGGCAGCTTTCCCAAGGAAATTAGCCTAGAAAAGAGTCTGGAGTGTGGTAAGAACTTGGAAGGCGTGGATAGGACCTGAGGAGAGCATTCCAGGGGCTGTGCTGTCTTGAACAAAGGCTGGAGGTGAAGGTGTTCGGCGAGTCCACAGAATGAGAATGGTGGGGGAGGCAGAGGCTGGAAAGGGAGGCCAGGGCCACACTGTCAGCAGCACCCAGAGCCAGGTGGAGAGGGCAGTGGAACAGAAGGGGTCTGCAGAGCCTGGAAGCCAAAGCCCTGTGCTGTGCGAGGGAAGGGCTGCGAAGGAGCCAGGGGGCCTCTCGTGGGGGCCACGTCCTGGCACCCGGGCCCTGCAGGAGGAGCAGCACTAACAATTGCTCTGAGAAGTCTTTTTTTATTTTCCTGATTGTAAGAATAATGCATATGGATTACAGGCAAATTCGAAAATATAACACCCTACAAAGAGAGTAAAAATAACTCACAACCTCACCACTCTGTGTAGAATATTAAGTAAAAAGTAAACATTTCTCCCTTCACCCTTCTCGCCATGGGTGATCTTACATTCTAGTGGAAGAGAAGAAACATACAATACGTAAGAAACATAATAACCAGGTAAATATCTCAAATGTCAGAGGATGTTAAGTGCTAAGAAGAAAAAAATGCAGAACAGAGTAAGGGGATTGGGACTGTGGAGAGAAAAGGGCAGAGAGCATCTCAAACGCAGTGGTCCTGCCTGACCCGTTCCCAGTGCCATGCTTTCTGATGTGCTTTTACTACGTGCAACACATGTAAAGATAAATACTCCTGGGATTTCTTTTAACAAAAACGATTATACTCTTTCTATTATTCCCAAACTGGCTGTTTTTTTTTTCCTCTTAATAATATCATAACTCCTGGACATTGTTCCAAGTCTGTGCACATATCCTTTGTTTTCTTTTTGTGTTGCCCAGGATTATTTTTTAAAGCCTGCTGTTGACCAGAAGCCTTATCGATAACATACACAATCAATTAACACATATTTCATATGTTATATATGTATTATATACTGTATTCTTTTTTGTGAAATTTTATTTTTTTTATATCTATATTTATATATCTATATATCCTATTGGTTCTGTTACTCTGGAGAACCCTGACTAAGAGACACATTAAAGCATGATATAAAGCCCTGATAATTTTATTTTTTTATTTTATTTTTTATTTTTCTTATACTTCTACCTTCCACCCCTTTGGCAACTAGAAGCTTATTCTCTCTATCTATGGATCTGCTTGTTTTTATTCATTTGCTTTGTTTCTTTTAGATTCCATGTATAAGTGAAATCATATGATATTTGTCTAACGTTTTTTACTTAGCATAATACCCTCTAGGTCCATCTATGTTGTTGCAAATGGCAAAATTTCATTCTTTTTTATTGCTGAATAATATTCCATTGTATTTATATACCACATTTTTATCCATTCATCTATTGCTGGACATCTAAGTTGCTTCCATATCTTGGCTATTACTAGTAATCTTGAAGTGAACATAGGAATGTATATATCTTTTCAAGTTAGTGTTTTTGCTTTCTTCGGTTAAATACCCAGAAGTGGAATTGTTGGGTCATATGGAGCTCTATTTTTAATTTTTTGCTTCCCAGTATTTCATTGTGTGGCAGATTTCATAATTTATCTAGCAAATCCCTTATTGACAATTTAGTGGCTTTCAATCCTAAACAGTTTGTTTTGTGATGTTTGGGGTGAGGAGGGCCCTGTCCAGAACATGAATGCAAGAAAGTCCTGCCTTGAAGGTCCGAATTCCTGAGAAGCAGACATGGGGCCTGAGGCCATGCCTGAAGGTGGAGGTCTCTGAAGGGGAGAGGATTGCCTGAAGCTCCCCTTCCAACACTCACAGCACTCCTGCTTCCCTCCTGCCACCTCCTGCCTGTGCAGCAAGGTGTGGCGAGGGTATGGACAAGCATGTGAATGCACACATGAGCCTCTCAGCAGACAGCCTCTGGGATGCTTCCTTTACCCAGTCACATCCTCTGGCTCATTTCCGCACTGGCTGGAGCTGGAGGCCTTGCTCAGTCAGCACTGAGCTGTGGTTAGAGGACTCGGCTTCTCGGACCCGGCTCTGAGAAGGTCTGGGATGTGTGGCATCACACAATAAAAACCCAGGGACTTCTCTGGATATTTAATTCCCCAGGGGATGAGGGTTCCAGAGGGCTCACTCTGTTGTGCAGAGTGCTCTCAGCTTCATCCTGTAGAGCCATCCCTTCTGGAAGTGTCAGCCCCTACCCCATCGGCCCCTGCCCAGTGGACCTCTGGCCTTCTTCCTTGTCCCCTCTCCACCCTCCTCCCAGCACAGACGGCCCACTAGGCTCATAAATAAGCGTTTCGCCTCACAACCATTACTGAGTGCTGCTGACCTCTGGTTGCTCTCCACCTGCACATCTGCCTCTGCATATCCCTCACCCCTGCCCTTCCTTTCCTAGCTAGCAGAGGACCAAGGCAGCTCTGGGAAACCCAGAAACAGAAAACCAATGCCAATAATCTACTTGCCCCCACCAGTCTCCACTAGGGGCTCCCCAACTCGGCCAGCCCACCCCAGGTATTGAGGGCACCCCACACACCCACACACACATTGCTTCTTTTTAGCTAGTTATTTGCAAGTGACTCAGAGCTGCCTCCAGGCCGGCTGGTGCTCATTTAGGGAAGGAAAATTCAGTGGCCCACATGAAAATTGGTTTATTAAAGTGCAAAAATATTCCACCAACTGTATTTCCACCATCTGTTTGGCTTGTAGTTTTGAAAAAGCACAATTCTCTGTCCTTCCTTGGCCTTTGTCCTTTAAAAGTGGCCAGAGGCGACTCCCCGCTGTTCTTGACCTCAGGGCAATGGCTGGTTAATGGGGCCACCTCTGCTTACTGCCCCACAGACCTGGCAGACAGGCCACTGAAAGACTGCCCTGTACGATGTCTGGGAGCCAGGGCCTCCTGCCCGTGTAGCTGTAGGAAGTCTTGAGATATCTGAGACAGAGGGAACAGCCAGGCCAGCGACTGGAGACTGGGTTCCCCATCCTAGTTCAGACATCTACGAGTCACTTCACCTTGCCAAGCCTCAAAGTCTACATCTGGAGAGTGAGGATAAAACACCCATCTTGCAGAGTAGTTGGGAGGGTTCAAGTCGGCCACACAGGCTAAGGCTGCAAAGTCCCTCCCCGTCTCCTCCCCTACACACCCCACCTAATGCACATTCTCACACTCTGCTTCCCCCCGCCTTGTAACTTCTCCCTGACCTTCAAACACACAGACCCTTTCATATCTTGATGCCCATGCTGCACCCTCCACCTGGTATGTTCCTTCCTTCCCTTCTCTGCCTCACAAACTCTTCCTTCTCCTGCAACACTCAAACGAAATGACACTTAACACCCGCCTCTCTTGCCAAATGGTACCAATGCTATGGCTGCACCTTCCCTGCTTATTATAACATAATCACTATGTTCATTGTCTCCACCCACCCCCACCCACCCCCCAACCACTGGACTCAGCTCCTCCAGGATGGGACCTGGGTCTATCTCTTTCCTGCTGAATCCCAGACTCTGCATGATGGCTCAGCCTGTAGTGGACTGGGCATGGGGGTGGGGTGGCCAGTAGAACAGGGTATAGCAGATACTGTCTTTGGGATCAAACATTCCTTAGCTGGATAACTGTGGGCAATTCACTTTACCTCTCCAAGTCTCAGCTCCTTCGGCTCTAAAATGGAAATTATAAAACTACCTTCTTCATGGAGCTGCTGTGAGGATCTAGTGCACTAACACCGAGAGTCACCTGGTACAGATCGAGGTGCACATTCTCTGGTATTAAAGCCAAGAAATGGAAGCCCTTTGGGAACTGTAGGGTGCCCCCATGTCTAAGAGATGATGGGGTGGGGATGCTGAGGGTGACAGCCAGGGCAAGGCTCGCATTCCAGGGAAGGACTGTCTTTCCCAAGAGTGCTAGAGCTCTAGGTCATACCCCCATCTTGGAGATGAGAAAACCGAGGCCCCAAGAGGATACCCAAGTCAGCAAAATAATCAGTGGTAGAGGAAAGAGTCCTACTGAGATGAGCTCTTCTGGGCTTACTTATCTCATAGCCCAGCACCTCCTTGGGTCTGGAGGAAGGGAGGAGGGAGGACTCAGAACTACAGCCACAAATACAGCATGTAAATTTGTGACTGTCTATGAATATTCGGCAACTCTTTTGAGTTATTTGTGGCATTTCAGTCTGGCTGGAAAATGTATTCATGTAGCTGTTCTGTTGACTTAGGTGAGAAACAGTTGCTTCTCTTTGTCTTCTTTTTTTAATGGAAAAAAAAAATGTTTACTTTTTACATAATGCCGCTTAATTTGGGCACTTTACACCCTAAAAATGTCAAATCTCTTGAACCTCAAGAAACTACTTCAAAATGGCGTGGAGGAGGGGCTAGAGAAAGTCTGTAGCTGACACCCTAATCCCATTTCTAATCCCCTTCCCCCAAAAGAATTGTTGTAGAAGGAAGGAGTGGGGGATAGGGGGTTTTGAGAAATGTTTTCTGACTGCATAAAGCAAACCCTAGAACCAGTAAGGCTGGGCCTGGGGAGCAGTCTCTGTGGGAAGAGAAGGTTGGAGTCTGTTTTCTCCAGGAGCTTCTCCTTGGATTGCTGCCCACCTGCCCACAAGGAGGAGCCGGTCACCTTTAACACTGCCAGAATGCGGCAGCTGGTCCCTGCCCTCATTAAGTGTCAGCACAGCAACAGCAAGGCCAAAATGTTCCCCGGAGGCTGGGCCGGGTCCTCTCCCCACCGTGCAGTCTCAGCCCCACCCCCAGAGCAACCTCTGCACAGGAGTCTCCATGTGGTTTGGCTTCCAAGCCTTTTCTGAAATCTGGGAACCCTTTTTATACATGAAACTGTTTCACAAACTACCCTCTGCTGCCATAGTATTATCACTGTAAAATCCACGAGTGGATGAGAATGACCAAAAGCTACTAAAAATTCAACAGCGTTTTTTGATTTCACTTGTTTTCTAACAGTATCTACATACATTCAGGGGAACATAGCACATCCATGTGGGTGACATATTATCTATTCAGCCCACGAATGATGTTTGGACCCCTGTGTGTGTGGACCCCTGAACACCTGGCCCATACCTGATCAGCCTGGTGGGTGATAAGAAGGGGGCTGCACCCTCTCTCCCACCCTGCTGAGCACTGCCCTTTTCCCCAGTGACTGACTTAGGAGAACAGCTTCTCTCGGCAGGTGAGGCCTAGGGCCCCCTCCTCCCTGCTGCAATCCATCACCATTAGCCTGACCTTGCCACAGTGATGGACCTGATGCCTTAAGCAGGGAGCCAGGCCAGCTTTGACAATGCCTAAACGCCTGACAAATCTCTCCAACTTGTTTTCTGCCCATGATGTAATGTATTGCTCTATGGATGTGTGTAGATGGATTCACCAGGAATATTCTCTGAGCTTCTCTGTCAGCTTTTGTAAACATCTCAGCTTCGGCTTCATAGAGTGGTCTTTCTCCTGTACCCTCCACCTTCCAGTTCTTTATCACCTCCGCTTTTATTTAGAGCTCATCTTGAATGCCTTCTCCCCAAGAGCCCGTCCCTGACTAAAAAAGTCCCCGCCAACCCTCAGTTTCTCTTTACTCCAGTTCCTATTTTTTGTTTTCTTCATAGAGCTTGTCAATATCTGACATTATTTATTTGTCATCTGTTTGCTTATCTATCAGAGTAGAAGTTCCCTGAAAACAAGGACGTTTCCAGTGACAAAAGAGAAGCTGACTCCTAGCAGGTTATAAATATAAATATTAATATGAAAGTGACATGCTTGAGATTATACAGCAATCAGCTACAGGGCTGGGATTTGTCCCCAGGTCTCCCAAACACCCCCCCCCACCCCCCTACCCCCACCCCATGTTCTTTCAGACCTACCAGGTAAGTGGTACAGCTAGGGTTTGAACCCAGGACTCCAAAGTCGACCTGCACACCACCAGGCTTACCCTCTCCCATAAAGCAGCCTCACACTGGTTGTCCTCTCCACTAGAATGTAAGCTCTAGAGCTGCACTGTCCAATATGGCCACCGCTAGCCATGTGTGGCTATTTAAATGTAACGTAATTAAAACTAAATAAAATGTAAATTTCATTTCCTTGTTACACTCATCCCACTTCAAGTGTTCCACAGCCCCATGTGGCTTGGGGCCACCACATCGACGGGACGGGTGGAGAACTCAGCCGTCGTTGCGCAAAGTTCTGCGCAAAGGAGCAGGAACTCCTCCGCCGTGTTCACCGTTTCCCGAGCACTTAGAACAGCTCTCAAGTCACATATTTTACTAAATGAATGAATAAATGAATGGTGATAACTGTCGCTGAGAACTGCTCTCCCCACACTCATCTGCTGCTGACCCTTCCTCCTTCCGTCCCACAGGGAAGGATGAAGCCAGCAGCGTGGAGGTGACGTGGCCAGACGGCAAGATGGTGAGCCGCAGCGTGGCCAGCGGGGAGATGAACTCGGTGCTGGAGATCCCCTACCCCCAAGATGGAGATGGACGTCAGGACCTAGCCCTGCTGGAGGTGAGAAGGGCATCTGGGCCTCAAAAGCATAAAGAGGTCCCACCCACAACCCTACAGGCTGAAGATGGAGTCCCAAGAATCTGCAGACTCTGCCTCTAGAATGATGGCAATCTTTGCAAAAGTGGTTTCATAATGATCCTGCCATCTGTAGTTTGCACAACAGTACCATGCCCACATCTCTTCTGCTCCTCACAGACACCCAGGGGTATTGGCAGGGCAGGTGTCTTTGCACCCATTCTACAAAGAAGGAAAATTAAGACCAAGAGCAAGAACTCACCAAGGCTGCACAGCCAGTTGTGAGCAGAGTTAAGAATTGACCTCAGGTCTCCTGCTTCCTCCCACCACCACCACCACCCCCGCCCCCGCTCTTTCCAAGTCTGACAAAGCCTCTTCTAGCTTCTGAGAGTGGTCCAGGGCCTCTTGGAAGAAGCATTCTAGATTCTAACTCTGATGGGGATCAGTTGGTTGCAAATAACAGGAACCCATTTAAACTCCCATGGAAGAAGAGACTTACACAGAAGCTTCTAGGAGAACTCACGAAATCCAAGGGAAAGCTTAAGATGAGCAGGAACCATGGCAGCTTGGTAGCCTCAGCCCCAGGAGCTCAAGGGCCTTCGTCATGGCTTGGAGGACATTACCCTTCCCCAATAATCGCCACCAGCCCCCCTCATTCATCAGTACTGAGAGCTGACATTTTCTGTCTTCTATGAAGTGTTTTGTTTCTAATCTTCCTGCCCCGCCCCTAGGCTGCTATCCCTGAGACCCCATGTAGACATAGCCTAGTGTGACCAGGTTTCCAAATTTGTCTCAGCCTGTTAGTTCCAATTCGAGCCATCATGCCTTTGATTCACTCCTCCTGCTGAGATATCCACCACTCATCCAGTCGGCCCTGGCTATTAAGGTGGAGAATAGCCTGGTTCACAGGCACCCACCCCTGTGAGTGGGAAAGGTTCTCAGATAAGAGGATGTAGAGAGTGAACAGACACCTTAAAAATCTTCTCCCACCCCTCATTACACTTTGCCTCAATTGAGACCCAGCCTTGGTCTGAGGGCAATGACACAGGAAGGCCAGTTTCGGCTAGCTGTCCCAGCTCAGGCACGTGGGTCCTACATGGGTGGAACAGAACCTGTTCTTGGCCTTCCCCACAGTCTCCTATTCTCACTGCAAAGGAAAGGGTTCTGGCAGGGGTTCCCCCAGGCCTAGAACTAAGAGCACCCCTCATTCTGGGGTCTGGGAGCAGCTGCTCTGTGGCTGTGTCTAGAAAAGGACCTGAGATAGGATCTTCTCAACTCATTAGTGTCTCTGCTTCTGCCCACCTTACAGTGCGGCCAAGGATTCTCCCAGCAGGAAAATGGCCATTGCATGGGTGAGTTGCCTGCAAGCATCAGGGGATGGGGTAGAGGCCAGAATCTTCCTGGGGCATGTCGGCCTGAGCCCTGGCAAAGCTCAAATTTCAGACAAGGGGTGGAGAAGGAAGCCTGTTGTTTGTCCTGGGGCCTCCAGATGCCAAGACAACCACCGTGTGACTCACTAAGGTGGGAGTGATGTTAGTGACCAGCAGGCTGAATAACCACAGTTCTGGGAATTGGCAGTGCTTCCCTGCCATGAATACAGAGAGAATGAGTGTGGGCACGAGACACACAACTGCCTGTACAGTGCTCACAGGGAGGCCTGGCTACTAGGGGCTGTAATGGCTGGGGTGGGTCCATATCTCTTATTGGAGAGCCACCAGCTAGTGGAACAGCAAGCAAGGGACTGGCAGGCAAGGGTGTGCATTGCCAGGGGCATTGGAGCAAACCAGGGTATGGAATGTGGTCTCAGTACAGAAGAGAGATTGCAGCCTTGGGCAGTCCCGAGGGGCGAGTAGCTGTAGCACCGCCAGGACTGCAGCTCTGGGAGGATCCAGTGATTTTCTGAAAGTCCCCCAAAGGCTGGGAGTGGGAGAGGGACAGCCCAGAGGCTCAGCATTCAGAAAGCCCTCAACCCAATGTCTTCCATCCCAATGACCACAATGAGGGGTAAGGTCAAGGACACTTTCTGCCTTTCAACCCTCAGGTACCATTCTTCTCAGCAGGTGCTGAGCAGCCCCAGGTGAATGGGTTTGCTACTTGGATACAAGAATAAATAACAGACACAGTCCTTGCCCTCATGTGGCTTAGAGCCAATGAGAGAGACACACAAATAAATAGTGATGCCCACTGAGGGTGAGCAGAGATGGGGTGGGAGCACAAGGGTGGGACCCTAAACCAGTGTAGGGAGGAGTTGAGAAGATTCTCCAGAGAAAGCAAGATCTAAGCAGAGAGCTGAGGGCTGATGAGGAGTTCACCAGGCAAAGAGAGGAGAGAGTGTTCCAGTGGAGGGCACTGCGTGGACAAAGGACTACAGGTGAGAAAGTGGAGGAGTATGAAAATGAGTCCCCTACACTCTCCACGTCCCTGCCGTGGCCACTCCAAACAGACAGTGCACGTACACAGAAATTTCATCATCTTCTGTGTGTGCTGGAAGGACACTGTGAGATCACCAGTGTGGCTGCCTCTTCCTTTTCATCATCCAGCAGACATTTATGTGTCTCCCACAAACCAGGCCTTATGCAGGGTGCTGAGGGTAGAGGCCAGGCACCGTCTCTGGAAGACATTCATTCTAGTAGGGGAGAGAGACCACAAACATGTAACCCAACAGCTAGATTAGATGAGTTAAGAACCCTTCAAACAAAATGCTTTCTGGAGACTGTTCTAGACAGAGTGGTCAGGGAGGGTCTCAAAGGAGGGGACCTTTGAGCTAAGACCTGAAGGATGAGAAGGGTCTGGACACAGACAGAGCTGAGGGAAGAACTTTGTTGGCAGAGGGAAGAGCGGAAGCAAAGACGATAAGGCAGGAAAAGGCTTGGTGTGTCAGAGGAACAGGAAGGAGGCTGCTGTGCCTGGAGAGGATGGAGAAAGATGGAGAGGTTGCAGGAGCCAGACATCGAGAGGATGGAGGAGCCAGACACAGAGTCCAGGAGAGTCTTGAAGCCCCAGTAAGAAGTCTGGATTTTGTTCTTAGGGCCCTGCACAGTTGAGCAGGAGAGTGACGTGATGTGATCAGATTTTCAAAAGATCACTCTGACTACCAGATTGCAGAATGGATTGGAGGGAGAAGTGTAAGCCAGGAGGCCTGTCAGGAGGCAGCTGCGGAAATCCAGGCAAGAGATGGTGCTGGGTGGGAATAAGCTGGTAGCAGAGGAGTGAGAAGGAGGTGGACAGATGAGAGGGACACTGTGTAGGCAGAATTGATGGGATCTGTTGTTAAATTGCCTATAGAGGCAAAGAAAAAGAGGACTTGGGAATGACTCTGATTTCTGCTTGAACAGCTGAGTGGATGATGGTGGCATTGATTGAGTTAGGGAAGATGGGAAATGGGACAGAAGAGGTTTGAGGACAGAGAGAATCTAGAGTTCCATTTTGGAGCTGCTAAGTTTGAGATGCATGTTAGGCAGATTCACAAGTCTAGAGTCCCGGGGAGAGGTGTGACTAGAGATAGGAAGCCTGGAATCATCTATTTATGACAAGACCACCTAGAGAAAGTGTCGTAGATAAGAGAAGACCTGGGACCAAGACCTGGGACCAACCCTAACACATAGAGGTCAAGTACAGTAGGAGCCAGCCAAGGGAACTGAAATGAGAAAGTTGAGGCCAAGAAAGAAGAAGGGACATGCCCTACGTCACAGAGTGGGTGGGGCAGCAGAGCCTGAATAAGGACCTATGCCCCACACCTCCTGGGTGAGTGGCTCCCCTCGCCTTTCAGACACCAACGAATGCATCCAGTTCCCATTTGTGTGCCCTCGAGACAAGCCTGTGTGTGTCAACACATATGGAAGCTACAGGTGCCGGACCAACAAGAGGTGCAGTCGGGGTTACGAGCCCAATGAGGATGGCACAGCCTGTGTAGGTAAGTAGGGCTCCGCCCACAGCCCGGTAGCAAAAGGATGCTGCCTTCTACTAGAGAGCTCTGCGGAGGCCCCAGATCAAGGTCCCCAGCCCCTGCCTTCTCCTGGCTGGAAGGATTCTCCTTAGACCCCCACTGGGTCTCCAGAAAAGACCATGACAGAGGTTTGAAGAAGTCCCACCACTACTGCCACCATCTGAAGGGTCCCTGGGGTGTTGTTGTGTCCTGGCCAGAGGTCATTGCTCTTCTTATTTCTCCCTTTTCTAGCTTCCTAAAACAAATATTCCTATCTTAGGGCCAGCCCATCTTTTCCTACCTGGGATATAAACTAACTCCTACTACATATCTTTGTCTGAATTTCTGAACCGGTATTTGTCTTCTTCCTCCCAAACACTTCCCCCCACCCAAACCCACTCCCACCCCCTTTCTCTTTTTCCCATTTTCTATCTCTCTGCCCTATCCTTTTTGCAGCTCAAGTGGCCTTTTTAGGTGGGTATCCTTCTGCCGCCTTTAGAATCTCTGAGCCTCTCTCTCGGGCCTCATATCTTTCTCTAGGCCTTGGACTTTGCCTTCAGTTATATGCATTTTAAATCCCATCAATAAAGGAAAAAAAACTAATAACCTTTGTGGAAAACTAAATCTCTCCCGCTGCCTGTCTCTCTCTCCATGCCCAGTAGATTCTACTGTGTGCTCTTTCTAAATGGACAGCAAAGGTGACCATCTTTAAAAAGGGAAATTTAGGAAATACTGATGTTTATGTAAACTTAGTTGTTTGTGAAGCCTTTCTTTGCATGTTTTCTGAGAAAACAGAAAAAGAAAGTCTTCCCTGTATCCCATCCAGCCTCCCTCCCTCCTTCAGAAGAATCAAGATAGTCCCATCTTTCTGTACCCTCCAGTGTCATGTATTTTGCCCTTAACAAAGATGGCTCCCAGATGGTTGCTTGCTCAGTGGATTCGATAATGTGTCACGTGCCTGCCGGTTTGGCCTGTGCTGTTTCTGCTCTGTGTGCCCTGACTTCCTATGGTAGAGAAAGCCTGATTGGGGTTGGTGGTGATGATAGGAGTAAAAAAGGGTGGCCCTTTGAAACCCTTGATACAAATGTTAAAGCTTGACCATGCTAAGTCTTCCAGCTTCTTTCTGGAGAAATTATGCCAATAAACTCTCTGCTGGATATTAGTGCCTAGCTGGTGAAAAAAAAAAAATGTGTCCGGGGCAAAGTAGATGCTGATTTGAACGTTGAATTAGCAGCAGCCCTTCTACCATGTGGCACTTGGAAAGCAAATCGTGAGAAGAGAAAGTGTCTAACCCTGATCATAAGCAGTGGTTCAGGTGTGTGTACCAATGACCACGTTTATGGGGCTGGGGTTTGGACCAGGTGAGGGATATGGGATGAGCAAGGTCCAGATGTGGTACTCTAGGCCCCTTGCATGGGGAAAGTCACTTCTCCACTCAAGGCCTCAGTTTCCCCAATCTAAATGATAACAGAGTTGAGCTGGTGTATCCCTAAAGGCCCTTTCCTTTGTAAGACTCCTCAGCGTGTGGCTGGACATAGACATGGCTAGTCTCAAGTTACCTTGATTTCTAAAAAGAACCTTGCAACCTGCTCTCCTCTGCGATATGCTTGGAAACTGGAACGCCTGTAACCAGAATGCCCTTAGGGAATGATGTAACGCTATAGAATACTTTCACAGCCAGCCTAGGTAGTGAAGGTTCATTATAAATCACAGATCTATTCTTCATGGGGGAAAAGGTCACCCCAAGATATAATAAAATCACATTTTAGAATACAGCAAGCCTTTTTAAAACATATTTAACAAAAAAAAAAAAAACATTACCATTTGCTGATATAATAATAATACGCCCAATAAATCACAAAATATGAATTCCTCATAGCTAGCGCTATTTTTACTCTTGGAACAGGAGCTTAAATGAAAAGTTTTAAAATAAAAACAGCTACAATTTCACAGATAAGCATACAGCGACTTAAAAATCGCTCCACTTCTGGGAAGCCCACTCCTGTGTGTTCATACAGAATTAAAGATGTGAAAGGGCCTCAGAAATGAGGCTCAGAGAGATAAAGTGATCTGCCCAAGGTCACAGAGCCAGCTGGTCCCCGAGCCAGGGCTAGAGCCCTCTCCCACCACAACATCCTGTCAGGAGAGTAACAGACAGCACTGTCACTATTCAGACTATTCCCTAGTCGTTCCGAAAGATGCTTCCTTTTTAAGAAATGAACAAGTGTGCCTAAGATAGTAAGATAAGTAAAACCCAAAACCCACAAAGGCAATGGTTCCAAATGCAATGGTAAATGACAAGATAACAAAGTCCATTGACTGGCCGCGCACACAGCCTGAGAAATAAAGGACAGGACAGATAGTGAGACATCCTGCCAAGGACATCAGGAGATTCGGGGTGAGAGCAAACTTCAGAGGGTGGCTTATACGAAACAACTATGAATCCTTGCACATTGAGTTTCTTATAACAGGCCATATTTGTGATATTTTATCCTATTTGGTATATGGGACTAAGTGAGTTATAAAGAGAAGTTCAAAATCTTCCAGCTGTTAAGAGCATAACTACAATATCCCAGCTCCAGGGTAAGAAGGCTTTCCATTAGATTTATTTATTCATTCATTCAACAAATATTGATTGAGCACCTACCATGTGCCAAATACTGAGAGCTAGGCTCTGAGCATATGATAGTAAGTGAAAATGGCATGGTTGCTGTCCCCACACTGCCTTTCTCCAGCAAGGTGGAGGGATAGGAATAGGACTCAGAAGGGCTTTCTAAAGGGTCTAGCTAAATTTGGGGGTTGCTATACCAGCAAGCAAGGTCTCTGCATTTATTCAACAAGCATTCATTGAGAACCTCCTGCGTGACAAGCACTGGGTCCCTCTTATAAAGAATGTAAGAAAATCCCTCCAATGAGAGGGTCAAGTCCCTTTCCCCCAAGATGTTGTTGTATTGGAAGAAATACGAAGCTAAAGGATACAGAGAGAAGGCAGGGCTGAATCAAATCAATATTACCTGCCCCAGAATAACAGGAGGCATTGCCAGTGGGCCAGGAGTCCAGGCCTTCTGAGTCAAGTACCTCAGTCCAGGACATTTACTGGCCTATGCTGAACCAGCCACAAATGTGTGGGTGCAGAGCTGCACCCAAGCCAGCCAAGTTCAGGATTCCTATCCGCCTCTTTCTTCTAATACCCCTTCCTCTGAGGCCCATGGGGCCTCAACCCTTGCCTTCCCCTTCTCAGCAGACAATTCAGTCTTTTCTTTGTCCCCCAGCTCCACTCGGGCTCCTGATATCTTTATTAGCTTATGCTGGGCTTGAGTTTGTAACAAAAATAGCAAATGCCCTTGGGGCTGACCAATATTGGGATGGTCCTGGAAGGGATTATGCAAACGGAGAAGCTGTGCCCCATCTGAAGGGAGCAGCCTCAGCTCACTCCAGCAGAGCAGGCAGATGGGTCAGCATCGCCAGAGCGTCCCATTTTTTCAAGACTAATAATAATAATAATAATACCATTTTTTTTCTGCCCAAGAATACTCCTCTTCTCAGGAATGTACCCCTAAAAAGACAATAACAGCTTACACTTAGTTGAGCTCAGTGTGTCTGCGTGGGATCTAAACTCTTTACAAGAATCAACTCATTTAATCCTCACAACAATCCCAAAAGACAAGTGCTATAATTATCCCAGTTTTACAGAGAAGCTGAGTGGTCTGTCCTGAGTCCCATGGCTGGGACAGGCAGGGGGAGAACTCGGTCAAGGCAGTCTAGCCTTGCTCTGACCTCTGTGTCTTCCTTCTTCATTCGGGGTCGCTAACTGGTTACACAAAAGCCACAATCTCTCATACTGCCCAGGGTGAAGGGATGGGTCGGGAAAGAAGAAACGGAGGCCCTGAAGGACCCAAGATCTGAGACAGTCTCCCTACAGTCGTATTCAAGCTGCAAGAAGAGATGGCAGTGCCTGTGTTGTTTCCTCACGGGGTCAGCTTGGCCAGCCTTCACAGACACAGAAGTGTGAGTCACCTACAGGGCCTCTTCGAGCATCTACCCAGTTGCCAGCCCTGTTCTGGGGAGGTGCCATTCTGAGGGCCAGGAGTTTGATTATGTATCACTCTGGCTGCTATGGCCCCCTCCCAGGGTCTGGGCATCACACCCTACCAGCGCCACTGGACTGCGGCCCAAGCAGGAACCTCACTCCAGCCTCTGAAAAGGGCTATCAGTCATCTCTCCAGAGCCACATGGAGACAGGAGGATGAACACTTTATTTTTCAGGGAGCTAGCTGGGGTTTTCCAGCAGATTCCAGAATGATACCCCTACCCAGAGTCTTAACCCAAGAGGCAAGCCAAGTCCCTCCCATGTCTTCTTCCCCAAGATCGGCCATCATCCCTCTCCTTCTTTGTGAGCCAGACCTCAGCCAAATCCTGTCAGGGGCTGATATTGTGTCTCCTTAGCAACAGACACATTCTAGAAGGAGGAAGAGGGAGGGGGCAAGAGAGCACCGGCTGGTTAACTCCACAGATAATGCCGGCCCCTCCTTCATTGGTTTGTCCTCTTAAAGAACTGCTGTTGAACAGCAAAGTGGTCAAAGGTAGGCCATCAGAGAAGAATGAGAAGCAAGAAGAGGGGGAAAAAAAAAAAACCCTCCTGGGGATAGGAGCTAACATTTACAGAATGCCTACCATATGCCAAGAACTTTACATATGTGTCTCCATTAATCCTTACACCCATCCTAGGAGAAAAAAATGTCATTAGTCTATTTTATTACCAAAGAAACTGAGGCTCAGAAAGAATTAGTTACTCAAGGTCACACAGCTAGTTAAGTGTAAAAAACTGTGATTCAAGCCGTCAACTATCTGGCTTTAAAGCCTGTGTTCTTAAGCCTTATGGGGTGCAATCTTCAGGTAACTGATATCTGGGCAAATTGATTGGACACCTACTAAGTGCTGGGCATTGTTCTAGTGTATTGGGATATACATCTGTGAACAATACTGGCAAAGATTCCTGAATGCCCTGATGACATATGGCAGCCACTACACAACATAATAAGTAAAATATATAGAGTCTTAGAAGGTGATAAGTGCTATTTACAGGGGAGAGTGTAGAAAAGCAACATGAAGGCAAATTGGGATGCTGGGATAGAGGCAGAATGCCATTTTAAATGGAGTTGTTCAGGGCGGGCCTCACTGAGAAAGAGGCATTTGAACAAAGACTTAAAGTAGGTGACCTGTCCTTGAACTCAGTTTTCTCGGCTGTAAAATGGGTATGATACCCACCTCACAGTTATTATGTGAAACAAGATGTTATAAAACATGTAATCCCCCAATAAATTAGAAATGTTATCGATATTATTAAGTAGCGAAGTTCAGGTTGAAGCTGGGTCTATTCAGTGCCATAGCTCATGTGCCATAGCTGCTGTAGCCCAGGTCACATGGCAGTCTGCAATGAGAGAGATACGGAGGACACTGGCTGCCCACAGGGAACTGACAGCTTCACAGGGAAGGGACCTCAAGACCAAAAAGTGGCCATAACAGAGCAGAGCAAACCCTCCTGGGGCCTGTGCTGATGTGCTCAGCTTAGTTCTCATGTAGTTCCACTCTCAGAAAGAATAATCATAAAATAAGGCAAATCAACCAGGGAGGACTTGGCCTTGACTGGGCTGGAGGGAGCAGGGGTCACCGGGAGCTAGTGAACACATCTGGGAATTCAGCCCTTGGCCATGACAGAATCCAAGGTCATTAAATCCAGAGGCACCTGAGAAGTCATCTAGTCCTGTCCCATCCTTTTCAAATGGGGAAACTGAGGCCCAGAAAAGAGCAGTGACTTTCTGAGGACCACGGCCTAGCCAGGAATCTGACTCCTGCGTGGTGCCTTCTTGCTCACTCTGCCCTCTCTCCAGAACTCTCAAGTATTTCAGAAGCACAATTGTATCAACAACCTCAGAAATATGGGGGGCAGCACTGTTCTTTCCATTGTGCTGACACAGAATCAGAGTCAGGGTAAATACCCACCAAGTAAACAGAGGAACCACGCCCTGGACCATGGAGCACGGCCAGGATGAAAAACCTGAGTGAAGGTGCGAGGTTCAGAGGGTTCTTCTAGGCTGGGTGAAGGGAGGCTGCGGGCAGGGTCAGGAGCATAGGGGATAAAGGGTGGGGACAGAAGGCGCATCTTGTCCTTCCTTTCCCGAAAGTCCCTCCCCAGAACCTCATGACCTGATTGCCTGCCTGCCTGCCTGCAAGAAGCAAAGTCTGGGACCCAGATAATACCTGTAAAGATGGCTCATTCTCCTCTTACAGCTAAAGATTTGTCCCCCAGAATCATTACACACACACACACACACACACACACACACACACACACACACACACACAATCTAAGGGTTAACTCTCCCCACACCCACCCAGACCTGGGTGCAGAGCTCCTGGGGAAGGAGAAGAGCACAGTTGAGTACCCCAACTGTTCATGGGGACAGTGGCAAAGGGACAAGCTTAGGCTGAAGGGAGAAAGGTAAACCCCATGTACACCTTCTCTGCACTTTCAGGTCCTGGGCTCAAGATAACAGGCCTTGAAGGCAGAAGCAGAAAGGAAAGAGAGAGAAGGAAACTGGGAGATCTCAAAGTCTCACCCCAATTCAGAAGGTGTCTCATGTGCCAAAATGCCACATTCTTAGAGAGCTGTCCCAAAAATAGTTACAGCCCTCCATCCCTCCCTGTCTCCCTCCTTCCATCTATCCTTAAAAATTTTCTCTTCACTCTTGCGACTCTGGAATCAGATGGACTCAGGCTTGAATCCCAGACACCACCTAAACACTCTGTAAGTGACCTTCAATGAGCTGTTTCACCTCTCTGGGCCTTAGTTTCTTTATCCACAAAATGGATAAAGAAACATAACACAATGGATAAAGGAGACATAACAAACCCATTGAGCTGCTGTGAGGCTTCATGGAGACAAAGCATGTCAGGTGCTCAGTGCTCAGTGCAGTGCTTGGATTGATAAAATGCAAATATTATTATAAAATCTGTTCCAGGTCCTTTAACTTCTTGGTTTCGCTTCTAGTGGTGCCTGATTTCACAAATATCTATAAATCATTAGCCGGGGTGACATTAGACCTATAAGAATCCTTCCCAAGAAGACACGTCCATCACTTAGAGTTGCAAATACAAATATGGGGTTCATTTAGGGACGTGGTTACAGAGCATCTTCGCTGTAGTGAGCTCTGGTACTATATTTAGATCTGCACTGGGGAGCACAGAGCCAGTTGGTACCATCCATTCACCTGCCCCTTGAGGTTTGTGAGCATCCATCTCAAACCAGGCAGCGCTCTCGCTCATCTCCGATCCATCTCCTTGTACCCATCTTCTCTGTATTCATCCACTTACCCATCCATTCATCCATACGTACGTACATAAATACATCTGCCCATGGTACTTCAGTCTCTGGGGCTACAGGTCCAGACTTTCCAGTCAAAGCACTCAGCCCCGCCAGGATTTACCCCACCTCAAAATAATGGCATTTAGGGAGCACCAGGCAGGGGCTGAGTGGAGTGGGATGCACACTTCCTTCCCTCCCCTCCCAAGACAGGTGGAGATAATAAGCTCAGCCACAAGACCACAGCCAGGGCAACATTACTAAAAGCAGCCGCCCAGTGCAGGGGATGATTTGGGTTCACTGCTGCTACTCTTTAATTGAGTTATTCGGTGACTACTTGCCATTGAATTGTATCATTCGGTGACTACTCACCTGTCTGCCTCTGCCTAAGTTGCTTCTCAGTGGCATATCGCCCCAGCACCCTGAGGATTTCACGTCTGTACATTCTTATCTCTTCCTGCCAGCCTGTAATGGGCTACACTTCCCATTCATCTGCCAAGGGCAAGGCACTGTGACAAGCACTTGGGGCAGGGTAGGGCAGTGGTAGAAATGAGTAACATGAGATCCCCACCATCTGCATTTACCAAGGAACTGGGTGTGGACAGAGGGAGAAGGCCATCACTATACACGACATCTTGTAAGCTATGTATGACATTTCCCCATTCTGGGTTCTTACTCGGCACTACTCTCAGGTGGTAGCTGGTCTCCAATCACTTTTCCATCATGGAAATCAATAACTTGAATTACTCCAAAATAACTAGGCCCTTCATGCCCATACAAAGCTAATTTGTCTGTGTCTGCATTTGCCCACATTCTTGTCTCTAGGTCTGAAATCTGTCTTTATGAGTCAATCCAGGTAGAATGGATTCTTATATCTGATTGTGACCTACTAGCAGAATGAGACCGGGATTTGAGTTGGACACTTAGGTCCAAGTCTTTGTTCTGACACTTACTAGCTGTGGGTGTTTGTCAAGCTACCTAACCACCTGGGACATCATCTATAAAATAAGGATTCAAATATAACCACCCACCAGAGTGTTAGAGAACTAAATGGAATACTAATGTACACGAATATTCCTGGCATATATTAGGGAATCAGTGAACCCTTGGATAAATGTCTGTTTATTCTATGTAAGAATCTGAAACCTTGCTATAAATCTATATCGTGAGGACATCATATAATGAGGTCTCAGTGTAACTTCAGCAATAACAATAATATCTTACATTGGAGAAACAGACTATCATTTACAAAGATGCATTCTCATAATGCTCTCATTTCACAAATGACAGTACTGAGACTCAGGACAGTTAAGTGAATTCCTGAGGGTCCACAGACTGGTGCAGCCCTCTGATTGCCTTCATACTCTTCCACCTCCTCCATCATCACTGATTTGAAACCACAAGTCCCAGTGCAGCTCCAGGATGCTGCACGCAAAGTTTGGCCATCCAGCAGATGCTGAAAAGATAGGCCTTTAAAACGGCCTCTTAGAGGAAGAGCTGTGAGCTCGGCACAATCTTCCCCGGGCGCTGCTAGGAGAATAAATCCTCCCATAGTCACCTGAGAAGGGTCAGGAGGGAACCTCAGAAGGCGGGACTCTGAAAGGAAGGAAGGAACTGACATTACAGAACACCTATTTCATGGCAGGCACATTCACGGCCAGTTTCTCACTGCCTCCTTAAAACCAGTTCTCAACCTTTTGGATGTGGTGTGGGGGGGTCACATACCCCTCTGAGAATCTCTCGAAAGCTAAGGATTCTCTTCCCCAAAGTTACATCATTTTGCATACAAGCACAAGAGAATCAAGGTAATAAGAACTCCTGGTATAAACCTGGTTTGTTTTAAGATTTTCATAAGCACTAAGGACCTTCACTTTTGAATGCCCCACCCCTCATCAGATCAAATATTTTCATATACATCCCAACCCATATTAAATTATAAATACATACACACTGGCTGAGTTGAATTGCAGTTGACTGTTTGACACGATGTTATATTTTGTAGATATGTAATAAATCAGTAATTTCAATTTTGTGCTTTCTTTTCCTATTTTGGAGCCAATAAACTTTTTTTGGTAAACTTTATTGAAATGTATGATATATACAGGAAAATACACAAATCTTAAGTGTACAGCTCAACAAATTCTCCTGAAGCAAGCACACTGGTACAACTGGCACTGTGCTTGAGAAACAGAATATCATAAGCACCCAGGCCCCTTCACATTCACTACACCCCACCTCAGGGGAGCTGCTATCCTGACTTCTAGTGCCACAGATTAGTTTTGCCTGTATTAGAATTTTTTAGAAGTGGAATCTCAGCGTTCATATTCATTTTTTGTGTGCCTGCTTCCATGGAACCCATAAACTTTCTATTGAGGTGTCACGCATGTTCAGAGGCTTGTGAAAAACTCATCAGCTCTAGCTACTGCCCAAACGAGGGGCTCTCGACCTCGTCTTTTACACTAGAACCTCCAGGGGAACTCCGAAAAACTCTGATGCCCAAGCTGCACCCCAGAACAATGAAATCTGGGGATAGGACCGGGCATCGGCAGTTGTTCTTGCTCTCCAGGTGACATCGATAGCAGCCAAGCATGAGAAGCACTGTTCTAAGCAATTCTACAAAGCATTAGTGTCCCTATTTTGCAACTGGGGAAACTGAGGCTCCACCACGTGCTACTGTCGTGAAGCTGGAGCTCCAATTCAGGTCTGACTTGGAGTGGCATTTGCACTGCCTTCATCCTTGGTGAACAATAAAGCCAAAACCAGGTGGAGGTGCCTCCTGCTGAGACCCTCCTCACTGTAAGTCCTTCTGGAGCTCTGGAGAAGGGAGGTGGGTAGGGTGTCTCAGACTACCAAGACCACCCCCCAACACACATACACCTCCAGGAGAAAGGCAGCACCCTAGAAGATGGCTGTAGAGAGAAAGAGTCACCGCCAAGTGGACTCCACCTCTGCCCCACGCCTCTTGAAGCCACAGTAAAGTCCTTGCAGGTGGGAACGGCTGCTGGTTTGGGGGTCAAGGGGAAGTTTCTCACAGCTGAACAGCTCTGATTCTTAGGTGCAGTTTACAATTCCGTCGCTCGGGGGCACCACAAGCTTTGGTAAACTGTGATTTTCACACAGTTTACCCTGTCTTTGGCCAAAAGGAAGCCAGAAAGTGAAGTCCCAGGGGCAATGAGCTGGGAGCAGCAGCCTTGAGCTGCCCGGGGTTTTCTCTGCTCCCTGGTGCCTGATGAAGCCTGTCTCTGACTGACAAGGGGGATGCAGGCACATGGCTGCAACCAGACCCCGAAGAGAGGCCACTTCCCCCATAACTGAGCCAACAGAGGAAAGCCAAGCAGAGAAGCCTCACAAGACTGCCCCTATGGGCACCATACAACCATGAGAAGCACAGCCCACGTACACTCCCATGATGCCCTGGGCTTGGCGGTACCAGCCCTGCCTTGGAGCCCAGGCACAGCACTAAGTCCTTCCCTGGGAACTTGCCAACTCCTAACCCTAGGATAACTGAGGACTTTAAGCTTCTGGGGGGATCGCTGAAGCTGGATCTCTCATCTTCCCCACAGTCTGGAGTCTAACTGTCTAGATTTAAAGCCAAGCTCTTCCACTTCCCAGCTGTATAACTTTGGGCAAGTTACTTAACTTCCATGAGCCTCAGTCTCCCTATCTGTAAAATGGGAATAATAGTCCACAAGGTAGAGGCTTGCTGTGAGGATTGAATAATAAACTATGAAGAGTCTTAGCCTACTGCCTGGCACAGAGTAAGTGCTAAGTAAATGTTAGCTACTGTCATTTTATTATTATTAATGTAATGTAATGATGTAGTTGCAAACAGGACAGACAGAATGAACCTACTGAAACAGCCTCAGTTGTGACAATCTCCACATACCCCCAGTTTGAGCAGAGGCAGCAAGTCCAGCCTGCCCCATGGCTCAGGCAAAGACCCAGCTGCCCCTTAGGAACAGTCATTGTAAGCACGAAAGCTACCCAGAGTCCTATTCAGCACCGCCCAGAAGGAACCCCCTCCCTAAAGCTCTACTCAGAGACTGTAGTTGTTGTCCCAAAGTCTGGGAAGATCTTCTCTTGGCCCAAAGACTTGAGTGTGTGACCCTAGCCTCCCTGCAGCCTCAAGCAACTTCCATCTGAGTGCCATCCCCATGGTGTCAGAGTGAGCACTGGGTCAGACCTTGGTTCTAAACTTGGCACTATCATCAGTCATCTGTGTGACCAGGGACCAGTCACTCACCCTCTCTGGGCCTCCCATCTGCCTCATTTGGATCATCTTGAAATCCCATCCCAGCTTTAGCATATGGTTTTAGCAAAGTACATGGCACATAGTATTATTTAATTTCATAAAAATGTTAATTTTATAAAATCTAAGACAAAGTATGGCACACAGTAGGTATTATTTTGTTTTATAAAAGTGTTATTTAGTTTTATAAAATCCAAGGCACAACTCTGCTAGGTTCCAACACCCACATACATTTTTAGTCTTTAGAATTGAGTGTTTAGAACTGAATGAACTGTGTGATCCAACACCTAACAGGACCCAACCCATGGTAAGAGCTCAAGAAATGGGTCTTTATTGAATCAATGTATTACTTTCAACCTGGCTTTCAACCCAACCTGTTCTCCACATCCAAGGCCGTGCTCCAGATAACCTACAGATTAGATGATCTGAAATGTCTGCCTCCCCACTAGACCACAAGCCCCAAGAAGACAGGGTCTGTCCTGTGATGTCGGGCCTGCTGCCTCTTCAGGAACACATTCAGCCCCGCCTCCTCAATGTGAAGTAGGTGGGCGGCCGAGCATCCCCTCCCTGTGTTCCTGGGGCATGAAACTGACCCCCATCACCATGGGGGAGAGAAGAAGCACAGAGTCTTGAGCTAGACAAGTCCTTTTATTGGAAAAAGAAATAATAAAATAAAAGGCCACTGCATCACCTGTGCCCAGCTACCCCTTGGGAGAGACACGGGTCATACATAATGCCCAGCCACCGAATGGGCCAGGGTGGGCACAGGCTGGGTTCAGGGGTTTAGGGGGCCGTGGCGGAGCCCACTGGGCTGCAGCTCTCTGGGGCGATTCTTAGACCAGGACCCACTTAGGCTCAGGGGCTGGGCCACCTTCTCCAGCTCTCTGGGTAAGCACCTCCTTTCCACACATGGCTCCTGTGTGCAAAAGAAAATCTGGCCCCTCTTTGGTTCCAGAAAGCTACCTGCAGCAGCTGGTCTTTCTTATCCACTTTTAGCACCTCCTGCCAGGTGAGGCAGGCAGCCTCCTTCTGTCCATCCTCAGGACACCAGGATGGGGCAGCTTCCTTTCCACTGGCCCCCCCGGGCCTCAGCATCCAGGGACTCACTGGCTGGATGCCCCTCTTTCTTTTCAAGAAATGAGTTTGCCTTTTCCCCTGCAGGCTGTCTGTTCCTTTGAACATTCAAGGAAGCCTTGCTTTCACAGTCTTCAAGCCCCGGAGCCTGAGCAGGCTTAATATGCAGTGTCTGTGGCCCTGTTGCCTCCTCATGGGGGGCTGAGAGAGGGGCATGGAAGGCCCTGGAAGGTTGGCTCTGCTCTCCTAGAACTCCAACTTCTCTTCTGCTAGAATGTACACGATAGTCAGAAGGTGGGGAGAACCTTCTAGGGCAGGAAGAGAGGACAGGAAGAAGAGCCAAGCTGGCAGCCCCAGACAAGGAGCGGGAGGCATTAGGACATTTATTTACAGGGAGACAGGCTGGACCCACACAAGGAAGCAGCTGCAGACCATCACACATGAAGATAAGACAGGATGCAAAGAGGGGCAGTCATTGGCCTAGCAGCTAAGGGGAACATACAAGTGCACTCACACACATGTGCACTCACACGTGTGTACACATATACCCATACAGGTGCACTCACACATGCACTCACACGTACCTACACATATGTGCATTTATTCGCATGGTGTACTCACACATATGCCGACATGCACACACACACTCATTCTCACATACATCAGGTTCTAACATCAGGAAGTTGGTTCCTTTTCTCGAGGTCCAAGTCCCCCAAGGCTACATCTCTCCATTAAGCATTTCTCCAGACCCTCACATAACCTCCCAGAGCCCCAGGCTGCATGTCCCATGACCAGTGCCTGGTGGCCTGCAAAGTCTCAGGAGTTGGATGCTTCTTGGCAAGGCCAAGATAGCCTCAGGCTTTGGGTGGAGGGCAGGGAAGCCACTGGTCGGAAGAGCTTAGGAGGGGGCTGAACAGCTCTCCACCATGGCGCCCATAGTTGGACCACTCTCGTCTCCCCGGACCTCAGATTATGTGGATGCAGGATCATAGACAAGCAGATGCCCCGTGGGAGCATCAGGAAGCACAGACACTGGAAGACAACAATGGGGAGCAGGACCCCGAAAGGAGAGAGTCCTGGTGGACCTCAGATTTGGGGTGAGAAATCATGCAGGATGGGAATTCTCTGTGTGACAGACCTGGGGCCCCTCCAAGGCATGGGGAGAGGAGTGGCAGAAGAAAGAAGCTGTCCAAATTGTGTTGTCCCCACCCCCAGCCTCCCTGTGACCTAGTCCAGCCCCATGGGGAAGAGCCAGGTCAGAAAGTGGACCCTCCTGCCAGGGAGGGAGGGGTAAGGGTCACAGGTTGATGGCCTGCTGTAAATTAGGCCAGTCGCCGTCCCTCCCGCCCCGGGCAGCAGGTGAGCCCAGAGAATAACTCAGAAGCGAGTGCTCTGGTATCGCAGCCTTCGCAGGTCTGCAAGGCCGTCTGTCCGGCCATACACCTCCCTGCAGGGACTCTCGGCCAGTCACCGGGCCCCCGCCCCAACACCCCCACCACTGCTGCTGCCACTGCCGCTGCTGCTGCCGCTACTGGAGCTGCCACTGCTGCACCGGTCCTCGTAGATGGAGATCTCGATCTGGGGCAGTGTCAAGGAGGGCTGCAGGCTGCCGGCTGCCAGCAGGGGTGGACAGGGACTGGCTGGTGGAGGCAAGCAGGGGAGTAGGAGGCAGAGCTGGTTCTGCTTCATGGACAGCAAGGACTTGGAGGCCTGGAGACCCCAAGCCCCCCCACCGTGCACACACTCAGCTCAGGCACGGGGACTTGCAGGGCTGGGCGTGGGGCGGACACACAGCCAGGGTCAGAAGCGCACATTCTAGCTGGTCTAATTACCGAATCCCAGGACACAGCATGTTCAAGAGGTGGTGTTACTGTAGGGGACATGCGAAGACTTTGAAGACTTGGGGGTTCTGAGTTCGAATTCCAACTCGCCCACCCTCAAGCTATGTGACTTTAGACCAGTCACTTCCCTTATAACCCCACAGTTATCACATCTGTAAAATGGGGGTAATAATAGAATCTTGGAGTTGTGAGGCTTAAATGAAGTAACACGTGCCAGCGCCTGGCACATAGTACGGGCTCAATAACAAGAAGCACCTCTCGCTGGACATTGTAAACTGAGTCTGGCATTTGTGTTTTCCTTACTCTTTCCTCTTAATTTTCCAGTAACATTTATTTTTTAATCATTCTACTCTTGCTGCTGCTGACTGGGGTAGGAGAGCATGCACACCTTGACCAGGTAGAGTGAGCCGGCCTGTAACTCCAGCCAGCCTCCCACCAAGACCTCATTTTTTTATCTAGGAAAGGGAGACCACTGAACCTATCACCAAGGATTAAATGAGAATTGCATGAGATCATGGACATGTAAATGTAGGTGGAGATTTTCATATTCCTTGAGGGGCATTATAGCCTCATAGTTCAGAGTGGGCCTGGGCTCTAATCCTGGCTCTGACATTCACCAGCTGGGTCACCCTGAGCCAGTGATTTAAGTACCGTGTGCTCATCATAAAGGAGAATAATAACAGTTACCTACCTTATAGGGGTATTGTGAGAATTACATGAATCCATTATTTCAAAGTACTTAATATATCTGGCATTATTAAGCACCGATTAAATGCAGCTCGATAAATAAAAGCAAACCCTGAAATTCACAAACAGCACCAATCACTTATGGTAGGGGAGGGGGTTCAGTGACCTGAGAGGTGGGGAATCCTAGGAAAACCCTGAGCAGAGGCCTCTAGGGTGGCTCCATTTCCTGGCACCTTACCACAGACCCCACTGGTTGGCAGCTCTGCCCCAACACAGAGCAGCCAGGAAGGATACAACCCTCATTCCACGTTCCACAGGGTCCGTTAGCAGGAGGCCTCGAGGGGCAAAGATCTTCTCATTCTGCTCCTGGATATAGCGGGAGATCTTCTTGAGAACCTGCAGGGAGAGGGAGTTGAGGATGGGTGGGGGGGAGGGCAGGAGGGGATCCCTGGAAAAGGGAATGCAGGGGACGAGAGGAGAACCTTCTCGTAGTGGGTCTCCATGCAGAGGAAGATGAAGTAGGCCGTGGCACAAGCCAGGCAGCCCTCCAGGTAGGAGCTGCCCCCAATCTTCTCAGCCTCTGCGTAGAAGCCATTGAGGGTCTTCACCGTCTCCTCAAAGAGCTGCCGCTCAATCTGGAGGGAGAGAGAGACAGGGAGTCAGACCAAGGTCAGCCTCCCCAGAGTGTGCACAGTCACAGGTTGGGGGTAGCAGTAGTCAGGCCACACAGGGGTGAGGCAGCACACAGGAAAGACCAGAGAGGCTGTAGGTGCCCACAGAGCAAAAGGGCACTGGACTGGCTGTCAGGAGACCTGGGGTTCAGTCCAGACTTAGCTGTCAACTAGCTATGTGACCTGGGACCAGTGATTTAACAACTCTAGCCTCAGTTTCTACATCTACAACATGGGGATAAGAGTGGCTACTTGGCCTCTTGGAAATGGGAAACTCCTATGATATCCTAGATAGGAGCATTTTCTGCAGTGGATCAGGCTAGAACTTCAGTGACTTTGTCACCGCATCCCCTGTTCTGATGGCTGTAAGAGAACTCAGAACCTAATTGTCAGGGTCTCTTCATGTTTGGATGAGACTGAATTGCACAAGACATTGAATGAGACCTCAGGAGTGTCTCTCCAGGAAGGGACACTTCCTTCTAGCCAAGAGTTTACATGAAACGTGACAGCCCCATGTGTTTGGACAACTGGGAAGATGTCCTGCCTAAATCCATAACCACAATAGCTAGCATTTATTCAACATGTTCCATATTCCAGGCATTTTTAATGTATTCTTTTATTTAATCCTCATAACAATTCTATCAGAGAAGTACGACTATCATCTCCACTTCACAAATGAGGACCGATCGAAGCTCTTTTCTATGATCCAGGCAACCATCATCTCTCTGGCCTTTTAACTGGTCTCCCTGCCCCCAGCCCAGCCAAGTGAGCCTGTTAAAGTCAGATTATGTTACAGCTCTGATCAAGAGCTTTCCAAGCCTTCCCAACTCTCTCCAGCTAAAATCCTCAAGTCCCCCCTAAGCTCATCTCTTACTCTCTTCCTCACTTAGTCCCCACTTCAGCCACCCTGCCATCCGACAGCTTCCTAAAAAATGTCACAGATCCTTTGTGCTTTTGGCCTCAGCTGTAACACTCATTGCCCAGACACCGCACTGCCTGGGCTGCTGAATGAAAGGATCAGGGAGGGTCTGCCCTCTGCCCTCCCCCAAACCCAGGCCAGTTCTATGGCAGCCTAAGATAAAGGCTGCATAAATCGTGGACCCAGGAACAAAAAGCAGAGAAAGCTGATGCCTTTCAACGGATTGAATTTGGAGGTTCCTGAACTCAGTCCAACAACTGAGCTAGCATCTCTGATGACACCTAAGATCATCCAACAAGACTCGGGAATTTACATTTAACAAGCTCTCCAGGTGATTCTCATGCTACTGAAACATGAGAGTTGCTGGACTAGAAAACCTCTGAGGTTTCCTCAGCTTTAACTTTCAATGCGGCAACAGCAAGGCTGTGTTAAGAATTTTTTTTTAATTCTTCCACATTAAGTGGCTAAACATCTGTAAATATTATTTTTATACTAGAAAAAAATATATTTGAATAAGCCCCTCAGTTCTATCATGGTCTTTTGTCCAAGTTTAGAAAAAGATGTCCTTACCCGGTTATCCAGCTCTGGGGGGAATTTGGTCTGGAACTGACAGATGGTCCCATCACTGTAGTCTCTCTGGATAAAGACTTTGGTGGCCAGCGACGCACTTCGCCGGAGCTCCTGCAGATTGTGGACCTGAGGAGACACAGAAAAGACAAGTGATTGGGGTGACCATCCTTCTAGGTTTCTCTGAGACTGAGTGGTTTTCGGGATATAGGTCTTTCAGCACCAAAATCAGGAAAGTTCCTGACAAACCAGGACAAATCCACCACCCTACAAGTGCTCCAGGAAGACCTGAGGAAATGGAACTGTGGGGTTTGCACAGAAGATGCCTTGAGCAACCTCAGAAAAATCTGAGCCAAAATGAGAGATTCTGGAACTACTGACAGGGCAAAAAACAAATTTTAACAAGAGGAAAAGACTTCTTGGTGGCTGGCCCAGATGCTGGTTCATTTTCTCTCTTTCTCTCTCTCTCTCTCTCTCTCTCTCTCTCTCTCTCTCTCTCTCTCTCTCACACACACACACACACACACACACACACACACACACACACACACGGTGGGACCTTTCACACTTTCATTCATTCATCAAGTATCAGATGTTCACCACTGACAGGCCTTGGCTTTGGGAATCTAGCGCTGAACAAGACTGAAGTTTCAAATCCTGCTGAGTGGAGCTTACAGCAGGCCTGGGAGCAGGGAGTGTGTGGGGCAGAGGAGAACCTGATGTGTCCATGAACTCAGAGGGAGATTAGGGTTCAGGACAAATTATAGCCCAGGTCAGGGAGCACCACAGATGGTGTTCATGTCCAGCCCTTTTCACCATAGGAAAGAAGAGACCCACAAATGTCCATGGCCCCAGAAAAAATTGTAGATAAAATGGGCTGAAGCCAGAAAATGAAGAAATTCCCTGCCCTGTAGGAAGAAGTGAGGTGACTTCTGTCCCCTGTCCATACCTGCAGACTTGACATTGACAAAGGCTTTTATCATCTGTGGGGAGTGGGCTCAATTCCACAGAACAAGGCCTCTTTCTTGCACATCTAACCTCAGTCACCCACGTTGCAAACAAGCAACCCACTGGGCGAAATAAGCTAGACATTATAATCCCATGGAGAAGAAGCCCCAAAGGCAGAGTGAACACACAGCCAGTTCATCCTGTGTAATTAAGGTGAATCCAGTCAGTCAGCTTTTATTTATTGAGTCTCTACTATTGCCAGGCTCCAGGGATGCTGAGCAAAAGACAGTCTGTGAGCTCCGAGGAGGAAGACAAGTAAATATATAATGAATTCGACTGTGATAAATGCTATAGAGAAGTAACTTCCTACCCAGGAGCGCTGACTTAGAAATGCCTCCTGAGCTCTGTGTTGAGTCAGAAAGGAAGGCCAGGAGTTACCAGTGGTAGGGGCAGGCAGTGGTGATGAGAAGGAGGAAAAGGCAACCCAGACAGAGGGAGAAGCTTGTGCAAAGTAACAAAGATGGCAGAGAAGGCAGTCTACTCCAATGACTGGAGGCAGACTTCAGCAAGAATAGAGTTGGTTTGCAGATCAGATAAGAATATCAGGAGAATTCCTTCTTCTCCACAACCTTTCCAACACTTATTATTTCTTGTCTTATTGATAATGGAAGTTCCTCAAAAAATTAAGAATAAAATTATTGTATGACCCTGCAATTACTCTTTGGGTATCTACCTGAAAAACTTGAAAATATTTATTTGTTAAGATATATGCACCCCTATGTTCATTGCAGCATTATTCACAATGGCCAAGAAATGGAAACAACTGATGTCCTTTGATAGATGATTGGATAAAGAAGTGGTGGTACATGTATACACATGAACTATTACTCAGCCATAAGAAAAGATGAAATACTGCAATTTGCAACAACATGGATGAAACCTGAAAATGTTTAGCCAAGTAAGTCAGATGGAAAAAGTCAAAAACCATATGATTTTACTCATATGTGGGTTATAAAACTGAAAGCAACAAATGAACAAGACAAACAAACAAAAACTCATACACACAGATAACAGTACGGCGGTTAGAGAGAAAGTGGGGCGGGGTGGAGGTAGAAAATGGTAAAGGGTGTCAAATATATGGTGAGAGAAGATTAGACTTTGGGTGGTGAACATACAATGAAACATACAGATGATGTATTATAGAATTGTACACTTGAAACCAATATAATTTTATTAACCAATGTCATCCCAATAAACTTGATAAAAATTTTTTAAAAGAACATTGGGAGAGTATAGAGGAAAGTTAGATTGAAAAGAGATGGAGGGGTTTCTGGAGGGGAAGATTTAAGATAGAAGATACTTGCTTATAAGCTGGGGAAAGAATAAGTAATGAGAGAAAGTTTGCCAGTATGATCGTAGGAGCAAATAATTGGTAGATCAAGGTACTGGAGAGGTACGAATCAGACGCAGACCACCATATGAGATTTTCCTAAATCCAGGTGAACCTTGCTCTATATAAGAGATGAGATCTTAAAATGTTCTGATTGGACTAAATAAGTGCTCCTCTAGTTTTAATAGTTTTTTTTCCCTCTAATCAAGGTTTTAATTGAAGTCCCCTTAACATCTACTGGGATCCCATGATAACTGAAAAATAAAGAATGCTTTGCTAATATAAATGTTATTCATCAACATGTCCGCTCTGCCTGGTTAAGGTTTCATACTGTTTTATTTTCAAAAGAAAAAGAAGAGACTATGGCCCTTCTCTGCCTTTCTAAACCAACTGACATGAGCCATTTGATTTTGAAGATGGATTCCCTTAGCCCCAGAAGGATCATTCTGGCAACTTTGTGAGTGGCGCATAGGAAGTGGGCATGAGTGGGGTAGGGTGTCAGTTGGAGGGATGACTATCTTTGTAGTAGTCCAGGGGAAACTAAAGTGGGTCTATTCCCAGAAAAATAATGTGAGAATGGAAAGAAAGGGGGAAAAACTGCTTTAGCCATTCTGATGTAGACTCAGCTTCCTCCCCTCTGACATCCTCCTGTGTGCTACCATGAAGACATATGTCTCCAATGGCTAGCTTGCTGTTTACCACAGCCATCTCTTCTTCCTCCTAGGCACAGAGCTAGATTAATTCCCAGATTTCCTTGCACTTAGGTGTGGACATATGACTGAATAGAATGTGAGTGGAAGTGATAAATGTCATTTATAGGCTCATAAAGACCAGCCACTCCCCTGTGATCTTTCCCCTTCCACAGAAACCAAAGGAGCCACATGTTGAAGATGGTGGAACCACAAGTTGGAAAGAGTCTGGGTCCCTACATCATTGCCAGGAGGAGATCCACCCACTGATCAGGAACATCTGTCTGGGACTTTACCGAACAGGAAATAAACTTTTGTATTATGCCATTAGGATTTTTAGGGTGCTACTTTACATAACACATTCTCACTTACTCTTGGCTTTTACCCATGGGTTCTCAAAGTAGCCAGAGTGGGAGGAGTCAACAACCTTTCTAACTCCAACAATATCCTGAGCCTTAGGATACCATCCTGGCTCTGGGTAACTAGGGATCTGCTTCCCTCCCTGGTGTTTTTGTGGGGTCTTGAGTTGTTGCTAGAGGATGGTGTCAGACACAATTTATATGTCAGGGCCCTAGTTTCCCGGATGTATGTAGAGCACACACATCACAAACTCCTCTGTAGTTGGTGGAGAGTAGGACTTGAGGCAAAGGTGGGATCTCCTGGTTCTCTCCCTCCATCCATGGTGGCTCAGTTGTGAAGTACCAAAGAGCTTTTTGATATAAAGATGGCCCACTGACCTAGCAGGAAATCTGGTGCTAGTCCTGGCCACATGACTCTGGAAAGTCTTCTCTTCTCCAGGGCTCCATTTCTTCAACTAGAAACTGAGAGGTTAGAACTATGTAACTGAAAGTCCTTTCCAGCTCTGACATTCTAGAGGCCTTATCAGGGATTTGAATGCAAATGTTTATAGGGAACTAAGCATGTAAGTGGGCCAGGTAGGGGCTGTGGCTAATTAGAGAATCTATGACCTGTCTCAAGAAAACACCTGATCATTGCCATATAAGAATGTGTGCCCAGGTTGTGGTTCTGATTTTTAAAGAAAAGCCATAAATACAGATTTCCTTAATAGCAAATATTCTGATTTTTAAGTGTTTTCAATAACTTTTTACATTTATAAGCACTAAGCAGACTAAATAAGGCGCACCTGCGAACCAGAGTCATTCCTAGAGCTGCCAGTTTAAGACTTCTGAATAAGGATTCCCAGGATGGGGACCTTGGACCAGAGCTAGAGCCAGGCTCCCAACCACTTGCCAGCTACTTAGTTTTCAGGAATCTGGCAGCAGTTTTCAGCCAAGATCTGTGATACTCTGAAATCCCACGAAAGGGTCCCAGAACATGCACACACCTCTCTGAGAGGTCATAGCTTCTATGTCTTCCCTGGGCGGTTCTCCCTGGGCACTGAACCAGACACCTGGGCTTCTCATTTACTTCTCACCTTCCTCAACCCTCTCCTCTCCCATCACCATCCTCCGGCCTGCTAGCAGCTAAGTAAGGACAGGGCCAAGGCATTTCATGAGAAAATCAATGGTGAGATCTGCTGGCACCTACTTTCAAACTGCTGTGTGACAGGGAGGGGGAGGCTGCCTAGAGAGTGAGTATCCCAGGTCACACATTTAGGGCCTGTACACCTGAAAGAGTCAACCTGATGGAGGTGGAGAGGAGCAAGCAGATGAGCGCTCTCAGGCATGGTCTGTCCTAGACACACAGGAGGCCCTGTCTGGCCCACATTTCCATCCTCATTAAAAACAGCTAATTCCAGAGGATACATTTGCGACTCAAGAGTTTCAGCTGATGAGCCAACTCCGTGCTGCCTGGCTGGGCTGTGGAGGATGAGTGAGGACCATGAGTCACAGGCAGCCAAGTCAGGCCTTAGAATGGAAAACTGGGCACGGGGCCTCCCTGCTTCTCAGCCTACAGCAGAGCTGAAGCCCAACCCATTGTCTGCTGGTTGTTAATTCTATGCCTCAGTGATCAGACCTCCAAATGCCCTGCTTGAATAATGCTACTTGGGTGCATTTTAAAATCTCTTAGGGGCCGAACTCCACCATTTGAAGAAGCCCCTCCCAGCCAAGCATTTCCTAGCTGTCCTTGGCCATCTGGGTGGACTCTGCTCTCAGTGACACACATTTTCAGAGGTCTGTCACTCAGGAAATGGGCTTATTACAGTTTTCCAAATGAGGTCAGTGTATTATCACTCAGGAGGCTTCATCCCTCCTCTGAGTTCCTTACACACACTCCTCCCCTAATGCTAACACCTAGACAGAAATTAGGGAGCAGAAAAGATCTAGTCCATGCCTTCCACCCAAGAATCCAGGGATACCCAATCTTTCTAAGTTCTCTCAGTTTCTGTCTCATTCTCCCTGACTGTCCCTCTTCCTCCCTCTCTCCCTCCCTCTATCTCTTTCTCTCTTCCTCCCTTCCTTTCCTCTCTCCTTCTCCTCCCCTCAAAACACCTTCTGAGGACTTCCTGCTTAGAACCCTAAATGAATGGCCCCAGGTGATTGGCATGAGGTTTTCCTTCTCCCAACAGGTTTTTCTTGGTAATCTTAACTCATTCCTAACATTAAAAACAGCTTGGGGAGAATGACTCACTCTGCAGCCCAGATAATGTGCACATCCTGTGCCTTGGCAGAGCTAAGGCTTCCTCCCTCAGTGCTGCCATCAGAGTCTACCCAAGGCCAAACTGAGAAGTGGGCAATGTTTGCCTTCAGCTCTCCCTACTTTCTGGGCATTCTTCTGTCCCTCTACTCTCAAGCTGACTCAGCCATGCCAGGCAGGTGGCCTGAGTCCCCACGTTCCAGCTCTTCCTGAACTCCTTTGCATCCCTCTCCCATCAAAGCCTCATGTCAAGACCCCTAGAGCGCTTCTCTCTGTTGGGCAATACAATTGACTAATTGATACACCTGGATGCAGCAGAAAAATCACTGTCCAGGGAGGCAGACGACTCAAATTCTAGTCCTGGGCCTGCCACTTATTTGCCATATTTTCTTGGATAAGTCTCAGTACTCCAGTTGCATTATCTGTAAAATGAAATAATGATGTTTTCCTTGGCTCCTTCACAGGGATCAGGCAAGCTTCTGAGCTTCAGTTGTCTCATCTGTTAATTGGGGTTAATAACACTATTCTTGCCCACTTCACAGGGTTGCTCTAAGCCTCAAAGGAAATCATGCATGTGATGGTGCTTTGTACACAGGAAAGTGCTAAATTCACAGAAGTGTTATGAGCAGAGCCTCTCCCTGAGGAGTCACACCTGCCTAACAGCAGCCTCCTGGAAACACTGCCTCAACCTAGAGATGCGAGCCTGCTGGTTGGAATCTGGGAACCATAGCAGACCTGAGAGAGAGGTATGCTGGAATAGCTGGGCCTCTTAGAATCTGTCAGATCACATCACAATGTTGCCACCTTCCCCATCAATACTGCTGTCCCAACTATGTCCATGTGGCTGAAGTTTCCCCTTCCTGCCTGACACCAGTAGCCTCTGCTGCAGTCTGGCAGCCCTATCTGGAAGGTGACCAGCTCCTTGGCCATTTCTCCTTTGTTTTTCCTGTTCTTCCCAGTGTCTTTGGCACTTTCTGAGCACTCTGCATCCCTCCACCCTAGAAACCAAGCTGCATGGGTCTGCTCAGGGCTTGTCCCCTCACAGGGTCCCAGGGGACAAGCTCTCCTAAGTAACCCTGTGCCTTGTCAGAAAGCTGAGTGATGCCAAGCAACAGCACCTTGTACTGTGGTGGCGACAACAGCAGAAAAACAACAATAACACTTAGTATTGATGTCACGCTGCTCACCAGATGCCCAGAGGCACTGCAGAATCATTCAAAAGCCTCTGCTGCTCCCCATGGCTTGGGTTCCAGCGAGGTCGGAAATGGAGGAACACCACAAAAGAAGTCAACATCAGAACTGGGGAGACACTAGTGTCCTAGGTTGTACTCCAAAAATTCAAAGGAAGAAACTTTCAGCTCTACTGCTGACATGCTATGTGAGTATCAAATATACCCCCCTTCTCTGTGCGTTAGCTTTACCACTTATTAAGCGGGGACATAAAGAACACAATTTCCCTCATGAAATGAGGAGGTAGAGGAGGTAATTCCTGATATCTTAAGCATTGTACATAGATTCTGCCCTCCTCAGCCAAGAGATCCTTTGGCTCAGCTTTCAAGTCTATTGAAGGTGACACACCTATAGGCACACCCTAAAGAAGGCAGCTCCTCCCATCAGACACAGAAGAAATGTGGACACCCTGGTACAGGAAACTCAAATGGGGTGGAAAAGCAAGAAAGGGTGATATGCAAAAGTGGGGCTTGGTGCAGGCAGCTCATTGTAACCAATCATTTGGGTTTTTGGCCTGAGGATTCCTTGTCCTCCCCTGACCCCAGAAGGAAATGCTGATGTGGAGGTAGAAGGAAATGCTGATGTGGAGGTAGGTCTGTCATCCTTTAGCCAGGTTTCTGGGCTCAGAAGCTGGATGGCTGCACCAGGTAGCAACAGCAGCCAGCCGCACTCCCTTTCCTAAAACAGGCACATTTCCAGCCCTTTAGGGAAGAGGTTTCAGGATTTGCAGTCCAGAGGAAAGGGAAACCCCAGCAGAGGCCCCAGGAGCAACCTAGTACCAACAAGTGTCACTGACAGCTTCAGGACTCAAATGGGGAAGATTGACATGCCAGGAGTGAGATGAGCTCTCACGAGGAGCCCCTCTCTTCCACCCTACCACTCTGCCCTCCACCCCTTTCTTCCGGACCCGACAGGGAAACTACCCCGTCCCACCCTACCCCACACTTCTCACCCCGCGCGCACACACACACACACACACGAACGCACCCATCTTCCTTTCCCGCTCAGTACGCCCTTAGCGAGGATCTGTTCCCGCAGCAGTCAGGCACTGCCTGAGGGCCGCGTCCTCGCCCCCTACCTCGGTGGCCATGTTCCGGGAGCGCTGACCGCTCAGAGCCTGGGAGGGTCTGGTCAAGGGGGGCTGTCCGCGGTGCTGACTCGTGAAGCAGGTGGGCTGGCGGGAGCAAGATGGGGCCCGGGGCGCTGTCCGCAGTGCTGATGCGGACGCCGCGGGCCCGGCCGGTGGGCAGGTGGGCGGTCAGGCGTCTAGGTCCTGGGGACGGCTGCTGTGCTGTCCGCGGTGCTGATGAGGGCGAGGCGAGGCCGCGCCGGAGGCTCTTCACCGCCGCTCTCCCTCTGCCGCTGCTCCTGCAGGCAACGGCCGGGTTTATCCTTGACAGCGGCGGCAAGGATGGGGGTGATGGGGTGGGGGGGGAGGGGCCAGGCGCCTCCACGGACCGGGAGGGGGAAGCCGCGGCCCCCAGACCTCCCGCGCCCGTCCGCGGGAGAGGAGCCCCTCCTGCGGCCCGAGGCTCCCCACTCCCGCCCCGCCCCGCCCGGAGGCCCCGCCTCTCCCGCCTGCCCTTCCCCCTAGTAAGAACGCCAGGAGCTCTGCGCTCGCTACAGAAGCCTCTAAGGGTCTGACAGATGCCGAGGAGACCGAGGCAGGACGGTTTGGGGGCAAGACAATCCAGCCTACGGAGGCTGAGGGTCCTCAACTCGTTCACAGGTCCCCAAGTGAGGCCTCTTTACCTTGCCTAAACCCCTCCTCCTCCTCTAAACCCTCCCCCATTGTGGCCCAGGCTGCCTCTCCTGTATTTTTTTTCTTCTGTTTCTTCTTTATGTCCCCCTCCGCAGGCTCACATGGACGTTCCCTCTTCTCCCTCTCTCTCCTTTTCACTGCCTTGAACCCTATTAGCTAGAGGAGGATGCTGCAGACCACAGAGAATCATGTCCTTTCTTTAAATATGTTCCTGCATTTCATCCCGGATAACCTGGAGTCCTTTTTTTCAGGGAGCTCCAGAAATGAAGTCAATATCTTCTTGCTTCTCTTCCTGGTCCTGGCCCCACCCCCTCTTTCCTCTCTCCTCTGCGATCTCAGAGTTTACACAGGCTACCACCACTCAAAAACCACAAGCAGATGTTGCCAAACTGGTATGTCCACTCTCTAAGGATGACAGGTCTGGCCCTGGTGCTTCCTTCGCATTCTCAACATCACACCTTCCAACCAGATGACCCATCTGTCTGCTTAATAAAAAGAAAGGAAACACCACCACAGATGCCTTTCTACACACCCCTTGCTCTATTTGAGGGGAAGCTGAGTGTATTCCTCTGACATTCAGTGCTGCCTGAGAGTCAGCAGCAACAAACCACACAAAGGGAGACATGAGCAGCCAGGAGACCTGGGTTCTGACTCAGAGTTTACCAGCTGTATGAACTGAGTCAAATGCTTCGCATCTGAGCTTCTGTCTGCAAAGTGAATGTTGGACTTTACTAGACTATTTCTGGGATCTTAATTTTTTTTTCCATTCAGCCTTTTATTTTGAAATTTTCAAACATACAGAAAAGTTGAAAGAATAGTACAATAAACTATATTGTCCACCTAGCTTCGACAGTTAACATTTTGCCATATTTGCTTGATAGACAAATATAGAAAAAGAGGTATTTTTGGCTAGATTACTAAAAAGTAAGTAATAGATACTGTGAGGCTTTATTCTTAAGTACTTCACCATTCATCTCCTAAGACTAAGGACATTCTCCTATCTAACCACAAAATTATTATCACACCTTTAAAGATTTCATATCATCTAATATTCTAGGATACATTATTGCCCCTAAAACACATTAATAACAATGACCCCTCAGAACATCCCCCAGAACTTTCATTTTTAAAAGCTAACATTTATTGAGCACTTACTATGTGCCAGACTATATGCTATATACTTAACACATATTACCATATGTAATCCTCATAATTACTCTTTGAATTAAATAAATTATTGAATTATTAATTATTTAATAATGAATAATTAAATGAATTGTTATCTTTTTATTATTCACATTTTACAAAGGATGAAATTGAGTTAGTTGCCCAGGGTCATGTGGCTTGTGAGGAATAGAGGCAGGATTCAAACACAGGCAGTCAAGCTCCAGGGCCTATGTGGTTGATCTTCCTAACTGTATTGCCTCCCCCAGCATCTGTTAGAGCATAAACTAGCAAAACAGTAACCACATCTCCAACTGCCAATTCACAGATAATCATACTGAGTCCCCAAGGATAAGTGACATGCCAAAGTACTTAAAGGCAGATGTTTCTTTCCACCTTAGAGTTTGACAAATGATTTGGCATCAAGGAGCAAACTGAAAATAACTAAATCCCATGGTGGTCACTGGTAATAAATAAATGCATAATCTAATGATTTCTGTATACCTCTCCTGGTTCCTCACTCCTATTTTGATAACATTATTAGGCAACCATGAGGAAACTACCTCTTCATCTGATGACAAGAGACCTGGGTGAGTTTATTCAACGAATCCATTCATTCAGTGTGTATTTGTTGAACACTTACTATGTATCAGGCACTCTCCTAAGAGCTTGGGATACAGTGATGACTAAATGCATAAAGATTCTGTTCATTCTAAACTTAAGATTAAGGGGGGTAACAACCAATAACAGATTAGCAAATAGTATAAAATATATCAAGATATGATCATTGCTAGGACAAAAAGTAAATCATGGTAATGAGACAGAGTGAGTGTGACTGGGGGCTGGGAGGTGGGAGTTGCCTATTTCCAAAAGAATAGTCAGGGAAAGCTTTTTTGATAAGGTGAGATTTGAATAGAGGCCTGGAGTGAGAGAAATTAACAGGCAGAGATACCAGAGGGAAGAGTGACAAGTGTTAGAGGACAGAGTGCAAGGGCCCTGAGGCAGGAATGGATTTACTATGTTCAAAGAATAGCAGGGAGACCAGTAGCTAGACTGGAGTGGGCAAGGGGAAGAGAAATAGGAGCTGAGATCACAGAGGTAGCAGAAGCCAGGTCTTAAAGGGCTTGCAGACCCTGATAAGGACTTTGAATTGCATTTAGCAAGTGAGATGGCAAGCCTTAGAAGATTTAAAGTAGAGACATGATGTTATCTAATTGCAGTTTTTTAAACATTACTCTGGATGCTAAGGTTGGGAGAGGCAAGGATGGAAGCAGTGAACCAATTAAGAGATTGTTTAGGTAGTCCAGATAAGATATGGTGGTGGCTTAAACTTGGATAGTAGCAGTAGAAATACTGAGAAGCGGCCAGACTCTAGATGTAATTTGTAGATAATGCTGACAGGATATGTGGATAGATTGAGGGTGTGGTATAAAAAGGAGTCAAAAATGATTTCAAGTTGTGAAATCTGAGCCACTGGAAGGAGTTCCCATTTACTGAGCCAGGAAGACTAGAAGCTGAGTAAAGATAAGGAATGCAGAGTTTTGGATATGTTTAGTTGATTTAGGTTTGAAGTTTGATATGTAAGTTATACATCTAAGTAGAATAAGTGGTTAGGGTTCAGGAAAGAGCTGTAGAGGGTTAGAAATATAACTTCAGGAGTCATAAGTATGTGAATGACATTTAAAACCATGAGACTCAATGAGATCATCTAGGGAGTGGGTATAGCTAGAAAAATTGTCCAAGAACTGGTCCTAGGAAGGTTGGTACTTACAGGTCAGGAAGACAAAAGGAGATTGAGAAGAGTGGCCAGTGAAGTAGGAGGAGACCCAAGAGAGAGGTGTCCTGGAGCCAAGCTAGAAACCTTGTAACAAAGCCTTACTGGCCATGCTGAGTGCTGCTCATATGGAGAATAAGATGAGAACAGAAAAATGACCATTGAACTTGGCAGTATCAATAAAAGAACATCCAGCATAAGAAAAAGTCTTATAAGAGTTTGAGCCAAACTAACAACAATTGCCAAGAAGCAAAATCTCACTGAACTGAGAAAATGCTCCAGAAAACAAAAATTTTGCAGCTTATTTTATACATCAGAATCAAAGAAGGAGACATGAGAAGTGTTGCATGAAATTCATTGGTGTTAGATTAGGGAGGTGGGAGAAAGCAAATCAGGGAAATCTCTGAGACTGGATAAAAAGGAAAACGGAGAGACACGTACTTCTTTTACACTGTTCGGTACAGGACAGTTAATATCTACAGTACACAGGGACGATATGTGTACAACAAAATAACAATGTGGTCTCATTCTCTGGTGCTGGTGGTTGTGCCTTTCAGGGGTCTGGAAAAGAAAATTACTCTGACATTTCGAGATATGTTGTCTTACATGCACAAAGACAATAGATAATTTCAAAGGTAAAGATTGACTTTTGTCAAGGAAGCTACCAGGCCTAAGATGTGACTACCCACCATGACCCATTTTTAGGGATTTTTATATTCACACCATCCTGTGTGGTTACTTTCAGTCTCTAGGTTTGTAAGGCTTGTCATGCAGGCCTCTCCTGAGCTTGTCAGGTTTAGTATGTGGCCGCTTTTTTATCCACACCAGTGACCTTGATAAGAGCTCTTTTAGTATAGTGTAGGGATAAGATCTTGATTACAGTGTGTTTGAGAGTTAGAATGGAGGAGAGGAAGCAGAGATACGAGAGTATAGACAACTCTTTAGAGGCATTTTGCTGTGAAAGGGAGAAAAGAGTAACAAGGCAGGTTGAGGGAGATGTAGGAACAAGGAAGGCTCTTTTAAATTTAAGATGGGAAACATTAGACCCTGTTTGTATGCTGATAGAAATAATGGAGTATAGAGGGAAAGATCGATGGCTCAGAAAAGAGAGAGTTAAATGCAGAAGCAAGTTCTGAATAGGTCAGCAGAGGATGAGATCCAGGGCAAATATGGAAGAGACAGCTTTGGAGAGGAGCACAGAAAATTTTCCAGCATGGATACCATGGAAGAAGCAGAGTAAACAGCCACAGTTGTAAGTTAGGAGGTGTTGGAGTATAAGCAAAGACCTGAGCTCTACTCCTTACTCCACTTCAACTAGCCAGAGATTTCATGCCTCAGGGCCTTTCTCCACAAGTACATCCAGCCACTATGTATGGAGAGCTTGCTATGGCCACGCATGATGCTGGCATTTTCCTCTGCAGCCCAAAAAGAGTTCTCCTGCTCATTGAAATTATAAGACTAGGACTCTAGAGAGAACCTTGAGATTATTCATGCAAAGATAAATGATCTCTTTTAATATCCAGCTCCTCTGACTGGAAAGAGACTTAACAGCCTCGGCCTTTTATCATTACATTGCCTCCGGAGTTGTTATAACAATCTCGACCTCAAGATTTGGAGGCGTCAAAGTAGAAGCCATGGAGAGAGATCCGCATTCAAGTGGGGAGAATTTCATACTGTGCTGACTCACAGCTGTGATGGGATGCTACAGGATGGAATGTTCCCACACTCCAGTCATTGGGACTTTAACTCTTGAAGCAGGAGGAGATGTTGTGATTTAATCTGACTAGTCATTATTATCCAGCTGTCTTGGGACCAACCAGTCCTCTGCAAGACTAGCTCTTTGATGTTTTATCATAAATTAATGAGTTCGCCTACAAAATAACATCAAAGAAGATCCACTAACGAATTCCCTGTTATCATCTTCTAATCTATGGCTGCATTGGAAAGTCTCCCGGAAAAAAATTAAAAAAGGACCACAGCCAGAAAAAGAAACCAACTAAAGGATTTGTAAATCACAATATCTGAAAAGAGATGAGGAAAAAATGAACTCCTGCAAACTGCAGAGGAGACAGGGAAAGAGCTAGCAAATCTCAGGGAAATAAAGAAAAAGCAGGGGAGACAGGGAGATTCTCAGCACTTGGGTCTAGGAGGAAAACAATTCCATGAATGCTTGAGGGGGAAATGAAATTGTGGTCTGGAAAGTTAAATAGTGTCATCTCAGAGCACATTGGGGGACGACGAGGAGGTATGTGGTAGGAAACAGTGTCCCTGAAGTCAGATGACCTGAGTGTCAGCCTCTCACTCTGCTATTTACTATGTGCTCATCAGCAACTCAGTCTCTCTGAGCCTCAGTTCTCTGACCTATAAAATGGTGGCAACAATTCTCCCTACCCAAATAGGATCCCTCCAAGCATGGGGAGATTTCTCTAGATGTTATCTGACTCTTCCAAATGTGGTCTTTCAAGAAAAAAAAAAAAAAAAACGGAAAAAGATTTATGGAGATACCTCATTGGAGATCTTCCCACAGAGATTTATTTCAGGCCCGACAAGATTTACTAAAGCACAGAAAAGATCAGCAAACCTGCTTAATTTAGCTCAGTGAGCAGTTATTGAATGTCTACTATACGCCAGACAGAAAGATGACTATGGGATGTTTCCAAACTCCCAAGGACACCAAAATATAATCAACTGATGACCAGGCTCTATGGTAAGTGCTAAGGTAGAGCTGCCCCAGAATTGAGATCCAGAAAAGGTTTTACCACTACGTGACATTTGAGCTTAGACTTCAAGGACTAGTGTCATAACCCTAGACAGCAAATAACAGGACAAGTGTGCAAAGCCAAGAAGGCATGAAAATTTTCTGGAAACATAACCTCTGGGACCTCAAACTCAAGGAAGTAGCTGCCAGCCAGCAACAGGGATGATTGCAGAGACCTCAGATACATGAATGGAGACGACCCACCCTAAAAATAGTACCAGAGAAGGCAGACCGTGACACATGTCTGGAAGTGGAGTCGCTAGAAGGTGACTAAGCTAAATGGGGGTTGCCTCCCTTTCTTAACTTCATTCATAGTCTCTTCATCTCTCTCTCTCTCTCTCTCTCTCTCTCTCTCTCTCTCTCTCCCTGTCTCCCTCTCTTTCTCCCTCTTTCTCTCTCTCAGACAAAGTGTAGTGGGAGGCAAGCTCTTTTTTAAGAATTCACAGCTACCCCAGGAGAAACTGCAGATACCGAGATGATATCAGGGGACCTGTCATTACAATAGCCACTGTGCCGAAGGTTAGACAATACCAGAAGGTATATGCCCCTGTTCCAATAGTGGCTCCAGAGGGACTCTGGAGTAGCAATCATCAAATGATTGACTGCAAGGTCTTACTTCCATAGCAAGCAAACTGGCAACAAACTCACTAATCACTTCAAACCACAGCCAACTGGGGGAATATTGCAAGGCTTCTGACAAAATGATGGAAATTCTCTGAGAAAGTAAATAGGCATGAGCATAAAGGGTAATAGGTGCTTATAAAGCATCATTAATTATGAGAGCCAAAGGGATCATGGAGTTCAAACCAATTTCAGCTGAAAAACCCTTTATTCAAACAAAATCTTTCATGAAAGTCAGATTTATAAAATAAATGAAAGAAAATGGATTTGGATGAAGAAAGGCAGAACTCACCTGCTCTACTACCCACTCACTCCCTACAGAGACTCTCAAAACACCCTCCATGGGCCACCTAGGGCTCAGCAGAATGTTTTTTTAACCATCAAAGTAACACATGCCTATGATTTTGAAAATCCAAACATATTGAAAGGCTTGTAATAAAAGGCAAGAAGAGTCCCCTGCCTACTCTGTCTTACACTTTCATACCTTCAATCATTTTTCCCCTAGAAGAAATGACTTTTCACTCTTTTGGCTATTTCTGCTTTAAATTCTTCTGATAGTTTTCTATACATTTGCTAAATGGTATGCCTGTAGTTCTATTTCTTGATTTATTAACTTTGGAAACCTTGTCCTGTTTTCTGCAGTGACAAAAGAGAGCTTAGCTCACTGTGCCACCCTCACTTCCCAATATAGTTACAGCACTTGAACTTAATTTTTATTTTTATCAAAGTAATACATGAAATTAGTTTAAAATTCCAACTGGGGACAAATGCTTTTAGTGGAAAACAGAAACCCTGTCCTACTCTTCCTTCTTTCTCATTCTCCCTATGTTCCTTCTCACTAAGGTAGATTAGCCATGGAGATAGAGAACTTCTCTATTTAGTTTCCCTTCTTGTTCTTTTCCTATAGCATTCATTGCCTTTTCTAGCAAACTGTATCATTTACTTATGTCTTCTGCTTGTCTTGCTAAACTGTAAGCTTGGGCAGGGATCTTTGTTATGTTCTCTGATGTATTCCAACTGCCTAGAATAATGTCTGGCTCAATAAATATTTGTTGAATTAATTAAAGCAAAATTCTCTGGGAAAGGGAGAGAAAGAAGCAGGTTTCTTTGAGATCATGTTAGAACCAATCATTTTACATCTGATTTGTTCTGTAGAAAGAAATGTCTATACGTGAAAATTTTATTTTGTAGATAAAAAATTCTTCTGAACAGTGAGGAGGTGCTATAATAGATAAAGACCTCAATTCAGACCCACTCATTGGCTTTGCAAGTTTGGACAAGTTGGTCCAATTGCTTTGGAAAGAAAGCAGCTATTTACTTAGGTTGGCAGAGGATGGGTAGGAAGTGAATGTTGAGGAGGTGGCCTTTACCAGCCGTCCTCTCCCAAGAACAGCTCCTGCTGTGGAAGGAGAGCCAGGATGATTCCTCCAGGGGTGACAGCCACCATGGGCCCCAGAGCCAGAAGGCTGGACTCTGGGCACTGGCAGGAAGGAGAGAGTGCCACCCTGAGCCAACCCACCCCAGCACTATGAGTCCCACCTTCCAGATGTATCTCAAAGCCCATTGGGCCCAGGAAACCTTTCCTGAACCACCCTACTCCTGACACAGGACTTTAATAGGCATCTCTCGTGGCTTTTATCTTACCGTGTTTTGTGTGGTAAACTCCTATAGAGCTTTTGGAATTCCTGACTGCTAGCCAGGTCACAGGGCAGGTTCCAGTGATTGGAATGTTTCCATAGTCTTTGGAGTTCTGACAGCCATTTTACCATTCCCTGCCCCCATGTCTTCTATTCCTCCTTATGGGCTTGATGTTTCTCTGTATCTACAGATTCTTTAGCAAAAAAAGTTATCACTCTCTCTTCACCAAGGCAACAACACCCTGGGGTCCTATTTTACCTGGATCCAGCCTATCATCCCCAGCCCCTTCTCACTACTTCTCTCCCTCACACCCTCCATGCCAGCCACAGCCCTATTAGGCTTCTGTTTTCAGTCCCTCAAATGTGCTACGCTCTGTATCACTTTTGAGCCTCCCTTGAAATATGCTCTGCCTAAAATGTTCTTTCCCTCCTCTTCACCTGCTTAAACCTTTTCAGACAGCAATCTAAAGTTTACTTCCTCGGATAATACAGTTTTATTTTTTCCCTACATTTTGTTTGTTCTATATTTATTAAAATGATATTCTTTGTTGAAGCTAATAATAAAAAACTGAAACTTGTAAAAAACTAAAATAAAATTTACTTCCTTGGGGAAGCCTTTCCTGGTGCTTTAGCTGTGGTTAGGTACCTCTATTATGAGTACCCTATACTTGTCCCACAAAACAATCATGCTTTCTAAAATTTATTTGTCTGTCTTCCTTATTAGACCATAATTCTCCTGAGGGCAAGAACTTTGTCTCCTTGGCTGCATTCCCAGTGCTCAGAATAGTACCTGGACCCTAGGATGTGCTCAGTCAACATGTGAACAGGAAGGTGGGTTGACTTACAGAAAAGGGAAGGTTTCCATTCAGTACTCCAGCCTTGAGCCTCAGGCAAAGCAAAGCACAGTTCCAAACATAAAAGACTTGACAGACTTGTTTGGGCCACCCAACCCAGACACAGAGAGCAATCAACAGGTGCCCCAGTGACCCATAGAGGCAATGAGTGTTATGGGAAAGCTGAAGAGGGAGAGGTTTCAGTGGTCTGGTGACTGGAGTTTTCCCCCTGGCCCAGAAGGCAAGAGAAGGTTCCTGAAAAACTAGGTATTTGAAACTTAGAGGAGGAGGACAAGCAGGTTTGGACAAACAGGCAGCTGGAAGTTAAGGAAGGGGAAGATATATCTGAATCAGCAAATAATGTTGGCTGATTTGAACTACTACATAGAGCAACTAGGCTGGAGCCAGATAATGAAAAGCCATTAAGTGAGGCAATGGGAGCCTGTGAGGGAGCAAAAATAGTGAGGGTGTCAAAACAGTGAGGGCATAAGGAAAGCAATGTACTGGAACAGGGCAACTGGGAGCACCTTGGGGATAGATTAGAGAGGAGGGGCTGAAGCATGAAGAGCAGGAAGTAAGCTATTGTGCTAGAGCAGGTGGTGGGGGTGGGAGGCACATGGGTCACTGCCTAGGAATGAGGGCAAAGAGACAGACTCAAGAAACATTTTAAGTGGAGTTGCCACAGGCTGCTGCTTCTAACTGAGCACATGAGATGAAGAAGGGAGGGGTAGACAAAGAGGATGCAGTACTGTTCATCCATCTTCATGGCTGGAAGATGCCATGGTCAGAAATCACAAAGACAGACTAGGTAACTCCATACACACCAAATGAAAATAAAGGATAAGAGAAGCTTCAGTGACTTTTTAGGACAAAGGAGACAGTCCAAAACTTTAAGACAGGACTTAGGAAATATCTCTATAAAAGTAATAGTTGATGCCATAAGAATGGGTCATTTGACCTGGGGAACCCTCTCCCAAGAGAACTATGAGAAAGTGACCGACCATCTAGCCTTGGGAAAATGGTGCAATTGATGTCAAAGATACCTCAGATAGAGTCTCAGCTGTGCCACTTACTAACTGAATGGCCTTGGGCAAGTTAACCTCACAGAGCCTCAATTCCATACCCATAAAGTGGGGATAATATACCTAAGTTGAAGAATTTTTGTAAGCAATAAATTACCTCTGGAAAGAGCCAAATTTGACTCCTAATCTGTAGCAGGTATTCAGCAAGGGTAGCTCATGGCAAGAAGTCAGTGCAAGAAAAAGAGAGGATGGCAGATGGAGACCCAGGACCCTGGAGCATTCATCCCAGAATCTCAAGCAAGCAAAGCCCTCTAAAAGGGTAGATCGTAGTGTCAAGTAGATGAAAGTTCAAAAGCAACTGGAGTAGCAGAAATTACATTACTGAATTTTTACGGAGTGCATTTTGGAGGAGTACAAAAAAGCTAGTAAACACAATAACAGAAAAAAGCAAGAAAGAAAAATCCATACAAAGTTTGGGCTGCAAAATGATTATGCTGTTAACACGGTTTGATCAAAAGACATTAAGTTAACATAACAAAAAGTCTGGAGGTGGGGAGCTCCAGGATTAGCTCAATGGCACCGCAATGTCCCCAAAAAGCCAGGCTTTTTCCATCCTTTCTCTACAATATCCTAAACACATTGGTTTCTCAGCCTCAGACATTGCCTCATAATTGCAAGATGGCTGCTACAGCTCCAAACATGTTCTCATATACAAATATATCTATGGCAGAAAGGAAGGGGAGAGCCTACTTCCTTTTCTCTGGGAGATAAGTCTTCAAGAAGATTTCCCAGAAGCCTCCTAGCAGACTTTCTCTTACACCTACCTCATCAGCCAGAAATGAGCCACATGGCCATTTCTAACTGAAAAGGAAGCCAGGAAAGTATTTAGCATTTTCAGATTCTATAGAAGGCAGGAGCAAAGAAAGAAAAGTCTGACAATAGCCAGAGTTTAGGTATGCAACCAACACTTTCTGCCACATAATTCACTTATGAAATCTGGAAATCATAAACAGAGGGACACTGAAGATGAAAGAAGGCAGGAAAGGTGTGGGATCATAAAGGAGAGAGAAAAGGACCGGTTTTCAGAGAGGAGAAAGGTTGTATTCTTCTCTGCCATAGGCAAAAGGACAGAGATGAGCATGGAAAGATTCTGAAAAGGAGAGAGTAAACTCAACATCGGCAAAGTCAAAAATGTCTGCTTTGGGGAATACCCTAAAAAATCAAGGGAGAACACAATGAGATACCACCTTCCAGGTCAGGAAGGTGTCCTATTACAAGGACACAAAAAGCAGTCATTGGACAGGCTGTGGAGCAAAGCGAACACTTCTGTTCTGAGGATAGGAGTACCAGTAAGCACTACTGCTTTAGAAAATACTTTAGCATGATCCCATATAATTCCAGCAATTCCACACCTAGATTTATACTATTTCATATATGTGTTCAATTATGAACAGGAATGTTCATAGCAGCATTGTCTGTAAAAGAAAAAAACTGCAAGCAACCCCACTATTCTTAGACTGGAGAATCAATAATTAAAACATGATCTATTCCTGCAATGTATATAGCAGTAAAAACATGCACAAATTTCAGAAAAATAATGTTGAGTTAAAAAGGCAAGTGGCAGGAAGAAAAAAAATGGTGTAAATGATAGAGGCTCTGTTCATCCCTCTGGCGACCAAACCAAAGTTGTGACAGAAATATGGCGCAGCAGCAAGGAAAAAATCGCCTGAGATCTATGAACAAGCTACACAACTAGGGAGATATCCAAGATATCACCCTGAAACGGCAGAAGATAAGACGGGGCGAGGACGTGGGGATGCCCAGTCTCAAGCAGCTGAGTGAGACCGAGGCTACAGCAATGGCAGCAGCAGTGGCAGACGCCTCTTAAAGGGGCCGCATCCGCGAGCGGATTTTCACGGTGACAGACCTGCTCGTTCTGACCACCAGTGCCAATTCAGCTGCGAGTAGGGGGCACCAGAGACTTACATGGAAACATTGTCAGAGTGCGGGCTGAAGCGAGACTCGCTCTGTACAGAAGTGCTGGCGGGATCAATTGTTCCTTGTTGAGTATTCCCACCTAGTGGTGCTCTGGACACAGCGCCGCCATAGCCATGACATCATCAAACTGGATAACAGAGGTCGATCCGCCCAGAGGATTCCCTGAAACCCCGCCTCCCAAACTCGCTACCTCACCCAAGCCATATCCAGGTGTTTCCAAAGAGAGTCACGTGCTCCTTATTGAACAGCACCTAGACTCATACTGGAGGCAGCCTCGGTTTCTGGTGTGGCCTTTTGAGGCAACTATAAACACAGCATCTGTGGAATGCTCGCTGAATCTTAACAGGTGACCCCAGAGGGGAAGAGGCTTGGGCTAAATTTGGCCTGCAGCTGAACCTCTCTCAGGACTGTATCACTGGACACCTACTTCACAAATTCAAACTAATAAGACCAGGAGACTTAGGAGCTTTTCTTAGTACATAGAAACAGACATGGAAAGGCAGACAAAATGGGAAGACAAAGAAGTGGAAGCCATATGAGAGAACAGAACAGAGATTCAGATATAATGGAATCAAGTAATCTAACAGATGCCGAATTCAAAACACTGGTTATAAAGATGCTCAATGAACTTTTGAAAAGTGTAGATAAATTCAGTGAGAACTTCAACAAAGAGATAGAAAACATAAAAATGGAAGTGGAAATTATAAAAGGGAACCAGTCTGAAATGAAGAACACATTATCTTAGATGAGAAGTATGTTAAATGGAATAAACAAAGAAATAAACAAAGTGAATAAAGAAAAGGATCAAATGCCCTATCTAGAAGACAGGAAAGCCAAGGACACACAATCAGAATGGCAAGGGATAAGATGTCGAGACTATAAAAATAATTTAAGGAGCATATGGGACACTATTAAGGGTCCAAATAGCCATCTGATTGGCATAACTGAAGAAAATCAAGATGTTGAACAGCTGTTTGAAGAAATAATGATGGAAAATTTCCCTAATCTGGTAAAGGAAATGGACATAAAACCCCAGGAAGCTCAGAGAATTCCAAAAATCAGGGATCCGAAGAGACCCACACCAAGAAACATCACAATTAAAATGCCAAAGTTTAAATACGAAGAAAGAATATTAAAAGCAGCAAGAGAAAAACGAATAGTTACTTATAAGGTAACACTCATAAGACCAGCAGCTGATTTCTCAAAGGAAACTATGCAGGACAGAAAGGCATGGCAAAAAATATTCGAAAGGATGAAGACCCAGGATATACAACCAAGAATAATTTATCCAGCAAAGCTATCATTTAGAGTTGAAGGACAAATAAAGAGCTTCCCAGACAAAAATAAGCTAAAGGAATTTAACGCCACCAAGCCAGTATTACAGGAGATGTTGGACGGACTTCTTTAAAAAGAAAAAACATGTATCAAAACAGGAATAAAGAATGGTAACTACATTCCTATCAAATACCTTAAATGGAAAAGAATTAAGTGCTCCAACCAAAAGATAGAGTGGCTGAAAGGATAAGAAAATAAGACCTCTACATATGAAAAAGAAGGGGATGGAAAAAGATATTGCTTTGATGGACCTAGAAGGTATTTAAGTCAGAAAGAGAAAGATAAACACTATCTGATTTTACTTATATGCAGAATCTAAGGAATAAAAAGAACAAACAAATCAAAAACAGACTCACAAATATAGTGGACAATTTGGTGACAGACAGAGGGGAGGAAGGTTTGGGAGGCTGGGAGAATGGGATGAGGGGTTAAAGAAGTGCAAATTAGTAGCTGATGAATGGTCACAGGGATAGGGAGCAGGCATAGGGAATGCAGTTAGCATTAATACGAGGGAGGGCGGGCCAGGGAAGGGAGGGAGCAATAGGAAGATCGTTTTACAAACTATATAGCTGTCTAACCAATGTACTGTACACTTGAAACTAATTAAAATAAATAAATGTTTTTAAAAGGCAAATGGCAGAATATATACAGTGAGATTTCATTTATATTAATTTATATTAATTTATATTAATTTCTAAAACATAAAAACTGAAACAATATTACTTAGATATATAAACTTATGTTTATATATCTAAATATCAGGGATATTTAGATATAACAAACTATTAAGTAAAGCAAGTTTTACATAAATATATATAAATATGTATATATTTATATATATATAACACAAAATTCAAAAAAGTGGTTAGCTCTAGGAAAGGAAAGGGACCAGCATAGAGGAGACCCCAAACGGAAGGCAACATTTTTATTCTTAAACCGAATAGTGACTACAAAGGTGTTTGCAGTGTTTTTATTCTTTATATTTTTTACATATGCCAGAAATATTATTTTTTATTCCTGCTCAATAATTAATTAAAACAATTTAAACATAGGAAAAAAGAGAGAATCGAGGTGAAATGAAGGCCACACGCGCTAGCCCACCATGAGGACAGAAGCCCCATTGTGTCACCATTTATGGCCTGCAGAGCTCAGACTACTGGGCTTGTTATGGCTGAAATTTGACCATCTTATCTGCATGTCATTTGGAACTGGGAGAGCCCCCATTTGGGAGAGGAGGGGATTGAGAACAGAGGTAGGATAGAGAGAAAACTAAGGCATTGATATGTTTTTCCTTGAGGAACTAGGGGTGAAAATAAGAATAATAATTGTTCCCTATATGTAGGGCTTGCCTTATGCTTTCCCTAGATCTTACTGAAGTCTTCTGACAAGCTTATGATAGGGGAATTCCTACCTCTATTCTGCCATAGATAAAACAGATGCTTAACTAAGTTAAGTTACTTGCTCAGGTCACACGATAAGTCTGTGGGAAAGCCAGACACTCACAATTAAGCATAAACTCCTCTGAGTCTGAGCTGCCTCCCCCTCCAACCTCAGCTCATTCCATACTAACCACTTATGCATCCCTCCTCTGGGTCTTTCCTGCCCAGAACTTTGTACATCCTATCCTTTCTTCCAGAAACCTACCTCTCCACATCTTTCCCTGAGAGGGTCCTCACACTTTCAGGTCTCAGCTTCAATGCCACTGCTCAGAGGCCCTTCTAGACCACTCACTCTAGGTGGCCTCTCTTACTCTTCTTCTCTGGATTCTGTCCTTGACCTCCTTGTGCTTCACGTCTTCACATCCATCTGTTGCCTGGCCTGTTTCTTATCTCTCCCATGCACTAGAACATAAGCTCCATATGCCTCCTATTCACCACTGTATCCCAGTGCCTAGCTCTCTAGGTCTGACATGGAATAGGTATTTAATGAATGTTTGCTGACTGAATAAAAATCTGGACAAGGGTCAGTGAGGGGAGGCTGTGAGAGGAGACATGCAGACAGATTTGAACACAAGTCTCTGCTCAGAGAGGGTTCTGTCTACCCTCTGTACCCAGGAGAGCATTTGGTAAGCCCCCTCTGCCTTCAGCCTGGTATCTGAGAAGCCCTGGGTGTTTAGGAAGAGAGAAGGAAAGCCATTCTAGATGGCCCTGTTATTGGCAGCCTGGGCATAACTCTGCCCAGTGGGGAGCCTCCCTTTCTCTATTTGCTCCTAATGAGCTCTTTCCTGACTATCACTGGGTTCTTGGCAACCACTGTTCCAGAGAGATATCCTGAAATTGGAGGATGTTCAGAGATGAAATATCTGAAACAATGCAGAAGCAAGGAAAATGGAATAATGACAGCAGATGAAAAGACCCATACTCTGGGCTTCGCTAAGTTAAGCGAAATATGATAATTGCATGCAAGACTCTAAGGGTATGAAGCCCTCCGAGGGAGGAGCAGCATTGGAGATGACATGAGAGGGTATAATTATGTGAAATGGAATCAGATGAATCTCTGGGAATTTTAGGCTTAGTGGCAGGAAATCCTTCCAGTGAAAGCTATAAGGTTGGGTAGCAGTTTTTGAATGGAAGGATTGGGGTGCCACCCCTAATGGAATTTAAGATCATCTCAAGTCAAGTCCAGGAGACTCTACAAGTATTGTGGCCTCATCCTAGAAGGCTGGGGTCAAGTGTTAGAGAGGAAGAGGTGATTGATGGTGGTATGGTGTAATGGTTAGTTGCACAAGCTCTGTGGTCAAAGGAGCTGGATTCTAGTCCCAGTGTCCTGGCTGGTGTGCTGTAGTGGAGAGAGTACTGGATTAGGTGTCAAAAACCCAGGTTTGAATACCAGTTCAGTGTCTTACTAGCTGTGTGACATTTGACAGGTCATAGTCCCTCACTGGACTTCAGGTTCTCCATCATTTAAAAGGGGATGGGCCTCCTGACCCTAAGGGCTCTCCCAGGAAGATATCCTGACTTTTGCACATTCTCCTGTCTTATAGCTGCTCATGTATGTCTGGATTTTTTGTCCTCGTTTTACCTACAAGACAGAATGAAATTGGAATCTTCAAGAAGTCTCTGTGAAATTGAATTCACTGAGTGTCAGAAGGATCCACCCAACATAATGAGGGATTTCTCTGCCTCATCAGAGGCCCTGTCTGGTTGGGTGGAAACAGCAAGCTGGAAGGACTAGGTGGAGGTGGTCCCTTCCATCCACAGGACCCCACTTCCACATAAAGAGCCACAGCCAGGCAAAAGCTGGGCCACAGGAGGAAGAGCCCTTGCCTTGTGCTCAGCATAGGTTTTAGGGGACCAGCCGGCTCCTGTATTGATTCAAACAGGCCTGGGATGGCTGGGCACTGCCTGTGGCTCAGCACTCTCCAGGAAGAGGACAGACTCAGCATCTTGTAGCAGCAGTAGTGCTCCCATTTGTTGAGCCCTCATTCTATGCCAGGCATCAAGACTTATATACATCATCTCGCTTTATCCTCACAGCCGCCCTAAGAGGAAGATGGTACCTTCGCTACACCCATCTTTCAGATAGGCAAGCAACTTGCCCAACGTGACACGGCTTAGTAATAAAGTCAGGATTCCAACCCCAGTCTGTCTGAAAGCAGACCTGATCCCTTTTCCAGTGTCTCCACTGCCCTAGTGGGAATTCAGAGGCTAAAGGCCAGCCTCTTCCGAACTCCTGCCCTTGCCAGCCTGCAATTCTCTGAGACAAACCGAAATTAAAGGTATCTCCTGAAGGTCCTAGAGGGGACACAGTAAGTGGGAACTGTATTAGTTGGTCAACCACTCCAACAGGCCATAAGCAAATAGGATGAGGCTATCGGGCGAGGAGGGGATCTTAGAGACACCTGAGGAATATAAAGGAGGGTTGGGAAATAGAGCATGCAGGGGTTGGGAAGGGATAGCTTGGCCAAAGACCTCACTAAGGCAGAGAGACATTTAAGTAAAGACCTGAAGGAAGCTAGGGAGCGAGCTATGTGGATACCTTGGAGGAACATTCCAGTAAAAAAAAAAAAAAAAGTCAAGTGCAAAGGCCCTGAGACGGGAGTAACCTGACATGTTCAAGGCATAGCAAAGAAGCCAGTGTGACTGGAGCAGAGTGACAGAAGGGGCATGGCATCGAACATATGGAGAGGGAGGTTGTGGGAGGGTCAGGTTATGTAGGGGCTGGAAGACTATTACAGGGACTGTGGCTCAGGGAACTCCTACGGCTTATGAGAAGAAGAGGAACATGATCTGCCACATGTTTTAACAGCATTACTCTTGCCTCTGTGTTAAAAATAGACCAAAAGGGAACAGGGAAGCCCCATTATTATTGTTATTACCATCATCGTCACACCAACAACAATAGCAACACCAGTTACTGAAGCTGTGCCAGGCCCAATGCCACCCATTCTATTTTTACTGTCTAGTTTAGTAAAACAACCCATGTACAAAGAGGAGGCCTTGTTCTCATTTTACATCTGAGGAAACAGGCTCAGCCAAAGCCAGAAAGCCATGTAAATATGCCTCTTTCCTATCTGGCCCCGCTCACCCTTCCAGCCCTGTCTCTCATACCTCAACTTCTTACCTGCCCCCATCCTCCAGCCCCATAGAGCTACTCCCAGTTTCCCTAAGCCAAACACCCTTCCAGGCCTCTGAGCTTTTTCATATGCTGTTCCAGATGCCTGGAACTCTCTTCTCTCCTAACCGCCATGAAAATTCCAACTCCTTTTTGAGAGACCACTCAATCTCTGCCTCTTTCAGGGGACTTGGGAATCTGTATTATTGACAAACTCCTCCAGGGATCCTGAAGTCCTGCCATATTGGGAACTACTGAACTACAGCCTCTCACTCAGTGGGGAATCCCTTCCTCCTCATCCTTACAGAAGAGTACTCATTCAGGGACAGGGAGCTCACTACCTCACAAGTTACAAATGTTCTAGCAATAATGGCACAGGACATGACAAGCTGGAATTGGCTTCCCAGGTCCTAGTCAGCCTTCTGTGGTGACACAGTCAAATGTCCCTGCTTCCTCAGTGACAATTATCAGGCTCTACCCAAGCATACCCTTCAGGCCCCAGGCCTCCCAGTTGCTGCCCTTGGCCTGGAGGCTCCCCATGTCCACCCGGCCCTGACTAGTGATTCTCCTTTTCCAGCACATGGGGTTCCAGATGTGGGTCACTGCTCCTCCTCTTGCCCTCCAACCCCACAACTCACACCCAAATGATGATTGTGAAGGTGTCTAGATACTCGTCCACACTACAATGTGCCACAATCAAAAACAGAACTGCTGGACAGAATCTTAGCATTCTCCTAATTCAACCTTCTCATTTTACCAATAAGGGTTCCTAGACTCAGAGATGGGAAGGGACTCATCCTGGGTCACCCAGCAAGTTTAGCCCATACTGGCTAAGTTTGCCCAGCCAGAAATCCCCAAAGTACCCCGCAGAAGGAAGGGGTGATGACAACATCATAGCTGAGAGGAGGACTCCTGGGTGTCCCAGAATCACTGCCACACCAACCTCCAGTTGACGACCTTCCCAGCATCCCTGACCCTTACTCTTGACCAGTGTGGGGTGGCACTGCCCTGACATCTAGGAAGCCCCAGGGCCCTTGGTACCTGCCACCTGCTCACAGATTGTGGGGAACCCGAGGGCAGACAGCCCATGCTCCTCCTCCGGGTTGTTTATATAATATTTCAGATGAGCTGGTTTCAGCACTGCCCAGCATCAGCAGAGACCGTTCCCTTGGAGATGCTATAAAAGATCCTGGGCTCCAGAATCCCACCCCAACCTTTAATAGCTAGATCCTGGTGGAAAAGTTGAGGCATGAAACCGGGACCCACAGGGGTCTGTGGGGCTGTCCCGATGCACCCACTGGTAGTCTGAGCCCCGAGCAGGATAATGAGCCCAGGCAGGCTAGTCTTGTAGGGACAGATGGGAGAATCCCAGGCAGGGGAAGGAGGGCTGGCCAAGCACCTTCTGGGCACAAACCTCATGCCCCTTGCCAGCAGTGCGACAGTCCTGAACGTTCTCAAACCAGACTGACAGACAGACAAGCCCAAGAAGACAGCCCCCACTCCACCCGCTACCATGCCCAAGTGCTGGCTGCTCCCACCTCTATTCCTGTGTGTACTGCTCTCCACCTCCGCCAACAGACCAGCTATTTATATCTCTCTCAAAAGGGAGCCGGAGCCTCCAAGCCTCTCCCTGCTTCCTGCTCCTGGCAGCATTCTAATTACTTCCTCAGCTGGGTGCTGCCTGCCACGGGCACCCTGGCTGGGACCACATAAATAACTGCCGCTGCACTCACACCCAGCTTCCCACAGAGGCGGGCCCAGACAGCCCCACGAGGAGCGTGACCAGCCAGCCAGGGCCTGCCCGCGCCCTCCAAGAAGATGCACGTCCTTTTGCGATCTTGACCTGAGGGCACATGGGAATCTTTGGAACCCACCCTCTCCTCTGCAGCCTCAGCCACATGTGGAGAAGCCACCTGTGTGCCTGGCACACGCTCTGCAGGAGTAGAGGAGCAGGGAGGGCGACAGAAGAATAAGCCCTGTCCGCCCTCAAGGGAGACAAACATGTAAACAACTCATTATGCAACATGGAGAATGAAGTAAGTACTAAATTAAGATACAAGCTGTGCATGGGGCCTTCAGGACCTCAATCCTTCTTCCCGACTTTGTTTTTCTCATTATAAAAGCAATTCATATTCAGTTTATTTTTAAAAATGATAAATGCAAATAACAGAAAAAAAATTACAAAACATTCATTATTCAGCTACCCAAGAGCAGCCTTGTCCATACTTGAGGCCCAGACATTTTTTAAATAGTACAAGACCAAGCCTCAGATCCCAGGCTCTCTCTGAGACAGTCATTGAAACAATCAAACTTCACAAGAAATGGATAGAGAGATAATATGGATTGTATGACATGTTTATGTGTAAAAGAAATTTCAAAAATTATATAAATGCCTAGAAAATGTTTGAAGGATATAGACTAAAGGGTTAACACTGACAGGCTGCAGGAAAAGAGGTAGGATGGGGAGTAGGGGAACAGATCAAAGAGACTTTTTTCTTCTAGAGTTTTTTTATTTGAATTGTTATAATAAACCTATAATTTTACAATTTTTAAAATTACACTGAAACTTTAAAAATTGCTCAATAAATAACTTCCAAATTTTCCATGGTATTATTTTGCACCTAGAATAGCATAATCTTAAAACTAAAGGAAGGTACAGCAACTGGAAAACAGTTCGGCAGTTTTTCAAAAATTAAACATAAATTAGCATATGACCCAGGTATACGTTCAAAATAATTGAAAACAGGTACTCAAACAGATACTTACTCAAAATAGTCATAACAGCACTATCCACAAAAGGCGGAAACAACCCAGGTGTCCATGGATGGATAAATGGATAAACAAATTGTGGTAAATACATACGAGTTAAGTGCTGATTCACACTACAACTTGAATAAATCTAGAAAACATTATGTTAAGAAGCCAGTCACAAAAGAAGTCACAAAAGACCACATACTGTATGATTCCTTTTAAACAAATGACTAGAAGAGGCAAATCCATAGAGAGGGAAGGCAGATTAGCAGTTGCCCGAGGGTGGGGGAGGGAATGGGAAGTGATTACGTAACAGATACTGGTGTTCTTCTGGAGTGATGAAAAAGTTTTGAAATTAGAGAAAGATGGCAGTTGCACAACATTGTGAATGCATTAAACACCACCAAATTGTATGCTTTAAAACGGTCAATTGTGTTATGTGAATTTTTCTTCATTTAAAACACACACACAGAGCAATGACACGCTAAAAAAAAATCTGTCTCACTGGCCCTCATGTCTTCCCCACCCCATTCCCTCCTTCTCACCACCAGCACCACCTCCGAGGGTCATAAAGGACAATCCTTTCACCTCTCCCATGGCAGAGCAGAGCCATGAGCTCCAAGGCCATGAAGAGGAAGAGGCGGGCTTGAGGGGAGAACGAATATGGCCGAGTGAGAGATGGACAGCAGGGTCAGGAGTGAGGAGGGCAAACAGATGAGACATAGTAGCAACTCTGAGTCATATGTCAGCATTTTATAAAGAACTGCCTTGCTGTCACAGGACCTTTGGGCAACCACGGTCAATACTATTATCCCATGCTTTAGATGAAAAAACCAAGGTTTTATGTGACTGGGGGACAAGACCGAGACCTCCAGTCTCCAAGGACTGGGCACTGTGGAAGGCAGCCAGGGGGATGTGGGACAGCCCCCAAAGCATCCATTTACCTTCAGTTGGCTGGTCCCCCTCCTCATCTGCTTGCCGAAGGCAGGTAAGGAGCATGGGGAAAGGAGAAGGGAGACAGGTGCAGGGAACACCCTGCTGGGAGTGGAAGGTAGAGGGGCTTGTGCTACCTCTGCGTCCCCCTTCCCTCCTTTGAGGTCTAGTGTAACGCCCTCCTGGCTAGGCCTTCCCCATGTCTCGCCTCACAGCAAGGGCTGTGTTTCAGGCAAGCCCAAGGCTCTGCTTTAGTCAGCATGGGTCCAAACTCTGACTCGATGAGTTAATGGCTCTGTGATGTGGGGCTTCCATTTCTTTCAATGTTAAATGGAGATGATGATAACAGTCCCGACCAGGTCAGACTGGTAAATGAGAAGAGGCTTTTCGTTTTAACCAAACATCTGCTGGGATTACCAAAACTCCTAGGGCTCATGGGGCTAATGCTCAGTCCAGGCCTGTCTCTCCTCCTGCAGCTACGGAAAGCCCCCTTGTTCCCAGAGAGTCCAGTGAACTTGCCATGGCTGAGGAGTGCTGGTCAAGGCACAGTGCACTGATGTTCCTGGGCCCCAGCTGCTCCGGCCAGCCCTACCCTGCCTTTGTCGGAACCGCTGTCTAGTATTTCCTTTCTCCCTTGAGAACCAAATAGTTCAATTCAGATCATTCAGTTTCTGATAATTAAGGTCCAGCGATACTTGTATCAGATTTTACTGTCTATGAAGCACTTTCCTAGATATTACCTCTCTTGGTTCTTACCAAAATCCAATGAGGCAAGGATCACTGTTTCCTATCTTATAGATACAGGTTAGACATAGATATATAGGTACAGATTGCTCAGGTAATATGCTTTGTTCTGAAATCACTTTGTCTGACGTTAATATATGCCATTTCAGCTTTATTGAGTCGTGTTAACACGGTATATCTTTTCCCATCCTTTTATTTTTAACATATTTGTGTCTTTATATTTAAATTGCTTTTCTTGGAAACAATCAGCAAAATGGAAAGAACTATGGAAGGAGAGAAAATATTTGCAGACGATGTATCTGATAAGGGGTTAATATCCAAAATGCATGACAATCTCTAAATGATGTTTAGATCATTTACATTTACTGTGATTATTGATATGGTGAGGCTTGAGTCCATCATCATCTTGCCATTTGTTTTCTGTTTGTTCCATCTGTTTTTTTGTTCCCTTTTCCAACTTTCTTTTGGATTGAATATTTTTGGTGATTCAATTTTACCTCCTTCATTGACTTATTAGTTCTAAGCTAACCCTTTGCTATTCAAGTGGTTGCTTTAACTTTTATAATTTACATCTTGAACTTATCACCATCTACCTTCAAGTAATATTGTACCACTTCACACCGAGTATAAAAACCTTACAATAGTTCCATATCTCCCCTCCTGGCCTCAGTCCGTTTTCCCTGTGTTGTGACCTAGAAACTCTCACGAGGCAGGAAGCAGAGATAATGAGCTGGGGTCATTGAACTTTTGTGTCCTACTGTCCCTGTCTTGAAAACCATCGTTTTGTGCATTTGTGTTGTTTGTTTGTTTTTCATTGCTTCAGGTGAAAGGGTGAATCCAATCCCTGTTACTCCATCTTGGATGGAAGCAGAAGTCCCCGACATCTCTGTGAGGACAACAGGACTCAGGTGTCCCTGCCCAAAGCAACATAGCCAGTAAGTAGCCACGTAGAACTCCAACAAGATCTTCCCACACCAGGCCTGGTATTCCCATGCCTGCCCTACTGCTCCTGCATGAACCACCCTGAAAAAGCAGAAAGAGCTTGCAGCAGGATAGTGTGAATTTTTGCCACCACTGCAAAAAGCTGCTCACAGCATTTTCACAGGTTTGAGGAGCCAGGGTGATGATTCTTTTGCATAAGGTTAGCCATTATATAGCTGCTTTCAGTATCTTCCAAGCCTCACTTCAAATGCTCCCTCCACAACTTCAAAAGCCTCTGTGGCATGTTCTCTGGGTGCTCGCTGTCTGTCTGCTAGGGAACGAGGGTCTGCCAAGAATGCTGGGACTGACTCCCCACAGGTACTTAGTAATCCACAATATGACATGACTGACGGAACTGTCTCCCTTTTTACCCTTTCATGGGTATTTTTGGTTGAATCCAATGACCTAATTGGTGGAAGTGCAGCAACTCTGGTATGCACATGTATGCACATGTGTGTGTGTGTGTGTGTGTGTGTGTGTGTGTACGCATATTGATTTGGAAACAAGGAGAGGGATCACCTCCCCTCTTTTTATCACACTATTCAACTCATTTTATGTCCAGGGACCTATTTAGCTTAAAAATTAAAGGAAAATGAGACTGGTACTTTCCTTAAAGTCGCTTGGGGCAGCTGAATCTGACATGAGAGGAGAAACCAAAATAGCCTTCACTCCTCCTGCGGACAGGAAGGAGCTGGGGGCTCAATTCTTTCCCAAGCCCTCTCCTCCACCAGCTGACCACAGAAATGTTTTGTTTGAGAAATTAGTCTGAAAGTAACAATACTGACTTTCATTCCCACCCACTGCTTGTCACATGTCAATTTCATACATGGCACTGCCATCCCATAACTGTGGCACACAGACAACATCACCAACATGGCCAAAACTGAAGCGCCTCATCTGTAAACTGAGCCTGGGATGTTAAATAATGAACATGATGCATCTGAACATGATGCAGTCAGACTGGGAACTTTACTCTTAGACTTTCTTTCCATTCTCCTCCTATCCCACCTATTTGCGATATGTTTTCTTGTATTGGCCATGGAAGTCTGCTTCACCCTTGATAGTCTGAAAACCAATTAAAAGAAAACTGATAAACAGCACCTGCCCCGCACCATCTAGATCAGTTTCTCACACTTTGTTGCACACTAGAATCCCCTGGGGACTTTTTAAACACCCCAAGGGCAGGCTGCACCCTAGATCAATCAAATCAGAATCTCTACGAGTGGGGCCCGGACACCAGGATTTTGTAAAGCACCCAGGGGCTTTCAGTTGCGCAGCCAAAACTGAGAACCAGTGGTCCAGTCTGAGAAAGAAGAATGTTTTTAATGTCCCACCCACTCCTCCTTTGCCTGTGACCCTGGCACATTTCACGGGCTCCCTGAGGTACAGTGACCTGGGGTGTAGGACAGGGGACTAGGGGAAGGCGAATGAGATGACAGTTAAGGAGGTACTTAACTCAGGTTCTTGCAAGGGCAGGGTGGCCTCCACCCATTTTGCTCCCCGGGGACCTCGCTCTTAAGCAGGCATGTACTTGGAGTCACACATGCTTCACACATAAAACCCTGAAAATGAGTGCCTCCTTACTCCTCACAGACTATGCCCTGCCCTGGTCACCCCAGCATACACCTCCCCACTCCCATAGCTGAAGGATCCAAAGGGAAAAACAGTCCAGGGTCCCTGCCCTGCCCCAACTCAGGAAAGCATCTTCCCCTTGAACAAATCACCAAATCCTCCTCCTTTTCTGCACAGGACCATCGTTCTAGCCCCTTGGCCAGAGCCCAGCAACTGTCAGACCACTTGGCTGAAAAGGTGAAAGGGAGACAAGGTGACCCTTACCTGCCTGCCAGCCACTGTCCCACTCCCTGGAGTTGGCCCCATGCCCGGTGACAGTACAAAGGTTCAGGGAAATGACAAGGCTTGGCAAAGGCAAGCACGACCTTTCCTCCAGGTGCAGGGGTGGGACATAGAGGCTAGAGAAGATGTCCCTCCTGCCTCTAGCCTAATGGGGGCCTCAGCTGTGCCCAGAATATAGGTATTCAGAACAAGGCTCCCTAGGCAGGCTGAAAGGTGGAGTGGGGTTCCCAGCCTTGCCCTAGAAACCATGCTTTGTGTCTGACCTCACTGCCCTCTAAGCCCCAGCCTCCTCTTCCTCGTGGCCCTCAAATGTGAGTGACCTCAGCAATTACCTGGGGAACTTTCCTCCAGATTCTGCTGCAATAGGTCTGCATTTTAAACCAGCACTCTCAGGTAATTCAGATCCACCTTTAAGAACCACTTCCACAGGTCTGGGCACCATCACCTCAGAATCGGCTCTCTCACTCATCCCTCACCCCAGCACATGCTGTAAATCCTCTCTCAGGAAAGGATCTGGTGAAGTCAACCACCCTGAGGAGTAGGAGACTCAGAAGACTTGTGGGGACATGGGGGACACTCTAACAGGAGATCAAGAGCCTTCCTCTATGAAGCCTACATTGATTCCTCCCTTCCCAATTAGCTTAAATGTCTGCAAGGGCCAGGCAGGGAAGCACCAAGTGAAGAGAACCAGGCATGATGTCAAAGGGAGTGGTAGGGACTGCAGCAAAGTGGAGCAGATGTGCCCCCCTGGGAGGGCAGGGAGGGTTGCAGCCACTTCTCATCCCCACCAGCTTCTGCCATGCAGAAATGCAGACCAGGGTCACCAGATATTCCGATTTGTCAAGAGAAGCCATAAATTAGATTTTTATGGGCACTTTTTAATTTTTAAACTAGGAGTTGGCCAAAGCAAGCATATCTAAGGGCTGAATCTGAGTGCAAGCAGGCCATCTGTTTGCAGCCTGGTCTAGACAGCGAACCCCATGGGTTGAGAGACCTTGTGCTCATCCTAACACTCTTGGTGCCAGCACAGTGCCCGGCACACCCAGGGGATTCTCAGTAAATATTGCTACGTGAGCAAAAAAGTGAAGACATGGTATGGTGGGCAGGTGACAGGAGACTTCCTGCCCTACCACACCCAGGTTAGCCTTGTCAGTCAGCAGAAGTAGAGCCCCAGATGAGAGACACATCCCCCGCTTCACTCTCTCTCAGAGGAGACCCAAGTTAACGCTAACTCACCCACATCTGGTAATAACTACTTCCGGCATCCCTGGATGTCTGTGAGCACCCCTAGTGGTATACTTCTCTTGGATCTCTAGTTTTATCTACTCCTCCCTAAATCTCCCCAGCCTTTTCTGTCTCCTGCCAAAACCTGGACCCGACCCCTAGGCCCTATTTCATAAAGCCTCACAGTTTGTCCTCACCTCAGGCCACTTTTCAGAAACCTTTGCTCAGGGCACCCAGCCCCTAGCCCAGGCCCAGCTCCGCAGAGCCCGGCATTGGCAAAGGCCAGCAAAGCCTCACAGCTGCCCTGGAAGCGGAAGGAGGGAGGAAAAGCCCGTCTGGGGGCCACTGGAAGTATCCACATATCCCGGGACACCCCCTGCTAGAGGAGGCATCTCTGAGGGTTCTGCCCATCTCAGGGGACAAAAGCAGACTGACATGGTGATGTGCTAGAAGGGAGGAGTTCCACCCATCAGAAAGAGTAGCTGATAGGCTGCTAAAATTGGTCAGTAAAAGAAAAATAGATGTGAAGTTACTGAGGGGACAATATGAGGTTCAGGGTTTATAACACCGCTTCATATGAAGCTCAAGAACAGTCCCAAAGTGATGTGAGGGAAAGCTAGGTCAATGGGGCAGGGACGGGGCAGAGGGATCGTGGAGTAGTGACAGAGAAAGGGGGACAAACAGGCCTTCTGGGATGATGGAAATGTTCCATATCCTGATTTGGATGGTATTTACACAGGTGAGTACATGCGAGAAAATATATACACTACACAGTTCGTTTAAAAATTTATAGATTTACTGTATATAAATTTGACCTCAACAATAAAAGGAAAAAATAGCAATGGGAGAAAAGAGAAAAAAGACCTTTCACAGATACCCACAAATCAAAAGGCTAAACACCTAGTATCAGCTCTTTGGGAAAGCTTAAAAGAGGTCAAAAGGCCAATGATGTATAAGAACTTTGTTCCCAAATGAGCCATGGAACTGATTTCTAACAAAGTTAGTCAGCCAGCAGGTGGCCAAGTTTAATTGCAAATACATAATTGAAAATGTGCTCATGGAAGAAGCCTTGAAGGCAAGAGGTAACTATGGCACAGTGGAGCACTACAGCCTTCTCCTTTTAAAGTCTTTTGGCCTCATCATCCCAGTTCATCTTCATAGCAACTCCAGGGGGTGGCTATTATTTTTCCTATTTAGAGCAGTATAAACAGATACCCAGGGAAGTTCAAGGACTTGCCTGAGGTCATAATGGCCATGCCAGGACTTGAATCTCAGCAGCCGGCTACTGAGTCTGTGCCCTTGCTTGTGCCTGCAGAAGAACTCATGCCCCTCCAAGGGAGAGCAATACTGACATTTTTTCTCTATAACAATACCCAATTGCTAAGGATAGTCATATTTTCCCAAACTTGATTTGGGGGGATAATTTGGTGTACGAGCTAACGGTCAGCATTTTCCTCAGAAAAAAAAAAAAAAAGAAATCTCTTCTCAAGAATCATCAGTCTTTGAGAACTGTCAAAGTGAGAACTGTTTCTATCTCACTCATCTGTACCCTGTAGACCCTGCAGAGAGTGCAGCTCTACAAGATTTATAGAAAGAGGACATCTCTTCCCTTTGACCAGTTTTATAACAAAGCCCATCAATAGCTACAAAGAAAAGTGTAACAATGCAGGAGTTGTGCCACCTCTTCATCAGAACCTCAGGTCTTCTCAGATGGGCATGGGGCACACCCAGTGACTTGAGCCAAGAAGTTGATGGTGACACCAAAAATTAGAAAGACTGTGGTGGACACTGTTAGTGCCTATCCTAAATCCATCCCCACCTCCTTCTACAGACCCTGGTTTTGTTCTAGTCCCAGAAGATGAATGAATCATGATTGTGCTAAGACGAACATGGTACTCATTTGCTTTTACCAGATTCTCACTTTCTCAGTGTCCTTTATAGTCAGGATAAAGTTCTAGCCAGTGAGACATAAAGATAAATCTACTGAACGGTTTCTTGCTTCCTGATAAAAAAAAAAAAAGTAGACACCCGATGGGAAAAGCTACCCCTTCCTTCTCCTTCCTGCCTTGAATGTGGTTGTACAAGGACATAATGGCTGGAACTGTGGCAGCCATTTTGTCATCAAAAGGTAACAAGCTAAAAAAAAGTAAGCACAGTGTGAATGGCTGAGCAGAGAATTCAAAACGGCCTGGATCCTTGTTGACATTTTTGAGCTGTTCATCAACTCTCGATCAGACTTCTTACTGAGATAGTTCAGTGTCCTTATGGTTTAAGCCACTGTCTATTTGGGTCTCTTGTTGTATGTATCCTATCTGACACAAAGGTCAGAGGCAGACAGACACAGGCTGCAGGATTAAAGTCACATGAAAGTCACATGAATGAGACCAGAAGAGAAGCAGGGATAGGCCAGTCAAAGACCCAGAGGGCAGCAGGAGGCAAAGCTCAGTGGTATCACCTGGCCAAGGGATGATTTCTCAGCATTTCCTTGGGCTATCTGCCCTACCAACAGATGCCTGAACCTGCTGCACCCATTGCTTTGATACTATTCCAGATGTCTCTCACCAGCGATTACCCAACACTGGCACAGAAAGAACTGTTGCCCTTCACAGCCACAGAGTAATAGGAATCTGGGGTTCTGACATATTGTAACCTTGGACAGAGAAGAGAAGCTAACCTACTGGGCAATGATATCTCTTTTTCATTCAGCCCCATACTAAAAAATAGCTAGAGTCATTGCTACTGTAGCCCATGCATTAATCAATAGGGCAGTTCTTTGTATTCTTTCCTGATGGTAAGTTAGTGTAAACTTTTATATTATAATGACCTGTTAAAGTTAGGAAGTCAGTTGCAAAGTCCACATGAATTAAAGATCAGACATGAGGCTTCAGGCACATTTCTCACTGTGACAGGCTAGTACAGCTCACACTCCTCTTGGAGTTGTCAAGTGTTCTCTGGGGGGAGAAGTTGGAGACTTGCAGCAGCTCATGAGCCAGTTTATCACAAGGGACATTTTATCCTCAGAACATCCAACTGGGGCAGGTCAGAAGGTATACCTCAAGGTCTACAAACGAAGGGAGTCCAAATTCATTGGCCAGAAAAAAAGCATGAGTCTGGGTCCAGTTCAAGATCTATACGAAGGAGAAAATTTGGGTTCAGAGGTAGAGCTGAGCCTTAAAATCCATAACCACATAGAACAAGGCCATAGCACAAGCAAAAAGAAATAGAAGCATCCCTGGAAAAAATATCTATCTCCTTTGCCAGTGAGTTATGCACCTGCAAAAGGTGAGCCAAGACCTGCAGAGGGAGGAAAGTGCTTTCAGCTGGTTAAGGACAGGTGACAGTTATGTAGCTGGGACCAAGGTTCTCACAGTGATTCATGCCTCGGGAATAATCATCACAATGGCTTTTTCTTTTTCTTTTTTTTTTTTTTTAAGAGCTTGCCATGTATCACACACAATGCTAAGTGTCTTTTCAAATCCTCACAAATATCCATGATTTAGGCCTTGTTATCAGCCCCACTTAACAGATGAGAAACCGAGGACAAGAAAGCCTAAGTCAATTTCCCTAGTTTACTGCTGGTATGTGGTAGAGGCCGGTTTCGAAGCCCAAACTCTGAATCACTTCTGTACTCTTAAATCCTCTCACTCTTCACCTCTCCTCCTCCTCCTCCTCCACGAACTCTTACCACACTAGATGGCTCCCCCTGAGCCCGCCCTTCTCTCCCACAGCATGAAGCCTGTAAGGGTGGGATTGGTGGGGAGGCAGCAGTGACCTAATGACACCTGTTGTGCTCCTTGTCTCCCCAGCAGCACTGAAAGCTCTTCAGGGACCATAACAACTAGGAATGCTGTTAGCTGCAAGTAACAGAAGACCCAACTCAAAGCAGCTCCTGTAATAAGGACACGTTACAGTCTTGCACTGCATAACAATGTGTGTGTCAACGATGGGCCGCATATACGATGGTGGTTCCACAAGATCAGAATGGAGCTGAAAAATTGCTATCTCCTAGTGATGTCGTAGCCAGCTGAACATGATAGTGCAAAGCATTACTCACGTTTGTGACGATGCTGGCCTTGCTTTCTCCCACCTTCATGTAATCTTCCTTATGTTCCTTCCTTAATTCCAAATGTATAAAAGTAACTGCAAAACTGTCTTTCATGGGAGCGTTTGAGATCTTGCTTCCTGGCAATGTCATCAGTTTAGCTCAAATAAGCTTATAAAAATTCTCTACAGGTATGGACATTTCGTACATTGACACTTATCATTATTTTAGAGTGTACTCTTTCTACTTATTTTTTTTTTAAAAAAAAGTTTGCTGTAAAACAGTAAGTACGCCGTGAAAAGCTGGCAGCAGCCTCGTACATCTCCTATTTACCACCTCTCTTGATCGCCTCATTTTCTCTTGTGCTTGATTTAATCTCATGTTGTTTTGCTCATCATGGCCCCTAAGCACTTGCACAACTTCGAAATCACCTAGTGACAAATTTATCAGAGGTCATCCCCCATTAAACAACCTATCTAATACAACAGGTAGCCTAGAGACAGGATCCTTCCAAATGATGTTAATTTAGTGGCTCAAAAAATCAGGGCTTTGGATCAGCTCCCTGGCATTCTTTGGCTTTATTTACCCAGAGTAGTCATCACAGGCCTGCTACAGTGACAGAGCAGCTCATGCCTGCACATAACACCCAATGGCAAGAATGAACCCTTGAATCCCATGTCTTGAGAGCCATTAAAATTTTCCCAGGTGTCCCCTGAGCTATTGTGATGTACCGTAAGAAATATACATTTGGTCTTTGTCCCTATTCCAGGTCCAGAGCTCATAAAACCCTTGGAATTTCCCATGATAAGAGCTATAAAGGTAAAAGAAGAATCTTTTGTTATTCATAACAAGGCCCTTTCAACCACACCTGAATTTGTGTTAATAAGGTGAATTTTGGAAAGCCCCTCAATAACCAACCAGGGAATGGGGGCTGGTTGCCAGGGGAAGCAACCATGTGACTAATGAGGTGGGACTTCTAGTCCCACCCCTCAACCTCCCAGGTGGGGAGAGGGGCTGGAGATAGAGTTCAATCACCACCTGCCAATGATTTACTCAATCTTGCCTATGTGATGAAACCTCCATTTAAAAGAAAAAAGAAAAGAAAAGAAAAGAAAAGAAAAGAAAAGAAAGATTTAGCTTAAGGGATTCAGAGAGCTTCCGGGTTGGGAAGGTGACATGCCCAGAGAGGTCCCCTTCCCCCATACCTCGCCCCATGCATCACCCCCGCCTGGTTGTTCCTGAGTCATATCCTTTTATAATAAACTGGTAATCTAGTCAGTAAACTTTCCCAGAGTTCTGAGCCATTCTAGAAAATTAAGCAAACCCAAGGAAAGGGTCATAGGAACCTCCAATTTGCAGCCAGTGGGTTACAAATAATGTAGGGAGGAGGCAAGAGAATTAAAATGTTCATCAAGCCACATTAAGAGACTGCAATGTGCTGATCCTCCTGCAGCCAGGCCAGGAGGACACCTGCAGAACAAAGGAAGATTTCTGCTGGATTACTAATAACCTGTTCCCCACACCTGTGAAGGGAAAACAGGAACCAAGAGCCATTCCCAATGGCTAAAACCATAGAGAGCCTATGGATTAAAGGCTAGAAACTGCCAGCAGGCCTTTCACTACATACCTTAACTTTTCATACTACATACTCTTCCTCTCCTCACTGCATGTCCATATCAAAGGAAATGGGAACTAAAGAATGACATATAAACTGAATTCCCTCAACACTGAGGGTCCCTCTCAGTGCCTTTACTCTGTCTCTCTCTTGCACTGTCCCACTCACTCTCTGCCTCTGAGAGGAGACCACACTCTGTCTGTGGAGGGTTACCCCTTTTCTAATAAACTTTCCTTTTGACTCTAACTTTGGCATGTGTTGAATTCTTTCTACACTCCACCAAGGGACCCTCTTCTCTTGATACAGGGCTTGGTCTCCCCGTCATTTGGGGAAACTTGCCCTGTCCTGCATCACAAACACAGGTAACAAGCTGGACGTGCAATTGGTATCCAAAGTGGGGGCAGGGGGGCAGTTTCACAGGACTGAGCCCTTAACCTATGGAATATGATGCTAACGCCAGGTAGATAGTGTAAGATAGAATTGAATTATGAGACGCCCAGGTGGCGTCACAGAAGCGCTTGGTGTAGAAAACACCACCACACATTGGATGACCAGAAGTGTCAGAAGTGAAGTACTGAGAGCAGAGTGTTGAGAGGAGATTCAAATTCAGTATATCTGAGGTGGGGCCTACATTTTCAACAAAATGACGCAGGCTCACATGATCCAAGGACCAAACTTGAGGACACCTGACCTAAACCCCCATCAGCTGCCATTTCAGAGCCCCCCGTGTTGGGGCTGAGCCCACATTTAGACATTGTACACACACACACACAAAAAAAATCTGAGCTGAGAGAAATGGACCCAGGGAATTGTCCCTTCCCCTGAAGGTGCCCAGAGAAAGAACAAATCAGGTGCTAATGAATTCTGGTCTAAAATCAGGAGGTTCAGCACACAGGCACCAAGGAAGGAGAGAAGTTATTTAATGTGATTGCTAGAAAGGTCAGGGATGAGACAGAGCATCGGGACACCCACACAGCCAGCTCTGGGATGGAGACTTGGGGTGGACCATGAACCAGTAGAAGGGAAGAGTGGAAGGACCCAAGTGTAGGGGGCACCACTTACCTTGAAGTCTTTGTGAGTGGCTCTCCCGTAGGTTGCTCATGGCTGGGGATTCCTGGAAATTAGGCTATAAATGCACAATCCAAATTCCTTTGCACAGCATTCAAAGTCCTTTAGTGGCCCCAGCCCATCCTACAGGTGCCTTTTTCTCTGAATGGGCCCTCCTGGATCTGATTTATTTGCAAAATACTGGGAAGTTTATTCCCCAACCCTTGTGTGTGCCTTGGCCAATTCCCTTAAGCATTCAAGACTCCTCTCTTGAATGCAAACATCTCTTCTCGTATGAAACCTTTCCCCGCACCCTGGACACAGCACACACACAGCAATCTGTCCTCCTGCCTCTGAGGCCCCCAGAACTGCCCTGTATTACAGAACAGAACTTGACACATTCCCATGCAGCCTCATGAGGGCAGGGTCTTTGCCTGTTTTGCTCACTATTGTGTCCCAAATGTGTAGGACAGTGCCCAGCACATAGGAGATGCTGTGTAAGCACTTGCTGAATGAATGAATGAATTAATGAACTTTGCAAAACAGAAGCTGCCATCCACTTCCACCAGGTGAACCAGCAAATCACCTTGGGACCAATGTTCTCAGCAGAGTAGGGAAAGAAAGACTCCCAGGAAGCCCTCTTGGCTATGCAAAGGTGAGGCAAGTAGTCATTCACTGCCCAGGACTTCCTATAGTCTGACAAAGACCACTGCTCCCAATCTTCCCTGATACGCAGAGTTATTGAGGATCAGTGGGGTAAATTTGCAAAGTGTACAAAAAGTCTCCTGCCCAGGCCCTGCACCCTCCAAGAGGGATGTGGTGAGAAGTTCTCCAGTACTGAAGTTTGATTGTAGCCAAGATCAACTTGGTAGAAATCATACCAGGCACCAAAGGGAGTGGGCAGTGCGTGCCCTGAAGTCTCAAAAAAGAGGCACAGTGTGGGGCTGAAGCCGACTCCCGCATAGGACCCCGCCTCCAGGGCGCTGAGTGAGCATGAACTGAAAGAATTAGAATGTCAGGAACCCTGCAACCTGTACAAGAACTAGACCACAGCATCTCTTTTTGCAGCAGGTGAAGAAAAGCAGGACCATCCAGGACTGGAGCCAACAGTTAAAATTCTGAAAGCTGGGGACCCTAAGTGGATGGGTCACCCCCTTCCCACTCAGTACTCCCAAGCATGACTGAGCCCAATTGGATCAAGTCAGCCATGAATTCTTGGGTAATTGAGGAGTGGAGAGGAGGACCCAATAGGGAGATACCAGCAAATGGATTTTTTTTTTGAATGATTAATTGGAAAAATAAGAGCCATGATTGCATTTTGGCAAGCTGATAATTTAGCACCCATTCAAGCCATTGTTTTAAATTATTTACACAACAGGTATTTATCGAGGATGAGGAGAAACTGATTTTCTCTTATAAAACTTGAATACCTTTCTTTAGGTTCAAAATATTGGATTTATTGCATGCATTTATTATGGGCAATTTTCTAAACCAGACAGCTTCTTGGGAAGCATAGACACCATTTAAAATTTAGACGCTAAAATAAATCACTTGTCCCTGGTAAACAGTACTACACTGGCATTAATCAGAGTCACAGTCCCAGCTCACTGGGGCTGGCAACCGCAGTAACCTGCAGAAGGCTCGGCTGGGTGGTGTGTGCTGGTATGTAACCAGCCCATACTCATGGGGGACGTGGGGACTAGGGGAAAGCAGTGGTGAGGAAGGTTTTTGTTTTGTGTTTTTATTTCCTCTTGAGCATACTTCTTCAGTCTGAGCCAAACCAATTAATTTAGGCCAGGGGTCTGTAAACTTTCTCTGTAGAGGGCCAGAGTGTAAATATTTTAGGCTTTGCGAGCCAAGAGGAAAAATCGAACAACTGTTCTAGCTAAAGGGCTACATGGTCTTTTTCCACATTTACATTTAAAACTGTGAAAACTGTTCTCAGTTCTCAGGCTGTACAAGACCAGGTGGTGGGCTGGATTTGGTGTTGGGCCATCATCTGCCAACTTCTGATTTAAACCAGACAGTTACTGAAGGAATATGGAAACCTGTGTTCCCAGGCCCCAGATGTATGAGGTATTAAAGTGATATTCTGGTCCCTTTATTAGGGCAATTTCATAGCTGATAATTACTTAAAGCAATTCTGAATAAAACAATGATACCACCCAATGTTTGCAGAGCACTTTACAACTTCTTTCCCATCCTAATAAATGCCACTATCACCACCAAGTCAAAAACCACAGAGTCATTCTTAGTTCCATTCTTGCTTTTCTTTCCTACTATCCACAGATTCTGATGGTCCTACTCCAAAACACATCTCAAAACCAACCACTGGACTCAGATACTTGCATACCCATGTTCATAGCAGTGGTCTTCACAACAACCCAAATGTCCACCGATAGATGAATGAAGGAACAAAATGTGGTATATCCACACAATGAACTATTATTCGGACTTTGAAAGGAAATAAATTCTGACACAAGAACAAGGACAGTGCTACAACACAGATAAGCCTCGAGGCCATTATGCTAAGTGAAATAAGCCAGACACAAAAGGACAAATATTACACGATTCCACTTACATGAACTATCTAGAGGAGGCAAATTCATAGAGACAGAAAGCAGATTAGCAGTTACCAGAGACTGGGGGAGGGGTGGGGAGTTCTATAATGGGTGGAGTTTGTCTGGGATGATGAAGAAGTTCTGGAAACGGGTGGTGATGATGGTCGCACAACATTAGGAATGTATGTAATGCCACTGAATTATACAGTTATAAACGCTTAAAATAAAATTTGTGTATTTTATCACTATTTTTCAAATTCAATTTTGAAAAAACATCCACCACTGTCATCTCCTCTGTCACCACTCTAATCCCGAGTGACCGTGATTTCTGTCCTCCTAACTAGCCTCCCAGTGTCCCCTCTTATCCCCTACATGGCATTCTCTACAGTAATTAGGTAACCACTTCTACCTAAAACTCTCCATTGATGTCTACCCAGGCTCCTCAAAAATGTAGGCAACAGACCAGCCACATCAGCATCTCTGAGAGCTTGTTCAAGACACAGAATTTCAGGCTCCACCTGGACCATCCTATGCCCATGAGTGACTGAGAAGACACTGGCTGGCTCACACATACCCAGCCTTGAGCCCCAGCTCTCCTTCCTACCTTGACCCTTGGGGCCAGAGAAGCTTATTTCTAAACTTGATCCCCTTTTACAGCTTCCTTTGCAGCTCAGAGCAATTCTGATTACTGAGAAGTAAGTGGAATCTGCCTTGTATGTAGATGTGACACCTAGAGCTCCCACAACTACTTAAAACCAGCAGGGATAGGCCAAAGAGTGGTACAGTGTTGAACCTAACATTGTCGAGCCATTGAACTGGGATCAATGGCCATCGGGCTGCAGGCTTCTTTACACGTAAGAAAGATAAACTTCTATTTATTTAAGCCATCGTTGGTCTATTTTTCTGCAACACATGTGTTTCTAACCAATAGGACCAGGTTCCAGTTGCCCTGAGAATAAAATCCAGACTCCCTGCCACACATTTCCATGGCCGACCCCCATCTGACCCTCTGTCTCCATCTCATATTGCTCTCCTCTCACTTCCTGAGCTCCAGCCATAGGCTAGACCTTCTTTGCTATCCCCTTACAGATTATATTCTTTGCACGGCTGACTCATTGTATCAGCAAGCTCCAAGTCCAAGTGCCACCTGCTCAGATAGCCCCTCTCTACCAATCCTGTCTAATCTCATTCAGAGTACTGAGTACCATAAGGAGTCATCATTCTTGTTCATTTACTGACTGGTTTATTGTATATTTCCCTATCCCACCCCCAAGCTAGAGTTTAGATCCCATGAGAGCTACCAAAGCAGGACCTTCCTGTTCCATTCACTGATGTATCTCTGTTCCCTAGAGAGTGACCAGCACAAGACAGGACCTCGATAAATCATCGTTGACTGAATAACAAATGAACTTACAAATACTTGTCACATCCCTTATTCAATTAGTTCTAACCACTACCCTGTGAGGTAATCAGGATAAAAGTATTTAAAACCATGCTGATGGGCAAACGGAAGTCCAGGGAGATAAAGTGGTTCACATCTAAAGTGGAATGTATGTTGGCATGTAACCCAGGGAGTGGATACAGCAGGCTCCAGTCCCAGCTTCTACCCTCTACCTGCTCTGTGACCTTGAACAAGTCACTTGAGCCCTCACAGCACAGTTTCCTCTTTGAAAACAGGACTGATGGTACTTTCCTAAGACTAGGAGGATTACAAGAGTTCATAGATAACACTTGGCATAATCCCAGCACATAGTAAGTAAGCACTAAAAACTAATAGTTATTCTCATTGTTAGATCCTATTTATTATTCATTGACATCTATAATAATAGTGCCATAATTATTACGTTAGCTTAAATGTTATACTCAGTGATAATGAATGTGAGAACCAGACTATAGCTTGGGTCTCTGACCTCAGATCGAGCACCCTGGCCTCAAGCCCCCACTGCCCCTTGCAGCCACTGTCCCCACTCTCCCTTTGCACATGCCAGCAACAGTGAGCCAAAGGCAGGCAGGAGCAGGTGCTGTAAAGGGGTGTGGGAGGTGCCCTAAATGGTGACCCCGTTGGCCTCACTGTGTACTTTCAGGACCCAGCCCTGCCTGCTGGCCATCAAGACCCTCTCCACTCACATCGTGAGCAAACTTTCCCAGCAACAAGTGAGTCAAGCCCTGAGCGCTGGCTAACTCCGGGGTCCCCCTTCATGGGCACTTCTAAACCTCCCTTCCTATGGCTTGGGCAGCTCTAAGCACATTTGACTTTCGGCTGGCCCTCAGGGCTTCTGATCCCCAGCACAGGTTCCAAGAGGCAGCTGAAGACAACACTGTAACGCTGCATATAAGCCTGTGTCTGTGTCTCTGCACAGAAGCAGGTGGCAGGGAGGTGGGTCTCTAAGCTCTCCAGACCTATAACGGGCACAGCCAAAGGCCACTGGTGGCTCAGACACCCACCCTGAGTGGAGTCCAGCTTAGCTCTTCATGCTATGTGGCCTCTGCTGGTCCACTCCCCACTCCTTCCGGAACTCCTCTCTCCAGCAAGGGCTGATAGAGAGCATAAGGTTTGGCCAGCTGTGGAACCTTAGGCAAGGTGCTCAAACTCTAGAAGCCATGTAATGTGTATCAAAATTGACTGGCAGGGAACAGAGTGAGGCAGGGCTCCACCAAAAACAAGAACTGCCACTTAATGCCCACTATATGCCTGGCGCTATTCTTTGTTTTGTACTCACATTGGGCAATCTTGTGAGATACATAGTATTCTTATCTCCACTGCGCAGATGAGAGAATACGCCAGAAAGGTCTTGCCCAATGTCACACAATTACAGAATTGTGGGAACCAGATTTGGATCCAGGCAGCATGACTCTCAGGCCTCACACTTCTCCCCTCTGCCTCCCTCAGAACCCATAGGAGTGAGTACACTATGATACACCTAACTGCCACCCATGACAGGGACCAGGGGCAGGAAGGGGCTGGGCCCCAGGCTCTTTGATCAGCCCTGCCAGATGTAGCATCTGCTGCCCCAAAGGTCAGATAGGCCCCACTTATAAGGTCCTGCCAATGGACATGGGAGCCACTAATGAGGGCATCATGACAGATAGAGGCCAGTGTGCCAGCTTCTCAGGAGATGGCCCTCCCTCCATCTCTAACCCAGGGGCAGAGAAAAGGACCTTGGGGAGGGGCAGTGGGCTCCCACTGGGACTAGGTGTTCTGGGTTCCTGCCTCCCCTATCTCTCATTCCCTGGAAAGTTCTGTCCTGGCCCTTTCCTTCGTTCTGTCCTTTCTCCTTCTCTGACCACCCAGAGGCCAATGACTTTGACTCTAGCTGCATAATGCTTCCTTTCTCCCTATAAAGCTGAGGACTAAAGAAGTAGACATTTGCTTTCCCATCCTCTCCCCTCTGCTTGCCCATTCAAGAGATGAAGTTACTGAGAACAAAGCATCACAGAATCACAGGCTATTGCAGAATGCCAATCTTAGAAGGACTTTAGACACATCTTGTCCAGGGGTTCTCAACGGGGAGTAAGTAGTATTGTCCCTTAAGTAGGGTTGTTTTGGTGGTCCCTGTGCCCAGAGTACTACTGGCAGTGAACAGACATGGCCCAAGGATGTTCAGTGGCCTGCATTGCATTAGAACAGTTTTGCACAGGAAAGCATTGTGCCATCCAAAATGCCAATAGTGCCCCTCCTACCGCCACCATCAATTTTTGTGGAAGAGGAAACTGAAGTTCAATGAGGAAAAGTGCTTCAGTCGAGGTGACTGTGGCAGAAACTGCCAGTTGCCTACTAATTTCCCTTTTCCTTGTCTTCCTTAGAAAAAGAAGCCTACAAATAGCTGAGCACCACCAGGCTCAGAGCTTTTGTTTCCCCACTTCCCCAGCAGTTTCATGTGAGCCATATGCAAGATCTGGCCCATGAGATTAAGCAGGTATATTGTGCAAGACTGCTAGGGGGTCTCCTTAAGTGAGAGGGGTGCCTTTTCCTGCCCTTCCTCCTCTTGCTTCCTGAAACACAGATGGAGCCTCTTGGGCCATGAGGCAAAGCACTAAGGAAGCAGAAGATGAGAGTTGTCCAAGACCCTGTCGATGTGGAGTTGTAACCCCAGTCCTGGACCACCTGCCTTCAGATGTCTGTATATGAAAGAGAAATAAACTCTCTATTGTTATTTGAGATATTTTTATAATATTTGCAACTAAATTGATATGGTAACTGGTTCAGACTAATAGTCATCAAACAGTTTTGGGCATCTGAATGTGCCAAGCATCATGTTGGGCATTTTGACAGGTGTTATCTTGGGAGATACTCTTAGGAGATCTGATTTCTAATCCCATGTTGAAGATGAACTATTTTAAAAGCAAAGGAGAAGTTACTTCTTTATCCATTGCCAGAAATGAGCAAGTGGCAAAGCCAGGACTGAAATCAAACCTCTTAACGCCTTGACTATTGCTACTTCTGCTTGTGGCAAGAGAAAAATTTGGGCCAAGAGAATAACTATGTGAGGCTGGCACGACTTACCCTCATGACTTGGCCAATACAGGGCTATTTGTGATGAAATAAGCTCAGAAAGAAAGCAAAGCTTCCTTTAGTGAATAAGGCCAGGGTTGCTATTTTTCATGTAGTAAGGTCACAGTCACTCATTCTTCATGTGAACTCCTGGTCATGATACGCGGTTATCAAGGGCAGACCCAGCAAAATGCGTCAGGCCAGTAATTCAGCCAGTAATGGTAATTCAGGCCAGTTTTCCACTAAGGACAATAAAAGGAAATTGGACCAAACATTAGAAAAAAACCTTCTTGAAAACACCTCAGATTACAAACTATTGAAGAATTGCCAGGAGAAGACAAGAATCCAGAGAGAGATAAGTCCAGCCTATATAAAGCTGCTTTTGTCCAGAGGACATTTGTTTACACAGGAGAAACAGGTACTGGAGCAGGAGCTATGCTTTGCATAGTCTCAGAGCTTCAGGGAAAGAAGTGAAAACTAAAGCTTGTCATAGATAGGAACTCTAAAACCCCATGCTCTGCAAAGAAGTGGGATTACACAAACCCTGGATGGGGTACAGAGGAGGCAGGGAATTAACATAAACCCACCCTCACTTGCACCCTAGTTTCTACAAAGGAAATGTCAAGGCTTGAAACTGAATCATGATGGTCCTAGAACAGTCCTACACATTTGACTGAAGCAAATAAAAATATTCTCTCAAAATTCCCCCGAATCTCCAGTTCTTAATCCTCTTTTGCCCTCAGTATGGATAAATCATCTTACCAGTTCTCAACCACAGTATCTGCCCAACATCTCTTCCCACATAGGCCTTCATGCCTCAGCCAAAATTAGAAGAGAAAGGGTTCCAACTTAATGTCTTATTATGTGTGTCAATATAGCTAAACACAAAATTCTGGAAGGAGATATTGTACAATGCTAACAATAGTCATCACCAGAAACTAGGACTGTGGTTGAGTTTTGTCTTATTTTACTTTTATGCAGATTTTCTAAAATGAATTGTTTCACAGAAAGAAAAAAAAATGTAATTTATTTAAAAAAAAAAAAAGATGTATTCCCTGGAAACACATTGTTGGTTACCCACACAACAGCTATTTCACCACTCCATATTCACTAAATGATCCTTCAAGAATTTTTTCATGTACTAGGTGGCCTGAGCTTCAGAGGAGGCTGGAGTCTCCCCTGTCCTAGGACTGACACCTGTCAGTTACTTGGTCCCTTGTGGTAATTCCTTTCCTCTTGCCAGTGAATTGCTTGAGAAAGAGCATGTGACATGAGAAGATAAATAAACTGTGGAATATTATTCAATGAAAAAAAGAAATGAGCTACCAAGCCATGAAAAGACATGGAGAAAATTTAAATACATATTACTAGGTGAAAAAGCCAATCTGAAAAGCTTACTTACTATACGATTCCAACCATAGAACGTTCTGGAAAAGGGAAAACTATGGAGACAATAAAAAAAAAAAGGTGGTTTCCAGGGGTTATGGCAGAGGGAGGAATGAATAAGTGGAGCACACAGGATTTTAAGGAAGTGAAACTACTCTGTATGATACTACAATTGAGGATACATGTCATTATACATTTGTTCAAACCCATAGAACTACAACACCAAGAGTGAACCCTAATGTAAACTATGGACTTTGAGCAACAATGATGTGTCGAGGCAGGTTCATCAATTGTAACAAACGCACCACTGTGGTGTGGAGATGGTGGGATGGCCCCAGGGTGGAAGGTTGTCGGACAGGGGTATATGTCAACACTCTGTACTTTCTGCCCAATTTTTCTGTGAACCTAAAACTGATCTAAAAAATAAAATCTACTGAAAATAAAAAGTTTAAAAAAGATATGAGAAAAAAATAGTTTCTTTCTTGCTTGTTAACAGGCCTTGTGAGATGAGATTCATCATCTAGGGTTAGGCTGTTGGAAGATGGGGAATACCTGGCTTGTTGGCAGTAGGGGACCAAGAGCAGAGGGGTGGGAGTGGTCCACCCCAGTGCAGGCAATATGGAGGCATAATTTTAGAGAATTTAAAAATGTTAGTATACAACCAAGACTACTCTACCCAGCAAAGCTATCATTTAGAATCAAAGGACAGATAAAGAGTTCCCCAGACAAGAAAAATGTAAAAGAATTCAACACCAAACCAGTATTACAAGAAATGTTAGAGGCACTTCTTTAGGTAGAAGAAGAAAAAATCAAAAATATGAATAATAAAATAGCAATAACTATATATCTATCAACAGTTACTTTAAATGTAAATGGATTAGATGCTCTGATCAAAAGATAGGGTAGCTAAATGGATAAGAAAAATGGTTAAGGAACAATGCTGCCTACAAAAGATTCACTTCAGTTCTAAAGACACAGCCTGAAAGTAAAGAGATGGAAACAGATATTTCATAAAAAAGAAAATGGAAAAAAAATCTGGGGCAGCAGTACTTTTGCCAGACAAAATACACTTTAAAGCATAGGCTATAACAAGAGACAAAGAACTCAGTAATCTCATTTCTGGGCACCTATTCAAACAAACTGAAAACACTACTTCGAAGGGACATGTGAATTCATTATTCACAATAGCCAAGATATGGAGGCAACCTGGTTGTCTATCAATGGATGAATAAATAAAGAAGAGGTGGTCATATATACAATAGAATATTACTGAGCCATGGAAAAGAATGAAATCTTGCTACCTGCAACAATGTGGATAGACCTAGAGGGTATTGTGTTGAGTGGAGTAAGTTAGACAGAAACAAATGCCATATGATTTTACTTATATGTGGAATCTAAAGAGAAAATTTCAAAAAAAAAACAAAAGAGAAACAACATAGATACATATACAGAGAACATTTTGGTGGTTGCCAGATGGGAGTGGGTTTGGAGGGACAGGTGAAAAGGGGAAGAGATTAATAAGTACAAATTGGCAATTACAAAATAGTCTTGGGATGTAAAATATTGCATAAGGAATATAATCAATAACATTGTAATAACTATGTATGTTGTCAGATGGGTACTAGATTTATTGGAGTGATCACTTCATAAGTTATACAAATAATGTATAAATCACCATGTTGTACACTTGAAACTAACATAATATTGTATGCAAACTGTAAATGAAAAAAAATTTAATTTAAAAAAATTACTTAAATTCAATTAAAAACACTAGTAAAACAACAAAAGTTGGTCTCCATTTTATTATCACCAAGTAGCAATTTTAAACTCAATCAGTTTAAACCATATCAGATAAAATACGCCTTCCCTAAAAAATATCTTTTGTAGACCTAAGTTCTGAACAAGCGCTATGGTTACTGTTGGGCTTTAATACATGTTAACCTCCAATTAGCACATTTTCATTGCTTATCCTTCAGTAAGTATCATATTCTGCGTGACAGTAATTCGGAAAGCTCCCAGTTATTTGAGCAGCCTGTGACACACACAGACACAGCTGCACATGTGTTTTGTTTTGTTTTTAATTAATAGACTTTATTTTAAGAGCAGTTTTAGGTTGACAGGAGATTGAGTGTACAGTTTCCCCCTATTATTAACATCTTTCATTATTGTGGTACATTTACTAAAATTGATGAAGCAATATTGATACATTATCATTAACTAAAGTCCATAGCTAATATTTGAGTTCACTCTTTTTATTGCATGTTCTATGAATTTTTACAAATGTACAATGTACCCACTATTCCAGTATCATATATAATAGCTTCACTGCCCTAAAAATACCCTAAGCTCCACCCATGCATCCCCCCACCCCTCCCCAAACCCCTGACAACCACTGATTTTTTTACTGTCTCCATCCTTTCAACTTTTCCAGAATGCCATCTAGTTGGAATCCTACAGTATATAGACTTTTCAGATTGGTTTCTTTTCTTTAGCAATATGCACCGAAGGTGCCTCCATGTCTTTTTGTGGCTTGATAGCTCATTTCTTTTTCTTGTTGAATAATATTTCATTGCCTGAATGTACCACTATCCATTCACCTGCTTGCTTCCCACCTGTGTGTTTCTCGAATAATTTCCTAATTGTTCAGAATCATTCAATCTCACTTCAGGTGCAGCTTGTGTCCCCAGACCCTATGGTACTACACATTCCTGCATTTAAACAGTAAATTCAAATTTAAAAGTATTAGCCCACCAAGTGTGAAACAAACAACAGAACTCAGGTTTCTTCAATTCTGTCATTCTATGGGACAACATGGAGATTTGTTTCATGTTTAAGATAGAAACTGATGCAGAGTGTGAACTGAGAAGTGGAATGCTTGTGTTTGATAAACATGATTTTTGTTTATATGTGTAATATTTTACTGAATTAAAACAATATATTTAAAACTGAAATTTCTTTTGTGTTTGTTTTAAAACAAAAGAACAAATTAAAATAATTACTGCTGAATATTACATGATTATTAGTCAAAATATTTTTGTCGTGTTGATAATTCTAAGACGGCCTCCAATTTTCCCACTCCTTGGTGTACATGGCCTGAATAAATGCCTTTGCTTTGAGTGTAGATGGGATGAACTAATATAATGGAATACTGAATCAATTGACTTCAAGTTAGTGAAAGAGATTATCCTGGGTGGGCCTGGACTAATGGTGAGCTCTTTTAAGGAAGGTGAATGACAGAGAGATCTCCCCAGCTGGCTTTGAAGATGCAGCTTCCATGAGTTCAACAACTGCAAAGAAATTAATTCTTCCAAAAATCATATGAGTTTAGAAGAGGACCTCGAGCCCTATATGACCCTAACTCTCAGCTGACACCTTAATTACAGCTTTGTGAGGCCCTGAGCAGTGGATTCAGCTAACTTGCACCTGGACTCCTGATTCATAGAACTGTAGATAATAAATATACGTTTGTGGAAATTTGTTACCGCAGCAATAGAAAACTAGCACACATGCCTAAGGCCTCACAGCGGGCTAAAGGCAGAGCTAGGATAAGCACATCCCAGTCTTCACTATGTAAGAATCCTTATTACTGCTTTGCAGATGCCAAAACAGAGAACTTAAGTGTCTTAGCCAAGGTCACACAGTGCGTAAGTGGCTGAGCCAGAAGAGAAGGCAGGCCTCTCCGACTCCAGGCCTGCAGTGGGTTTGCTCCATGGATGATCCTGCAGGAGGCTAGTGAACTAAACACCCTCCCTGCTATCATTGCCAGGTCCTTATGGTGACTCGTGGTGATTTCTGGTGATGATAGGAGCCCATGGCTCAGAAGGGCATTGTGGAGAAGGCAGTTCCCATTCACAGACTGGCTCCACCTCAGTCTCTCCTGGACATCTAGATGAGCGAGTGGAAACATAGGCCCACATCATTACCCATCCCAGCCCTCTCTTTATTTTCTTTACATCACATTCGCAGTTACTCCATTTGTACATCTTGCCTTGTGCTAGTCTCCCCACTCAAATGTCAGCCCTATAAGAGTCCACATCTGACATGGGTTCCCAGTGCCTCTCAGGGTGCCAGGCACACTATAGGTACTCAACAGCATTTACTGAATGCATTATGGAGTGAAAAACCATGACTTCAGTTCTTCCTCTGGATCCCAAGGGAGGCAGGCACTGAGATTTAAACTCTCAGGCCCAGGAAATGCCAACCTTTCTCCTTTTCCCTCAGCCCCATCTCCTGGGCTCTAGGGCTCCAAAGAATACTCCCTTCAGGTGGGATGACAAAGCCTCCAATCTTGCCAGCTCTGCTCCAAATCACCCTACCCATGAGCACCCTCTGCCAGATCTCCTGCAACATCTGAGGTTCACAGACACAGCACTTGCTCCCTCTGCTGGCAGAAGTGTGCAAGTGCATGGAGATCCCTCCGGGCTGGAGATCCTGAAAACACTGACAAGGCAGGAGGGAGAGGCTCAGAGGAGCTCCCAGCCAGGTCCCCTGGCCTGAGTTCTGCCACAGTGAGGGGCTCCCTGCCCTGAGGCTTGCACACCCTGGCCTCAGCCCCTACCCACAGGGCTGGCAAAGCAACAACATGCCTCAGAGGCTCTGAATTTGCTGCGTGAGGCCCAGATAGAGGACCCCAGACCAGGAAGGGGAACGTTGCTTCCACCAAGAAAGCACATTACTCATGACAATAACAGCTAGCACCGCACACCTACTGCATACATACCTCTTCTACTTTTGCAGCCATCACGTGAACAGATATTATCATTTCTACTGTACAGATGAGGAAACTGAGGCACAAAGTAAGTGGTGGAGTCAGAATTCAAACCCATGTTCTTAAAGTCCATGTTCTTCACATGCCCTGAACATACATGCCTCACACATTATTTCTAATCCTGCATCCAAGGAGACCTTGTTATGGTCATGTGTGGTTTCAAAGCCAAGGCTGGCTCTGCTGTGGCTCATGCTGGGGGTGCATGGGGTGGTGAATGGTCTGGCCCCAGGAGCAGACAACACAATGGGCATGCCTTGGCTAGGTGACCTTAGGCAAATCACTTAACCTCCCTGAACCACTGTATTCTCACCCATAAAAGAAACATAATTCCTGATGGAGAAAGTGGTTGTGGGGATTAGCAATCATGTGTGTCAAATTTCCAGCAAAGAGCAACTAAGCACAGAATAGCTGTTACTGTTCATGGTTGTTGTCATGTTACTGCACGTGTCTGTCTCTGATATTCCTCCCTTCCCTGGAGTGTGGGCTGGCCTTTGCGACTTGATTCCAGTGAATGGAATAAAGTGGAAGTGCTGGTGTGTGACTTCAGAGAGCTGGCACTGAAAGGTGCTGCACTTCTCCATGGCCGCTTCTAGATCACTCGCTCCAGGGAAGCCAGCTGCCATGTCATGAGGACACTCATACCGCTTGCATGACCCCTGGCCAGGAGCCACCTGTGTGAACTGGGGGCAAATCCTCCAGCCCCAGCCAAGACTTCCGATAATAGCTACCCTGGCCATCATCTCCATTGCAACCTCGTGAGAGACCCTGAGTCAGAACTCATCTAAGCCACTCCATTCTGAATTCCTGACCCACAGAAACTGTGGAGACAATAAATGCTTGCTGTCTTAAGTTTGTCATTTATTAATTATAAAAATATAACTAATACCCTTTATAATCAGCATCCTTGGACCAGCAATTCCTTTGGGTTCCAGCTGCCCAATCACCTTCATAGCTGTGGTCACAGAAAATCTGCTTTGAAGAGGGTCCAGGCCCTGAGAGCTGGCTGAGAAAGGAGGACCAATGACTAACATTTGCGGAGCACTTACATCTGCCAGGCACTGAGCTGAGCACTTTACATTTATCCTCCAAACAAAAAACCCCAAAAGGGAAATACTATTACCATCCTCATAGTACAGATGGAGAACCTGAGGTGCCAAGTTTCAGTAACCCACCCAAGAGTACACGGGTTGGCAGCAGACCTGGGATTTGAATCAAACTCTGTGACTCTAGCATCCAGGTGCTTACCCAGTGAGCCACATGGCCCCCTGAAGGGCAGAGTGGCGCAAAGACCCACTCCTCCCACCTGTCCCACCCCAGCCCCCACCACAGCCGCCACCCACTTGCTCTCCTACGAGGTTGACTAACACACAGGTTCTGGGACAAATCCCACGCAGCCTGTTGTGCCTTAGCCAAGGCAGTGCCTCTGCCCTCTCCCTGTTGTCAGGTGAGCCCACCGCTCACCTGCCCCAGTGAGTCATCACCCAGCACATTCACGGTGAAAGGGCCCTCCAGGTCATCTAGTCCAGTCCCCACTCCCATTCATCCAGACATAGAGACATGCTCAGAGGGGTGCAGTGGCTTATCTAAGGATACAGAGGCAGTGGAGGAAGCACCAAGGCTGGAACCCAGGTCCCCCAGCACCTCTAAATCTGGCCTGCACACAGGAGCTGTCTTTCCCAGCCCGGCCTGCCCCAGTGCCCACTTAGGCTCCACCCACCTTCCCAGTTACCTGGGATTGGAACCTGAGGCCAAACTTCCCAGCATCCTCCACTGCCAAGCCGCAGAGGGAGCCAGGAGGAGGGGACTTATCTCCACCTGGGAGGTGGTGTTGTCTCACCCCACCCCCACTTTCCCCTCCAGGCAGCCTTGATTAATGGGCTGGTGCTATCTTATCTCCCAGCTGCAGCAGTTAGGGATTAATGGGTGGTGGCAGGGCCCTGGGAGAACACATTCTGCCCCCCAGATCAACCTGAGAGCTCCACAGGAGGGTGGGGAACAGGAGGAGAAGGGACCAAAGGGGTCTGTTCTCTAGCTGCCATCTTGCTCTCCTACCTGAACTGAATGAACGGTCTGAGTCACCGCAAGATGTGTAAAGCGCTGGGACAGTTACATTCTGCCGTTGTCAGCTCTTGGAGGCCATAGACCCATGCCTGCCCTGTGCTTGAGCTGCCCACAGGCTATCTAGGAAGTCACCTCTCCACTCCAGTCTCGGCTGTCCCATCTATAAAATGTGCACAGGTCTGAGGTTTGGAAACAAGGTTGCAGTTCTGACATTTTATTGAGTGATCTGAAAATGAGTTTAGGGATTTTATTATCCAGTTGTGAGGCTTCGGCAAACTCCTTCACAATTAGCTTTGATTTCCACATCTGTAAAAGGGGTATGATCATCTCTGTATTGCCCTGCACACCGCATTGTTAGGATGAAACAACTTCTGGAAAGCCCCATTGGGACTGTCCCATGTCGTGCTGGGGTGTGGGCTTTGGGATCCCAGAGGAGGTCAGACACCAAACTCTGGCTGAGGGGTTCCTGTCGATGTGCGTTACTGATCACAGAACCAACTCCAAATACAGACAGGCTCAGCTCTGGAAAAGAAAGGCTGCCTAAATTACAAGGTCCCTGGAAAGGGCTGAGGAAGTGGTACCAGATGTTCTGTCCTCCCTCAGGGACAGAGAGACCAAACCTACCCTTGAGCAAGTGGCCAGCATGTTGGAAGTCAGGCAATTACCCACCAGGGTCATGCAGGGGTCCAAACTCAGAACCCACGGCTCAGAGGATGCCCACCAACCTGTACCCTAGCTTTCTCAAAAAAACAAAAGAAAACAAAAAACAAAAAACAAAAAAAAACTTGGTCACTATTTAGGGGGAAGGAAAGATATGAAGATGAGTTAAGGATGGGGTGGGAAGAAGGGAGGGAAGGAGGGAGAGAGGGAAGGAGGGAGGGGTAGACTTTTAGATAAGTAGATAGAACGAGGAAAGAATTGATGAATGAAATGAGAGAAGGAGAAAGATAAACAGACGGATAAAAATGGAGAGTGGATGAATGGAAGAAAAGAAAAATGTTGAAAGGGAGGAATGAAGACGAGAGGAGGGGTGAAAAAAGGTGATGTCAGTGTCTGGCTAGCCCCATCCCCCATGCCTTTGGCAGGACACAACAAGCAGGGAGCCCAGCAGAGGACTATTTCCAGAAAGACACACAGATGGACGCTTTGGGGCCCCAGGGAGCCAGTCTGCCCTCCCCCACTCCAAAGACATTCCTAGGACCACTCCTACCCCTTCCCTCTCTGCCTCTTCCCTCTGCCCCTTCCCAAAGTGCAAAGGGCAGCACAGCCAAGGAAAGCTATCTGCTATCAGCCCCATTTATCCCAGTCTGTTTGCTCTGGGTCTGCAATTAACAGAGTCTCCTTCCCAGATCAATTAATAGTGGGGGGCCCAAAGAGGGCCGCAGGAGCCCCAACAGGCCAAGTTACTCATTGATAAACGATGGGGAATTGATGGAGGCTGCTCCATAATCCTGTTTCGAGGTGTCCCATCAGCCACCTTTTCCTGACTCTCAAAGAGTCACCCAGGTACCGGGCAGTTCTTAGCTCAGGAAAGCTGACAAGGAATGGCACCCTGCCTCATGGTACGAGGGTTTGTGCAGGTGCAGCTGGGGTCCTGGATCTGACTTCATCAGGGCAGCTCCTGGGATCAGGCTAAAAGAACTGCATAACCTAGTAGTGAAGGTCATGGGCCCTAGGAAGGGACAAGACCCAGGTTCATAGACCCATCCCTTCCCGCTTACCAGCTGTGTGATCTCGAGCAAGTGGCTTAATCACTCTGAGCCTTAGTCTTCCCCTCTCTAAAATAGTAATGATGGTAGAACACACCTACATCAAGGGCTGCTGTGAGTTAACATACTTAACACACAAGTAGTGTGGCAGTCATCGACCACAGCTTCAGGCTCCTTTGGGGAACCTGAGACACTCTTCTCAGCCTTCTCATCCTCCAGGGTCCTTCTGCTGGCCTACTGGACACACTCAGCTACCAGCAGGCACTTGGAGGTCCTGTTTCCTCACTCCAGAGGTTCCAATATAATAGCCATCAGCCACATGTGGCCATTTAAATTTAAATTAACTAAAATTAATATTACTCGGCCATTAGAAAGGAATGCAGTACTGACACGCTGCAATGTGGGTAGACCTCGAAAACGTTCTGTTAAGTGAATGAAGCCAGACACAAAATGTCACATACGATATAACTGCATTTATATGAAATGTCCGGAAGAGGCAAATCCATAGAGACAGAAAGTAATTTGGTGGTTTCCACGGACTGGGGGAAGGGAGGACAGGGAGAAACTGCTTCATGTATATGGTTTCCCTTTGGGGGAATAAAAATATTTTGGAACAAGATAGAAGTGGTGCTTGCATAACACAGTGAATGAACTAAATGCCACTGAATTGTTCACTTTAAAATGGTCAATTTTATGTTATGTAAATTTCATCTCACTAAAAAAAATTAAATTAAAACTTCGGTTTCTCAGTAGCACTAGCCACATTTCGAGTGCTCAGTAACCACATATGGCTAGCAGCTACTTAATTGAAGAGCATTGATACAGACTATTTCCACCACTGCAATTTTATTAAACAAACTCGACCTCCAGGTCATCGAATAACAATAGTGATAAAACCTCTTCACATTTGTGATCTTATCTAACCCTCTCAACGGGCTGGCGTTATCATTTTCCTATAAGAGATGGGGAAATCAGGACCCAGAGAGGGTAAGTGCAACCCTAAATTTGCACGGGAAGTGGCAGTCCAGAGACTTGCACTGATCAGGCATCAAATCTGGGGTCCTTTCTGCCTCTCTCAGAGACGAGCTTGGGCCCAAGAAGTAACAACCAAACTGTCTGGCTGTGCTGCCCATGTATCTGACTCTCAGTTTCCTCTCAGATCTGCTTTCTCCGAAAAGGGCCCTGGCACCAATTTAAAGCAGGAAAGGGTGTGAAAGTGTGCAGTCTGGAAGTCGAAGGGCGCTGGGTTCCTGTTTGTTCACAAGAACTGTGGGGAAGAGGACTTATTGCCAAGCAATTTGGAATTTTAACAAAAATTCCAGGAAGCCAGAGGCTGGGTAATGTGCATGGAAGGGAAAGAATGCACCTTTTCCTGACCCTGAGTTGCCTGGACACATAACTAGGTCAAGAGGGCACAGACCTCTTTGTCTCTAGCCGACCCAGAGCTGTCTGCAGAGCCCTCCAGGGTGGGCTGGGGAGGAGCACATCTCTGGCTAAAAAGGCGTGAAACTTTTCCTGACCTTGGCACAATCCAGACTCATGGGGCTGTGGATATGTGTGGAATGTGAGGAGAGTCAGAGCCTTGTTCAATTCCAGCTCCCTCACTTACTGCCTGGTGACTTTGAGTAAACTACTTAACCTCACTGAGCCTCAGTTTCCTCATCTGTAAAATGGGGACTGACTGTGCACACCTTTCTCAGCTGCTGTAAAGATGAAAGAAGATAACAGATGTGACTCCCAAACACCCTAGAAAGGTGAATTATTCCCATCAGGACCCCAGCAGTTCTCAGCTGCATGAGGCCGCTCCTTAAACACGAGCTCCTGGGATGTCTTAAGACTCAAGTCCTCATTAATAATAATACGAATAATAGCATCGTGCCAGACTGACTGAAGGGTGATTATAAAATCCCAGATGGAGAGACGGGCTAGCTGCCCTGCCTGTACTCGGAGTGTGTGCAGTGTAGTCAGATTCATCTGGAAGAGTCCCAGCTATGTGACCTTGGGCAAGTTCCTCAGTCAACTTTGATTTTTCATCTGTAAGTAAGGATGTAATGACATCTACCTCTCGGCATTGCCAAGAGGTTTAAATGAGATAATAAAGCACTCAGCACAGTGCCTGGATACACCGCTATTAATCAGAGCCCCGAGCTGAGGGCTCGGCAAGGCAAGATGGACATGAACCCAACTAACCACATCCCTGGCCAGAGAGGAGCTTCCAGGAGGGAGAGAGTTCTCATTTTAGCCTCAAGGAGGCCCATGAGCCTTGGAGCGTGGCTGTGACCAGCAAGGGAGGGGCAGAAAAGGAGAGCAAGCACAGCGCCCTCTGAAAGGCCAGCATTTCGCATCCTGGTCCCCTGACCACAGCATCAGAACCACCTGGGAGTGACATGTGTTAAACTGGAGTCTGCAGGTGGCCCAGAAATCCGAATGCATCTTTTAACTGGCTTCTAATTACACTGAAAATTTGAGAACCTCTTTCCTCTCCTGGCTGTGGGGGGTGCCCTGTGATGGCCTAAGACAGCCAGCCTAGTCCAGGTAGGAACAATTCACAGCCACAGGAAGTTAATCCCAAACCTCATCTGCCCATCATACCTATAACAATTAAAAACAAAAAACCATGGGGGTATATGCAGGGGTGAGGAGTAACGGCTGGCACAGCACAGCTTCTGACCAATTTCAGCAGATGTCCAATGGGTCAGGATAGACACCAACCAATCAGAACGGAGATCTGACCAGTCAGAACATCTAGAATAGCAGAATAGGGTCCATCCAGTCAGCTGCGCAAAGCCCCAGAGAGCATTCGCACTGGTCAGAGCCACTGTTAGGTATAAGAATGCTCTCGGGTAGGGCTCAGGGCCACACCCCAACCTAACCACACTTGCCCCGCTCTGATCTGTTTTATCTGCTGAGTTCCCACAAGCCACGCCATATGAAAACAGGCTCGTCTTACTTTAAAAACACCAGTGCTGAAAAGCATTGATCTATGAGTGCCTCTCAACAGGGACTCTATCAGCCATTAGGGCGGGACAACTCTTGGCCAAGTGAGGCTGGGCTGGACATGGCAGGAAGTTAGCATCCCTGGCTCACGTCTCCTCCTTTTATGGGTAGAGCAGCAGAGACTCGAGAAGCCAAGCAACTGGCCCAAGGCCACAGCGCAGGAAGATGAGGCGGGAATCAGTCGGAGAGAAAATGTGACCTTAGTTCAGGTCTCAGACCAACATAACCAGGGCCTCGGTTTCCCAGAAGTGGGCCAGAGTCAAGTTGGGGCCCCTTTTAAGAGGACCTCTTGTGGGCACCCACACCCTGAACCACCAGCTGGAAGAACTAGGACCAGGTAGCCCCTTCTGTGGCCTGAACCCTCAGCATGGGTCACAGAAGAGCCACCCTAGGACCAGACAAAGAGGCAGCGATCACTGCAGTGGCCCTCAGGGCAAGAGCCCAGCAGTTCCCAGGCTGATGCCCTACGTCCCTCCCTACAGAGGACAATTGGTCCATTGGCTTGGGTGGTGGGGACTGGGTTCACTGGCTGCAGCCCTGCCCAGCCCCTTCCCACCCATACCCTCTCCTTAATGAGGCCACTGTTTGCCCAGGTCCCCCCAGCAGCTGGCCCCCACCCCTATCACTCCTGCCCTGGGTTTCCCCTCCAGAGTCTTGCCCTCGAGGACCTCCTGGGGGCTTCCTGATTTCTTCCCCTGGGGCCTCTCTGACCTACCCTTGCCCTTGTTGGGCCACTCCTCTCCCAGCCTCTGTTTTTTAAATTAATCAAAGATGCATGGACTTCTGTTCAGCATGAGAGAAAGAGAATGTGTAATTCCAGCCAAAAGCAAAGAAATCTGCTGTTTTATTTACAGGCAAATGAACCATTCTGTGTTGATCTGGGGAAACACGAGGAATAATTTATGAACCTTTAGTAGCGCCTTCACAGACCCTGGGTGGTCAAGAACCACCAGAATCGAGGATAGCTTTCAGCTGAAACATTTGATAAATCTGGGGTCCCGAGTGGCCCATACAGCCACAGCCGCGAGGAGCGTGGGGGCGGTGCACTGGCTGCCTCCCACAATCACAAGAAACTCTGAACAGTTCCACTGTAGCAGTTTTAAGCATCTTCATGTACTTCTTATTTAATCTTACCAACAAATCTTCAAGAGTCCCTGCTTTGCAGATGGGGAAACTGAGACACAAGGAGCTATGTCTCATTTGAGTTCCCACAGTCCATAAGAGGTAGAGGCAAAAGCCTAATAATAGGTGCCTTCTACTCTGTGTCCAGTGCTTGTTCTTCCTACAAAGAGGAGGCTTTAGGGTACCTCTCTATCCTCTACCCAGGAAGTCATTATAAACAATTTGTGTATTTCTTCAGCAGCTGGCTGGCCCTCTCTAGACCTTGAGCTCCTGGGGGCAAGTGGCCAAGACAACCAGGGTCAACCCTGCTGCAGCCTTGGTTACTTGGGTCCCACGGAAATGTCTGCTCTGGCCTGGGACACTCCTCCCCTGCAAAGCAGTTTGGGTCAATACTTAACAGGATGGAGCTCCCCAGCAGCCATTTCTCACATGCAGGCAGAAATCCACAAGCCACAGAGTGAAGTCCTGTGTTCCAGTCCTGGCTCTGCTTCTTGGCTGTGTGACTCTGGGCAAATTACTGAACTTCTCTGGGTTTCAGTGTTCTCATACTAAATGGGGGATAGTAATGCCTCCCTCACAGTGCAATTAGGATAATTAAATGAAATGTGTGAAAAAGCATGAGAGCATAATACTAGGCACCTAGGATGGCCCAAACAAGTGTTCAAAAGATGAAGGGGAAGAAGGGAGAGAAGGAAATCAACATGAGCTTAGGGGGCTTGTCCATCACCCCCAGCCTCTCAGCAAACATGATATACCACTCAACTTACTCCACCTGGTCCCCACCGGCTATCCCCACAGTCACCCTATAACCCTCCTCATTTTCCCTGGGCCTCCCAAGAATTCCAACAGGGCCTGAAAAAGGAGAAAGGAAACTGGCTCCAGCCTGAGCCCATTTGGCTCTAAGACTTCTTTCTTCTGCCACTTCCTTCCACCAAGTATTCATCTGTCCTTTTATTCATTCATTCGTTAGACATTTATCGAAGACCTACTATGTGACCGACAGTGTGCTAGGAGCAAAAGAAACCAAGATGAACAAGACAAGGTCTTCTTGCCCTTGTGGAACTCAGTCTAATGGGAAGCCAGAAATTGAGAAAATAAACCTAGTGATATGCTGACCAGTCTGATGAGGGCTGCAAAGGGAGGTTTGGCCCACCTGGAGCCTCAGCAAGAACTTTATGCTAAGAGCAATCAGAGCAACTGAGGGTCTCGAGTAGAAGGGTGAAGCTATAGGGTTAGCAGTTTGAAATGATCCCTTTGCCCCTGCAGAGTAGAAAACAATTAGAGCAGAGGTTGCCCAGAGCAGTCAGGAAGGACAGGAGTGAGGAAGGACAGCAGTGAAGAGGAAGAGCACAGGTGGATTTAAGAGAAATTTAGGAGTAAGGAGCCACAGAATTTGGTGACAGTCTCTAAAGACCATTGTTCAAGAGTATTGACTAACAATTATATAAATTGTTCTTCTTGTGTACATCATTCTAAGCAATTTTTGAATGAACTCTGATGTTCTCAATAATCCTGTAAGAAATTATTGTTATTATCCTCATTTTACAGATGAGAAAACTGAAGCACGGAGAGGCAAATAACTTGTCACTGCTGACATTAGAATCCAGTCTCACTCTAGGGTTCATGATCTTAACCAAAACATTGAACTGCCTCTCCGATGTGCTTCTAGCTGGGGTTGCCCACTAGCCACAGCCTCGGGCTCCTAGGTATGGAGACCCTAAAAGAACTGGAGAGTATCACTCAGGCTTCGCTCCATCCCTAGCCCTGCTCAGAGAATACCAGCAGTGGCCATCCCTCATCCCACATCCTTCTGCACTTCAGATAGACATTCTTAAAACTAGACCAAGCCCGAGGCCCAACACAAACCTGCCTCTGCTTTTGTTCCAGAGACACATGAGATGCGGTGTCCAGGCTCATAGAAGGGAGGACTGAGGTTTGCCTTTCTGGCCACATGATTCAGTAACAGTGAGTCCAGCTCCAGCCCCTCGACAACAGGCCCCGTTGCTACCAGCGCACCCAGAGATCCTAAGCAGGCCTTTCTGAACTGCTGCCCAGATCGCAGTACACAGGTGGCCTCTGGGATACGTGTTGACTTTACAAAAAGCTAAAATGCTGGAAAGTAAAACAGTGTGTAGGTGTGGTAGGAAGAGCACTAAACTGGGAATCATAAAGGCCAAGTTCTAGTTTCTTCTTATAGAAAATAGTGGGGGCTAGGAGGATCCTGGGGGACAATAGCAATGGATCCCTGCCTACATTAATAGTTCTCTTAATTACCCAGACCACTCACTCTGGGTTTTTACTGAGCACTCAGCAGCAGCTGCTATGAAGACAGGTGTCACAGTGAGGAAACACTGAGATGATAAAAGGCAGATAATCCCAGGAGACTAAAATGAGGGCAAGATTCTATCTCCCCACTTTGGGCATCCCAGCCCTCCTGGGAGGCAAGCAAGCCTGTGCTGGCAGGACCTCCTCACAGCAGGACAGAAGAGGTCCCACGTCAGGGCAAGGACAAAGTCAACCTCCCCTCCATCATCATCCCAACCCCCTTCCTTTCCTTATCTCATTTGATCCTCAAGAGAGCCTCATGGAGAATGGTAGGCAGAGGGGGTCCTCCCGGTTTCACAGATGGGGAAACTGAAACTCAGAATGTGGGAAGGACTTGCTATTAAGTTGCAACACAACTCAGATCTTCTGGATCCAAGCTTGGTCCACTCCTCACTGCCACACACTGCCTCTCCCAGGGGCCTTGTAAGGAGGCATGAATGGGGCAGATCTCCTGGCTCATGGCTCTGTTATAGCACTGATCACAGGTGCTTCTCTCATCCTTTATCTCAGTAAGTTTTCACTACCACCCAGTAAATAAATGTTATCAACTCTGTTTTATAGATGAAGAAAGTAAGGTTTAAAGTTCAACAGACATATATCCAAGAACACACAGGAGATGGTCAGAATTTACCCCCAGTCACTCTGACTCAAAGCCCAGACTCTTTCTGCTACCTTACATTGCCTTCATGTGTGCTGTTCTCCACGTGGACAGGGCTGAGATTTTCACGTGGATGCCTGGCCCCCCAGGAGGCTCTAGTTAAATGTTGGTTCATGGAATCATTATTCCCAAGACCAAAGCCTTAAAAGAAACAAAGAAGGCTAGTTCATAGATAGAAATTACAATCCAACAAGAACATATAATAATCATGAAATTTCATGCTACTAACAATATAACTTCAAAGGATATAAAGCAAAGCTGATTCAAGGGGGGGAAAATGGAAAAATTAACGAACCCACAATCCAGGAAGATTTAATATACTTCTATCAGAAATGAACGTAATACATAAAGCAGGCATTCTTAAAACTTTTTGGTCTCAGGACCTCTTTGTACTTTTAACAGTTATTGAGGTTTTTAGATTAAAGAGTTTTTGTTTACATGGGTATATATCTATCAATATTTACCATGTTCGAAAGAAAAACTGAGGAAATGTATTAATTCATTTAAAACAACAATAATAAATTAATTATACATTAACATAACAAATTTTGTGAACAATAATTATATTTTACAAAACAAAAAAAAAAATAGTGAGAAGACTGGCATTGTCTTATATTTTTGCAAATCTCCTTAACAGAAGACAGATTTTCCTATCTCCTACATTGAAGTGTTGTTACATGTTGTTTTGGTTGAAGTATATGAAAAAAAATTTGGCCTCACATAGAAATGTTGTTGGAAAAGACAGTATTTTAATAGCCTTTTCAGATAGTGTGGATATTCTTCTTTGATACTATCAAAAAATTGACATGCGGCAGTTCCTTAAATGCTGGTTGTAATACAGAATCTGAATCCACATCAATAAACTTTTCTTACTCAATTACCTTAAAATCCATGGGTCTATCTTGTATTTTAAGTGGATTTTTGAATTATGTACAGTTTTGACTTTATAGACTACCTAAAGATACTTGGGGACCCTCATGGGAATCCTGACCACACTTAGAAAACCATTGAGGTAGGCAATAAAAAAGTAAGAAAATGTAGTATTTGATAACATATTTAACAAGTTTGATCTAATAGGTATCTACATAGGACTTTGCTCACAATGAACCCCAAATAAACATTCTTCTAAAAAATGGTCCCTTCCATCAGAATGGGAGAACTGTGTGCTTGGACAGACTGCAGATGCTCCCCGATGGACAGGTGCCCAGCACACCAGGTGTTCCACCCAGCTGCCTAGGCCTTGGAACAGCCTCATCAGGAAGGCGCAGTACATTAAAGTGCAGCCTCTTCCTTTCTTGGGACCACCACAGTGGCCTTCAGGGCAGGAACCCAGCAGTTCCCAGGCGGATGGGTAACCAAATGTCCTGGTCTCACAGAGAGACCTTCCCTGAATGACTGCCCCAGGGCGCAGCCCGGCACCTGGGCACCATTCCTGTGAAGGGCTTCCCTTCTCAATCTCATCATGTGTTCCATGTCCGAGAGCCTCAGGGGTCCTCAAGGCAGAGCTACCAGGTAAAGACTGCCCATCCTCCTCTTCCAGGAGGCTTCCAGCCAGGCCCCTCTGCCCCTCAGAGACCCTGGAACTGCCAGGTACAGACTCACCCAGCTCTCAGACCATGTGCAGTTCTTACATAACCAGCAGCAAGAACAATGCCTCGCTCTGTCCAGGCCAGGCACTGGAACTCCAAGAACAGCACAGGCGACCAGCTACCCAGAGAGCCAGCACCTGGTACAGCCACCTGGAGCTCCAACACTCCCCTCTCATTAGTACCCAAGGCCACACTTCCCCTGGAGTGCAGAAGCCCTGCCAAGCCTAGAGAGGGGCTGAGGGGTGAGCTGGAGTGCAGAGAGCAGAATTACTGCTTAAAGTCCCAAACAAGAGCCAGGGCTAAGGTGTCTGAGGGAGCTTTCAGAACATACACATTTTTACCCTAAAGTCACACAACGGATGGAGAGCTAACATTCCTAGGTGCCTATCGTGTGCTGGTGCAGTAAAGGCGCCTCTTTGTCCATGCATCATTTTGTTTGCCCCTCACAATCATTGCTGAGGTTTCAGTTTATAAACAAGGAAATGGAGGGTCAGAATGGCTAAGTACTTGCCCAAGGTCACTCAGTGAGTATGCACTTGGCTATAAACCTGGCTCTTTCTGTCTGCAGCGTCCAGGCTCTTGTACCATTACTACACTACACAATCTGACACTGTGTGGACTGGTCCTTTGCCTCCTGAGTGGTCATCTGCAGAACCTCTTCATGCTGGGGGTGGGGGAGAGAGAAGGGGGAGCAAAGGCCCTTAGCTTGTGCTACCTGGACCCAACTCAGTCATCCTGGACACCAAAAGATATTCTGTCCCACCCCAGGTTATGCCTGCTGAATTTTCTTCTGCCTCCTGTGCCTGGTGTCTTCTTCTCACAACTAGATCAGATGAAGCAGAGCCTATGTGTTTTGCATTCCTCTATCCCCATCTATATGCGAGGACATTCTATATGTGGTGAATATTAAGAGGAGTGGTCCTTCACATCTCTCCACTACCACTGCAAGGAGAGATTCATGGAAAGCCAGGAGCCTTGGAAACATTCAGGAGGGCGGGGGGGTGGGTGGTAAGGGCAGGATTGAGGGAAGGAAGTGCCTGCCCTAGCACTCCTGCTTCCCAGCAGAGCCAGCCCCCAGAGCACCCCGAGCCCTCCTATAAGACACCCCCCCCCAGGATACCCTCCCAAGCAAAAGCTGGGAGGGAGGTCAAGTCTTAGGCTAGACTTTCAAGAAGGAGCCACCCCACCCCCAAGCCTCCCTTCCAAAGCTCCTCCTGTGGGAAAACCAGTGGAAGGCAGGACACAGACAGAAGGAAAAGACCTCAAACAAGGGGCTCCTGAAGTCACCTCCTCTCTAATGCCTGCTGGATATCCTCCCTTCTTCCTCCCAGCTACCAGAGGGGGTACCCTCTCCTCCCGCTGCATTTCCCACCCTGGGTTGGGATTTATCTTAGGGCGGAGTGGTTAAGCCCTGGCCTTTGTAGTCCAACACCTATCTGGCTCTTTCACCTATCAGCTATGTGACCAAGGGCCAGTTACTTCACGTCTCTGAGTCCCCTATAGCCATTAAGTGTGCAGACTCAGAATCCGCACCTCACGGTGGGATCTGGGCTCCAGCTCTGGAACCAGACTAACCTGGGTTCAAGTTGTGGCACCAACGCTTACTTAATCTCTCTTAACCCCTTTTAGTACTTGTATCTGTAAAGTGGGGGATATTAATAGTATCTACCCACCTTTTAGCATGACCATGTGAATTAAATGAGGTGATTTATGCATTGTGATTAGAACAGACTCAGCACACAGTAAAGACCCCATAAGTATTATCTCTCAGTAGAAACAGCAGTCGATAAGGTTGTAAAGTGCTGTGCAGTGTCTCTGGCACTTAGGAAGAACTCACTAAATCGTAGTGATGGTTACCTTCCACCCCAATAGGTTATGATGTCCCTGGTGGTGGGTTCTGGGTTGCATCCATCTCTGACTGCCCAGCAGCGAGCACGGTGCCCAGCACCAAGCAGGGGCTCAGAAACTGAGGACTGAGGGGTGAAGAACACGCCAGAACCAGGAGAGTGTGGACAGCTAGGAGCCTCCTGCCAGGAAAGGGGAGAACCGAGGTGTCAGGGAAGAGAAAACAGAGGTGGGGGAAAGGCCGAGACCGACAGATAAGTAAGTGAAGTGAGTAAGAAAAGGAACAGGAGAGGCTGTGGCGAAGAGAGATAAGGTGGCAGGACGGAGAACACGAGGGGCGAGGAAAATGCCGAGAGAGGTGAGGGAGCCGCGGGGAGAGGCGCGAGGCGAGACTGGGGCCGTGGCCGGGCCCCGGTGATCGGGAGATGAGCACACCAGTCGGCGCTGAGCAGTAGGTGCTGGAGCCGGGTGGGAGGGACCAAGGGGGCTCCACCCTGCCTCCCTGCTACCTTAGGGCGGGAGGCCGAGAGGCCGGAGATTGGCTGGGGCACGCGGTGAGGCGGAGGCTGAAGCCCCGAGGTGGGAGGTGCCAAGATTACTCTGTGCGCCCGGGAGCCGAGCGAAGGCTGCCCACCTACTAGGGCGACCTCGGCGGCGGGGACACGCGGGGCAGCTGGGGCGCCGCGGACGGAGCGGCGAGGACTGCGCAGCCATGCGGGCGGCCGCGGGGGCCGCGCGGGCTGCGGTGCTGGCGCTGCTGCTGTGGGCGCTGCACTGGGCGCCGGTGCGTGGCCAGGAGTACGACTACTATGGGTGGCAGACCCAGCCGCTGCACGGGCGCTCGTACTCCAAGCCGCCGCAGTGCCTCGACATCCCCGCCGACCTGCCGCTCTGCCACACTGTGGGCTACAAGCGCATGCGACTGCCCAACCTGCTGGAGCACGAGAGCCTGGCCGAGGTGAAGCAGCAGGCGAGCAGCTGGCTGCCGCTGCTGGCCAAGCGCTGCCACTCGGACACGCAGGTCTTCCTCTGCTCGCTCTTCGCGCCCGTCTGCCTCGACCAGCCCATCTACCCGTGCCGCTCGCTGTGCGAGGCGGTGCGCGCCGGCTGCGCGCCGCTCATGGAGGCCTACGGCTTCCCCTGGCCCGAGATGCTGCACTGCCACAAGTTCCCCCTGGACAACGACCTCTGCATCGCTGTGCAGTTCGGGCACCTGCCCGCCACTGCGCCTCCAGGTAGCGCCGCCACCGCCGCCCCCGCGCCCTCCAATAGCCCTGGGTGCCCGCGAACTGGGTCCGGCCGGATGTCGCTCCCCAACCCCTTAGCAGAACTCTGCGAGTCCCCCAGAGGTATCACCCCTGTACACACAAACAGCCCTTCTTCGCTCAGCCCTGAGCGCCCGGGGATTGTCTCCCACATTCTTCCGGGGTTCCCACCTCCCCACGGACTGCCACAGTAGTGCCTCCCTGTGGCTCTACATATTCCCACTGGTTCTCCCGGTTCTCACTCCGTTCCTGAAAACCCTCCTGGCTTCCCTTGCAGAGCCCGCCTTCCCAAGCCGCTGGAGTCGCTGGGGTGGCCCCGATACTGTCCCCTCATCCTGGGGCGGCATCCAGATAAATGCCCTACTGCCTCTCTCAGCCCAAGAACGTCCCAGAATCGCTAAACAATGCCTTTTGCCTCCCCCACAACCCAAGGCACCAAGGCAAGCATCCCCGCCCGTGCTGGGACCTCGGGAGGGAAGGAGAGCCGAAGGGATATAATGAAAGATTGGGGGCTAAGTGCACTCCTGGGCTACGATTTTCATCCCCCCTGTTTTCTGTACCTGGGAACCCTAAATTCTCCCAGTCTCTTCCCCTATCCCACAGACTAAGAGACCTTTGGGCGAAGCTCAGTACAAAAGAAAGAGCAGATTGGCAGGCTGTGCCCTTAGGGAGTTGCTTAACTTTGAGCCCCAGTTTCTCTATCTGTAAAATAGGAAGCGACCCCAAGTCCCCAAGTTCCTGAAACCTATCGCATCCTAAGTGCTGCCTCCCACCCCCCAAGTCCCATTTCCCCTAATTCTTCCCTAGTCTCAGCCTCCCCTTCACTGTGTGTCCCCCTCACCCTTCCCCCGATATCTGCTGAACTCCTTCCAGGCAGAGTAACCCCCACCAGGCACCAGACAGGAGGATAAACCGTGGAGGCACCAGACAGGAGGATAAACCGTGGCACTGAACAGAAAAGCTTTGCCTAGGCAGTGAATAGGAGAGTCTAAGGAGCCCCATGCTAGAACTTCACTTCTCTCCCTTTTTCTTATCTGACTTGGTCCCCAAAATGCAACTGGACCCCAGCATGCCCCCCCAGAGCTAACCTCACCCATGCAGTCCCCAGTCCTACCCACCATACCCTCCCCTGAAAGTCTCAGTTGGGTTGGGGTCCTATGACTGAGAAAAGCTGAGAAAAGGGAACCCCCCACACATACACCCTCTAGGGTGGAAACGGGATGGGAAAGCAGGGAAGAGAGCCATCTCAAGCAGAGATAGCTCAGTCCCCAGCAGGGATCCCAGCTGGTTCCTTTTCTGATTTCTTAGAACCCAACCATTAACAACCTGCAAGACAGAGAAATTCCAGGCTCAGAATCCTGCCTGGCCCCTGCCCTCGCACTCCTGCCCTCTTTGAGCCCCTTTTTCCACCATGTTGGGGTGCCCGCCTGGAGACAGAGACATAGGAGAGCAGAGGTCAGGTGCTGTGCGGTGACCTTAGGACCTGAAGCAGAAGCAGCCTGAGTGTTTGGCTAACAGACAAAACTCAGAATATTTCATATAAAAAGTAAAAGTTTTTTGTCTTGCTTTGAAATATCCTAAGTTCTGGCTATGCTAAGCTGCCCACTTTAGGGGAGGGGGGATGCTCCTCCACCACCACTTCTGCCCTGCCAGCATCACTTGTCTCTCCACCTGACTGGACCCTGTGTTCTTAGGAAGACCCCACAGACACCCCTACCCCAGCACTAGCCTGGGAGTCACAAACCTTGAGTTCTAAGCTCAGATCTCACTAGCCTTGCATACTTGGGTGGCCACTCTGGGCCTCAGTTTCCTTTTCTTTAAACTAAGAATAATACCTACTTCATAGGCTGAGGATTAAGTGTAACAAAATTTAGTAGAAAATGCATGTCATGGTTGCAGCTGCCAGGGTTGTGGGCAATCATGCCCACCTGGACAGTTTCGTCCCTGCACTACCTCATCTCTTTTCATCCTCACAACTACTCAGTCAGCAGGTGGTGTTATCACTACCATCATCCCATTTTCTGATGAGGAAGTGGAGGCTTAGCAGAGGGTGGTGGCCTGTCAGTCAGAGGGCTTGCACCCTGAGTGGCTCTTTGGACTCAAACCCCCTCACCAGCCTCCCTTGACCCCACTCTTGCTTCTCTCGTCAGTGACCAAGATCTGCGCCCAGTGTGAGATGGAGCACAGCGCTGATGGCCTCATGGAGCAGATGTGCTCCAGTGACTTTGGTGAGTGTAGAGCCCATACGGCCACTGCCCTGAGGCCACCCCCAGCCCCTCCTTCTTGACATATAAACATATGAATATACGTGCCCACACCCATCATTGTTTTTGCCTTATGGACCCTTTTTAGACTCTGATGATAACCACAAACCCTCTCCCCAGAGAAATGCACCTCTTTTTTAATGTTATCTCAGGGGCTTCAGAAGCCCCTCAAGGCTATGGTCCATAAGCCTCAGAACCATCCCTGTCCAGAGCTCCTGCAGCCCTCCCTTGACCCTATCCATAGAGGGCCCTTGAGGGCTGGGTTCTCTTTGGGGGAAGCAGGCTTAACCCCAAGACAGATGGGGGCAGCCAGCCGTGGGGGGAGAGATGGGCTTCAGGATGGAAGTGCAGCCCCCTTGTCCCTGGAAACTTCTGCCAAGTACCCAATGCACTCTGGCCAGGGGAGCTGTGGTCACCTAGCCCCACAGCTTCATCCTGGAGCCTCCCCATTCCTGGGGCAGCTGAGCCAAGTCTCGTCAGGTCCTGGCTCCTGCATGGACCACACAGTCCAGTTTGTGATCTTTGCCAAGTCGGCTTCTGTTTTGTGTCTTAGCCTCCCTGTCTATAAAAGGGAGGGAGCAATGAAATCCTTACTTCAGCAGGTCTGTTATGTCAGTAGTCTGTCTGAAAAGAGAATACCACTGTTGCAAGGTGTGTGTGTGTGTCCAAGAGAGAAAAAGAGAGGAGGTAGGGGAAGAAAGAGAGAAGGAAAGAGATTTTATAACGATTTCCTTTCCTGAGGGACAAAGTTATTCTCTGGCTTCTCCATGGCCACTTACAGAAATGGGGGCCCAGAGGCCTAAAGGGGAGACTAGCTCAAGTGACTCCCCCCAAGTTCAGTACTTTCTGTCCCCGACTATATATGCTCTCTGCAGTCACCTTGGAGTGCCCCGAACAGTCAGTCTCTGACCACTCTTGATCTTCAACTATGTCCCCTCACTGCCCCCCACACACACTCACACTCCCACCAACACCCACACTACACAGTTTCACACAGATTACAGTGGTGTGTTCGCATCAGCAGTGTGTGCAGTACTTCCCAATCCTGGGCTCAGTGATGAGCCAGGTCATAGTGGGGGTATTTACCCCATGGAAACCACATGCTACAGAGCAGGCCTGATCCCTACAGCCAGCTGTCAAACATCAGCCCAACACAGCTCCAGCCACACTCATACCCTGTGTATGTGTACGCACACGCACACACTCATGCCCACCCCATATACATTCCACGCCATACACATATGCACATGCACACACAGCCAGAAGTCCCATTCAGAAGCATCTCCAAAGATCATGAAGTCCAGCCTCTCTCCATCACAGCCTCTCTCCACCAAACCCTGCCTCCAGTTGGTCACCCTGCCCCCAATATTTCCCTCCCTGGAGAGCCCAACACCCTGCTCCCTATCCCTGCACTTGGTTTCATGGAAAGACATGGGCTCTGGAGTCAGCCAGACCTCCCTTCACTCCTGGCTCTAGAATTCAGGCAGCTCACAACCTCTTCAAACCTCATTTTCCCCTACCCTTATCCTACCTCCAGGATGAAATGTGATAATGTCTGTGAAAGTCCAGCACATGATAGGAGCTTCATAAATATTAAAATGTACATATATAAACTTGATCTCCCCAAGCCCCAGGCTTGGGGCCACTAGTGTCTTGAGTAAACCTGATTATTCTCATGCTGTCCTCTGTCCACCTCCTGGACATACAGTGGTCAAAATGCGCATCAAGGAGATCAAGATAGAGAATGGAGACCGGAAATTGATTGGAGCCCAGAAAAAGAAGAAGCTGCTCAAGCCAGGCCCCCTGAAGCGCAAGGACACCAAGAGGCTGGTGCTGCACATGAAGAATGGCGCAGGCTGCCCCTGCCCACAGCTGGACAGCCTGGCCGGCAGCTTTCTGGTCATGGGCCGCAAAGTGGACGGACAGCTGCTGCTCATGGCCGTCTACCGCTGGGACAAGAAGAATAAGGAGATGAAGTTCGCCGTCAAATTCATGTTCTCCTACCCATGCTCCCTCTACTACCCCTTCTTCTATGGGGCCGCTGAGCCCCACTGAAGGGTACCCCTCCCTGTCCCATCAGCCAGCTGTGCCTTGACCTCTGTTCCCATCCCTGGGGCACACTGTCACCTCCTGCCCCCCTGGCCTTGCCCCCAGTCCCAGGCTGACCTGGCCCCTGTGGGAAAGTGGTTACCAGCACAAGCCCTAAGGGATGGGCATGGAGCCTGGGCTGTCTTCGACAGAGGGGTTCTGGGGAGGCTGGGGGCATCCTTAAAAGCAAGGCTTTGTCATTTGGGGGGAAACCTCCAGGGCCTCAGAAAGTAGGCAGCAGCAGGAGAGGGCAAGGGAAGGATGGAGGGGCTCTGAGCAGCCCAGGGAGCTTCTGGAGTGAGCTGTGGTGCCAGCTCCCCTCTGCTGGTGGCAGTGCCTCACCTTGGAGATAGAAGTCTTGATATGATATTAGGCTTAGCTACTTGGGGGACAGTTCTCTGTCCCCAGTGCCCCTTCATGTGTCCTCTCATAGCCCCTAAAGGGTCACAGTACCCTCCAGCCACACCTCCTGGCTATCCCTCTACCCGGTTCTCCTCCCCCTAGACTGGAGAGAAGCCCAGCCCAGACCCTCTCTCATAGGCTCACTTCTCAGAGTTCATTCCTCAGCCCCCTGCATGTCCTTTTACCCTGATGACGAGTAAATTATTGCTACTACTGCGAGGCCATAGGTACTAGATGGATGCAGGTAGGGGTTGTTTTTTACAATTTTTTTTTTTAAGTTTTTAATTAAATCAAAGTAAGTAAGTTGGCTCTGACCAGGTGATTTCTTTGTCAGCCAGTTCCCCAGAGGTAGGAAGAGGGAGGTTCAGAAGTGACTTTTAGAGAGAAACCCTCGTCGTAACCCACGGCCTGTCAACACAGACACACTCGGAATGCCTAAGAGCAATGCCCGTGATAGTGTAAGACCCCCAGGAGCACACAGCAAGGGTCACCCTTCTCACCCCTACCATTAATAAGGGATGGAGATAGCCGTCCTTTTGTCCTTGAGGAGGGACAGAGATGCCAGTTTCCCCAGCCTTTTCCCATGGTCCTTCAGCATCTCCCTGACGTGGGCAACGCCTGCTCCAAGGAGCCCAGGAAGGCTGGGCTGTGGAACTACTCCAAAGAGCCAGAGGCGTAAAAATGTCACTCCTGCCCTTCAGCACTCAGACGCCCCTGGGCACTGGCCCTGACCTGTAGAAGATGACAGTGTAGACCAGTGGTACTCTCAGCGTGGTCCCTGGACCCGAGCACTAGCATGACCACAGAAGCTCAGGCCCCACCCAGACAGTGTCAGAACCTACATTTTAACACATCAACTGTCTAATCATCTAAGGAGCTTCTACAAAACACTGGACCCCACTAGGAAGCAATAAATCCAAATATCTAGGGGTATTTAGAAATCAGCATTCCTAGACGCCCTCTTGGGTGGCATGCAGCCCTAGTTGAGAAACTCTGTCTGGATCATCTAAATAAGCCCACAGCTGAGGCAGGAAAAGGTTACCTCAGGCTGGAAAGGTGGTGGTCCTGCACGCAGGGAAGGGACCAGCTGTAATGCCTGAGGAGGCTTCTTCAGTGAGCTCAGAGCAGATGGAGGATGATCCCTTGAGCTGAATGGGGCAGGCAGGGGATGAGCTTTGAAATGGAGCCAAAAGGCTGCTCCAATGTCCAGCATTTGGAAGGGGTGGTGCCCAGAAAGAGTCCCTGGGGAGTCTGTCAACAAATACTGAGGGACGGGACTCCTGCGCCTAGAACAGGAAGCTGTAGGCACCCCCAGAGGGACTTTTCTCACCAGCAAGGGTACAGCCGGCATGCCAAGTCCAATCAAGTCCTGCTCCTCCTCCAAGACAATTGAGTCTCGTTCTCTTGAGGTGAGAAAAACCTTGGCTCCCATGACTCTCAGAGGAGCATGCTGCCTCAGAGAATCTAAAAGGCCAGAGGGCCTGAATTCTGCTGTGAGGCCAGTGTGAGCTAACAGGTGGTCTGACAGCCTGCCCATAAATCATCTCCCTGGGCCGTCAGGTGGCCTCACCACAGGTCAGAAGCAGCAGAGGCCTGCTTGTTTCTGCTCACCTCTGAGGAAGCCACTGCCACCCACCCTCACCCAAAGCCTGCCCAGCCCACCTGGCTCCCTGAATCCACCCCTTGTCTCCCAGCCTCCTACCCCGACCAAATATTTACGGACACTTCTATAGTCAACCAGGACCAGGGATTATTTTTCCACTGAACACACAGGACTGGGCCTCTTCTGGCTGGAGCACAATACTGACCTCTGTCAGGTGCTGGCAGCCAGTGAGAGGGAGTGGGTAGGGAGAGACTCCCTTTACACAGCCCAAGAAAACTTCTCGCCCGCCCCCAACAAAGGGTTCAGGCCCTGCTCTGTACACCAGCTCTGTCTCCAATATCTGCTGTCACGCCCTCAGCAGTCTCTCTTCCCTAGGACCAAGAAGAATCCTCCTAAAGACCAGGGAGGCCCTGCAAGGCCTGATCCCACCTTTCATTGCCTTCAGTCACAAAACACTCCCTCCTGGTTGGTTTGGAGACAGGCAGTTGATGCTGCCCAGCGAGCATCTGGGCAGTGTATTAGTGAAAGATTGCATCTGACTACGTGGAACAGAAACCCCCCAAAATAGTGGAGCTTCTCCACACAAGAAGTCTGGAGGTGAGCAGGTAGGAGGTCCATGTCCCAGACTCATTCTCTCTTCCTGCTCTGCCAGGGGGTGGCTTTTGTGCTTGTGGTTACAAAATGGTGCCTCCTTCCCCCAACTTCTCAGCCACACTCCAGGCAGGCAGCAAGGCGGGGAAAGGCTAACAGCAAAAACAGCGTGTCGGCTGCATCTGGCTCTTTTGATCAGGAAAACAGTAATTTCCCAGCAAGTCTCACCTGGTAGATTTCCACTTGTAGCTCACCAGCCAGAACTCAGTCACATGGCCAACCCTAGTTGCAAGGGAGCAGAGGAAGTCAAGTGTTTCAGCTAGGTACAAAATCAGAGTTCTGATAGAGAACAGGAAGGATTTGGGGTAGGCTGCTGAACACTCAGGATCAGCAAAGCAGAGGCAGTAGAGCCCAGTTCTGGGTTCCAATCCTGTGACTTAAGTGACCATAGGACATTGGGAACATGGTCCAGCTGTAAAATGGAGTGATAATGTCTACTTCACAAGGGAAATGAGTGTTAAGAGGGAAAATATATGAAAAGTACCTGGAAACAATGCCCAGCATTTAGACATTCATTAAATGGTAATTAGTATTTTTATTAACTGAAGGCCTTGCCCTAGCACAGTGCCTACACATTATAGGTGCTCAGTAAATTCCTAATTGACTTGTTAATCAACTAAGAAACCACTATTGACAGGAAGGCAGGGAAAAGATAGGAACATCTTATCTAAAAGCCAGAACTGTTGCTTTCAGAAGGGGCATGGAAACTACATTTGGGGTTTTACTTCAAAAAATACATCCCCAGGTGGTGTGTAAGCCAGTGCAAGGGACAAGACATGTAATACCGATGTTCAATAAGTATCAAGACCATGCTGGGTGGTAGATACTACTCAGAGCACTTTAACATTCTGATTTAAGCCTCCCAACAGCCCTTTGAGAGAAGTACTATTATTATCCCCATTTTAAGGATGAGGTGGCTGAGGCTCAGAGACGTTAAAGAACTCGTTGAAGGTCACACAGCTGGTATATAGTAGTGGTGCTAAGATTTGACCCCATGCTCTTAATCACTATACTATTGTCTGCAGAGAGCAAACCAAGGACAGGCCGGGGGTTAGAGGCAGCCAGGCTTCTGCCACCCTGCCTCACAGGAAGATTTCTGGGAGGCCTGCTCTGATCCCAGTGCAAGGGCCCAGACAGCAGCAGAGGAGCCAGCTTCAGACTGTGGTTTTTCTCCCAACTCCCAGAGCAGCCCACCTCGACACCCTACCCCACCCCCACTGCCTCAGCCCCATTAGCATTCAGCCTCTTGGGTCCCACAAAGGAAGCTCACATCCCACAACTGTTTAGCTGGCTATATTCCTGGCTAAAGTTCATTCCTTAGGAAATCCAACGTGGGGGGTGGTTGCTGCTGGAATGTGTGTGGCTGGGACCCAGTGTCCCAACCCAGACAGTAGGCTCTGCTGGGGCCATGAAGAGAGCAGGCAGCCAGGGGAATCCGGAGTCCCCAGCCCCCAGCTGTGCCAGGGAATGGAATGTGCTGCTCTGGGTGTTGAAACAGACCCAGCCAAGGAGGAGGAGTGGGGTTGCTGGGAGCTGGCAGAGTTGGGGGCAGCTCCACAAGGCTGCCTCTGTTCCCCTGCAGGCTGAGCCCACTTCATCAGGGGTAGGGGTGGGCAGGCCCCTTCTATTAGCTCAGTGGCTCAGATGCTCCTGGCGCTAGTTGAGGCAAGGCAGAACAGCGGGGAGGATGACAGTATTGCTATGTTCTCCCAAAGTTTCTTTATAAGGCATCTATAGGTACCCGGGGCACAATTCAACTCACTAGCTATGTGACCTGGGGCAGGTTATTTAACCTCCCCAGGCCTCCACTTAACCATTGGTTAAGTGGGATTAACAACAGAACCTAGCTTTGGGGACTGTCATGAGATTTAAATGAAATAACAGGCTCAACATGTTGTTTGGCTAAGTGCTCAATAAACGTATATATTATCATTATCTTAGGGCCACCAGATGTAGAATAGATGCTGGAGTCAGGACATCTCAAAAGGGGTGCCTTGAAGGTTCCATGGAGACAAGAGAATAAAAATGGAGCTTCATTTGGCTTCAGTTCTGAAGGCAAGGTGATCAAGGACCACAAAGATCCTAGAAAGCACAGCCAGTTCAAGGTCTGCCATGGCCACTGGAGGCTACTTCCCACCACTACCAAACCACGAAAAGACAGACAGAATCCTCACCCCAAGCCAAGCTGTGGGAGCTGGCAGGCCACCCCAGGTCTGCCCCAGCAGGCACCAGAGCTGTAGCTGAACCCGGCTACTGCCCCCTCCTTCTGGGTGCTTGAGAACTAGAAAGAATCTTTTAAACAGGCATCCAGCTCTGCAATGGACAATCCGTATTCCAGGCCATCCCCACGTTCAATCCTCTCCACACTGTTCACCCCACCCAGCCAACTGTAAGGCACAATCCAATCCTGGTAAATCCCTCCGTGGTTTCATTTTTCCAATGGTACCTGCCCTTTAAAGTTATCCATCCCCAGCCTGCTGTCACTGAGGCCCTCACGTGCACCTCTAGGGGACAAAGAGGTAGCCCCCCAACTTCCCTTCTATGGGGCTCCCAACCGCACATGATGGGAACCCTCTCATACCCGTTTCCCATGCCCCACAAGCTGCTTCACAGACTGCATTTCACCAACATTAGGCATTGTTTTCATTTCCCAAAATAAAATATTGACTCTGCTTATTCCAACTACACTCTGGCTTCACTGAGATTCTTTCCTGAGTAAGAATCTAAGATTGTTCTCTGTAATAAAAAAATAAATAAAAATAAAAATAAAAAAGTTTAATTGTAAAAAAATGCTGTTCTAAGCCATCCAGGGCAGAGTTGTTTGTTTTTTCCCTGAAGAATGCCAGGATGATGGTAATAAGCTAGCATTTATTGAGTGCTTTGTGCCAGGCACTATACTCCAAACCAGCAAGGACTATCTCATTTAATCCTCACAGCAGCTCTATGAGGCCAATGTCACTATCGAGCCCATTTCACAGATAAGGAAAGCAGCACAGAAAGGTTCAGGGACAATGCCCCCGTGGCAACTCACATGGCTACAGCTGATGGCAGAGCAGGGCCAAACATGCAGTCAGCCTACAGAAAGAGCCACCAGGACACTCCCTGGCTAATGCAGGCTCTAAGTCCCATTTCTAACACAGTGGGGAACACGCATCCTCAAATGGACACGACGCCACTTACGCAGTGAGAGAGTATGCTGGATGATCTCTGAGCAGCCTTCCAACTGATCTACTGTGACACACGCTCTCTACGAGAAGTGTGGGCGCAATCCCAGCTGCCTCTTCCCTAGGCCTGTACTATCACTGCTGTCTCCTTTTGCTCAAGGCAGTAGTTTCCCTTCCTCCATCATTATTCCTCTGGCCCACCAGGCTGCTGAGGCTGCTTTAATAGTTTTTAAAGTGAACATACCCATCTGTAAAAACTGCCAAGACAGGGTCCCAGCTGCTTCCCTGCCTCTCAGAGGCCCCTCTGGAGCTGCAGGGCCTCCCCGGCCCTAGGGAAGTTCCTGGGCTTCGGGAGTCCCACCTAAACCAGATTGAGGCCACAGCAAGCTGAGGGCACCCGGGTGCCTGTCTGAGTTGCACATGCAGGGTCTCACCCTCCACTCTTCACTGCCCCAGGCCTACCATTTGGAAGATAATGGCTCATATCCAGCCCTGCTCTGCAGTGCGTTATGTCCAGCCTTTCACCGCCACTACTTAACCTCCCTGGACCTCCATTTCCTTACCTGTAAAAGGGGAAGAACAGCACCTGCTTCATAGGGCCATTGTGAGGATTAAATGAAATGTGTGTAAAGCACTTACCACAGTGTCTGGCACCCAGTAAACACCCTACACACCCCAGTTCTCAGAGAACTGCTTATACCCCCATCTCACAGCCAATCTTTCTGGCTGGCTCTCAGCTTCCCCAAAGGCTGATCCTTTTTTGCTTGCTCAGAGGGATTAGCTAAAATCTTTCCATTCTAAAGCCTGTACTGTTTAGCATTTACCAAGTACTGGTCCAAACCAACCCCCAGCCCCTACAATTTGGTCACAAGACAGAGCCTCAAAGCAATCTGACAAACATGTGCTGAGCCCAACTTGTACAAGGCATGGCTTTCCTCCCCCTACCCCCATCTCACACCCAGACTCCAGCCTCCACACCCCCTCCAGCCCTGTCCTGTAGGAATGGCTCAGGTATGAAAACTCAGCCAGCACTGAGGGGAAATCCAGCTCTCCAGCCTCAGGGAGAGAGGGCGAGAGGAAGGACCAGGACAAAAACGGAAGAAGCTTGAGGCCTTTTTATTGACAATTCTCCATATACACAGAAGTCCTATTAGTTCCACTCCAGTGTAAATGAAGCACAGGGTACTTAATGCTCATCTCTGAACAAGATAAAGAAACCCACAGAAGGCCATATACCAAAGCCTGTCTGGTTCCCCAGGGACTTGTACCTCGCTGGCCTGCAGCAGGTCCCTGGTTGCTGAGCCCTAGCTAGACTGGTTGGCCTTACAAGAAAACTGGCCTAGGATGGTCCTTGTCTCCCCAAACTGCCTCCTCAGTCTCTACTCAGGGTAGAGAAACTTCTCCACTTCCTACAGACTCTGGGTCCCAGGCAGACTCCAGGGAAGCATCCTAGGGTTGAAGAAGCCCCATCTTCCTCAGCCCGTCCCCTGTGCCATATGTTCCCAGGAACCATGCAATAAATAAATAAATACTTCAAAAGGCAGGGCAGCTCCAGGGAAAGGAAGGGGTGCCTGGGCCCACTCATGGCTTAGAGAGACACAGAACCCGAGTCCAAAAGTGAATATGAAATTGTTGGAGAGAGGATGGGGACCCCAAGTGGCCTTATCCCATAACTGAGACTGTCCTGCTGGGGAACAGCCCTGGAATCTAGGACCCAGCCCAGCGAGATCCTACACTTCCCAGGCCAAGGGTCAAGGGCTTCGGGACCTCTGCTCTGCTCACCTGGTCTCACACTCTGTGGGATGAGGGGCTGGGGAAGGGAAATATAGCTCTGAACCAGAGGAGAGAAGCCCAAGGCTTTGAACAGGGGGAACAGAAGTGATCTGAGTGCCTGGCATCTATCCAGTGGGGCTGAGGACACCAGGGTAACATGCTGGCTGACATTCGCAAGTTAAGATCTCCGAAAGGCAGGGCTGAGACCCTTTGGGCTGCTGGGGCTCTTTCTGTTTTTCTCCAGTTAATACTAAGGACTCTGCCAAGCCCCACTAGACATGTCCTCCTCTGGGGGAACTTGGGAATTTCAACCCTGTTTCCAGAAGCACTTTTGGTCTTGTTAGCCCTGGCCACACTCTCTAGTGGGGAAATGACGAGATCCTGATACCTGGAGGGGCATTCAAACAGCAGAGTTGGGCACAGCACTCCCAAGCCCTTCTGTGGACTCTCAGAGGCAAAGGGCTGGCCCAGGACCCACTGGGAAGAAAAATCTTTTTCCAACTTCTGAATCTCTGGTCTCAGAATTCCTAGCTGTGGAGAGATGCCGTGATTCTCAGAGATTCCAGTCCAGACCAGGCATGGCTCTCTGCTGCCCTCTAGCTTACATTCCCTGCCCAGCCCTGAGTCCACTAACAGCCCAGGAAAGAGCAGGGCAAACGTGCCAGGGCCTCCAAAGGGCTCCTCTCCCCTCTGGGGTTTGAGAGTAGCCATTACTGGCCATCCTCAGGAGTGGGGAACAGTTCCAGAACCCGGCTAGAGATGGTAAGGGCAGGAAGGGGAAGCCTACCTACTGTTTGGGCCACATTTGCCCAGCACACGCCACATGGGGCTAAGGGTGGGGACAATGGGGTCTACTGCTGGCTCACGGACCGGCGCCCGCTTGGACCCTCTCCCCTCTTCTCACTTGCTCAAGGTCTGGTTACACGAGGCACACACAAACACAGTCTCTCTCTGGGCTTCGGGGGCTGAAAAGGAGGAAGAACTTGGTGAGACGTTTTCTTGTGCCCTTTGGCTCATGGCCCGAACTACTAGAACCACCTCCCCTATCCCTGAAGCCCCAGAGAGCATCCACTGCCCAGCCCATACCCTCGGAGACCTGGCTCACTAGCCTGCCCTCAGAGACCTCTCTTTTCATGGGAACCAGAGACTTTAGGGGTGACCATGGAAGCAGCAGGCCTCTCCCAGGTTCCATGCAATAGAAATCATTTCGCCACCAACAGAACACCTTTAGAAATGTTTTTTAAATAAGACATCAGAAGAAAAATTTCCAAAATGTTTTAACAGTGGTTATCTCTGGATGGTAAGATTACAAAATTTGTTTTTCCCTTCCTCCTTCTTATATAATTTCCATATCTAGTATAAGCATATACTGCTTGTATGACCAGAAGGAAAATCAAAAAAACACCCCATGATTTCTCATTGTAACATGTTACAAGGCACTACATAAAACATGCTACCTTTTTAGAACGTGCATATGCATTTACCCTATGTGCACACTGGTGTTCTTCCTTTTGCAATATCTGTATTTTTGTTTTGTTGTTTACAATGAGTATGTACAGCTTTTATAGAAGGAAAAGACGTTCTTTTTATTTTGATAAAAGTATCACCAAGGTAATGAGAAAATGCATGAAATTCAGGATGATGGTCTCCTCTGGGGAAGGCAGGCGTGGCGCTGGGGAGCCTCGGTGGTTTGGCTATTGCTGCTCTATTTTTTAAATTCAGTGAAGCAGTCATAGGCATTCATTATTATGCTTCATAATTCAGCTACATAACATATATTCTTCTGCATGCAATTCTTCTGCATGCATCAAATACTTCAGTTTTTTGTTTGTAAAAGGGTGAAGGAAGAGATGTTACTACAGGCCAGACTAGGGCCCCAAGTTCTTTTGACCTCTCACTGACCCCTCACTATCCTCAGGCAGCACCTCCTGAAAGGAAGTGGGAACCAGCCAAGCCCTCCCACGGCCCTGATCTCCAGGCTGCTTGCACTACTCACCTGTGGCCCCCATGGAAGACTTGGGTACCTTGAAGGAGCAGCACCGGGAGCAGAAGCTGTTTCCACAGTTACTGCAGCTCCGCTGCAGACAAGAGCCAAGGTCAGTATCAGATGCATCCCCCAGCCCTGAGCACACAGAGATCCCAGCATCCCTCTTCTTACCATCAGCTGATCCCACCCAAGGAACCTGGGGCTACTGTGGGACTGGAGAGGTGCCCAGGTGGGGCAGGACTGAGACCCAACAGGACACCCTCATGGAGACTTACCCTCTTCTTCAGCACCGAGAAGGTGGCCGAGCAGCCTGTACAGCTCCCTGAGAAACAGAGGCAGCAGCTCAGCCTTGACCCAGCCTAGGCCTCTCAACTCTCACCTACTCCTAGGTCTTCTACATGGGGATACTAAAGAGTAAAATCCAGATCCAGAGACCAAAGGAGGGAACTGATGGCTCCAGACTATACCCTCATGGGGCTTAGAGGACCCACCCTTAGAGGTTCAGCCAAAATAGACGAGCATCCAGCAGAATCTACCCCCCAGAAACCACACCAACCTGGCAGGGACCTAACAACAGGCATCCCTCAGAGGAGGCACCTCCAACCACCTCAAATGAAACCTGCCTGATGTGACCCCCTTCCAAAGTGTCACCTTACAAATACTCTGCCCACAGCTAAAGAGAGAAAAATCTCCTAAAACCCCAGACCCTGCTTTCTGTCATCTGAAGATTGCAGAAGAGCAGCTCAAAACCAGACACCATCTAAGAAGATGTACAGGGCAAGAGGTACAGGCACTGTGAGTGGCGCGCAGAATGGAGTGAACTAGAATTGGGAGAGAGACCCTGCCTAAACAACCAGACACAAGATGACAAAGCTTCAGACAATCACAGAGGAGTCCATGGCAGCTTAGAAAATGACTGGCAGGAGGTTAAGAGAGGCGGTATAAGAAGAGATGAATGATGGGAAAGGAGGGGGAAAAATCATTCTTTTAGAGGCTATTTGAAGGAAAGTAGGCCTAATAGAAGCTGTGCTCACCTCCCACCCACAAGTCAGGAAAATTAAAGATGGAAAAGGTAGGCTGCAACAAGGAAGGACACAGTTTGATGAAGGGGTTGCATACAGGTAAATGAAGAAAAGCAAAAAGATGGAGGCATACTGAGATCTGAGGAGGAAAAGACAGGCCACACTGGGTCTTATGATTTCAACAAGCTCCAGAAGCAAAAGCAAACCCTGACAAGAACCAAGAAGGTTCAAAGGGCTACCCCTAGGAGTACTATGATTCAGTGCAGACAACTCCATGCAGGCACGGGGAACTGAGCCGGGGAGAAAAAGCAGGGTCCACAGTAGGCATAAAAGTGCTTCCAAAAGGGGACCAGAGAGCCCTATGGGGCCAAAAAGAAGCTGATTTGGGTCCTAGAAAAACTTGAGAAGAGATAAGGTTACCAGAGGAGGTTTTCAGAACTTGGGGCCCAAATGCCTCCTATGATCTGGCCAGAGCAATTATCAGCTTCAGTCCTGACACTGCCTTTTCTCCCCCTGCTCAGTTCTCACAGGGGATTCTCCTAGGGCACAGACCCTAAAAGTCTTTCCCACCAGAGTACAGAGTACAGCCACCCCATCCTCTTCCCTGCCAGCTGACACCAAGCAGAAAGCAGGCTCTTCTTTAGGACCAAGGTGACTCCCATGTCACTCACTCTCTAGACTTCAGCCATAAATCTACCTGGCTCAACTCTCGCTCTCCTGATCTGAGCCAGGATTCCAAGCTGTGCTAACGACAGTCAAGTCCACCCTTCTCCAAAGCTGCCTTGTTTCTTGACCCACTCCCACCCTCCAGTAAAATAAGGAGTGGACAATCTATGAACTTGGCTGGGGAGAAGGGACCTCAGGGCTCTATCATGCCCAAAGGAAGATACTGTTTGCTTCAACTTGCTTCTACTTAGATAGGAAAGATGCAGACAGGCTCCAAGGCACCTGCAGGATGGACCAGGGCCTCTCATATTCACAGTGCCTCTTATTCAGTGCCTACTATGAACCAACTAGCACAATGCTAGCACTTACTATTATCTCATTTATGTTATATTATAACAACCCTGTGAGATAAGAATTTATTATCTTCCTTTTACAGAGGAGAAATGCAGGTAAAGAGAAGTTAAATAATTTGTCCAAGGACACCCAGTGGAGCCAGAAGTTGTACCAGGAAGACTCCACACTCTTCTCAGGCACTATGCCACACTGCCTTCTGAGGTTCTGCATGCCTCAGGATGACACCTCTCTGCAGTCCTGAGATGATGTTTCCAGAACTGAGTTCCTTATCTTCCCACAAGCTAATAATGCTCAGTAAGGACACAGAGACAAGAGAGAACCCATGCTCACTCTCTCAACAGCCCCACTGTGCGTGTGCTAATTTCTCAGGGTCCCATGGACACAGCTTTACTCCTCGCTGTTGTCACAAATGAGTACTCACAATTTCAAGAGTTTGCCCATAAAGCCATGGCTCCCGCCCCGGACCTGTCCTCTGGACGTACCAAAGTTGTTGGTGGGGTACCGCTTGCGGAGCCGCTCTGTGAGCCGTGACACCTTGCTGCGTAACACCTCATTCTTGCTCAGGAACCCATTGTCCTGTAGGGCCAGCTCATCCTCTGCTGGGCATGGGGCACCCTCATCATCCTCCTGTGGGAACAGCTCCTTCCATTCCTGCCCACCTCGTGGCAGGGCTCCAGGACCTGCGTGCAGAGGTACCCCAGCACGGCAGACCCCACAAGGCATGGTGACCGCTGGCTCAGCCACCCTCCCCTAGCCCAGCCCCAGCCCCCCTCACCCAGGTTCCTACTTACCAGCACCACCAAGTGAGTCTCCTGCCTCCCAAGGTGCGGGGTAAAAGGAAAGAAAACACAGAGAGAAAGATAGCAGAAAGGAAGCTGCTACGAGGGGACCCATAAGCAAAGGTAACACTTAAGTATGACTCAATTGTCTGAGCATGTCCCAAAGGGCGACATCAATGGAGACCCCCATAAAAGGACACCAACGTCAAATAAGTTTGGGAGAAGCTATGTACTACTGTTTTTCAAACTAGGTGAAATTAATTGAGTCATTATTTTAACAGAATATTAAAGAAAATATCCATTTCGATGTATTTTTCAAGAAACTTCTGTTTCGATTAAGTTTTACATATATTACAGACCTAAGTGTGAAATGGGCCAAGATGCACTTGTGTTCCTTAATGTGGGTTATGAACAAAAATGCTTGAAAGGCTATTATATATATTCCCTACCACCACCGCCATCAAGATTCACAGTCTACAATAGTACACTAAAGTCTCAGAGAAATCTCATAGCAGCTGAAAATGCAAATGCCTACATGAATGGAGCTGATCTGATGTACGAGTGAACGGGCAAGGCGTAAATCACAGGCCTGGGGGTAGAAAACTCACAAGACTCCACTTCTTACATCTCAGTTTCCCACTTCACAAAGAGACATATAAAGAGAAATGATTTTCTACTATAAGAAAACAATAGCTCAAATGTGACAATAAGTGACAACTGCCAGTAGGACTCAGTGACCAGGAAAGACAGGGAGTGATGGGGACTATGTGACTTCTCTAAAAAAGATAGTTGCTCCTCAGCTACACTGACTGCTGCAGACTCGCGGCTTCCAGAGCCTCTGGTTTTTCAGAAAAATTGAAAATCCAGACTTTTCACTGAAATACCCATTTTTTAAATATTGGCTCAAAAAAGTTTTTTTAAAGGTTTGTATGCCAAATAAAAAAACACTTCTGCAAACTATCAGTTTGGACCACTGTCTTAAAATCAGGAAGACTGTTTAACTTTCTCTGACCTAGCACTTGGCCATGCAACCATTTTCTCCAACCTCCCCTCCATGCCCCCTAAAGTGACATCTTTCAGACCTCAGCTGGCCTAAGAGTTGTCAGAGACCTACGCCAGTGCCCTCCCTCAGATCTGCCTTCTCCACATCAAAGGGGCCAAGCTCCAGCCAAAGTGCTAAATGATCCGCCTCCCCCTGCAGAGTGCATTTCCAGAGGCTTCCAGAGCCAGCCCTGCCTGGGCACGAGGACAGATGACTAGATCAGCAACGGGATGGGCAGAAATTCAGTGGCATCCTTTCATCCAGTGAGTTCTAGCTCAAAGTAAGTTTCAGCCTCTCAACTGAATATAAGGGAATTTTTAAAATCTAGACTTAGGATGTGAGAAGCCACACAGCTCCAGGACCACCCAACATCTTACCTGGTCAATAGAGGGTGCTGGGTAAGGGCCACCCACCTCAATTGCATCTTTAAATTCCTCATCAGGCTCAGCCTCCTCAGCCTCCTCCACACTGCCCGGTGTGAGGTCCTGGGAAGAGAGACCCTATTAGAGGAGAGGATGGCAGGCCTGCCCCCTAAGGCAGAGGCCACCTGCCCTGAGCCAGGATCCAGGTTTCCCAAAACAGCTATTCCTGCCTCAGAGGAAATGGTATAACTGCAAGAAAGAAGAAAGTCACAGGAAAGAGGGTACTCTCTGACCTAGCAGGGATAGGGAAATGGGACCAAGACCATCAACGGACGTCCAGTGGCTGCACAGCACAGTGGCTGAGAGCACAGCTCTAGAACCACAGGGCCTGGTCTAACTCCTGGCCCTACTGCCCTCGCCTAACTACTCTGTGCCTCAGCCTTCTCCTCCGCAAATGAGAATAACCTCATCCTCAGAATTAACCTACACCTTGTAGGGTTAACATCTGTGAAGTACTTGGAATAGCAGAGTAAGCACTCCACAAACCAGAGTGGCTATTACTACTACAATTATTATTACGCACTTCAGAGGAGATAAGTCTTAGGAAGAAACAGTAACTACATAAGAGGCCAGTCCAGGAGCTATGGGGTATGAACAAGCTGGTAAAAGGAAGACCCTGGAACGTGCTTGTAGCATGCTCTGCCCTGAAGGTGGGGGATGCTCACCTCTGTGGGTGTGGGTGCAGGCGTACAGTCTGGAAGAACGCCCTTCCCCCCAACATCTGGAGGTGGTGGGCTCTGGAAGGCACCCTCTTCCTGGCTGGGATGCAACCGCCGCTGCAGAGATGCCCTGTACTCTGACACCACTACCCAGGGTGAGGACAGTGGGGTGGGAGGCAAAAACAGGATGGAATGAGTGGCATTTTGGGTTACCCACTTTTGCATCTGGCTGCCTCTTCCTCTAACACCCCATTCTTTGCTGCAGGAAAAAGTCACCCTCCTAACTCTGAACAAGTCACCTAACCTAAGCCTCATAAACAAAACAGCGATACCACCACCCACCCCCTGAGATTACTATACAGAGATTAAATGTAGCAAGTGCTCGCTAAATAAGGGCTTCTATAATTAACTACCTGACCACAGGGAGGAAAACAAATATAGCAATCACCCAAACAAATGTACAGGCCCAGGCATCTGTGACTCAGGACCTCCCCAGACTCCCTCACTGCTTTAGAAGCCAGATGGCTGATGGGGACTTTGGGATCACACAAAGATGTGGCAGCAACTCCAGGTGGCTGCATCCCAAGAGGCAGATGGCAGTACCTCATCCCTCCCTCATCTCCCAGACGCCATATTTTGTAAGCAGTGAGTCACCTGCTTCAGAAATGCAGAGGGCCCTATACAGTAGCAACCTCCCTTGTGTCCCACCTAACATCTCAGAGAGGCAGAGCCCAATACAGCCCTCTGAAGGACGACCCTAGTGTGGTGCTGCCCCCTTGTGGGATGTACAGCAAACAGATGATCAGCTACAGAGACATAAACAAGGAGCCTAACCAGCCCACAGGGCTGGCCTGACCCCATCTCTGTCAGGCTCTCCAAGACTTACCTCGGAAGAACTCCACATTTCCCAGAAAGAGTGTGCTGTTTAAAAGAGCAAGGACCCAGCAAAGAGGCAGCAGATATAGCACGCAAACCGTGCCCAGAAGAGCCCCATAGAACCTGGATCAACAGACAGGAATCACAGGATCACAAATTCATACAATCAGAAGGAAACCAACATGGAGCACATCAGTATGGGTCTGGGCAAAAAAAACAGCTCTGAGCACCAGAGCACAGTGAATAAACCAACAAGGTCTAGCTAATCAAACAAGTGGACAACAAAGCGAGGAAGAAAGATTTACAACCATAAGGAAGTTATTGCTTGCTTAACAACTGGCACTGGTGAGGCTGCAGTGGTGGCACTATGAGGCTGGGGCCACATAAATTGGTTCAATGTTCATCATTCCTCAGGCTCTAGACTCTGAAGTCTAGAATAAGACAGCCTTAGCTTTGAATCCAGCTTTGACACGTCTCACTGTATGCCCTTAGGCAAGTCCCTTGGTCCTCCAAGCAACACCTCCTTCCGATGTAAACTGGGGATTAAAATAGTGCCCATCTCCTAGGGTTACTAGGAAGAGTAAGGCAATGCACAGAAAGTGTTGAGCACAGGGCCTGGAACAAGGGGGAAAACTAAAAAAATATTAATTGTCACTATTATTTATAAAGAGCCTCAAAAACAGTCCTTTCATTTGATCTAATAGTTCCATCCTTGAATTTATTCTAAAAAAAATTCAAAAGATTAAAGCTAAACCGATAACAATGTGCACTATAGGGTGAGTAATAAAAAGTACAAGCTGACTAAATATATAACCAAAAGATTCTATAAATTATAATATATTCACCATCTATATTAATGTGATATTACAAATAATTCCAAAAGTCATGTAGCAACAAAGAAAACCATTTATGATATAATGATAAGTAAAAAAGAAAAAAGAAATCTCACATACAATATGGAGCTATAAAGTACATGCATATGATAAACTCTTGAAATCAATCCAAACAAGATCAGCTGCTCTATCAAGGTGGGAGAGTACATGGCAAGTTATTTTTCTATTACTAAAATATTTTTGCCAGACCTAAAAGAAGGTATCAAAACCACAGCAGTTTATTTGTGCCCACAAGCCCAGGTGCATGTCTGGACACAAGAGCCTCAGGAGCTCTCTTCCCATGAGCTAGGGGCACAGCGGTCCTCTCAAGGCGGCTGGCTTTTCCTGGGGCTGCAAACTCCTCCAGAACAGCAGTAGTGGAAGCTGATGGGGCCACTCACTGTGAAGACACGGTGGGGTTCTCCCAGTGCAGCACACGGTAGGCGGCTTCGCAGGCACAGCACAGGCGGCTCAGGAAGGCCTCTAGCTGGATCAAGCTGTGGACACAGGGGGCGTCTGTGAGCAGAACGCCCTGCCCTGCTCACCCAAGGGGCCTGACGGAGCTCTGTGGTAGCAGAACCTAGGACTCCAGAGGTACAGCTGGCTCAGGATGGCCAGTCTCTTCAAACCCACTAGAAGGGATAAAGAGCCTGACAGTTTCAGTCACCTTTTTGGAAGCCCTGCTGAGGGGAAAGAAGACAATGGTCTCTTTCCAGCTATTGATGTGGGGCCTTTACCTAACTGGGCAACAGTTTTCCTCTATAAAATGAGCAGTGTACTCACCTCACAGATACACTAGAGCTGTGAGGGCAAATGGCAGGAGGCAGGTAGATCAGTGTGTCTCCACCTGGGGTCTAAGGCAAACTCACTTGGAGAGTTGTTTTGTTTTGTTTTGTTTTAATGGATGCACTCCAAAAGCAGAGCATAAGTTTGTGCAATAAGCACCCAGACCTTGGTTTCTGAAAGGATCCTTGGAGAAATGGCTGATTCTAAAGCTAGAGCAGGGAAAGTATAAGATGAATTTGAACATCCTATTGTACCATAAAGTAAGGAAGCACTCAAAAATGATGGGACATAGTGAAAGAACACAGGAGCTAGTTCAAAAGAGCTCCTACTGCCCAAATCTAGAACAATTTGAAATTAAAATAAATAATAACAGTAATGGATTATAACTCATTGAATTAAATAAAAAATCTTGAGTACATATTAATAACAAGAATTATAGTAGAATGCCAGCTAGTAATGACAACTAGAAAATCACCTTTGCAATCATCATATGAATAAATTGGTAAAGGCAAGACCCATCAATGGACTTAAGCGCAGTGGGGAAATGTTTCATGAGGAACAAGGTATTTACTTAGTCTCAAAGTACATCCCCCCAGATTACTAACTCTAAAGCGTAAAGTGATCATTTTACAGTGGAGAAACCTTAACCAAGGGATCAAAATTAGAATCTCTCATGAGACAAACTGACATCCTGTACCTCCTAATATAATGCACTGACAATGATATAATGTCACTTGTCATTTCCTGCCCAAAATGCATAACTCAAATCTAATCATGAGGAACCAAACAAGTCCAAACGGAGGAAAATTATACAAAATAAGAAGTGTGTTCTATTAAAAAATGTCAAGGTCATGAGAAACAAAGACTGAGGACTACTCTAGGTTATAAGAAACTAAAGAGACATAAAAACTAAATGTGTGATTCTGGATTGGATCCTGGATCAGAAAAAATTTTATATAAAAGACCTTATTAATACAACTGTTAAAGTTTGATTATAAACTCTATATTAGATAACAGTACTCATACTAATGTAATCAACATAAAATTTCCTAATTTTGATTATTGGGCTATGGATATAAGAGAATGTCCTTGTTCTTAGGAAATACATGCTAAAGTATCTGGGATAAACAGGCATAATGTTTGCAACTTACTTTCAAATGGTTCAGGAAGAAAAAAATAATGTGTGTAGAGAGATAGATGTAGCCAATGTGGCAAAATGTTAATAATTGTTCTGAGTAAAGGGCATATGAGAGTTCTTTGGATTATTCTTCCAACTCTTCTATAAGTTTAAAATCATGTTAAAGTAAAAAGGTTTTTTAAAAAACCGCAGATACCCAGGCCCCGCTCCAAATAACTGACTCAGATTTTCTGGGACTGGCCTCCGTTTGTTTATAACTTTTTTTTGAAGTTCTGCAGATGCCTCTGCTGTATGCCAAGAGAGGCCAGGTTAGGGAGGGCTCAGTAAATGGCAGCTGGCACTGAAGCTGTTACATCAGTATTCAACAGTCTTAAGGTACTTCCGCAGAAGTACTGCCTCTGTCACATTTAGGAAGTTTCTCCACAGTGCAGTGATGATGACTAATATTTACTGGACACTTCTTGGGTACTAGACATTCATTTAATCTACACAACCACCTATGAGGTAAGCCTATTATTATCTCATTTAACAAATGAAGAACCCAAGGCACAGGGAGGCTGAGCAACTTGTCCTATGCTATACAGCCAGTAAATGGAACAGCTGGGATTTGAACCCAGGCAGTGCTTCATGCGTGCATGTGCTTAGTCAAAACCCTACACTGTCTCTCCAGTGAAAAGAACACAAGCTGTGAAACCAGCTGGATCCAGATTCTCATCCCTGCTCGGTCACTTTCTAGCAGCATTAGTCCTTTTCCTTGTCCATAGATGGACGAAAATAATAGTAGCTACCTCCCAGAAGTGTTAAAAAGGTAAAAGGAAATATCATCTGTAGTTTGCCTAATACAATGCCTGGCACACTTGGTGTGCTGGGAGGAGTTACTGTGACTGTCCCTCACCTCCCTGGCCCCTTCAATACTCACAAGCTCTTCACCTCAGCCACGGCCTCTGGGCGAGACAAGCGAACTTTCTGCAGGCCCTCCTGCCTCACACTGTGATACCTCCTCCGCGTGAGCTCAGACTCGGGTAGCTGAGCCCGGCAAACCTCCTGCAGGTAGCCCAAAAGGGCGGGCACTGAAATCACCAGGGCACCCACTGAGTACCATGCACCTATAGGATCAACAACACTGTCAGTAAGCAGGTAAGGACCAGGAGCCTCCACCCGCCCAGATGTCCACATGTGCTCGCTCCCTTACCTCCTCCAAGGCTCTGCCGAGAGGCCTTCCCTAATCACTCCCTAGGAAACAGTGTCTACCCCCTCACTCTTGAGCCTCTTAACCCAGTTGTATTTTACCTCAAAGAATTTATCACCACATGACAAATTACAGGTATGGTCATTGTCTCTTCCACAAATGTAAGCTCTTGAAGGCTGAGACTTTGCCTATTTGGTCACTGCTATAGCCCCAGACCCATTTTTTTTACTATTAAAAACCCTATGGTAGCTTGCAGTGGGTGGCTCATGCCTGGATCTGGCTGCCAAGAGTCCCCAGTGACTGACATTCTGATCTCTGGGCCACTGGGACAAACTAGAAGCCTCTCCTTTGGCTTTTAGGATACTCCAGACCACTGTGGGTTGAGAAATGGTGAAGCCGAAAGAAAATCCAAAGAAGGAACTTTGGTACACCCAAGGAAGGCTGACAGAGCACTGGGCACAGAGTAAATGCTTGTTAAATATCTGTCATGTGAACTGATTTGCTTTGGAAACATATTCAGAAAAACCTGAATAATAACAGCCTGGGAATGATATCTGAGTTTTCACCAGGCAAAGAAGAGCCCTACTGAGAAACAACATGAGGTATTACATGAAATGGGTTTATATTCAACCTACTGAATCCATATCTCCATAGGAAACAAAAACACCCTTGAGAAACGTGAGTTCAGAAGAATGACTACATGCAGAAAGGACCCGGCTCCTCAGAACATTCTGTCCCAGGTCCTTCACTCATTTTCCCTGAGGGGTTCAACTTTTTCTGAGGCCATCTGCCAGTCCCAACAAGAGAAAGGGCTGGGTCACATCACACCTTGTTATGAAAGGTCCCCAGGAGACATCACTACCTGAGACCCCTACAGCCACCCACCCATCCACACGTCTTCCTCACTAGCAGTAACTTCCCGGTAATGCCCACCAGGCTCATCTGCTGAGCCAAAAAAAAATCAACAGATGTGGCAAAAATCTGTACCAGCTCACCTTCCTGGTTCCCTCATCCCATGTCATGCCCCAAATTACCTCCAAATCAGCTCAGAAGCCAAAATGGAAAAAGGTCAATGCATGAACATTCACTCAAGAACACAATAACAGATACGCAGAGGATGTGATCCAAGACCCCCAGGGGATGCCTCAAACCACAGAGAGCACTGAACCCGACATATACTGTTTTTTCCCACACGTACATGCCTATGATAAAATTTAGTTTATAAATTAGGCAATTTCATGGATAGAAGATTCATTCTTACTGTAGATCTTAGCAACCTCAACATACAATTTTTTTTCTTAAGTAGAGAATTTTCACCTTTTCACTTAAGGAAGCTCCTTAAAGCTTCTCTTTAGCATATCTGAATTGCCAGCATTGCTACTCTTGCACTTTGGGGCCATTATTAAGTAAAATAAGAGTTACTTGAACCTAAGCACTATGATACTACAACAGTCGATCTGATAACCCCAGGCGGCTACTAGGGCAGGTAGCATATACCATATGGGTACGCTGTACAAAGGGGTGACTCACATCCCAGGTAAGACATAGTGGGATGGCAAGAGACTCCATCACACTACTAAGAATAGCACTCAATGTAAAACTTATGAATTGTTTATATCTGAAATTTTCCATTTAATATTTTTGAACCATGGGTGGCCGTGAGTAACTGAAACCATGAAATGCAAAACTGTGGATGAGGGGGCCTACTATAATGTATTGGCTGTTTACTCTGTGTCAAGCACTGTGTTAAGTGTACATAGACTATCTCATTCCTCACAACTACCCTCTGAGGAAAGCACTGTTATTATCTTCCCCTTATGGATGAGGAAATTTAGGCCTTAGGTAATGCCAGCAGCCCAGCCAGAATTCTAGCCCACAGTGCATCTCTCCAGAGCCTGTGTTCTGACAACAAGGAGACACATAGGGAGGCCAACTCCAAGGCAAAACCAGAAGCTCCTTCACTCCGGACTGCTTCTCGAAATTCCTCCCCATGTTCATTTACAAAAAAACTCTGGCCCCTGGAAGCACTTCTTACCCTCATTCAAAGTGAGGAACAAGATGTTGAGGCCCAGGCAAGTCAGCAAGGAACACAAAGGCATCTGCCACCTGCAACACAGAGAGTCCTGGTCACTAAAGATGGCCGCTCCTCCAGCTGGGAAGTGGGGTGAGTCAGCCCTGGTGGGTCATCAAGCCAGGAGCAAGAGGAGGGGCCTGGAGCTCAGGCTGTCGAGGAAAAATGAAAAGTGGGCTTCTCACTTGGACAGTGAGATGAGTTAAGGTCACACATTAAGTCACAGGGTAAGAAAAGGCATCCTCTCAGAACTAGAAGACCTGTAGAACTGTCTCCAAGAAGGAAGAAAAATTCATAATATTATCTATTAAGAAACCTACTTAATACCGTTTAACCTGTTTTCTAAGGTTCTATTCTCTTTAAAAGGTGACAATGACAAACATTCTTTTTTAAAATTGCCCTTTAGTTTTTTATTGATATAATTTACTAATAATATTGTTTTTTACAGCTTCAGAAGAACATATATTCATTGCACAACATTCATCTAATACAATAAACGAGAGGACAAAATGTGAAGAATTTCTTTGACCCCTTTTGTGACTCTTTTATTTCGGTAGTTTTGAGTTTGTCTTAAATGTACATTAATTCAAAAGAATAAAAATATTTTACTTTATTATGTTAAAAAATGAAGATGAAACCAGGGTGTAGCATTCTCTCAGCAAACATACCCTAAGTAAACTGGAATATATGGAAGACCCCACCATCACTACCTAATGGCAAAACAGAAGTTCCCACCAAAGGAAGAAAGACCAGAGACTCAGGTTGCTGAGGACAAACACTGATGGCCTAGTCCTTGATAAAAAGACATTTAGTAGGGAAAAAGAGGCACAGCTGTCATAAGGAAGTAATGAAGTCTAAAAAGCAGTGCCAGTGTATTTAAGGTCAGCCATCAGAAGAGGGAGACAAACAGACAAACAGGGAAGCTGCTGGCAAGCAATGTATTCAAAACTTAAAATGTATTTTCTTTTGCTCTAATTGGGGTATTTCAGATTTACTAAATGAGGTTAACTAATTTATGTGCTGCTTTTATTTCTTAATAAAAGTTATAGCAAGGGAATGCAATGACCTCTCTCTGCCTTTCTCTTAAAATTCAACACACTCCAACCGTACCACCTTAATTAGGCCTCTGATCCATCTAGTGGCAGCTACCTGGGTAAAAGCAAATTAAAAGTCAGTTCTAAAGCCAATCCCATTACAGAAATAAAAGTTATCACACAGCCACTGAAGTCACTTTCATTTTAAAGCCTCTCCCATCCTGTCTTTGCTGACACTTTGGACGTGGAGACCCACCTACTAGAGTAGCTGATCCCAGAAGACAGGAGACTTTTAAAAAACCTATTGCAGCTCTAGGCTTCAGACCTAACAGCCAAAGCTCAAGATTAGGTCTCTCATCAAAGTCAAATCCTCTTTACTAAGAAAAGAACAATCAAATGCACAAACTAATCTGACAGCCACTTTCACAGACCACTGCTCTGTCTCCCAGAGGTCTGAGACCACAAGCTCCTGGGGGCTTTTTAAGCCCAATGCTTCTATTCCATCCAGCTTTAATCAATCCCACCACATCCTGAGATTTCTAATTTCATAAAATGGAAAAGCCCTAACACATTAGTGTCAAGAAGCTCTAATAGACCAGCGGTGGAAAAGGAGAAGGGCAGGATATATTTAACTTTTATGCTTTGCCACAAAAGGGCAAAACACACACACATAAACAGACAGACAGACATAAGTCTGCACTTACACGTGCACACACATTAGAAAACACCAGAGAGCACAGCCCATGCTCTCCAGAGCCTTCGGCCCTAGGGAAGACTGAAGTTCATTTCAGATAGTTGGTCATGGTGGGATTATAAAATGAGCCTCTCCTCATATTATTTCACCATCCTTTGCACCAAGAGCACAATGATCTAACAGTAGAGAACTGACTAGCTCATCTCTAGGGATAATGCCATAAATTAAAGGGGTTCTGGGAAAAACAAGACAAATTTAGGGCCTTGTTCAGAAAGTTAAAAATAAACCTCCTACTATTCCCACACTGAGGTAAGAATGATAACTCAATAGCACCCTTTGAGGTTAACCCAACTCCAATCACCCTTTCTCCTACCTGTCTCTCTCAAGCATCTTAGAGGGTTGAAGTTCTCTATGAGAATCTGATAGAAATTAGAAGCGTCTCCCTAGAAATACACCCGTGTGCCCACACACAATTTTTCATTCTGTTTCAGGAGATTCACTGACCCCTAAGGCCCCATTCACAGGCTCCAGGTTAAGAATGTCTGCTCTTTAGGACAACCAGGTTTTATGTATTTCCAATGAGAAGCAATGTTAGGACATATGACCTTTGTTTAAAAAAAATTTTTTTTTCGAATCTAATCCAACCTTTAGATCTAACTTTCAGTTCACACCATGAGGAAGCCACCAGACATATCCAGGTAGGAAATTCTCCAGGACAGCTGAGTCTCTTCAGCAAGTCAGTGTCATGAAAGAAGAAATCATTTTAGATCGAGAAAGATTTAAGGAACATAATAACCAAATAGAATGCATAGTCCTGAACTGTAACCTGGTTTGGCCAAAAAAAAACTGTAAATGACATTCCTGGGACAACTGAAAATTAATTTTTGTTAGATAGAATGTTAATTGATTATGAAAAAATGTCCTTATTTAGAAACTGAAGTATTTATGGAGTGGAATGGCATGTAGCTATAATTTAAAATACTTTAACGTAAGAAATAAAATGAGCTGAAAAGAGAAAAAGAAAATTGTGGAGGTTGAAAATTGAAGCAGAATAGGAACAAAAAATATTGAGACCCATAATTCGAAAGTATTAGTAAAAATAGTACCTGCTTTTTCACAGGTATTTGTATTTATGTTCAAAATTACATCCTAATTTTAATATTATTATGCTAATATTGGGAGAGGAGAAAAAAAAAGCATGCTCCAGATATAGAAGGCCCAATGTTCAAGGTTAGTTAGCAGTCCTGAGGTTTGAGCTTATTCAACCACAAAGAAGAAACTCAGGAGAAAGGCAGATGATTCCCAGCGCCTACCTCCTGGGCTGGGCCTGAGACACAGGGTAGGCCTGGAATAGCAGAAAAGACAGCCCAGTCACTGCCTAAATGTCCAGGCACAACGACATAGTGAGAAGGCAGAAGATCCAGCAAGTCAGAGCAACTCTACAAAGTCTGTACCTGAGCAAGTACCGGACACCATCACCTGCGTCCTTCAAGGGTTCCAGGTAGATCTCAAGCCTCTTATAGGACAGAACCAAGTTGAAAAGATCAAACGCCGGAGACTTGGTAGGAGCAGGTGGAGACTCCTGGGAAGTCTCAGGCATCACGCTGGGGCTTGTCTCTGGCCCACGCCCCTCTTGCTCTGATGTCTGCATCCTGTAACCATAATAATTCTCATCATTTGCATCATAATTCCAATGCTCAATACACTTCCACTTGCAATATTTCAATGGTGCCTGAAATGAACCTGTAAGGCAAGCAGGGCTGCAGGTGGAATGCCCATTTCACAAGGAGGAAACGCATTCAGCAAGGTAAAGTTAAATTGTCCAGATATAAAATCCTGCCCTTCTGACTCTCCATCTAATGTTCTTTTTCCCACAGACTCATCAAGAGCATAAACTGTAAAGACAGTGTAAAGACCAAGCACACATAGTTGTTGAAAGGAGGCAGCCTGGGGTCTCAAGAGAAATGATATCCTGAAATAATTTTATCCCACTCTTCTCCTGGTCAATTTCTACTCATCCTTTAGGCATTTGGTTTAAACATCACTCTCTTGTTCAGAGAAGTCTTTGCCAGCACCTCCAGGCTGAACTGGGAGACTCTCCCCAATGCTCCCAAAAGATCATTTATTCACATTAACGGGATTTATCACACCAAAGTAAAACTCCCTGCTTTATTACCAGTCTGCCTCTCTTAACTTTGAGCTCCACCAAGTCAAGGACTATGTCTTTCATTCACCACTGTTTCTGCCCGCAATGGGAGCATAACGAATGCTCACTGAATGAGTGAATGACTTACCCATCCTCCAGGACCTCAGTGCTTTTTCCTGCCCCATCCTCTAACCTTTCCCTCCCCTTTCTGTTCCCAACTTCCTGGACCATCCGTCCCCTTTCCCCCTTGAACCCCAAGGGGCGGTCAACACCTTCCATAACATCCCATTCCCATCGCCCTTCTCTGATCAGGGGAGATAGAGAAAACTCACCCTCTTTCCTAATTTCAAAGTCCAACACAAACGCTACGCGAAAAACAAGGGGGCGGAACCTCGGCGCACCAGTCCCAAGCAGTAAGCTGCAATCTAACGCAGGTCAGGGGGAGTGACAAAGGGGCCACCGGAAGCCCGAAATCCCCGCAGGCCCAGCTAGGACGAACTAGGACGAGCGGACCCAGGGCGAGTACGAGGTAGGAGTCCAGGAGAAGGTGAAGTAGGTCAGCGCCGGCAGGGGCCTGGACCACAATGTCTGCAATCCTAACAGCCTGCCGCGGGCCTGCGGCCCAGAGCAGGGAAGGCCACGCGCGAGATCGCTGGGCCAGCAGGTGGAGGCCTCCACGGCGTCCAGGTGCCCAACTCCGCGGAAACGATGGGATGGGAGGGAGTGGCATCTTACCTACGCGGTCGCTGGGTGGTTTGGGGGAGGGGCGGGGACGGCCAAGGGTAACTGATAGGGCCGCTGGGCCCCGGAGCGTTTCCTCAGGCCCGCCCCACCCCGACAGCGCGCTTCTCCCCTGGGCTGCTCGGAAGTCGCAGGCCAGAAAACCTCCTCCTCCCCAGCCGCCGCCGCTTCCTCGAATTGCTCTGCGGCGGCGTGCCCGTGACGTCATCGCGCCCGCCCTGCCTCGGACGCGGCTCCCAAACTTAGCTCCTCCCACTCTTGCACAGGTAAGCGCTTTCGTCAGCACTGCGCGTGCGCGCTTTTTCCATATCAGCCCACCCCGGACTCAGCTGTGTCTCTGCGCGACCCCTCTTCGCAAAATCTTGCGGAGCCCTGGGAGCAAGCGCTTTGGGACCTTGGCCCTCGCTTTCCCCGCCTTGCTGTGAAAGATTCCAACAGAGAACAGTTGGCAGAAAGCTAAACTGAAGAATTTGCGTCTGTAGCTTCCTTCCTCATCAGCTTTAGTACTTAACTCCCCTCGGAACTGTGAGCCCACAAAAGGCAAACACCTGTATGCTCTGTAGGCCAACAGTAGAATGCAATTCTGTTCAGTGTTTTCTGAGTAGCAACTGTGTACAGAGGCCTGTGCAAGCCTTTCCTAACTCAATCCACTTCTCACCGTGATTCTTGGTTAATCTCCCTTACAGCACGATTCCGATGGCTTTGCATTAAGGATAACGGCTAGCACTTATTTACTGAGGGTTTACCAACCACCAGGCACTGGACCAAGCTCTCTATAGGCATTTTCTTATCTAGTCCTCCTCCAACAACCCTATTAGGGTTATCACCATTTTACAGATGAGGAATATGAGACATGTTAAGAAACTTCAATGTCACTCAGCCAATATGCAACTAGAAACTTGATTTGAACCTAATGTGTCATCTGACTCCTAACATCCCAATTATACCACAGTCATGTTAGTCTGCATTGACTTGCCTTATCCCCTGCTACTCCATTTCAGGAGTCTCTTAACTTCAGCCAGCAGAACCCCACCATTGCTTGTGCATTGCTTTGCTTGTGCTGTGATCTTAGCAAGAAATGCCCTTCCCCCTGCTTTGATCCAAATCCAAACTATTCATCTAAGCAGGAGTCAAATGTCTGTACCCCTTCCCTGATTGCCCCAGTCGGATGTCCCCCTTCCAAACGGCCAGAATGTAGACAAATAGAATCTCACATACAGTAGTCCCCCCACTTATAGAGGGGAATATGTTTCAAAACCCCCAGTGGATGCCTGAAACCTCAGCGAATAGTAACAAACTTTATATATACTATGTTTTTTCCTATACATACCGACCTATGATAAAGTTTAATTTACAAATCAGGCACAGTAAGAGATTAACAGCAATAACTAATAATAAAATAGAACAATTATAACTATACTGTACTAAAAGTTATGTAAATGTGGTCTCTCATACTTTCAAAGTATCTTATTTTACTGTACTCATCTTTTCACTTAAAGGAAGCACTTTACAACTTAGCTTCTCTTTCGCATATCCAAATGACCGGCATCACTATTCTTGCACTTTGGGGCCATTATCAGATAAAATCAAGGTTTCTTGAACACAAGCACTGCGAAACCATAACAGTTGATTTGGTAACCAAGATGACCAAGTGCCTAATGGGCCGGTAGCATGCATATACAATGTGGATAAGCTGGACTATGAGATGATTCACATCCCTGGCAGGACAGAGCAAAACAGCACAAGATTTCGTCATGCTACTTAGAACAATGCACAACTTAAAACATATGAATTGTTTATTTCTTGAATTTTCCATGTAAAACTGTGGATAAGGGAGGACTACTGTATACTACTAATTATATTTAGAAATCCCCCTACTTTTTAAAGAAATGGGCTTGGCTTTGTGGCTGGCCCAGGCTTGTCTGAGGGACTCTGACTCTTCTCTTTAGAATGAATCTAGAGGAAGTATAGAACTTCCTCTAGAATGAAGAAATTTTTTTCTTCAATATCTTAATTACCTGAAATTCCACCATCGATAATTTACTCCAAAGATAAATTTCAGTTTCTTGGCAATCCCTCATCCTCAAATTTGCCTGGATCACTGGCCTCGGGCTGGCTGTAGCTAGTAGTATTATTGGTTCTCTCTTCTGGCAAGTATAGAATTGAGGGATATTATTCAAGAACTCTTAGCTATTATTTGGAGGTAACTGGAGGATAGAAGAAACCTCTAAAGACCAGAAAGGGACAAAGTCGTGGCCAACATCAATGAACAAAGGCTCCCCCTGATAATTAGAGACAAGTCAGCTGGACTCCACTTTATGAGGTCTGACTCGGATTTTTTATAATCAGGTTCTCATAGTTCCTTCTTTCCCTTCTCCAGCATTCTGAGTTTTCACTCTTTGCCTCAAATCCTAGTGCCACTGATACTTTCCCCTGGATAGCAGATAGGTGAGAGAAACTAAGGGAGAAGATAAAATAGTAAAAGAGGATAATACCTTAACTATAGCGAGGGTGTGTAAAGCCCACATAATTGACTGATAAACCTCACCATGGCCCTTGGAGAAATACTAGAGGGAAAATGCTGGGCAAAACAAGCTGAAGAAATATAGGAGTGGGAAGAGAGAAGGGGATGTCTAAGCACAACTTCCTCCACCAGATGGCTCCCTCGCACATTCTCACACAGACCTTGGGGTTCCTGGCTGTGGTCACCATTTCCACAGTACAGGCATACCATTAAGCTTCACTTTATTGCGCTTCGCAAATGTTGCATTTTTTACAAATTGAAAGCAAGACCCTCCAACAGCAAAAGGATTACAACTCACTTTATTGTGGTGGTCTGGAACCAAACCCGAAATATTGCTGAGGTATGAGATCTTTTCATGCTTCTCTAGCTCTGTATTAATTTTCATGCTTCTAGTTCAATGAGTTAATGCTTGCTGTGTAACAAATTATTTCAAAACTTGGTGGCTTAAACAACAAATACATATTTTTTCACATAGGTTTTTGGCTTTTGGATAGTTTTGGTTAGGAAATCATGAGCAGTTGGGTGAGCAGTTTTGACTGAGTGTAGTCAGATGTTGCCCAGGGCTACCATCATCTGAAGGCTTGATGGAGCTGGAGGATAGGCTTCCATGATGGCTTTCTCACATGGCAGACTAATTGATGCTGATACTGTCATACTGACAGAGTGGCAGTAGGTTCCAGTGCCTCATCACTTAGGACCCTCCGGAAAGCATCTTGATGGTCCTCATGACATGATATCTGACTCTCCGCAGAGTGAGAGATCCAAGAGGGCACAAAGGCAAGAAAGCACACGTTCTTCTATAATATATGCTCAGAAGTCACACACAATATCCTATGGGTTTTATGGGTCAGAATTATTCGATGTCCCAATGCATATTAGGAGGATTATACAAGAGCACAACTACCAGGAGGTGACAATAATTGGAACCTGGAGGCCATCTTGGATGCTGGCTACTGTGTGCTGTTCTGTCGTCTTAGAATACCCTTTCTTTTCCAGCTGACCCCTTCCCACTTACCTTTTAATACCCAGCTTGAATGTCAGGACCTTTGTAAAACCTACCCCAAATAATTCCTCACTTCCTCCTCTGTGTTTACATAGAGCTATGTTGCATCTCTATTATGCACCTATCACCTCGCATGTTAATCTGTCTTCTGAATGTGACAGTTTGCCTCCATTGTGCCCCAAGTTCCTGAGAGCAGGGAGACTGAGACTTAACATCTTGGCAGCCTTAGTTTCTAAGAAGTAAAGTGTCATGTGTTTAAAAAATATATGCTTCCTTTAAAACATAAAATAACAAGTGTTAATGAGGATGGGGAGAAATTGGACCCCTTGTGCACTATTGGTGGGAATGTAAATGATGAAGCCTCTATGAAAAACAGTATGGCGGCCTCAAAAAACTAAACATGTTGATTAAAAATAAACATTACCATATGATCTAGCAGTGCCACTTCTGGGTATATACTCAAAAAAAATTGAAAGCAGGGTCTTGAAGAGATATCTGTACAACAGAGATATCTGCTGTGTTCATGACAGCATTATTCACAATAGCCAAAAGAAGGAAACAACCCAAGTTTCCATTAACAGATGAATGGATAAAACAAAATGTGGTATGTGTATACAATGGACTCTTATTCAACCTAAAAAGTAAGAAATTCTGACACATGCTACAACATGAATAAAACTTGAGGGTGTTAATGGTAAGTGAAATAAGCCAGGCGCACACACACACACACACACACACACACACACAAAACAAATATTGTATGACTTCACTTATATTAGGTACATAAAGTAGTCAAATTCATAGAGACAAAATGTTGAATAATACTTGCCAGGAGATGGTGGGAGAAGACTGGAGAGTTAATGGTTAACAAGTATAGAGTTTCAGTTTTGCAAGATGAGAAGAGTTCTGGAGGTGGATGATGGTGATGGTTGCATGTAAACATACTTAATACCACTGAACTGTGTGCTTAAAAAATGGTAACATGGTAAATTTTGTCACAATTGAAAAATTTTTTTATGAAAGAATGATGGATAAACAAAGTGTGATATGTCCATTCCATGGAATAATATTCACCATAAAAAGGAATGAAGTATTGATACGTGCTATGACATGGATGAATTTTGAAAACATCATGCTATGTAAAAGAAACCAGACACAAAAGGCCACATATTGTCTGACTCCATTTATATGAAATGTCCAGAAGAAACAAATCCATAGAGACAGAAAGTAGATTAGTATTTGCCAGGGACTGCGGGAAGGAAAGAATTGGGAGTGTCTGCTAACGGGTACAGGGGTTCTCTGTGGGTTGATGGAAATGTTCTGGAATTGGATAGTGGTGAAAGCTGCACAACTTTGTGAATGTACTAAAACCACTGAATTGTACACTTTAAAACTGAGAATTTTTATGATCTGGTGTGTGAAATTTTATGTTATATGAATTGTGTTTCAATTTTTTAAATGAATGATTAATGAAAGAAATATTTGACTGGTATGTATTTTTAGATTCTCTTTAATATTTAGATTTTCTCTAGTATTTAAACTTAATATTTGAGTACATTTTGGGATTAATAGCTAACTGCCATTGCTCTGAAAAGTGTTCAGTAAATACATCTCTATGTTCTTGTACCTGGAAAGGAGTACTTGTGAGTAATGAGTTTTCCATCTGTGAGACAGTGAGTTGTCAGACAAACAGCAAGGAAATGAATGCCTGCAGTTACATTCTTACTCAACAGTTCTTGGCAGCCATGAAAACAACCATTCATCAAACACAGGCGCAAAAAAAAGTCTTGCAAAGCCAGGCAATGAAAACCTCAGCAATAAAATTTTTTGGCCTCCCATGAAACACAGTTAACTGTCCACCAAAAAGTCCTGTTCCACCTTCCATGGTATAGAGTTGTAGCTGGGCAGCAGATACCCAGCCAGGGACTACATTTCCCAGCCCCCTTGCATATGGATTGTGTTATGTTCATCCCTAAAAGAAGTGAATGGAAATGATGTCACCTCTAGAACAAGACATTAAAAGTCAGAATTCTACTTCTCCCTCCCTTTCTCCCAAATGCCAGTTAAATGCAGAGAGGATGGCTGGGCTACAAAGTTCAAGGAGCCTAAGTCCTGGAATTATCATAGAGTGGAAAGCCTTCCAGTAATCTGCAATATCCACAATTATCAGTTATGTGAGGAACAAGTAAGTTTGTATATAAACAACGAATAAATTTTTATTATATTAAGCTGCTGAAATGTTAGGGTGTATTTGTTACAACAGCTAAACATCAATATACATTCATTCCACTAAATGATTATTGAATATGTGCCTTCCATAGGAATATAGAGATGAATAGCCTGGAATTCTTTCCTCAAAAAGTTCTAATTCTAAATTGAAGAACTAGATGGAAGACTTAATGGGAGAGAAAACTTGAATAAGTATGTCACCAATGGAAGGGCAGTAGGTGACCTGCCAAAAAACCTGAATATCAGAACAATTACCATTAAAAAAAATTGAAAGAATTAATTAAAAAACTTCCTAAACAGCATCAGGCTCAGATTATTTTGTAGACATATTTTATTAAACTCATCAATAAATGATATAATTAAACAATTCCAAAGAACAGAACAAGATAGAAGACTTCCCAATTGATTCAAAATTACCATTCCTGATGCAAATTCCTGGCAAGAGCACACCACACACACACACACACACACACACACACACACGAAAAGAAATTTCATCTGGAATATAGCCAATTAAAAATAATAAAAAGAATACACTTACCACACAACTGAACCATTCCACTGCTAGGTATTTACCCAGGAGAAACGAAAGTATATATCCACACAAAGACTTGTACATGAATGTTCACAGTATCTTTATTTACAATAACCCAAAACTTGAAACAACACAAATGTCCATCAACAGATAAATGGATAAACAAATTATAGTATATGCGTACAATGGAGTAATACTTGGTAACAAAAATGAATGAACTACTGTTACCACAATAGCATGAATGGATCTCAAAACAATTGAGTAAAAGAAGCCAGACATCACCACTCCCAGAAAAAAAAAAACACACAAACTTTCACTTATATAAACCAGTCTCTAGTCACAGGAAGCAGAGCAGATCAGTGATTGTCTGAGAAGGGGAAAAACAAAGAGATTACAAAGAATCACAAGGAACTTTTGGATATTATAGACACGCTCACTGTCTTAATTGTGGTGATGGTTGCACAAGTGTATACATATGTCAAAACTCATCAAAGTGTACATTTAAACCATGTGCAGTTTAACATACATCAAGTATACCCTAATAATTCTGCTTGTTTTTTTAAGGACATCTAGGCAACCACTTTACCTCTCTGAGCCTCATCTACAAAATGCAATTATTATCTACACTGTTTATCTGTTCATATGAGGATAAGATGAGATAATGAATGTAAAAATATTTTGCAAACTGTGAAGACAAGGGGTAGGAGCATTGTGTAATCTTTATTTCTATTAATGCCATTATCAACAATAATGTTGTCATTATTATCATCACTATCACAGTCACTACAAAAAGACTCCCTCACGTTGGTCTTCTGGTACCCTATGTTAAGATCACAGAGGTAGTTCATCAATTTAACTTGAAAGAAAAAACAAACTCTGCAAGTTCACTGGTTAGCTCCTGGAGTTTGGCTGGGAGGAGAAAGCAATAAGCTGATAAATATAACAGGGTTTAAAGGGAGAGTGAGGAAAGACATGTTGTGAAATGTCCAGATATGCAACAGCTAAGGAAGCCAGGCACACAACTGCTCCTGTAAATGCCTCCTATGCCTGGACAAATTTTTATTTGAATGCAATCGTGGAAGATCCTGCAAGCAAATAATGCAGGGAGTCTGTGAACGTCCCACTACTAACACCAGAGAACTCATGGTCAGTTCATCTCTCCAGATGGACTGGAAGCCCAGGAAACAAGATGACAACGGTGAGTCCTCCCCTGGTTAAAAGGAAGCAGAACTGCCAAGGGCACCGAGGCAGTCTAGTTACTGCAAAAGGGAATAAAAAAGAGGACAAAGAAGGACCTTACATTTTGTAGAGAAGAAGGTCTCAACCTTCAGGTAGGTAATAATTATTTTAACGCTTCTGTGCCATCTTTTCAAGAAAGCTCAAATTAGTACACACACACACAAAAAAAAGTAGAGAGATTAATCCAAGGCTGGTGAGATTGTCATTCCTCAGCTGAGGAGGGAGCCGTGGAGGAGTGGAGGAGGAAGGAATTAACATTTATGAGCACTTACTATGGCTTAGGCTTGGCACTTTACAAACATTATCTTATGAAGTCCAACCAACAGCATTGCACCGCTGAGAGCTGAGAGCTGAGCTGCACTAATTGCCAAGGACTCTGCTCTGTGTGCATGATCTAACTAAGTCCTTTCAACAGCCCAGTGATGTAGGTACTGGTATTATCCCCATTTAGTAAGAGAAATAACTGAGACGCAAAGAGCTTTAGTAAATTGCCTAAGGCCACGCAACAACTAAGAGATTAGGCTCACCTCTGATGTCATAGGCTGAGCTCACCTAAAAATTAGAGCCAGTCACGCTAACTGCCTAGGGGACACAGAAGGAGACTGCCCAGTGTACAGGACAAGATTGTGACAGGCAGAGGTGAGGGATCAGGTGAAGCGGCCATACCTATGGCACGTAGGGGCTTGAGAGGGAGGAGGGCTGGGTAGAAGGATAGTGTTACATGTCCTTCTAATATCTGGCAAACAGAAAGACTGTCTCCAGGAACCAGGAGAGTAACCTCAGCACAGTGAGCTGATTAAAACTAAAGGTAACTATCCAACTTCATTGTAAACTGGGAAGAAAGAAGCTGACGTAATTTGGATTTGTAATAACTTTCTCCACAGCTTTTCCTTCCTGCCCTAGTTCAAGCTATAAATATTACCACTCAGTGTAGCTCTAGGTTGTCTTTGGATGGTTGGGAGAAAAATTTGTCTTCTGGGGAACTCTCAGAAACAGCATGGCATGGAAGCACAGACCTGAGTTTGAATCTTATCTCTGTCACTTAGTCCAGTGCCCTGAACAAATCAGTTTACCCTTCCAAGCCTGTCTCCTTGTCTGTTAAATGGGGGTATTTAAAGCTCATGAGGTTGAGTCTATGGTCATGCCACTCTGAACATGCCCAATCTTATCTGATCTCGGAAGCTAAGCAGGGTCGGGCCTGGTACAGGATTAGTACTTGGATGAGAAACCAACTAAGAATACCAGGTGCTGTAGGCATTTAATAAAAAAAATTTTTTTTTTTAATTTAAAAAATAGATAAATAAATAAATAAAACTTCATGGGCTTGAAAGGATGATGAGATGTTACATAAGGTATTCATCATTCTCTTGGCTCACTGCAGACACTTCATGAAATTAGTTCCCCTTCTCCCCTCTTCCCAACATTGACTCAGAAGTGCTTTACGACCAGTGCTTCAGAGCATCCCCTTCAGGACTCCTAAAGAGAGCAGCAAGGAGAACCCGCATCCCACCTGAGGGAGATAGATGCAGGTACAAAACTAAAGGGACTGCCTGTGGGACCTTGCCCTCACTTCATTTCTAGGGAAGGGAAGAAACAGCACAGCCTCGGTGCCTGCAAGATCCCACATAGCCACCAGGTTCAGAGGAAGGGTCGTGGAACAGAGAGGGCGAACTGGAATTTCCACCTGCTGATGTGGTTGGTGTGGTGGTTCATTGCCTGCAGCTGGCTATGCCACATTGCTCTCTTGGATTCTGGCCACCTCCCCAGCATACCTGTTCTTTGCCCCATGGGGCCCAGAGAGTCTCAAGCCCTCCTCACCTCTTTCCAGCTGCCCCCATTAACCCGAGTCCCTGACGTTCCTCTCCTCAAGACTGCCTATGACCCAGATACAGCCGCCCCAGTGCTCCCTCCCTTCCTTGCTATTCTTGGCTATGTCGGGGCAGAAAGAGCACAGACCTGGGCAGGCCACTTCAAGCCTCTATTGCCTCATTGGTAAAAAAATGACCGCCCCCCCCCCCCGCCACCTTTAAGGGTTTCAGTATGATTTCTATTGGAAGCAGCCAAGGAAATAACAAAGTTAACCAATGTGAGAAAGTTAGAAAGTTTCCAGAAAGGCCACAAAATTCTTGCCATCCCTGACTATTCATACAGACATTTAGGAAGGGTTAAACTATATTATTATATTTATTGAACATATAGAACTATGTGTTTGTTAATTTTAAGGAGCAAGTTGTACAAAAATCTGAATGTATATACATTTCTGTGTGTGTGCATGCACATCCATGTATGTTTTATTAGTTATAAAAACTAAGGAAGGAGAGTTAATAGTTAACAACGGTTTATCTCTAGAGCATGAGATTAAGATGATCGAATGCCTCTTTTTATTTTATAAACTTCTGAACCGTTTAAATTTTTAATGGATATGTATGGCTATATTTTAATAGATATATATGGGTATTTATTTTACACATAACTAGTGTAACAAATAAAACAATAAAAATATAAACCAGACCATCTTTTCTTATCTCCCTGCTCTTTCCTTTTATCCCTGAAAATGTTAGTGTTTTAACTTTCCTTTCTCACCACCGACCACCCCACCCCCATCCCTACAAAAGCAGGAAAAGTAATAGACATAAATGAGCAAATCCCTCGGATTCCCCAGACTCAAATGGGCCCAATCATGTTTCTGAGGAGTAGTGTCTTATTTCAAAGCGCCCCCAGCCTTAAACAGGAAATGTCAGATTAGACTATTTCTAAACACCTGCCCTCCAGGTGGGAAAACCAAACTCCACCTAAACTTCAGAGCCTGCCAGAGGCCCAGGAGAGCTTAACAACCAGCTGCCAAGGGTAATGAGAGGGCACTTACCAGTCCCAGGCCTGCCACTGCCTGTGTGGCCACGGATGAGGCCCTCCTATTTGGGTCTCCACTTAGCCTATTGAGTGGGAGTGTCAATACCAACCTCTAAGACTGTAGACAAGATCAAAAAAGTAATGCAAGTAGAAGTGCAGTTTCAATTGCAAAATTCTTCACAAGTTCAAGTAGAGCATGGGGCTTATCAGCTTTTGTGTAAAGGGAGGCCACTTTCATTTTGTGTGAAATTCATAGACACAGGGAGAAGGGAGTAAGGGAGGGTCCTTGGCCTTGATGGTTTTTTTTTCCACCCGGGAAATCCAAACTATGAAGAGGAAGATGTGTGCACATGTGTGTGTCTGTGTGTGGTATGCAGGGAAGGGTGCTTTGAAAGAGAGTAAGTGTGAAGCACACACAGCATCTGATTCCTATCTGGAGCTGCTGTTCTAAGTGGGTTTTGAGATTTGTCAGTAGAATCCTGTGTCCTGCCTGCAGACTTCAGCCCAGGACACAGGAGGGAAGAGCAAACAAGGAAGCCTCCCACCCTTTCCAAATCGCCTTAGTCAGCAAGCTGTATCTGAAACCAGGGAGGAAAAACAGGTGGGGTCTGTCCAGGAGCCAACTCCAGAGCAGAGAGTGCTCTGCAGGAAAAAACCAGGGCCCAGCTTCCAGGAGACCCCACTGTGCCCTACTCAGCTCTGTGACTTTAGAGAAGTTGCCACTCCACCACGCGGTTCATTTCCCCATCTGTAAGGGGATGAACTAGACAGGGTTGGACTAGAACAGGATCCTTCTGGCTTCATGACCATGGTCTTTCTGCACCTGCTCATCAGGCCATGGAGCTTCCCAGGGGGTCCGCGGAGAGCTAGGAAAGGAGTCTGGAATTCTTTCTGCCCTCGGTAAGGAACGGACACAGGCAGTCTTTCTTTTTTTCCCCTCTGGTTCCTGTGTCTTGCCCTGAATGCACTGGAAATGTGTGAACTCATTTTTCTTTCCCTTCCAAAAAGAAAGGGGAAGCCGAGGAGGCAGACAACAGGGCAGTGTGGCATATTGAGAAAATGGAGGGTGGCTGGAGGACCTGGCACGGAGGGTTACTGCACCGGTCCAGGAGAGAAGGCACACACACCAGGATCAGACAAACCAAACTTTATTCAGAAAAGCATATTAGTAATCACCACTGAACTATTAAATGAGGCACATAGGTCCCCTCTCCCTAACGGCCCTCACCCCTCTCATTCCTGCTGTTGCTTTTGTCCTTTGAAGAACGCTGGAAAAATCTCCTGGGTCTACAAGAGGTTCCAGACTTTGGGCTGAGAGCAGCCCACAGTGGTTTTGGGCTAGACTTTGAGTCCTGTAGTCCAAAGAAAGAGGCCAATAGGACTGCCTCTAGTATCCAAAAGTTCCAGGCCAGGACAGGTGGCCATTCCTATAGCACAGGGCCTTGAGGGGGAGAAGGGGTGGGGGCCATCTTACACGTCCTTCTCACATCTGGAGAAGCAGTTGAAGGCCAAGCGGAAGGCACATCTTGAAGAGCCAGTGAGCACTGGAATGTTTCAGGCACATCTGGATAGATAAGATACCATGAAGGCCAAGGAGAGATCTGCTCCTGAGTAAGGTCACCTGACCACAGACAAAGCACCATCTGCTGGGGGGCTAAGAAAACATCCTCAGGGACCTGGATCTGAGCTGAGGATGCAGCTTTGATGATGGTATAAGAAAGGAGAAAAAAGGAACAAAAGCTAGAGCCAAAACCCATTGTTTAGGGTACAGAGGCACACAGCTCAGTTCCAGGTGTTTGGAATCTTGCGCCCACATCATAACATGAGGAGAATCAGAATTTCTCTTGTATTGAGGCAAAATGAATCTTCACCCATCTTGGCTCTTCCATTGCATGGTGTTGGGTAGCTGGGAAGCTGGTGGGCAAGGTCATTCCTTCTCCCACTCCAAAACCCTATGCTGGCCAAGGCCAGAATGGTGCTGCCCATCTAGGAAGCAGGCCCTGGGAATCTCCACGGCCACAGCAACATGGAAACCTGCAACAGAAAAACTAAAGTCACTGGGTTTCCAAACCACTCCGAAGGAAAGCCACCCCCAGCAGTGGGGGCTGGGGGACTAGTTACACTGCCTGAGGCGTGATAGCAGTATGCCAGCCTAACAAAGTAGGGCTCAGTGTTCTGAGATTTCCCAGAGGAGCGAAAACAACAAAGATAACCACAATTTTAAAGGGTACAGAGTTTAGTTTTGCAAGATGAAAAGCTTTGGAGGTGGATGGTGGTGATGGTTGTACAACGATGCAGATGGACTTAATACCACTGAACCGTTCACTCAAAATGGTTTAAATGATTAATTTTGTTTTGTATACTTTACCACAATTAAAAAAAAAAAAAAAACCCTTTAAAAAACCATGTTAACAGTATCTAACATGTATTGACCCACTACTAGTTATAGTTTAGCCCAGTCCTGAAGAGGCCAACTGCCAGGGTTCAAATCCTAGCTCCACCCTTTACCAGCTGGGAGACTCTGGGCAAGTTACTCAACCTCTCTGTGACTCATTTTCCTCATATGGAATATGGGAATAATAATAGAACCCAACTCAACAGAGTCATTGAGAGGATGAAATGAATATGTCTAAGTGCTCTGAGCAGTGCCGGGTCCACAGAAGGCTGGATAAATGCAATGGCTAATACGTAGACCTTCCTTAAGTGACCCCCACCCCCACCCAGATCTTCAGCAAAAACAGAGAAACCTAACACCTCTCTGCCCAACCCTTAAAAACATGCTCACAAAGACACCTTCTGGCCTCCCCTGTTCTAGTTTCCAATCCAGTGAGGGGCGAATTTTTTCAAAGAACAAACTTTTGAAGGATTTAGCAAAGAGGTTGAACGGTCATGACTCTTTGGACATTGCAGTTATTATTGTCACCCCTCCAAATCGCTCTCTGAATAGAAACCCTCTAATTTTTAGAAAAGGAAGAACTCTTGTGTTTTTTATTTAAAGGCCTATGACCCCTCCAGAAAACCAAGAAATGTCTTACCTTATAGAGGTCGGGCCAGCTGTTCACCCCAGCTCCAGGGTTTTCTTCTCTCTTTGGTAAGTTTGAACACTGTCACGGTCAATGCCAGGACCTCTTATAGGTGACACTCCTTTTGACTTGGGAAATCACCTGGAACCTTGGCTACATTTCTCAAACAATTCAAAGGAATGTTCAAATTCACCAGTTCCAGGTCTCTCGCTGGCCTGGCAGGGGCAGCTAGTTTCCTTCACGGGCCTGGGCCCTCCTTCTGCTAGAGACAGTCCTTGGGAAAGACAGGGTGCACCCCAAAACTTCAAACAGACCATAGTCAATGGGTTGGAATGAATGAGAGCCAGGATAGCACAGAGGACAGCACAGGGCTGCCAGAAACATGAAGGAGGCAAAAACTGATCCAGGCCCAGAGGCAGTAAACACTTATACCTCTGTCTTCTTTTATAGCAGGACCTCTCAGAGCCTTTAATATACACCCTTGACAAATCCATTTACCCCTGAAACCCTCTTTTAGAGGGTAACTCCTGAGCCAGAATCCCTGGGAACATCCACTGCTTTAATGTAAACAGTGCTAGATTGGGAGTGCTGAGATGAGCTTCTAATCTTATTCTGGCTGTTTTTTACAGGCAAGCTCTAGGGCTCCATCTGTAAAAAGGAGTGAGGTTCACCCTAACATTCCGTGCCGGTGGTGTGGGATCCCTAATGCAAAAGGATATGAGGAGGTGGGAGTGGAGCAGAAGCCTGTGAGAGGAAGGCTGGGAAGGCTAGGCCTGGGAAACTAGTGTGCGTTTGGATCTGGCTTCCAAGAACCGCCAGAGCAAAGGTGGAGCAGGCAGGGGCAAGAATACAGCTCGTGGGCTCTTGCTGTCCATCCATCCTCGCCTTTGGAGATGTGCTCCACCCCAAGATACCAAAGCATCGAGAGATGGGCCGGGAAGAGCTGCGCAAGATGCCCGCACAATCCCAAACTAAAATCAAACTCGTCGCTCATCCCGGGACCAGTGTCGGCCTGTGCCCAGCACCGCCTGCGGCTATGTGCCTGCTTTTACAGCGCTCGAGGCTGGAAGAGAAGCCCAGGCGGGAAAAGGGATGTTCTTCTCTCCGCGGGGAAGCGAGGAGGGTGTAGGGGAACAGCCAGAGGACTGCTTCCGATTTGGGAGTCTCCCCCGGATCTCTGCGGCGCCAGTCCACGTCTCTCTCTCGGCAGGGAAGGGGGAAAGGAACGCAGAGGTTTCGCCTCCGGGCGGCCAGTCTGAGTGCGCATCCGCCTCTCAGATGTAGCCCTGCCCGGGTCCCTGGAGAAAGCGCATCCGGCGCAGCGGTCCGGATTCAGGGCGGTGGCGCTGCCGTCCAGCGGGAACTGCGTGTCAGGCTGCCTTGACGCGGGCGGCGGCGGGAACTCAGGGCAAGGGAGGGTGCCAAGGCGCACGGACGCGGGGCGGCAGGGTGGGGCGCTGGTCTCCGCAGGGTCCCCGCTCCGCGGTGCGGCGGCCTCACACCACTTCCAGCTCGCCCTGGCAGCGGCGGCAGCAGCCATAGAGCGCCGAGAGCAGGTAGAGGCCGAGGCAGAGGCCGCCGCAGACGGCGGCCGCCAGGAAGGCGTGGTAGGCGCAGGGCATCTGGTAATCCTTGAGGTTGCAGTAGCTGTGTTTCTGCGTCTGGTCGATCATGATGGCTGTCGCGGCGCCATAGAGCGCAGCCGCCAGCAGGTCGTGAGCCACGTTGACCACGAGCCAGCGCGAGCCCAGCACGGGCACCAGCTCGTGCTTGCCCAACAGCGTGAGGAAGTAGAGGCCCAGGGTCAGCAACCAGAAGAGCACGGACACGAAGAGCGCGAAGTGCACAGGGCCCTGGTACCTGCTGGTGGCGATGGTGATCCAGAAGGCGGCGCCGGCCAGCAGCTGCAGCAGCCGCAGGACGCCCAGCGGGCTGCGCAGGAAGGCTCGCTGCAGGCTCACCGCACCGCGGGCCGCGCGCGCCTGGGGCGGCGGCTGGCGCGGAGGTGGCGGGAGCATGGCCCCTGGGCGCGGTGGCGGGGGCGGCGGCGCCCCTAGTAGCGGAATGGCGGCGCCTTGCTTGCGGGGGTGACCCGGCCGACGTGCCCAGTGCGCTAGCCGCGGCCTCCTGGCTTCCTCCTAGTCCTCCGTGCTTCGCCTTCCCTGCTCCCCACCCTTCCTCCCCTCTCTCCTCCCCCCAGCCCTCCTCTCTTTCTCTCTCCCTCTCGCCATCCCTCCTACCCGCCCTTCCCCTTCCCCTCCTCGGTCTCCACCCCCACTCGCTCCTCCCGGCTTCCTGCCATCTCTCTTTCGGCCTTGCTCACCACCCTGGCGCCCCTCTTTCCAGCAAGCGCCAGATTTGCAGCTCGGATTCCTTACTCCTCAGGGCAGGGTGTAGGGCACCCGCACCCCACAGCCAACCGCCAGCCTTCCGCTCTATCCGGCTTGAGTAAAGTTTGCCACATCTGGAGCCGCCCTGCTCGCCCTGCTCGCCCTGCCTCCCCGGCTCCAGTCCAGCCTTGGAAGGGAAAACTCTTATGGAGCCGTTCTTCCCGTATCTGGCTCGGCCTTGTTCTTTTTCTCCTGTTATAGCGCCCACCGGGGCCTTCTGGCTCTTCCTTAGCACTGGAGGAAAGCAGTGCTGGTGTTGAACTGACATGCATTCCCACTTGGACATCCAGAGTATCCTGCTAGTGCCCACCTCAAACTTAATGTGTACAAAGCTGGGCTCAGACTTTGTCTCAGCCATCTGAGTGCTCTGTGTCAGAGAAAGAGACCATCACTCAAAGGCCCCACTGCCCCTCCCACACCACCACAAAGCAAGGTCCTGTCACGCTAATTACTTTTTTTTCCCAACCCTCTTTGCCACGGAGGCTTGCCTAGATTAAAAATATGCTACCCAACACAGCCAAGACACAAACCCAGGTCTATGAGACAGCAAAGCCCATGTGCTTAACCACTAGGCAAAATGGCCTGTAACGAAGCCTAACGATGCTTCACATTATTGCTATTACTGTGCTTTACAAATTCCACCGTCCCCAAACATTTCGGCGCCAGGGACAGGTGCTCCTAAGATAATCTAATGCCTAATGATCTAAGGTGGAGCTGAGGCGCCGATGCTAGCTCTAAGGAGCAGTTGCAAATACAAACGAAACTTCCCTAGCTTACCCACTGCTCACCTCCTGCTGTGCAGCCCAGTCCCTAAGAGGCCCCAGACTTGTACTTGTCAGCAGCCCGAGGGTTGGGGACCTCTGATGTAGAGGCTCCGAGTTGCAGGCCCTAGAGGCAGACTGCCTGGCTGGGCATCACTGCTTTATTATTCCCTAGTGCTGGGAGCCCTTCATGCCTCAGTTTTTTCATCTATAAAATCCTAACATTCAGCAAATTGATATTAAGCACCTATTAAGTGCTGGGCTCCATTTTAGGGGCTAAGGATACATAATATATATGTGATCATTATGAACTGAATATTTACTATTCACTAGGCACTCGATGAGCCCTTCATATTCATTGTTCTACCTAATCTTTACACCAACTCTGTAAAAAACCTTGCTATTAGCTCTGATTCACTGATGGGGAAATCTGGGCTTGGAGGGTTAAAGAAGTTGGCTATGTTCACAGAGCTGATGGGCGACAGTTTAAAAAAGAACCCCAGGTGTGGCTGACTCCAGGCCCACATTCAAAGTGCTTTTATATACTTTCCTATATTTTATTCTCAGCTGCTCTTACAGGGACCCAGAAAGGTTATGTGACTTGCCCAGAGAAACAGAACCAGTAAGTGTCAGTGTGGAGACTCAAACCTAAGTCTTCTGCCCCCAATTTTGGGCTTTTCCTTCAGCATCCCTTAGCAACCCCAGGAAGGACGTCCTCAGTGCCCTCCGGTGCCAATCTTTAGAAGGGCTGGCGGTAGGACGGGCAGCTGGGGGCTGAATCTGGGTGCTGGACTGATGATAGCAGGTAATGCCACACAAACTATTACTGTCAGTGGGGAACCAAACCCAATAAACATTTACAGGGAGAGAAAAGATTCCTTTCTTCTAAAAAAGGCATCTGGAGATTAGAGGGTGGGGCGCCACCTGGTGGGCACAAACCTTCAGCCTCATCAGCCAAGTCCTGCTCCCTACAAGGAAGTCTTTGCGGTTTCTTTGGGGAGATATTTTTAGCCTCTGGATTCCTGAAGATGTTCCAAGGGGCGGCCCAGCAGACTCCGTAAAAGCTTAACCAAGCACAAAGATCTCGATCCCTCCAACTAAAAAAATATGGTGTAAGCACCTGCTGGATGCAAACAATCTGGGCTTGAAATGCAGGAAAAGGACCAATTCCTACTCTCAAAGTGTTTGTACTCTGCTGATAGGGGAAGTACAACTGTGGACACAAAAGAGGAATAGGTGAGAATTATAAGGAAACACAATAGGAAAGGAGGGAGTATTGTAACAGGAGACTGGGGAAACCAGCAAGAACAAAATGTCATTTGAAAATGGATAGAATTTTGACAAGCAGAAATGGGGGATGGGCACTGTTGTGCAAGGCAGTCCACCATGAGTTCTGAGCGTCCCTGGATGTGATCACTGAGTATGCCAAGAATGCAACCCCATGGCTGCTTTTTCTCCAGACATTTCTCAGTGTTGTGTTTGTAGCCAATAACTTTGAGGGATGAGGGAACAGCATCCAGACAAAGAGGAGGCTTGCTTGTTGCCTACTATAAAAATGGTTTTGATAGGAGTGGACAATGTTGGGTTTCCCAAGCTCTGTGCTATGATGTAAACCCCCTGCATATGTAACATCCACCTGGGCCCCTCTGTTTCTCCCATGAAACTTGGGAACAAGGGAAAGAGATGTAACAATGATGCTCACACTGCTTGCTGTGCTAAGAGGGTTAAGTCCTTGTCTCTGGCTCAGGAATCCCACGTTTTCTGCCAGCATTTATGAAACAACAGCAGGCTAGCTTATTAGCTTGTAAGGAGGGTAAATTCCAGACCCCGATAGATGTTCTAGGCTGAGGAAATATGTGAACAAAAGCAGGACTTAGGTTGTTTAGTAAACAAGGAGAAGTGATTGTTGATGGATACTCTAAGCTCCAATGTAATAATTTCAATATACTCAGAGGGGAAGGCTACTTGTAACAAGGAGGAACATGTGCCCACCCTGAGATCCCATCTCTGCGTTACTGTAAATGCACTGCATACGACTCAACTCACACTGGTTTAACACCCATGATGTGCCAAACCCTGAGCTGGCACTTGACACAAATTAACTAACAGCAGAGGTAAAATGCACAATGAGAAAGATGGGTGCCTTGACCTGCAGAATCTTGCCTTGAATCTTATCATTAAATTACTAAATAAACATTCCTTGAACACCTACTATGTACCTACAATTATGTTCCTGAGCTAGAAGAGAACTTAAAGATAATTTGCCCTAGGCTTCTCATTTTATGAGGGGGTAATGAAGGCCCAGAGAAGGTAAGTAACTTGTTCCAGATCACACAGCTGGTTGATAATGTGAATGCCACGTTTATAATTTAGGTCTCCTGATTCAATCCAGTGTTCGCTCTATGACACCATTGGTACAGCATTCAGTATCCATGGGTGACCAAGGTAGGTGCCCCTGAAACCACATCCAGAGGCTTCTCATGAAGTGCTCAAGATTACTTCCTGCTGGGACCTGTGATGGGGATATGCAGAACCCAGCAGCCCATATTCCTGGGGGAAAAGAGGGGCCTCACCTGTGAGGATGGACAGACACCCTGAACCAGGATGGAATGAGTCAGTCACCATTCTGCCAGTCAGCCTTGTATAAAACCGTCAGTGGTTCAATAGTAGTAACCAACATTTGCAGAGCATTTATCATGTGCCAGTCACCATGCCAGGTGCTTTCCACACTTGTTTCATTTACTTCCCACAGTAGCCTTGTGAGGTAGGGGCTTTTAAAACTACCATCACTTTAAAATGAGAAAACCAAGTGACAGGGAGGTTATGTGACTTACCTATCATCACATAGCTATTGGAGAATGGAATTCAAATATTTTATTTCCAAATCCAGGCTTTTAATCATTGCATATATGTGGAACTTAAGCTTTGGTATGGGAAGAGGCAAGACATCAGAGGATTGCCCCCGAGTGGCAACAAAGAAAACGGCCTCAATTTTGTGGAGACGGTCAGTGGGTAGGGACCAGGCAAGAGGCCATGAGAGTAGGTGTGGTTGATACAGGCCTCAAAATCTGCACTTAGAGAGCCTGATTGCATATGCTGTTTCCATTTCCCACCCTGATATGCAAGGGGCCCAGGAAAGAGATATTTCTTCCCTTAACTCCACAGCCCACCCATGGCTGGAGCTTTAAAGCAGAAGTGGGCTGGGCTGGAGCCCAAGGTCCCCATCAGATGATGCTCTGTGCTGGCTGTTTAACCTGCATCACCTCCTTAGCCCTTGTAACAACCTGTGAGACAAGTAATTCATTATCTCCACTTGACAGTTGAGGAAAATGAGATTCAGACAGATTAAGTAGGAACTAAATTTAGATTTCTAGACCACTAGACATGTTACAGCTGCCTTAAGTTCTCTAAGTCTGCTTTGACTCTGAACTTTCCTCTAAGTCTCACAAAGACTCTTCACAAGACATTATCCATTAAAACAAAACAGTAAAAGCAAATGTGGACTCCCCTCCGCTGCTACTTAGGTTTCCAACCTCCTGTTACCACTGGAGCCTCTTAAAGATGTGGGGAATCATGGAGATTTTCCCCAACTCTGGTATTCTCTCTGCTGCAAAGAAATCTCCCCACCCCAACCTAGACAGGTAGAGTAGGACACTGCTGCCACAGTCCAGAGAGATCAAAGATCACAGAAATTGGCTCATGCAATTACGGAGGCTAACAAATCTCAAGGTCTGCAAGCTGGAGACCCAGGAGTGTGGATGGGTGTCATTTAGTCTGAAGGCTGCAGGCTCAAGACCTAGGAAGAGCCAATGTTTCAATGTGAGTCCAAAGGCAGGAAAAGAACAATGTCCAAGCTCAAAAAGTCAAGCAGAAGAGGTTTTTTCCTGCTTGTGGGAGGATCGGCCTTTTTGTACTATTCAGGTCTTCAATTGATTAGATGAGACCTACTTATATTAGGAAGGGTAATCTGCTTTACTCAGTCTATCAATTCGGATGTTTATCTCATTTAAAATCACCCTCACAGACACACCCATATTAAGTTTAACAACATATCTGGGCAAGCTGTGGCTGATATATAAAATTAACCATCATAGGCAGTTATGCAGAGAAAAGAGATAGTGAGAGGTGCCTATGACTTGCTCCAGGTTGTTCAGCTGGACTTCATTTTTGTGAACTCACTGTTGATTTACAGTAACCTCTCCTCCCCAGTTCTTTTCTTGAGCTAACTTAAACTGATTTCTGTTTCTTATAACAGCACTGTATTGAAGCAAGTAGGGTTTGGAGCCTAACTGCTGCGGCCTAAATCCTAGTTTTGCTCTGTTTTGGTTCTGATTTTTTTTTTCCAATGGCCATAAATTCTTTGACTCCTCTTATATCAAGAGGTTTGGGTCTATGTCCCCTTCTCTTGAATCTGAGCAGGCTGTGAGTTGATGGTAACTAAGAGAATGGCAGAAATGACACTATATAACTTCTAAGTTCTGTCGAAAAGGGCCATATGGCTTCTGCCTTGCTCACTAGAACTCACACTTGTAGCCCTGAGCCACCACTGAAGAAGTCTGGCTATTCTGAGACCACCATGCTCCAAGTCACATTGAGAAGGCACTGAAGCACTCCAGTCAGCAGTTCTAGCCTTGAAGTTTTCCCAGACTAGGCACTAGGCATAAAAGAAATGAGCTTTTGAATGATTCCAGCCCCTAACATTCAAGTCAACTTCAGTGCTCAAGACTTCCAGCTGAAGTCCTGACATTGTGGAGAAGAGACAAGCCACTCCCACTGTGATCTGAATTCCTGTGTATCAACTGTGGTTTTTCTTTTCTGTATTTTATTATCTTTTGACATCTTGGGACCTTGCAGATCCAGGCAGGGACTGCCCATCCTGGGGATAGCTAATTCCTAGAGATAACAAATAAATTGCCAGTGGGCACACTTTTGACATGCAAACCAACTAATCCTGAGCTCATATTCTGAACCACCTCCTCTACACTCCAGAGGCTCTTACACTCCAGAAGGCAATATTTCTCTGCCCTAATCATCTCAGGGCCAGGTACCAGAACCTGCTTGAATTATTCAAGCTAGCCAACCCTAACCTGCATGGCCTGCATACTTTGCCTGGCCTGTTCCTTCTCATAAAAAATTACAATAAAAACACATACCTTTGCTTTTTCTTGCTCCTCTGCCTCCTGACTGACTCTGGAGCTTCCCCATGTGGCTCTGCATGACATGGCATGACCCCTCCTCTTCAGAACTGTGAGTAACAAATGATCTTTTCAATAGCAGTCATTTCCTGATCTGTTGGCCTCCTCATTCCTGAATAAAACCAAAATCCCAAGTACATTTTAAAACATCCTGACCCACAAAATTTGTGAGCATAATAAAATGGTGGTTTTATGCTGTTAAGTTTTGGGTCTGAATTGTTATGCAGCAGTTATGACTGGAACACATATAATATCTTGCCAGTTTCTTAACCTCAGCTTCTTCATTGGTATAATGAAATTAATAGCAATGCTACTTTCTCAGAGGCCTGTTGTTGGATTAAGTGAAATGTAAAGTGCTTAGAGCTCAATATGTATTACCTTTATTAATATTGCTTTCTTTGACACCCAGCTCACTGTTTCTCAATGCATCCCTGAATTGCAAGACAAAAACCTGCTCTCACTTGAGCTTCTTCTTCCTTCCTTCTTCATCATCCTACTAGTCTTTCCATTCTCCACTGTATCAGTCAAAGTCCCATCAGGAGACAGAAACCACACAGGAATTTGAACAGAGAAATTTCAATATAAGGAAGTATTTACTATAACAAAGGATTAGAGTGCTGAGTGAGTGGGTAATAAGAAGTTAAAGAGAACTCTAAAGACTAAAGTAAAGAATATACAAGGAGCAGCCATTAACCCGAGGGCTGAGGTAGACCCCCAAGAAGAGCTCTCTTCTCTATCCTCTCCCATCCTCCCCCACCTAGGGCCAGACGTGGCTGTGGCTCACTGAATGGCAAAAAAAGAAAGAAAGAAAGAAAGAAAGAAAGAAAGAAAGAAAGAAAGAAAGAAAGAAAGAAAGAAAGAAAGAAGGAAGGAAGGAAGGAAGGAAGGAAGGAAGGAAGGAAGGAAGGAAGGAAGGAAGGAAGGAAGGAAGGAAGGAAAGAAAGAAAGAAAGAAAGAAAGAAAGAAAGAAAGAAAGAAAGAAAGAAAGAAAGAAA
>CM053506.1:19626348-19779277 GCA_028627145.1 Eidolon dupreanum
GAAAGAAAGAAAGAAAGAAAGAAAGAAAGAAAGAAAGAAAGAAAGAAAGAAAGAAAGAAAAAGAAAGAAAGAAAAAGAAAGAAGGGAAGAAAGAAAGAAAAGTTGCTGAAGTGCTGTGCTGGTAGGACTTGCTGGAAATTAGCTATCAGGGATACTGGAGAGAACTGGTTGCAGGGAGCTACTGCATGCCTCTCAAAGTTTATTGCAAAGCCGCCCAAGGGAGTGCCAAGGGAAACTGCTAGCCACTGTGTGTTGCTGGCTGCCATGTGCTATAGGACTCAGGCGCTGAAGAAGCTGCCCAAACTGCAAGAGCCTGGTGTCTGGGAAGCAACTTGTGCTCCAGGAGCTGGCACTGGAGATGCTTTGCAAGCTGAAGGTCCCCGGTGAGAAGAGCAAACCAGAACTAAAAGGAGAAACTCCTTACTCCTAGTGTCTTACCAGCTCCCCCTAGTGACATAGTTGAGCAGTGCATCACATGGATAAGGAGAAATCTATAGGACTGTGCTCCATCCAGTATTAAATAGATAACTCACACAGTCCACCCCTTTGGAGACTCAACTTCCAAATGCAACCTTCTGTATACATTTGGGCTTCCATATAACAATATAACAAGTCTGTATTTTCACCTAATGAGATACAGCTGTCCTTCTTACAAGTGAAGACATTCTCACCCTCTCTCCAAAATGAGGAGATACGCAGTCCTAACAGTCTATACTAAATACTTCTCAGATTTTGTCATAGTCCCATGGAATATGCTGTTACCTAAAGACTAAATTGTGACAATAACTTCCTACGACTTACATATAAACATATATAAAACAAAAATAAGAAGAGAGAAAAAGGTATGTATGAAAACACCATATATACTTAACAGAGGGGAAAATATGCAAAACTACTACAGTCCTTGTTTTTATAATTGGCCACAAAGCTGTTTTAGTAGTCACTAATGATTTTCTAACTGCCCATTCCTTCTACATTTATTAGCTGGCAATCTACTATAAGGAAGGCCTGCCTTTGTCTCCTCTGTTTTTATTTATTTATTCATTTATTTATATTACTATGGACTTATGTAGTCTCATTTTATACATTGGGTTATTATCTGTTCCTGTTACATTTTATTTTGATGTTCTGCAGTTGGCAAATGCGGAGCCCTTATAAACTGAGTCCTAGTCCTTTTGACATGTCCCCATCATTCTTTGAGTATTTCCTTATTTTCTGGCAGAAGATGTTCTAGGATCATCTTGAATTTACTCAGCCCCAGTGGTAGAATCAATCATTTCTCCAAGGAGCCATGGATCCTTTTGTGGAGAATGGTATTGAGAAATTAATATCAGGGTGTTAAATGTGCTTATTCCTATTGGAGTATTATTGCTTCTAAGCCCTTTGAGCAGACACAGTTGGGGAACATGTGTGTTTGTGTGTTCATGTATATGCATACACATATATACATGTACAGATACACATATATAATACATGCATACTTTTATAACTAGATTTATTTCTGTATCTAATTATCTGTATATTAACAACCATGACTTCATACTTGCTATGAACTGAACTGTGTCTCTGAAATTCATATGTTGAAGCTGTAACCTCCAATGTGTCTCTTTATGGAGTAAGGAAATATTTAAAGTTAAATGAGAGTGTCCATAAGAGTGAAGCCCTGATTTGGTAGGATTCACATCCTTATGAGCAGGATCACCGGAGAGTTCATTCTTTCTCCATTATGTGAGGACACAGCACTCTGTAAGCTAGGAAGAGAGCTCCCACCAGAAACCAAATCAGCCAGCACCTTGATCTTGGACTTCCCAGCCTCCTATACTGTGAGAAAGGAAATTGCCATTGTTAGGCCACCTAGTCTGTGGTATTTTGTTATAGTAGCCTGAGAAAACTAATATAAATCTGACCTTTAGTTAATCTATATGAATGGTGTTTTTGTTTGTTCGTTCACTTGTTTGTTTTAGTGTTTCTATAATGTAAACCGTTTGCCTGGTTGTAAGTTCTGAGAAGAGGTTGTAGTAAGTTGTCTTGTGTAATGTCTTAAGCAGAAGGCACTTAAAAAAAAAATTTAGAATGATCAGAATCATTTATCAAGAAGAATAGAGCTGACTCAAAAGTCACACTAGTGCTTGTCAGCTGAGTGTAAAAGTTCCCCCTGCTCTCCCCAGAACAGGATAGACAGCAACAACAAACCCATGGGAACATGTCTCAGCCCCACTGGGGGACCATTTGTTATTTGAACAACTCCTGCAGGATAGTGAGGGAAGGAGCGGAACGCTGGCTTAGCATCAGCATCCGAAAGTGCTGCACCTCTAGAACCTCACTTTGTCCTCATAGCAACGCTAGGCGGTGGGTATGATTATCCCTATTTTATATATGAGAAAATAGAGTAGCAAAGAGGTTAAGTAATTTGCCCAAGATTGATTATCTAGAACCCTTTTCCTAGACTTGACTCCCTTAAAAATCAGCACTATGGAGCCTGGGGCAAAAGGAAATATGTGTACCTATATATGCACTTATCAAAATAGCTTTCATATTTTGAACTAAATTGAAGAAGAGACTGAAAGCTCTAAAATCAGAAAACATGACCTTGTGTTGTCCAGTCCGTTCCCACACTATTGTCAACCCTCATAAAGCCAACTGGCAGGGGACACAATGGTGACCTGCTTGGGAACTGTGGGCTGATTGGAAATGACTGTTCCCATTGCAAAATGATTCATGGTCATAAAAAAAACAGCCTCCGTATTTTAAATGTTGATATTTTGTCCACCATGGATATTTTGCGTTAATTTTGATATTTAAAAATATTACATTAAAATGTATCTTTATTACTGAGTTTTTTGGTGCCCACTTAAATATTGCACCTAAGAAATGTTTCTCACTTGCCTCACCTTAACCTGATTCCTGGTAAAACCAAGCCTTGGCCTGAATTACTCCAAGGCTCCATTCCCCAGATGACTTTCTCTAAACAGGACCCTGTTGGGGGGTGGATTCCAGATCTCCCACACTTTCATGGCCTACATAACTGTGAAAGTGTCCCATCTTCTCATCATAAATACTGAACTATAAAGATAAAACAATAGAAATAGTTCCATTGTGTGGTAAGTACATGGTCACATGCCTGCAAAAATGTTTAGAGACACCAGATATTCTTCATCTAGCCTTAGTCACATATGACCTAGAAGCCACAAGTTTCAGATTCTTACAATGGTATGTTCATCTGAGCTCATGGTGTCAGAATTCCTAGGCTCTGCAAGCACCAACATGCCAAGATTTTAGCCTTCCTATTGCTTAGGATGGGTAGAGAGAGTCCCTGGTTCAGAAGCCCAGTCTCCTAGTTCAGGATCAGCACAGTACCCTCCTTAGCCAAGCAGTTAGCTGAAAGGCTTTACCACAACACTTGCTATTGGAAATGAACATTGCTGATTTCTTTGCTCTTTACAATATTTCCACAGGGCTTCAGGAAAAACAAAGAGAAACCACTGTTCAAACCCTTTCAACTACAGCAAAGCATTTGCTGATGTTGTTTTGTGCAGGACAGAAAGAGGAACTGGAGACCAAGGGATGAGGAAGAACAGCTCCCAAAGATATCTTCCACCTTGCAAAAAGGGATCCTCAAATCCTGGTGTGCTGGCACTTACTCTTTTCCCCTCAGAACTTTTACAGAAGAGAAATTAAATGACTACAAAACTCAGCTCTGTAACAAAAGAAGTCAGGGAGACCTAGCTGTCTACCCCTAGGCCCTCTTCCTGACCATTTGTGAACCAGTGCACAAACAACCCCTAATCTTCCAAGGAAGTAAACAAGCATTTATCAAGAGCCATCCTGGACACCCTGAATCCACTCCTGACCCCTCCAATCCAAGTTCCAAGCTCTAGCCAAAGTTACCTTCTAAAAACACAAATTTGTCATAAGGATGAAATGAGCTAATACTTGTAAAGTGCTAACTGCCATTACTGGCACATAGTAAGTGCTATACAATGGCTATTAAATAAATGCATATAATGCTATTCCCCTCAGAGGATCTTCAGAAGAAATGGAAACTTCTTCACTGCCTGCCCCTGCCTTCTGCTTCCCCATTACTCTCTCCCTTGTTAGCCCTACTTCAGGCTTCATTTTAAGTCCTCCTGAGTCAAGCTATCTCCTGGCCTTAGCACATATTATTCTTTCTTTCTTAAACACTCTTCCCAGACCCACTCCTCTTCACGTGACCATCTTCATTTCTGTCATATCTCAGCTTAAATGTTAGTTCTACCTTTCAGGGCATCTCAGAGGGAGCTTAGATTCCTCCATTTTACCCTCATAGGCATAATATTTATCACAATTGTAATCACAGCTAAATGTTTTAGGCTTTTTAATGTCTGCTTCTCTTACTAGACTGTAAATTCCCCTAGGGGAAAGGCTTATAGGTGTCTCATGTTCACTGTCAAGAAACTCGGAGGAGGTGGGTCCCTAATGCGCCATTGTCGAATGAATAAAACCTTTTTAATACTGTCTCATTCAGGTAACTGGCCAAAGGTTGCACACTTAATACAAGAGTCGAACCCATAACATTCTGGCCTTAAGGCCCAAGGTGTGACCACCGCATTATCCTTTCCCTTCCCTCTCCTTCCCTTTCCGCCCTTTTCCTTCCCTTTCCTCAAAGCTGGAACCAGAATGTAAGTGATCGGGGAGATGAGTTTAAGGAGCTGCAGGTCTATTTGCTGAGGGACGCACGCTGCAAGGAAGTCGGCGCAGTGCGCACAGGCCTACGGCCCAGGGAAGGGGGCACCCCTCACGTGTACGCTGCAGTGAGAGCCACCGCCGCACCCCAGGGCAGGAATGCGGCCCCGCCCCACACCCGCGCAAGCGAAACCACGCTCTCCCTGGGGACTGACGTCAATGAAGGGGCTCCTCCCAGCGCTACGCCAGGGCGATCCGGGGCGAAGGGAAGGGGCCCAAGTGACCACGCCCCTTGCCGTTGTTCCATCGCTGATTGGACCTGGGAGTCTTCTCACTTGGGTTTCGAGGCCGAAGGAGGGAATGGGGCGGAGCCAGAACACGCCCCTCACCCCTCTGCGGTCGCTGATTGGCCCACGGAGTCTCCGCGTTCGATTTTGGAAGGCTCTCGGCGGAGCTCACAGCAAGGCCCGGCTGAGGATTGGCTGTTCCAAGGCTGGGGAGCGCTTTCTCCGGGGAACCGCGGCTGTGATCGAGGTGGCCCGCCTGGGGCAGCTGGGTACGTAGGTCCGCGACCCCGCTCGCGCTGCGCCGGGAGCGGGCGGGAGGGAGAGCCATCAGAGCCGGGGTGCTGCTGGGACCCAACCCCCCAGATCCACCTAGGGCCCGTTGTTGTGAGAAGCGCTACGTCTGAGCTTCAGGGGCCGACCCTTGCTGGGGATGTCGCTGTGTGACCTCGGCCAGGATATCCCCTCCCAAGCTCTCGTCCTCTTGGTGAACGCCGCCTCGTTCTTGTGAGCACCTTCGCAGCAGAAGCCCAGAGCTGCGCCTACCTTTTCGAAAGGCCGGGCAGGGGTTGGAGTAGGCACATCTTACCTCAACCCATCCCGATTTAAGGTCTGTCGGCGCTGCTGTTGAGCGTGGTGAGTAATCGCTCTAACTCCCCGCGGGGCTGTGGAGTGCGGAGGGCACAGAGGCTGGCTTGGGAGACCCGACTTTCTATCCCCGCGCCTTCCAAAACCGGCAGAAGCAGATAGCAGGCTCCGGGAGGTTTCATAGCCTCCTGGGTCCTTCCTCTGACGACCTCGGCAGCCATCTGGCGGGAACAAAAATAACAGTGGTTGAGAGAGTGGGCGCTGGGGTTAGACTACCTGGGTTCATATTCCCAGCCTTATCACCTACCACCTGTGTGACTTTGGGCAAGTTACTTAACCTTCCTGAGCTTAGCTTTCTCATCTGTAAAATGGATGTAGCGATAGTGTCTCCTCCTCATAGGGCTGTCATGAGAATTAAAGAGATCACCCGCCTAAAAGTACTGTTCTGCACTTGACTTGGAGCAAGGTACCTAAATGGCAGCTATGATTTAAAGTCCTCAAATGACTCCATCTCCCTTTACCCTTATCTTTCAAGAGTGAAGACCCCTTTTGAAGGTGTTTCATGATAGTGGTGATGATGAAAATGACCATGATTCTATGGTTCCTGGTGGTTAAACAGCCTTTTCTTTACACCATTCATTCATGAAATAATGTACTGGGATGGATGCTTTCGCATACTTTATGTCCCTTATCCCCTTCAGGGTTATTTATTCTCACTACTTTGATGATGAGTAAACTGAGGCAGGGGAAAACTGAGGCTTGCCAAAGGACACTCAGTCATCAGTGGCACAGCCAGAATTCAGGGTTCTTGAACATAAAAATAATTATTCCTAGATTTAGTAGGAGTTTTTTTCCAGGTCATATCTGAGAATTAGTCTGGGGAAAGGGCCCAGTTTCTTTCTCCACCCCCTAGGACACAGATTTGGAGGCCAATGTATGTCCGGTTCTTTCAGGCATGCCTGGCTAAGGCCAGGCCCTTCGGGGTGGGGGGCTCACAGGCCACTTGGACTGAGCCTACCACTTGAGGAGCCACAGATTTTGGCTTCTGTCCAGTGGCATGTCTGTGTACGGAAGCAGGCCAGGGACACAAGTGTTGATCTGGGGCTTGGGCCAGAGCCTCCACTTCTTTTGCTAAGGGGCCCTTGGCCTTGGGTTACAGATTACCACCACCACCACGATTATCTGAAGGGGGTGAGCTAAGTGAGGAGCCCGTTGCTGTGTAGCTCACACAAGTGTGTTCTGCCTCTCATAGTTACTAGTGCCTCCCTGAGATCACGGTGAGTGTAAGTGTCCAAACTGAGCTTCAGACATTATAAAGAATGCTCAGTTGTGCACCATATTTATATATTGCAAATTCATTGCATGGTAAGTCACTTTTTAAATATATTTCTTTGTTAGAGCTCTACAGTTCATTTATTGCCTGTTTCAAAACAAGTTGAACTTTGTCATTTTCAACATTTGGTATTTACTTTGGGGGTTCATTTTTTAATCTAGTTTGTGTCAAATTGAAGTTAATCTTTACTCATTTGCTTACAGACCCCTGCTTATCTTTTATGTCAGCTCTGAAATGAGAGATTCATTTGTAATCTTTTAATAGCCCTGTGGTTTCATTTTCCAGTTTAAAAAGTACCATTTTTTCAAGTATACACTGACTTTCCTAGATTCAGGTCTTCTCCAGGAAATGAGGAGGAAAGTAACTATTGAATACACTGAATGAAACATTTCTTCTAAGTGTTCTGTTTCAATTTTTCCAAAGTTTATAATCTAATCCTTCCTGATAGCCACTGATTATCAGCCTAACTGCTGTCTATCTTGGGGTGGGAGGCAAAGCCAAGACTGAGGGGTCTCAAAATCTGGAGGTGACCCTCCCAACCAGGTTCATGCAGTGTATGGTTGAGGCTGGAGTCTCAGACTCTCCCTGATGGTTATGGTTTTTCGTTAGTGCATTTGTAACTCATTGTAACTCCATGGCTGGTGGTAGGGCCTTGCAGAGCCTTGCAGCCCTGGCAGAAGTGGCTGGGGCTACCTGAGAAGTCAGGTTCCATCCATTTCCTCCCTGAGGCAGCTGCTGCTGTTTGATCTTGTTGCCATTCAGAAGGGAGGGTGAGATTACTTGAGTCTGAGAGAAAGGCTATCACACTTCTCCCACCACCCAACCCCGCCCCCCCCCCCCCACCAGGAGTCTGTCCCAGGCATGGCCACTGCCATCCTAAGTCACTAGAGTGCTTTAGAGCAGTGAATTTGTCTCCTACCAGACCCTAACCTCACAGCCCATAGCAGCAAAACAGCATCTTGCCTCCATGGAACATTGAGAAGAAGGGGAGCTGCTAGTAGGGGAGTTTTCTGGCATCTAATTAGCTAGACCTGTCCATACATGTTGCTGCCAGGCCCTGGCAGACAAGCAAACCCATCTCTGCTTTGGTACAGACCTAGCCTCCTCATGAAATCATTGGCTCTCAACACTGGCACACACCCTCAGAGACCATCAGCATCAACCTGTTCTTACAGATGTAAGAGGGAAATAGACCCACAGAGGCATGTGAAGTGCCTGAGGCCTCTAAGCCAGTGAGTGGCAGAACCTGGAGAACCCAGTCCTCTGATTCATAAGCCAGTGCTCTTTGCCTTGGGCTGGGTTGCAGTTCCAGATTTCTTTTATGGAAGCAGGGGATCTTCCTCATTAGAGTGTCACGGATTCAAGGCTGGGGCAGCCTGTCACCCAGTGAACAGCCTGACATTAGTAAAAAGATTAAAATACATTCCAAAGCCAACCCTGCCTCTAGTGTGATATAGTCAGTGTTCTTCCTTTCCACTGGTGTGTTTCCCTCTTTGTGAGTTAGGTAGGAATAGTGAAGTACTCCTCACAGAAACAATGGGAAGAGATGTGCTTTGAGCTAGTTCGGGCCTTGGCTAAGCCACTGGTACTTATATCTGTATATCAGCTTCCCTCTGTTCCTCTGTGACCTGGGGTGAGGATAACAGTGCCTGAGTCTCAGAATTGTTTTAAGGATGAAATGTCATACATATTGCCTGATTAATAGAATAAATACCCCATAGTTAGCTTTGATTTCTCTGATCTGCCTGCAGTCGTTACTTGGTGACTGTTGTTTTCTGGTCACAGTATATTTATATCATCCAGTTCTGGGGGTTTAATTACCAGACATATTAGATTTTAACTGGATTCCCATTATAGTGCCTAAGGCAAGAAGTTTTAAAATTGTTATTTTCCAGATAAACACAATTTTTATGAAATTAATTTATCTGAAAGTCTTCTGCAGGTTTATTTTAGTTACTAAATCTTTTGAAAAGATAGTGGGTTCTTATGATAGAAGGCCTAGAGAGTGGGGCAGGGGAGTGTGGAAATTACTGGAATAAGGAGGGTGACTACTGAGGTCAGGAGGAGGGAAGGCCAGAGCAAGGGAGGGACGCTCATTTCTGGGGAGTCTGAATAGGATGGAGTGATGGCTCAGACTTTCCAGAGTACAAAAGGCATGTGAGAGTAAGGGCTATTTTTGTAAGTGGGCTGAGGATAGGAAAGCAGTAATGCTTTTATTTATATGATTCTGTTTGCATTTTTTACAATGAGCATGTACATTTTAACTTATCCCCCCTACCCCTTTCTAAGCTGGTTGCTGGTTGACAAGATATCTCTGCAGCTAGCTGTAGAATGAGGTCTGACTTAGCAACCAGGCCGTCCCCCATTAGGCCCGGGGCTGTGAGGATTGGAGGGAGCAAGGCAGGCCCTCAGCTGTCTCAGGCGGACTACTTGGAGGAAAAGGGGGTCCATATCACACCCCTGACCCAAGTACAAAAGGCAAGGAGGCCAATAAGAGGGGTATTCGTACTTATTTAGCTCTTATTGGGTAATTGGTACATACTAAACTCATTTAATCTTTACAAAATCCTGGGAAGTGATCAATAGCTCCATTTGACAGTTAAGCAGACAGGCTTGTAGAAGTTGACTAACTTGCCTAAGGTCACAGCCGGGCAGGTGGCAGAGCTGGTATTCACCCCAGTTCTGTGTAATGCCAAAGTCCTTCGTCTTTCTTGTCTCCAGTCTGTCCTCCAATCCCATGGCTTTTTCAGGCTGTACCAGAGACAGCGATAAGGTGGGTGAACCTTAAAATATGGTTTATTTACAGTTCAAAATAAACTGTAGAACTGAGGGAAATGCTTTTATTTTCATTTCTTGGATATAGTGGGGGGACACTGACATGAACCTAACTTTTATGGAATTTTCTTAAAAGCTTCAGCCTCTGCCTGATACCGATTCTAGCCCAGTAGACTCTTCTGCCCCTTTTCTCTCTGTGGTCCTTTGGACTGTAGTTAGATCTGATTGGTCTATTTAATACTGTTTGTTAATTTACATGGACTTGGTTCATCTCAGGGTCTTGAAAATAGGGAGAGAGATGACTCTTGTCAGTTTTACAGATGGAAAAGCAGAATAGTGGTGTAGCGAGTGGCCCAGGTGTTTCTGCCTTGGGGCCTCTTCCTGCACAGCTTCCCCAAGGAATATGTGTATCTTCACTGAGTCCTCAGAGCAATCCTGCAAAATAGGTACTAGTACAGCTGATGTGTATACAGGAAGCAGCTGGGGCATGGAGGGTTGCAAGTGGTGGAGGCAGCTAGAAGTAGGATTGCAACCTGCATCGCCCAGCTCTACAACCCCTCTCTTATATCTGTGCTGCAGAGCCTGGGCCTCAGTATTAGAGATCTGGATTCTGTCCCTCAGTTTCCTCATATGTGAAGTGAGGAAGATGAAAGTACCTACCACATAAGGCTGCTGTGCTCACATTTCAGTGTTAGGTAAATACAGCTCTTCAGTGGTGCCTGACACATGTTAAATGCTCAACACATTTCAGCTGCTACGCTGGAGTTATCATTAGGGCCTGGGTATCCTGGGGACTGCCTGGACTTCAGAGCCGGACAGACCTGGGTTCTACTTCTGGCTCTGCATTTATCCAGGGCTTGGTGACTGCAGGAAAGTCATTTAACCTGAGTCACATTTCTTCATCTGTAAAATGCGGGTAAACAATTCTTACCTCACAGGTTTCTGTGACTCAAGTTAATCCATATGTCAGACACATAAGCACTCTGTAATGAAGTTTGGCTACCATTTTTATTTCCTCAAGGTGCTCTGAGAAATTAGAGTGATTTTAAGATGAGACTTACACCACTTTGGATATTGGAGAAGAGAAACACCAGAGGTCCTTGCATTAGTCAGGACACCTATGTTTGGGAAAGGCCTACTGAGCTGCTGATCTCTCTCCATGCTTTCCTTCCTCAGAGCACCTAGGATGGGCACCCCAGCCTCTGTGGTGAGCGAGCCACCCCCTTGGCAGGCCCCAGCTGAGGCCCGGGGCCGCAAGCAGGCCTCAGCCAACATCTTCCAGGATGCTGAGCTTCTACAGATCCAGGGCCTGTTTCAGCGCAGTGGGGACCAGATGGCTGAAGAACGGGCACAGATCATCTGGGAGTGTGCCGGGGACCACCGTGTGGCCGAGGCCTTGAGGAGGCTGCGCAGGAAGAGGCCCCCAAGGCAGAAACCCCTGGGCCACTCGCTACACCACTGTAGCCGGCTCAGGTGGGTTCCTGGGACTGGAGGGCTGAGGGGTGAGAGCACTAATGATGTCTGTTCCACAATTTCCTGGCTGTGGGACCTGGAGCTACCAACCTGGCTTCACTGTAAAGTGCCTACCATTGGGTTTGTGGTAAGGTCTACACAGTGCCTACCACATGGTTGGCCTTTAAAAGGTTGCTGTTACAATTGAAATCATATGACCCTGTGAACTTCGATGGGAAGGGGTGCCTGGGTCTTATCAGTGCCACCTCATTTCACAGTGATTCTCAACAAGGTAAGAGGGACTATTATTTGGAAGGAAAAAAAAAATCTTGTTTACCTGTTACTTAACAGGTAACATTCAAAAGTCAGCCTGGTAAAACTTGTGGATGTAGGATTACAGAGAATATAGCATAGGAAAGTACTGTAGAGAAATCAGAGATTAAAAATTAGTTGGGAAACTTTACCTTAAACTTTCTCTAGCCATCTACTTCTTTGCTTAGGTCACTGCCAGTCCAGGAACAGGGAGCCCCCAGAGATCAAGCTGAACCACATGGCCTAACCAACCATTACGGATATACTCTGGGCTCCATTCCTCTGCTGCCTTCTCTGGGTCCCACAATCAGAACATCAAACCTGAACAGGCCTTCTGAGATCATCAACTCCATATTAACTCCCTACTTAACACACCTTGCTAAGGATACTTGGTTCCCCCAGTCACATTATCATGACTGATTAATGATGTCTGCCATGAGTACATGATAAGAAAGCTAGAAAATGTTGAATCTTGTTGCACTCCCTGATCTAGTCCAATTCTCTTTACAGATGAGAAATCTGAAAGCTTTGCCTTGTCACATAGCTCTCAGGGGGCAGAGACGTGACCAGAGCCCTGGTCTCAATTGCCCCAATAGTGTTTTAGTAGTTCACGTGACCAAAATCTCTTTTTAGTCCCCATTTTATTCTCCTATTGATGGCCTTTTACATGCTTGTTCTCTGCAGAACCCCAGAGCCCCGTACTCCACAGGCCAATCCACAGAGCAGTGCTACTGAGATGGCTTCCAGCGATCAGTATGTGAACTCTAGGAGGACAAGTGCCAGGATCCGCCGGAACTGGAGGAAGCCCGGTCCCACAAGCTACCTCCATCAGATCAGACACTGATCCAGGGAAAGGGCTTGGAATGGCAGTATCTTCCCCAGGAATCATAGGGACTTTTGCCAGAGCCTGGGGAGGTGAAGAAGGAAGAGACTTGAGGCAGACAGCACCCCACACTGCTACTAGCCTGCTCAATTCAGAACAGGACTGAAGGGATGTCCACTTCGCTCTGCATTATGTGGCACCCATCCTTACCAAGAGAAGAAACAGACCGTTCTTGCCTTGGCCCTTCCTCATCTAACACTATACCTGGGCTGCATGATATTCCCCTGGGAGTCAAGTGACGGGCACTCAAGACTGAGCATCTCACCACTCCTGCTATTAACCCTCCTGCTACTACTACGACCCATGGCCCAGCAGCCTGTTCCACCCCTGCCCCTGTCAGGCCACACAAGGAAACTGTGGTTTAAGTGGCAAAATAAAAACATTTGCATCAAGAACTATGTATTTGTCACAGAAGGGGAGAATCCTGAAATGGATGATCCGGAGCCAGGGGCTGAGGGGTTGGGCTCATCGCAGGGAAAGGGGTGTGTGTTCCCAGGAAGGAGAAAATAGGGCTGGCCCCGTTTACTTTCTCAATGCCATCCCTTAGAGCCCCTGTGCTGAGACCTTCTTTCCCAGAGGCTATCGATGGGGAAGATGGAAACCTCTCTGCATGCAGTCCTGATCCACAGGAGAGGAGAGGGTTCTTGGCCCCTGGCCAGCTCTAGAAGAGGGAATGCTATACAGTCAGCCCTGCAGAGTAGGCAGTGAGCCTGCTGTCTCAGTGGTGGGTACCAGCTCCTCAGCTGGATTCTTCATCACCCTGGGCCAACCATCCACAGGTGGGTCAACAGCTGGACTAATCATCCTTGAGCTTCCTGCATTATCCAAGGTTGCCATACATAACCTGAAAACCCGAGGTGAGGATTTTTATTACTATTCTGGCTTCATCTCAAAATCAGCATACCATGTGCTCATTTGCATTTAGCTCTGCTTCCACCCATCCTATCTGCTTGATTATCCATCACATAAAGAGGCCAGGATTCAGTGCTCCCAGCAGGTGATGATGCACATACAGAGCAGGACTGCCCTCTTGTGGCCATGAAGAGAAGCCAGTCCATATTTCTTATCTCAAACCCTTGAGGCTAATTTTGGAATTCAGAATTTTTTCAGCTTTGAGAAAGTAGTAAGTGAAAATACTGTATAATTTCTAGTAGGGGAACATCCCATAACAAAACATTAATATTTCTACAGCAAATATTCACACTAAGAGGGATATATAATGAATACTAATAGCTTCACATCAGTGTGGGTTCAGGTCAATTTTGGTATAAAATGAGTTATGAAAATATTTTTGGTTTTCAGAGCATTGGGACTTTGGAAATGAAGACTGTAATTCCCCTACTAAGGAAAATAGACTCAGGAGCCCTAACTCAGCAACTACATAGAAATGTGGTGGTCTTTGTCTTTACAATTGCACTCTACTTTGTCTACCTTCCACCAAAGAAAACTAGACCAAAAAAAAAGTCAGAATTGGGCTTGTTATTCATACATTTGCATTGATTTAAATACATTACATACAATTTCTACAGTGCATTAGAAGAACAATACAGAGGCAGCAGGACTCTGTCACAGCCCAGCCTCCACTCCCTGACATTGGGGGCCAGGGTCTATGGCTGGCAGAGGGCTAGGTGGTTCTATAAGTGCCACCCATAAGCTTCCCCTGGCACTCTGGGCCCCTGGCTCTCCCAAAGCCCACAGTCAAGGCAACCTGAGTACAGGCTTCAGGCAGAATGGAGACAGGCCAGGAAAGGATGCCCCCACTCTTTCACCTGCCAGAAATGTGACTAGCCCCCTCGTACGTTGGACCCAGCTTTCCTTCACCTCACACAGCTGGTCAGCTTGGCTTGGGGAGCAACCAGACTCCCTCTTCAGACTCCTCTCAGGCTCTCTTGACATCCAGGTGGAGCTTCACCACACGTTTCTGTAAAGATGTCTATGGAAAGCTAAACACACCTGGGTCCCCTTCCAGCCTCTGGGAGCCCTGCTGCTCCTGCATTCTGAAAGCAGGCATTACCACAAACATGGTCCCCAAGGCTAGTGTCCAGGTTGGCTGATCAGGATTGTCAGGGCTGGGGCTGGTGAAGGAGCTGTGCCGTCATCCACAGTGCATGCATATCCAGCTCCCAGAGACTCTTCTTGTCAGCTGGGTGGAAGCCCAGGACAAGCTGGCTCCTGGGGGCTGGAATGGAAGGACACCAGCCTGGCCTAGCTGACAAGAGGGCTGTACATCTCTGCTCTGCCTTCTAGATGGCGGGGGCTAGGCAAGCAGAGGGCACACAGCCACAGTGCTCACTCCCTTTCTTTGGTTGTTTTTTATACCTTCAAGATAGTTTCTTTCCAAGGCTGAATAACTAATTGCTGGGTGCCAGAAACTTGAAGTGTCCAGTAGCACAGGGCTGCACCTTAGCATAGATAGCACCCTCTTTACTCCATCCTGAGGCCATTCTTTGCTTTGGTGTAGAAAGGGCTCAGACACCTGGCAGGGGAGACAGCTGAGGGAAGAGACAATGGAAGCAGGAAGATGCACTGAGCTGGGCAGGCACTGGGGAACAGTTTGAAGGCCTCTCTCCTTTGGGCCCCACCTTTCTCAATAAGCCATAGAAAAACTGGCCTGGAACAAGAAGTCAGGGAGCAAAGGGCAGCTACCAATTAGGAGGCAGAATACAAGTCCTATTACCTCCACCAAGCAGCAATGGTAGCATAAAAAGTCCAAGGATCTAATATTCTGTTCTCTTATGAGCCGAGACCCACTCCACAACCTGAACTGGACCCCTAAGTCAAAAGAGTTGAGAAAAAAATATCTAAAACAACAGAAACAATATTAGTGGACTCAGAAAGTAAGACTGGGGTAAGTTTGCCCACTGACCAATTACAGCTCCCAGCATACACTCAGACCACATGGATCACTTGTGTATGCTGAGGAGTCTACGTCCTCCCTCCTGCCTTTGCCTGAATGAGAGGCAAGCTGCAGGCCTGCACTAGAGAGGTTGGGTCCCTAGCAGGGCAGAGAGCAGAGCTGATCTACAGGGTCATATACAGAACTGCTGGGAGGTCTGGAGCTAAAGTATCCCCATTATGCAAATTGGGTCTGAAGGCTTTTAGTCAGTCTATTGCACTGGTGGGAAAAGGGGAAGCCTTGGCAAAAAACCCAAAGGGAAGGTGTGGCTTCTGTCTGTCCCAGCACTGTGAGTACCCAGCTGCCTTGGTCCATGGGAGTAGGGAACTGCCAGGCACCGGAATGTCTGGGTCCATGCAAACATAGGTCTGGATTCAAGGTTTCTGATATAAGAGGATCTGAGATTCTGCCCGGATTTTCCTAATAATATTTAAATCTGTCTTTGTTATTTGTTTGTTTCTGATGCAGAATATAATGAGAAACTGCAAAAGAGCAGGGTGTCAGGGAGAAAAGGCAATTACCCAGTCTGCCCCCAGGAGACGATGGAAGGAAGCCATTTCTTCCTGGGCATCTGGACTCCTTGCATGGAGCTCCAGCCCTCCTCAGAACTCAGAAGGGCCCACGAGCACTCACTGTCCCTCTGATTGTGCTTCTCCCAGTGCTTGGGAAAGCCCTGAGCCGGGTGGCAAGCAGAGAGGGAGGGTTCGCAAGGGCACTGTTCTCCACTGGCTTCTCTGACTTTTCCTGCAACCTGCTCCCCAGTCTTCCTCCCAGCCCAAGTCTCAGACAATGCGCCTTTGTCTGCCTCTCAGGCTACCACCACGAAAAGAAGGGTTTCCGACTCTGAAAGCTTTGTGTGTAGGACTCGCTAGAAGACCGCTGGTGGGACCGGGCAGTCTCGACAATCACGGGTGGCATCTGGACCAGGTGCAGAGGACTCTTGTTGTCTTTCAAGGCCTGAGTCAGATTTAGGATCTGCAGTGGGAAAAATGAGATTAGTGAGGGAAAGGCATAGGCATCCAGGTCTGCCTCTGAAGGGAGACTGCCAGATAGAGTGTGCCTATAAATCAACAAAAAAATAAACAACATACTAATGGAAAATTGTACACATAGGCTACTTATAACAGTAAAATATAAGTGGGCAATATATAGAAAATGGAAACCTCTCTAGTCATTTTAAAAATATACATTTTTAAAAATACAAAAATTTTAAAAATACAATAAACATCTTGTGTTTTGCCCTTCTAGTTAGTAAAGATACAAAAGATGATAATTACACAGAGCTGGGGAGAATTCAGAGATATGGATGTAGGGCCTGACTGAATAGAGGCTTAAACATGAACAGGCCTTCTGACTCAGCGATTCCATTTTTAAGACTAAGGAAACAATAGTGAACATGCACCAAATAGTTTCAACCAATACAGTGCAGCATTGTTTATGAAGTAAAAATGACATAAATGCCCAAGAGTATGGGATCAGTTAATAATCTAAGGGATAAGAAGCAAACAATTAAAAAAGATAATTTACTGGCATGGAAAGCTGATCACAATATTATTAGATAGAAAAAGAAGGAGAATAAGGAACCAGTATTATAATGTGACGTCACCTTTATTTTCTAAAATTCTATCTTCCTATCTGCAGAAAAAAAAATTTTGGAAGTTGGTGGTGAAGGAATATTTGGGTGAAGGAATTATAGGTGATTTTTATTTGTTTATTACTGTTTATCTTTATTTTCTGTTTTTCTACAAAGACCATATATTTTAAAAAGCCAAGAGTTCAGTTAGATTCTCTCTCTAATGCTATCTCTTCATCATCTTTGTATTTAAATTTTTGGAATAATTGTAGATTTACAGAAAACTTGCAAAGATAGTACAGAAAGTTCCCGTATACCATTTACCCAGTTTCTTTTTACTTAACCATAGTACATTCAGCAAAACTAGGAACATTGGAACCTTACTATTAACCAAACTCCAGACTTAATTCAGATTTCATTAGCTTTTCCAGTACAGTTCTTTTTCTGTTCCAGGATCACATACAAGGATACCACACTGCATGTAGTTCCTTATCAACTTTTGTCTGTATTTTAGAGATATTTCAGACATGTATCCATGGGGACACATTTTTTCCCCTTGTCAAAATTAGAACCACCACCATTTATCTTCTTTGACAGGATAATATAAAAGCTGAAGTTGTCGGATGATGCCTTCTTTAAAGCACTAGATGTTACAGATTTGCACAGCCAGGCCACAGACATATGGTAGTGTAAGGTAGGCTGCACCCTCAAATCACAAAGCCTTCAAGCTAAATATCCTTGGCACACAAATGTCACCCATAAAGAGGCAGAGATTCACCTGGAACAGAGGTCAGAAGTTGGAAGTGGATCCTGCCAGTAATTAATTCCTGTTTTACTTATTTGTTTTGGTATTTGTCAGCATCCTACACTGCTGCAAAGAGCCTTGAGTATAAGATCAGGGTAGAGAACTACAAGGAGGTTCAAATGAAACTGGAGTGGATTGTGCAGGAGACCACCCAACTTAAGACACAGAGGATTTTAAACCTGCCCTAGCTGGGTCTTCCTGTGCTTCCTTTGGTTCTTTGGGTTAGAAGCTACTTTTCAGGCATGCTGAAGTATTTGGGAAAAAATGTCAGTTGTCTACAACTTACTTTCAAAATATTTAGCCCCAAAAAAAATCTATCTAGGGAGGTAGACAAATTATATAGATATTTAAGAGATATTACTCATATAGATAATATATAAAGATGTGAGATAAAGCAAATTTAACTAAATAAATGTAACAACTGGTGAATCTACGAGAAGATCCCACTTTTACAACTTTACTGAGGTTTGAAATTTTTTAAATTAAAAAGCTGAAGAAAAATTTATAGCAGGCATATAATGCTAAAAAATAAATACTATCTTTGCAAATGTTACTTAAAGTGGCTTCCCTTAAATCCTGCATTCTTTATCTAACTCCTTGTTAGAAGTCTTTATGGTGAGTAACAAGTACTACCCAAGTCCATCTCTCTGGGGGTTCTTCACTCTTTCCCTTCAGCTCAGAGCCCCTGTATAGCTCACTCTATGATTACAACTCAGGTAGGTAGAAGGCTGTAACCTCCTTTCTCTGCAGTATGTCAGAGTTCTATAAGGCAGAGGCTTGTTTTTCTTCAGTGTGTGATTGGTAACCAAAGATGTGACTGATCTACTGGCTACCTACACACTGAGAGGAGCTAGATGCTCACAGAACTTTGTGGTATTCAAAATAGCTAACGTATATTGAGTATTTCAATATGCCAGGCACTACTCCAACTGTTTTAAATCATTTCTCTCATAATAAACCTATGAAGTAGATGCTGTTATTAATCCCATGTTATAAATAGAAACAGTAAAAGGAGAAATTAAGTAATTTGTCCAAGACTTCATAGCTAGTAAATGGCAGAGCCAGGATTAAAACCCAGGCATTGTGGCCAGTTTGTGCCATTAACCACTGGACCATCTCAGCTCTCTTTAAGAAGACTTCAAAGTGGTAAGCAGAATATCAGTGCCCTAAAGAGTTTTTAAACAATTTTTCAAGCATTTTCTTTACTATGTTTTGAAAGATCAGTAATGCCCTGGGGGTTTCTTTAGCTCTCTCTGATGTGGAGTGGAAAGAGAATAATATGACCTGTAACAACAAATATTATAACCATAGCCAATATAACCATATGCCAGGCACTGTTTTCACTATATATTTGATATGCATTATCTCATGTAATTCTCTGGCCAACTATGTGATGTATTATTACTGTTCCATTTTACAAACAAGGAAGCAGAGGCTCTTGTCCAAGGCCATGGAGCTTGTAAAGAGTAAAGCAGTCTGACTCCAGAGCCCAGCTCTTAACCACCAAGGCACATGGCCTGCCTTGAGCAACTTGAGGACAAGAGACCACTGGGTAAATTTACCAATGAACTATCTAGCAAATGGCACAGAACTAAGCACTCAGTAAGGCTTCATCAAGCACTGAATACTGTGGAAGAGGTGGGAGATTAAGGAGGGCTACCTTTCCTCTCCCATGTGTTTAGGCAGTCACAGGTATGTATGGCATAGACTGAAAAGGGTGTAAAATACAAGCTTTACACATTTGTTCAACATGAGCAAATAACTCTCCCCAAGAGATCCCAGAGATGACGCTAGGAGGATGTCCCAGGCTTACCTGTCCCCGCATGACAGCAATCTGCTTATGGAACTGGCCCCTGTCAAAACCAGGATCTTTCTGCAAAGGAAGGGCGGAAGGAGATGGAACCGGCATGAATCTCTCAGAAGAAACCATTTTCCTCCCCTAGTTAGAAATTTGCTACTACAGAAAACTTACACAAGACTTATGAGGCTTAGTGAAGTTACCTACCACCCTAGAACTCCCTGTTTCACAGTTGGGGAAATAGAGAACAGTAAATATCTTGTCCTAAGTTTCATTATTAACGCTAAAGAACTCCAGGCTCTAATGTTCCATTTGAAAATGCTCTCATTTGAAAATGAGAGCTCTGAATATACACTGCAGCCACATGACACACAGGATACATACACACCAGTGTGATTCATTATAGCTGCCAATTTTCTACAAACCAATCCAAACTAGGTCTTGCTGTCCACACACAGAAATCTTGCTCTTCATTGGCTAATACAAGTCAGGAGGGTGTTCGCCATGCTTTCTTGGTTGTATCAGGACCAATGAGTAAAACCTGCAACAGGAATTCTTTCTTCTATTTCAGGGGTCCCCAACCCTTGGGCCACGGGCCGCACAGCAGGAGGTAAGCGGGAGGTGAGCAGCAGTCCAGTGAGCAAAGTTTCATCTGTATTTTCAGACACTCCCCAGCGCTAGTACCACCACCTCAGCCCACCTCAAATCATTGGGCATTAGATTCTCATAGGAGCACAAGTCCCTGGTGCCAAAAATGTTGGGGACCGCTGTTCTATATGGTTATAAGGCTGATGTTCCCAGGGCTAACCTTGAAGAGTTCATATAGGTCCTCCTCCAAGTCCTTGACGAAGTTAGGGTCAGATATCTTTGGAAGAATCAGATCTTTGATCTCCTGAGAGAATGGGACTTTTGCCTGGGGCAACCAGGCCCAGTAAAAAGGATCTGAAAGAGGAAAGGTCAAAAGCAAAGCTGATGTTGAAAAAATTCCCTGGCCATCTATATCCTCTACCCATTAGACCAGTGCAAAAAGTAAAATACCCCTCTTCCTTGATATACAACAGAAAAGTTACAAGAGCTGTGAACAGTAAAGGTTACATAGTAAGTGGAGGAACCAGGATTCAAACCCAAGTCTGCCTAATCCCAGAGCCTGTGCTCTTTCCCAGATATTACATGACCTTCCAAGATGCAAGCCTATCTAGAAGCAATTTCTTGCCCCTGAGACACCAAGATGCTCTTTTTGAAAAGACAGACTAGTGCCGCAAAGAGGCTAGTGATGCTCTCATCAGCATCTCTCCCTCTTTCTAAAAGTTTCAGTTATAACAGGGCAGGAGCTGACTTCCAGGATGTCAACAAGGAAGACAGAATACTGATAGCAAATAGACACAAATAGGAATAATGTATGGTAAAAATTACAATAATGGCTTACATTATGGAGTTGTTGCCATGTGCCAGCCATTTAGCTAAAGTGCATGAGCTACATTATTTCATTAATTCTTAGCACAATCCTGTGATAGAGGTATTTCTATCTTGCACAGACAAGAAAACAGAGACTCAGCAAGAGAGGAGCCAGACCACAGTAGTTTTAAGACTTACATGCCCTCCAGGAGTCAGGATGCTTCAGGGGAAAAGCCAGCCCATTGTCTATGGCAGCCACCTTGATAACAGGCTCCTTTACTACCACCCAATCTGTGTCCTTAAGAGCAAGGAAAGATTAAATACTTAGAGTCTCATGTGCCTCAGGCCCTTTAAAGTAGTAGCAAAGCATCCCATCTGAACCTCCTCAGGTAGCAATCCTTATGCAGCTTCTAAACCGGTTTCCAATAGTTACCTGAACAAAGTATACTTATGGCTCCTCTGATTTGGTTTGTACAAGGTTTTCAGAGTCCCTTTCTCATTTTAGAAAAGGTGTACTTCCCCAGGAGTTGCCACAGTCGCTAGTAATAGGGGAAGTGACAATAACAAAAGATAACTATAAGCCATTCCTCCTAGGGAAAGGCAATGAGATTCCTGAGGCCATGAAAAAAGGGAAAAAAAATCAGTATTAGTTGGTCAAGGTCCTTCTGTGTGGACCTTAACTTAGATGTCACTTTCACTGGTGGTGATCATATTTTTCCAGTGAGATAACAGAACCATGGAAGACAACAGCTGGCTGTTCTCGCACAAGGGAGTCTGTTTCCCTGCTTTAGCGATACATAAAAAGGAAAAGAACAAGGGCTGAATGTAAAAAGAGTGGGGCAGGTTACCTGTGACAGCCTATGTCAAACACTCTCATGAGTGTCTACTTGGCTTCATGCTTCAGGTTTACTGGTGCCATCACAAGAACAAGGAATGTGGGTCCAGGACACCTGCATCAGAATCCCCTGGGATATCTTATTAAAAGTGCAGAATCCTAATTTACCCAACCTCGTGGGGGAAAGCCTTGAAGAATCTGTACTATTTTTAATAAGCTTTGCAGGTGATTCTGATGTACAAAATTTGAGAATGACCATTAAAGAAGGAAGTAAAATCACTATGAGGATGTGTTAACTAACCTTATTGCGGTAAACATTTCACAATATATACATGTATCAAATCATCACATTGTACACCTTAAACTTACACAATGCTATATGTCATTATATCTCAATAAAGCTGAAAGGAAAAAAAAAAGACATTATGAGGAATAAAAACCAACCTCACTTTCCTTCTCCAAGGAGTCTTCCCATTACTTTTTGAAAATGTGCAGACTGAGTAGAAATAGAGAAGTATGGTAAAGTATAAAAAGAATGAGAGAGTAAAGAAAGCTACAGGAAGCAGCTTTCTCTAAAGTGATGTTCTGTAGAATTGCAGTCTGTTGCAAAAAAAATGTTCCATGATCAAAAAAAAGTTTAAAAATCACTGAGCCAAGCAAAATTAAACAAGTTCATTAAATGTACAATTTCTCAGACTTTTACTATGTTACTACGCAATGTGAATCTCTAAGGAAACCATTAAATATGTCCCAAACTTATTTGAACTTTTCTTCATTCTGTTCCTATTAACATCATTTAGTAGCATATTCCTTAAAAAACAGAGTAAAAACTCTACCAAATATTAACCTACCAATTTTAAACACATGTGCTATCCTAATTCTTCTGAATGCATATACTCTACCTCATCTTCTTCAAGATATAGATGAACCTCTTACCCGAGAACTAGAATTATCCATTGGATAGTCATATTTAATCAGCCAGTTGTCATTGCCTCGATCTGTGAACAGAAATATAAAGTTAGTAGAAAAAACTGGGGCGATATTCATTTTCATGATGGACTAGGTATTTTGAACACTTGGACCAATCATTCTACTGAGAACAACTACAGAAAAAAGTGGATAAAATATTTTTAAATCTCTTGAAGGGTTTGGAGATTTTCACAAGACCATTAAGAGTTAAAGTGTTAAGATCTGGGAGATGAAGGAAATCTAGAGAGGGAGTCCAGCATTTTTCCATAAAGCATCGTTTTCTATAAAGCACCTGCTGATTTGGGAAGAGGCTAAGTAGCGGGATGACTAGTTAATAAAGGTTCATTTTCTGCTTATTTGTGTATTAATTGTGTCATCGTCACAATTATTATTATTAATGACAACAGCATTGTCTTATAGTTTTATATAAATGTGTTTATACATGCAAATATACATATAACATATGTATATATGTATATACATACATATTTAAATGCATGACATTAATAATACAAAAGTCTTAAAAGGGGTATGTGGAGCTAAGAGTTTCTAAGATCTTTGCATTGTCCAAGAAAATGGTAAAAGTATCAATTAATATTACATTTGGAAAGTGAAGGATTCACATGGTAATCTTTAAGGTAATCGCCAAAAAAAAGACTATACAACTTCTAAACTAAAAGAGGGGAAAAATAAAATAATTATAAAATAATTTGAAAGTAAGAAAGGATAGGAAAAAAGAGGTAATAGAGAGAAAGAGAGAATAAGAGAAGATAGAAAACATAGAAAGCAAATAATAAGATGGCAGAACAAATCCAAACATATCTATACATACATTATAGATAAATGAACCAAATGCTCTGAAATTAAAATCTAACAGTTGTTTCGCTGGATAAATAAAACTGACAAACTTTTAGCTACAAAGACTAAGGGGGAAAAAAAGAGTACTCAAATTACTAAAATCAGAAATTAAAGTGTGGACATCACTATCAATTCTATAGAAATAAAAAGAATGGTAAGTGAGTACCATGGGCAATTGTATGCCAATGAACTGAATGACCTAGATGAAACACAAAACCTACCAAGACTAAACCACAAAGAAACAGAAAATCTTAGTACACCTATAACTAGTAATCAAAAATCTCTCAACAAATAATAGCCCTGGACTTTATGGCTTCACTGGTGAATTCTATCAAACATTTAAAGAACATCAATCCTCAAACTTTTCCAAAAAACTGAAAAGGAAGGAACACTCCATAATTCATTTTATGAAGCCAGCATTACCTTAATACCAAAGTCAGACAAAGACACAACAAGGATAAAAAACTACAGACCAATGTCCCTTATGAATACTGATGCAAAAATCCTCAACAAAAAACTAGCAAACTAAATTTAGCAACATATTAAAAGAATTGTACAGCATGACCAGTATTTATCGCTGGAAATGTAAGGATGGTTCAACATATGAAAATCAATCAATGTAAATCATCACATTAACAGATTGATAATCTCAGCTGATGCAGGAAAAGTATTTGACAAAATTCAATATCCATTCATAATTAAAAACACTCAACAAACTAGGACTAGAAGGAAACTACCTTCACATAATAAAATCATACATGGAAAACCCCTAGCAAACATCATACTCAATGGTGAAAGACCAAAAACTTTTTCTCTAAGTCTAGAACAAGGCAATAATGCCCACTTTCCCAATTTCTATTCAACATAGTACTGGAAGACGAGAGCAATTATGCAAGAAAAAGAAACAAAAGGCATCCAAATTGAAAAGAAGAGGTAAAATTATCTCCGTTTACAGATGATATGATTGTTTATGTAGAAAACACTAAAGATGCCACAAAAAAAACTTTCAAAACTAATTAAGTTCAACAAAGTATCAGGATACAAAGTCAACACACAACAACCAGCTGCATTTCTATATACTAACAATGAACAATCCAAAAAGAATATTAAGAAAATAATTCCATTTACAATAGTATCAAAAAGAAAAAAAACTTAGGAATCAACTTAACCAAGGAGATTAAAGACCTATACAATGAAAACTACAAAACACTGCTTAAAGAAATTAAAGAAGACATAAATAAGTGGAAAGATAACCCATGTTCATAGACAGGAAGACTTAATATTGTTAAGATGTCAATAATACCTAAAGCAATCTACAGATTGAATGCAAAATCCCAAAGATGTTTTTTGCAGAAATAGAAAAACCCATCCTAAAATTTATATGGAATCTCAAGAAACTTTGAATAGTCAAAACAATCCAGAAAAAGAACAAAGCTGGAGGACTCACACTTCCTGGTTTCAAAACTGACTACTAGATACACTGTAAGGAGACATACAGACCAGTGGAATAGAATAGAGAGTCCATAAATAAACCTTTGCATATACATGATCAAATGATCTTTGACAAGGGTGGCAAGACCATTCAATGGGGACAGTCTTTTCAACAAAGTGCTGGAAAAACTGCATATCCATATACAAAAGAATGAAGTTGGACCCTTACCTAACACCATATACAAAAATTAACTCAAAACAGATCCATGACCTAAATCTAAAGACCAAAACTAAAAGATTCTAAAAAGAAAACATAGGGCAAAAGTTTCATATCATTGGATTTGGCAATGATTTCTTGGATATAATACCAAAGGCACAAAAAACAAAAGAAAAATAAACAAATTGGATTTCATGAAAATCAAAAAATTAGTTGCATCAAAAGACACCATAAGAGAGTAAAAAGACAACCCACAGAATGGGAAGAAATATTTGCAAATCACATATCCGATAAGGGATTAATATCCAGAATATATGAAGAACTCCTATAACTCAACAACAATAAAATAACCTGATTTGAAGATGGGCAAAGGACTTAAATAGATATTTCTTCAAAGATACACCAATTGCATCATCAAAAGCACTTGAAAAAATGTTCAACATCACAATAATTTGGGAAATGCAAATCAAAACTACAATGAGATACCATTTCATACCCATTAGGATGGCTACTATTTAAAAAACAAAAAACAAAAAACAAAACAAAAAAAAAACAAGAAAATAACAAGTGGTGACAAGGATGTAGAAAAACTGGAACTTTTCTGCAGTATTGATGGGAATGTAAAATGGTACAGCCACTGTGGAAAACTGTATGGCAACTCCTTAAAAATTGAAGACAGAATTACCATATGATCCAGCAATTCTACTTCTGGGTATATAATCAAAAGAATTAAAAGCAGTGTCTCAAGGGGATATTTGTATACCCACATTCATAGCAGCATTATTCGCAATAGCTAAAATGTGGAAGCAATCCAAGCATCCATCAACAGATAAATGGATAAGCAAAATGTGGTATACACACACATTTTGGACTATTATTCAGCCTTAAAAAGGGAAGAAATTCTAACATGTTACGACATGAGTGAAAATTGAGGACATTATGCTAAATATAAGCCAGTCACAAAAATGACAAATACTGTAGAAGTCCACTTGCATGAGGTACTTAAGAAAAAACTGTCCTGTGATAAGTTTTGCTGCCATAAGAATAACAAGAGACCAAGGATAAGAGTACTCAGTACTCTTCACATTGCTTTGGAAGGCCAAGTGACTTCTGTCTGGGACCAGGAAAGAGGCTAAGATAAAATGTAAGTACTGGCTGCAGGCCTCACCACCTCTGATTACTGCACATGATGTGCCTGGGCAAAGCCTGTCTTGGAAAAGTATGTTCTGAGACTTTCCCCAAATACAACCCTTCTGACTGAGGAAAAAAACCCATGCTGATAAGGCCCTCTGATACCAAGCCTGCAAGCCTCCAAGCGTCCCTCCCCCAATACCTCACTAGTCTGGCACACGGCAAAGAACCACCCACAGCTGCTTACCAGTGTTGCGGATGATGTAATCCAGCACCACCAACCGCTCAAACTGCAGCAGTAGTTGCCGGTTAGTGTTCTCAGGGAGAGGTTCTGCTTCAAAACGCCGTAGCCAGAAATCTGCATCCTTGTAGCCTTCAACAAATAGCTGGAATGAACCAACCTACAACAAAGAAGGAAGAACAAACGTATTTCCTTATAGCCTAACTGCAAAGACCCCAGGACTAAGAGGTACTCAGTAAGCCTTTGTGAATTTTATATCACAAAGAAAATGATTTCAAGGTCTTTACTTCTTCATCTCTTTGCAAGTACAAGAGAAAAAGGTTATGACTATGATTGACAATCCAAATTCAAGTAGCCCATCAAGAGGAATAAAGTGAGAAAGTTAGGGTCTTAGGCCCTTCATAGAAATGAGGAAGAAAGGAGCCTCAGGGCAGGTTATTCACATGCCCATATAAGAGTCTATAGGCACCTTGCTTCATCTCTTGGATGTCTATGCCACTATAAATCATCACTATATGCCACTATAAATCATAAGCCACACAGATGAAGTCTATACCTTAGGCGGTAGCCCAATGCGGTTAAAGCGCTGCCCAACTTTTGGCACTTTCTCTAATGCAAGCCGCTTGCCCCTGGACTTCACTCGGTCAATGGCACTATAGTTGAAGGTGTCACTGGCCAGGTATACTACCTATAATGGAAAAAGAAGAGATATCTAAATTAGAGTCAAGTTAAAGGAACTATACCACCATGGCAGAGAATAGCTAGAAGTTCATCAATACTGCTCCTCTTCTAGGGGACACAAATAGCATTTCTCAACCTTCCTAGAAGCTAAAATAAGAGTAAATGACTACTTCAAGACAATGGAATGCTGACAAAGTGATGCATATACATTACTTCCAGACTTGGCCCCTAAACTCTATCATATTTCCCAATCTCTGCAGCTGGAAATGAATGGCTCTGAGATGGCAGAGCCACATCACAGAAGGACCTAGACCCCTTGTGGAATGACAGGACCTAGAAGAGCTGCCTGCCTTGAATGGATCTATGCTGTGAATAAGACATAAACTCCTATTATGTTAAACCACTGTGATTCAGGAGGTGTTACAGCAACTAACATGAATTATGTTGACTAAAACAGCCACCTCCTGAGTTAGAAGACAGTCCAATACCTATTTTCTCTCCAGATAAGAGCAAATTGCAATTTACTCTGAACATTTTTATTTCTTTTTGAATTTTGTACTATGTGCATTATCCACATTCAAAAAATAAACATTAAAGTTGGTTTCATTTTTAGTGGCCTGCTATATATATGCATATTTATATGCAGACTATATCTGGAATATTACAAAAGAAACTAGTAATAGCAGCTGCCTCTGCAAAAGGAAACTTAGTGGCTGAAAGGGGTGGCAGGGACACTGAATTACTCTTTTCTGTTTTCTCTCCTGTGTCTCCTGATTTTAGCACTAGATACATGAATTGCCTATTTAAGACAAAATTTTTTAATGAGTCATCAATATTACACTTGATTGTCAAATTATGCTGACATCACCATAATCTATAATCCATATGTTATATCTATTGTCATACTTATCACATTGCCTTGTGATTATCCATATGTATATCTAACTTCTGACTAATGAAATAAGGGGAAGAAGGGAACATCTTATTCACATTAACATTCCCAGTATCTAACACAGTGTCTGGCACATGCTCAAAAATATTAAGTGAATGAATGAATGAGTTACACACTTCTTTCAGAGACAGCAACAAGTAGATTTTAGCATATAAATATTTGAAATCAAATTTATAAGAAATTCTTTCTTTTCCTAGGCCTTGAAAGTTCTTTATAAATAACTACTTTGCTCATGAACCTTAGAAATAGAGAGAAACAAAAGAATTCCTTCCTTCCCATTCCATCCATCCATCCAGTGTTAATGGAGTACCTGAAATGGATGTGCAAAGTACTGCAGGTTGGCACTCTGTGTGTTACAAATCAGGACACTCAGGCACAGGAATAAAGGAATAAAGGCTATCTTGTCAGCTTCCACAGTGAAAACCCATAAACCACCCATAAACCACCTTTTCCCCCATCAGATTTATTTGTGATTACTCTTTGTAACAGCCCTCTTTTTCCCTACGACTAATGAAAGAAACTATCATAACCTGAAACCTTAAAGGAACAGAGAGCAAAGACAGCTATCCATTCCAATATGAGCCCCCGTTTTCTTAGTGACAGAGGCTCTGATCAACTGGATAGAATCCTTTCATAAGGGTAGGGAGACAAGGGGGAGAGACTTCTTCTTACTATTCTCCAGCAGCTGTATGTTAAATTTGCAAACTTCTGTCTCATCTCAGTCTCATAGAAGACAAGTTTTTTTGTTGTTGCTGACTTTTTGATGCAAAAGTTCCTCAGGCCTCTTTAAGGTTCTCTAACAGGGAAAGAGGAAGACCAGAGATGGGGAAGAAAGGGATTGTGGGGAGTGACATTAATGGCTACAACAGTCATAAAAATACCACAGGCTAAGATGTATGGAGTGTTTACATTGTGCCAGGCATCAGGCTATGTGTTTTACATGGATTATTTTGTGTAATCTTAATAGCCATCCTATAAAACAGGAAATATTTATATCCCTATTTTTATAGTGAGGAAACTGAATGGGGTCAGTGGGGGCATGGTCGTAAGTAACTTGCTCAAGGATTACCCAATAAAAAGCTGCAGAACCAAAAATCAAACTTAAGCCCTCTGATTCTCAGGCACTGCAATCCAGAAGTACAGGCAGAATAGGCAGGCGCAGGGCCAAGGGTGCTCTGCTATTTACCTAGTGAGAAAAGGAAATTACAGAATGATGAGCAAGGAGCATTTAAAAGTTTCTAGAGTTTAGGAGGGCCCTTGTGGGAGGAATACAGGTTAGGCAGGAGATTTTAGGAGCATTAATTATTATACAAGATGGTCAAAGTAAGCTAATTGCACAGAGAGAGGACTGAATTGTGAAGTGAAGAAATGAGCTGTGCCAGGCAGTGAATTAGATGCCAAATGGAAGCTACATACCGGGAACTGCATTCAAACATTCTCTCCTAGACCTGAAGTTGGGAGGTCTCTGGTATTGTTTCTCATAGTTTGATATTCATTCACCAATTCAGCTGGTACTTACATAATGCTTGCTATAAGTTCAGTACTTTGCTAGGTGCTGAGAAGGGAGAAGAAAATTTCAAGAAATGTTCCCTGACTTACAAACTAGTTGGCTTATTGTATGGAGTTTGTGGCAAAGGAGTAGACACAGTTAAACATCCACAACAAGCACATTTTCTCTTAAAATACCCTAGGAAAACAGAAATAAACAGGTTTGAAGGGAAGCTCCTGACTCCTGATCAGTCTCTTTGCCCAAAGTCCGCAATCTAAACCTGTGAAGAAAACTTCAAGCAGGGGCCTTTAATCTAGAGGCATGGTCCCTACTGTGTCAATGGATGGACTTCAACTGTCTATGAATCGTCCCCTGAAATTATATGCAAATATGTGTATATTTTCTGGGAATAAGGTCTATAATTTTCCTCAGATTCTCAAAGATAATTAAGACCTAGAGCCACCAAGACACCCCTGCAGCCTTAGGGCATCAGATCAGAGTTCCGCCTGAAATTGTTACTAAACCTCAGGTAGTCAAATACTCAATAGGTGATGACATGTCCTTAAACGTTCACATGCTGACTAGTAGATTCCTTCCCATCATAATTCCTGGAAAGTTTCACAAAACACCCTATAGTACAGGGATTCTTAACCTGGCCTCAGTAAATATCTTGACATTATATGTAATGAATTCTGTATTTAAGCATTTGGGGGAGGGGAGGACAGGGAGTATGATCTAGACTCTTCATTAGAATCTCAATCCATTATAAGTGTGAATTTACCTCTTGGGACCTCAATTTTGTTATGTTCAGACAAGTACCAGAATTCCATAGCATAAAGATGGGTGAAGAGAGTTCCATGTCAGTTCCCTATAGGCCAGATCTTTACTCTTATCCTCTGCCCATCTAAAGTCCTCCCTGCCAGATCTTGCATAAGTGCTTGGCTGATATCAGCTAGTACTTTCTAGACTATATCTAAATCCTGGAATGGTTCAGAAATCTAAGAGAGTGAGACACAAAAGCAGCTAGGTTTTTAACCAGCTTAGGATTATCTGGGATTCAAAGATGCAGGGAGCCCATAAATGTGCATCAAAGGGTTGGTGACCTTCTTGAAATTGTATGCAAAAATTTTATGCATACCCTTCTCAAGATACCTTTCATCAAATGATCAAATCATGAGTCTAAATATATTCCCACCCCCAAGATGGGCTGAGAACCCTAAACTCAAGGCATAAAGAGCCCTCACTGGACCTAAGAGTTCCACTAACACATAGCAGGGCTTTAGGGCCTTGGTAAGGCAGTAACACTCCCCGCGGAAAGGTCACCGACCTTTGTACGGGGTACAATGTTGAGTTCCAGTTTTTGGTCCACCAGGCTCGCCCCTGCCTCTGAGAGATAGCCCTGGTTGAGGACAAGGCAATCACGGCCAAAGCAGCAAGGACAGCACAGCTTCTGCAGCCACTTGGTCCACTTAGGATTAAGGTGCCCATATGGTTCTTCATTCTTGGGTTTGAAGACAGCAGTGATCTTCTACGCAGATGAAAGAAGAAGAAGACATTAAAGGCAAGTTGACTAAAGTAGCTCACAGACCAGGTCAGCAAGAATCCATAAAGAAATGAGAGGGCAAGGGCAGACAACCCCTACATACAGATACTGGCTTCTCCCTAGCTTACCAGGGGAAAACACCAGCTCAAGTGTATAACTAAGAGACCTAATGATAGAAAGGGCTGTGGCCAAAGAAGGTGCCGAGTCTGGTATATATGGTACAACAGATATTAATACCATCAAACCCCAGCTTCCAAGGTACATACATACACACTATTGCTCTGTATCAATTATGTAAATATTCAAAAAATTATCAACTGAAAGGGACTTAATGAGGTATTATAAAATGAGGTTAAAAAAATTCCTTCATCAATAGCTGATTTCCTCTATCGGCCTTACTATCCCACCCCCTGGGTGTTAATAAAACCTTACAATAAAAAGTTTAGGAATGACAAACTAAGAAAGCAATCGAAGAGAAAAACCACAGCAGAAAAAAGAATCTGCTACCTAGTTAGAATGGGGTTCTCTTAGTAATTCTGATAGACAAGAGATCAGGATATGAGAGACAAAAAGATTAAATCCATCTTCTCTAGCATACAGTAACTTAATTCTCAAAGGTCCTTGGAAATGTGGAATGCTGCTGCAACCTAAAAACTATGGCCCTCTCTCCTGAAGGTTCTTCTCCAGGCCAGTCAGCCCTCTAAAGTTGTTTTCATTTATTTCATTTCCGCGGTCCCCAAACTGGTCATTTCAAAGCAAGAGAAGCAAATATACTATCCAACTGATTCATCTTCGTATCATATGACTCCCTCTCTCCCCTCACGCCACAGCCAACTCAAGCTAGTCTGGGTCATATGGTATTTTCCTGTGGTTGTCACTTCCTGAATGGCAGGTCACAGCAGAAAACTTACACCTATCTGCCTACATTAAATAAGCACTCATATTAGGACTTGGCCAGGCACATGTCTCCAACAATATTTTGTCAGTCTTAAGACCAGTTCCCTGAAAAAGCCTTGTGAGGAGTTGAGAGGGCTAGAGTAATACAGAACTCTCCTCCTCCCTCCTAAAAAACTGATTATTCTTAAAGACAAACTTACTTCTTCATTGGAAAATGTCAAATGCATATATTTACATAAGTCAGAATAGCATTCTTATTCAAAGTGGCTAGCAAGAGACCAAATTTAGCAATCTTCCTCTCTATATCTGCTCCCCTGGAATCCTGGGCTCTAAATCACACAGTAGCTCACCACTCAGAATGACTGATAAACCACAGGACAACATGAGGCATGTCCCAGAACTCAAGAGTCAGTTCAACTGAGGCACAATGCAGAGTTCAGCAAGTTGGTCCCCAAAAAGAAGAACAAGACATTCCTACTACTAGCAGGCTGAAAAATGTCAGGACTGAGGCTTAAAATACCTCCCTGAAAGAAAGCAGAACTTGAAGGCCAAGATTGCAGCCAAGGATTGTTTATAGACTGACCTTTCAAATTTTTCAGTTTTCTTCCACCATAAGGAGAATCAGAAAGCATTTCCTCACTTTAAAAGCATTAATAATTATGGTCATCTCAGTACTACAAGGGTTTCATTAAATAATAATGTCTGGACTGGACAAATGAGGAAATGGTAGGGTGGGAAGGATGGCGGAACAGAAAGACATTCAGACAGAAGGGGAGACAAGTGCCTTTCAGGACGAAGTGTAGGCCTCAGTCCAATTTAATTCTGTTAACATTTGCTCAGTACCTAGTTTGTGTGAGCACTCTGCAGGTTTCCTAGATAGATACATAAAACCACCTTGGCCAAATTTCCAAAGCTAATGTTTACTTCACATAATCAACCATGTTACTGAATACTCAATACTCTCCTTATTCACAGAAAACAAACTCTAAAACCACTCAAATTAGAAAGACACCACCAATATTTGGCTAAGGAAGAAAGTGACCACTGACTAATTTTTCTTACCATCTTCTCCTTTAATAAACTTTCAATTCCCTTACTACACTTAGGAGAAAGCTTCAGTTTGATACCAATATTTTTAAAACAACTTTCCTTAACACTCACTAATCCCCTTTTAACAAAGGGGGTGAGGTACAGATAGCTTGAGTAGCAGCAGTCCATGAAGTTGTGGATAAAAACAGAACTGTACAAGGAAGCAAGAGGCCATTAAGTGGCTGGTGTCAGGACCTACAACCAATTACTGGAATCTGGACTCCAAAAGGTTTCCTGTGTCTAACCAGCAGCCACAAGGAAGAGGGTATTATGGCTATGCTAATGAGGCTTTTTCCTCATATTATACAGTGAAATATAGAGAAATAACTTTTAACAGAAGTTTTTTTTAAGTTTAGTAAACATGAAGTGAATGGTTCTCAAACTTTTGGTCTCAAGATCCCTTTAAACTCTTAAAACTTATTAAGAACTCCCAAAAGCTTTCATTTATATGGGTAAAATCTATATTTGCTATAGTAGAAATTAAAACTGAAATGTTAAAACTATTCATTTAATAATAAAAAGAAACCTATTACATGTTAACATAAGTGACATGTTTTAGAAAAAATAACTATATTTTCAAAAATAATTTTTAGTGAGACTAGCACTGTTTAACATTTTTGCAGATCTTTCTAATGTCCACCTTAATAAAAGACCACTGTATTCTCTTATCTTCTTTAATATTCAATCTGTTTCAATATCACATCTCATTCAGCCTCTGGAGTTCTCCACTGTACAGTAATAAGAAAATGAAAGGAAAAAAAGCAAATAAAGTCTTAACATTATTATGAAAATAATTTTGACCTGTGGACCCCAAAAAGAATTCCTAGAGGTCCTTGGGCCACACTCTGAGAACTACTATATTCTCTATTAGAGGTTGAAGGGAAACAGCACTCCTTGACTTAGCTATTTACATGTAACTCTTACAAAAGAGAGGGAGGGGCTACTCCAATTATATGAGACCCTGAAGAAGATGAGATCCAAATATAATATAGTGAAAGAGATTTAGCTTATATTTATTTTCCTGTCCTCTGCAATCAACCTCACCTGCCTCATCCATTACAACTTGTATCCTGGGACAGCTCCCTATAACAGATGGTAGATGATACTTAAAATCTCAAGAACTACATTTATATGATATTGAAAGTTGACTGTCTCTTAACATTTTAGTAAAACTGATTCTGTTTAAGACATGTATTCTTTTTTTGGCTATCAGTGTGGTTCTCAACCAAGTGTAAAGACATCAGAATTTCTCAGAGGGCACAGGTAGCTAGAAGAAGCACATTCAATATTATAACATAAGTTAGTAGTTAAAAAGTGGAAAAAAAACTGTACCATTTTCATAACAAACTTGGTGGGTAAAGTATTTTTAAACAGTTGAAAATTACTGATATAAGGTCAAATTCCTAGAACACATAAGCAATACCTATAAAATTCTGCAGCAAATACCAATTAGGATTATCTAATAAATTACTATTCTCAATGGTTATGAAACTATCTTCTCAAAATCATACTACTTTTGCTTTATTCACTGTTATAATGTATCCAAGAAAGCCTAATCCATGGTAAGTGGGCATACAACCTAAAAACAACCCTGACTAGGCAGGAACCATGCCAGGGGTTTCAGGTGTGATATCTCATTTAATCTTCTTAATAAACTAGTGAATCACATGCTATTCTATGATTCTTGCTAATATGAACATCTAGTACTACTAGCCTCACAAAAAAACAAAATGCTCAAAAAATAGGTGATTGAGTATTGAGACCTGAAGTGCAAGGATGTAAGTGAGGAGGGTAACAGGAGCACTCTCCACCACGACTTCTGATCTAGCATTTTCCATCCTACTGTTCCAGGTCCTCACTTGCTCACCCTGAGGGAGAAATCAACCTAAATTGAGAGATGGAGTCGGGGTTGTCATCTTTAAGAACCTTTTGGACTGTCTAGCTCCAAAGGTAGCTGTCACAAAAACTGCTGCTCCCTCTTCTTCCTTGGACACAGGACTTCTGACTTTTAGCGGGGCTAAAAGACTACAGTTCTCGGACACTACTGCAGCTAAGTTCTGGACAATGAGATATAAGGAGAAGAGTTTGGGGTGACTTCTAGGAAATGCCTTAAAGAGAGGGGATATACTTTCCCTCTCCCATTTCTTCTTTCAACTGCCAAAAAAGCAGACAAGATGTCTGCAGTTTGAGTACCTATCCTGGATCATGAAGTAGAAGCCACATGCTATGGATGGCTGATTAGCTAGATTTTGGAAGGAGCATGCATCTCTGATAAAGTAAAACACCATGCCAGCTCTGAGTGGCCTGTAGACTTCTTTTATGGAAGTTAAATGTATTTTTATTCAAGTCATTATCATTTTCAATTTTCTGTCACACATAGCCAAATTTAATTCTAACCAAAATGGTAGCTGAAAAGAGAAATCAGAAATTCAGATGACTAACTATAAGGCAGCAGAGCATAGTGGTCAGAAGCATGAAGTCTGGAGCCAGTCTGTCTGGGTCTAAATCCTGCCTCCCACTAACTAGCTGTGAGACCCTGGGCCAAATAGTTACACAGTGTTATCATCTGTGAGAATAATAATAGTACCTACCTGTGAGGGGGTTATGAGAATTGAGTTATTACTTGTAAAGCACTTAAAATATCAGCTGGCCTATAATAAGTGCTATTTCAGTATTTGTTAAGTAAAAGAAATAAACACATTTGGAGCAGGGCCAAAGATGACGAGACCAACAACAGTGAATCTGTAGGCCAAGATGACATACCACAGCATTTAAGAAGTGGTCCTCTGCTCTTGACCACATTTTCCTCAGTGGTAGCAAGATGGTGACATTTTTGTCAGGGCATATGTGTTTTGACTTCCCACCTAAGAAAAGACAGTGGCCAGGAAATTTTAGAGACCAGGATCCTACCAATCACCAAGAAACATACTAATGGTCTGCCGTTCTCTGTGGCCTATATACTGAGGTAGTAGTATTTTACCTGCCACGTAGAATTAAGAAATCATATTATTACCACCTATTGGAGTACTTGATCACTTCTCAGCTGACCTGACACACTTCCAACAGAGCTGTAACAGTGTCATGAAAGAAAAACAAAAACCTTCCTCTGGCTCCTGTACCTATCAAAGATAACAGTCAACAAGCTAAAACAAAAACAAAAAAACCATTCATATCTTAGGTGTCATTCTGATCCCCAAACAAAAAAGATGAAGGCATCTTGCTAATATTTAGACTTCAGAATACCCAGCTTTCTTTTCTTCTAGAAGTGATGGTTCTCCTTTGAGCTTTCAATTCAACTCACTGCTCTCTTATTTAAGGAACTTGGAAAGACCTATTACTCTCAAAGCTTTCCCCATCTCAGTCAATGTTAACTGAGTTGATGGCAGAATTGTTCTCTGGTTCTTGATGATAATTCAGGGACAACATCTAGGAGAATAACCAGACCATCCAATGAACCTAACCTAGAGTTACAAGTCATGGCCTACCCTGGCCACTCAGCACTCTTAACAAAACAGTACACCACCCAACTAAGTTCACACAGGAAAAATGCAGGGAAAATCTGAGGGAGCTTTGACACCCATCATTCTAATAAGTATAAAAATAATATATTTTTCCAATAAACCATTCTGGCCCATCTAAGAACTTTGAAAGAGATTTGATATTTTTTGACCTTCTGATATTCCCATGATATCTCTGCAGTTCTCAAAAGAATAAAGGCCACTGAAAGATCACTGGAGACATTCAAACTGTAAACCAGGAAAATCCACCAGATCACCATTGCCTGCCCACACTCATCTGAAGCTGCTACAAGCCAGGCATCTAGAAATTGCAGCTGGCTGCCTTCAGAATTCAAAATGGGATTATAGTCTGCTCCAATCATTAATTTAGTTTCTTTTGTTTCCATAGAAATGCCTCTTATTAAATAACTGACTGCTTGTACAATATAGGCCTAACTTTGAGAGTCCACCTGCATCACTGCCTCCAGAAATGAGACATATTTAACTGAGTCGATATTCTAAAGACTAAGAGATCGGTTCAATGAGATGGAGCAATCTACCAACTAAACCTCTTGGGCTGGACTGTGAAACTTCTTAAGGAAGTTTTAAAGGCAGGACTAAAGGGGAGCAGAATATACCACCCCAAAATGTGCCACTTTTGCATGGACTGTTTTGAGCTGAAGGCAATCAAGCCCTAGCAGACTCAGGAAAAACTTTTACCTCTCCCATATCTGCATAAAAGTATTTAGATAGAGAGGGCCTGGCCCAGAAAGAGAGCTATTACCAGAGATAACTTTTTATCTGAAAGACTTACCTGCATGGCAGGTAAAACATCTGATTACCAAACACCTGCTCTTCTTAACTTCCTGTGAATATCCCTCCTCTCCTTTGAAGCTCTAGGCTGCTATCCCTTGGCTCAGAACAGCATATAAGCCTCAACTGCCTGACTGCCTTTTGATTTCATGTTTATGGGGCTCTCATAACCAGGGAAATCAAATTTTAGTCCTGTCTAACAAAAAAAAAAATGAAAAAAAGGAATAAAGGTCATCTCTCAGCTGCCCTGGTTACTCCATGCCCCATCCCATCCCCAAACCCCTTTTTACACATAGAGGGGATAAAATAAAGGTCAGCAAACACTTTGCCTTAGATGAAATGCAAACTGACTGTCCTGGGAGATAAATGTAAGTAAAAAGGCAGCTGACAGTCCCATGATTCTAAAACTCCATTCTAAGCTGAGGAACCATAAAAAAAGATTTGAACAATTTCCCCAATAACCAAGAGTTTAAAACTGGTGATTCCACCCACTCTTATCACCATCGTCCGCCAATAAGAGACCTGGGAAGGCGGCAGGAGACATCCCCACAGCACAGAAAGCTGGAAGTGAACCGTCAAGACTCCCTAAAGGGTTACCCGTCCTCCTCAATGAACAGCGAGAACACTGGTTTGGCGCAAAAAGAGAGATAATGGGCCCAAAGCTCAAAACTGTAAATCTGTAGATTAATGAACGAAAAGCAGTCTCTGTAGTTTAAAGTTAAGGAACCTACTAGAAAGCAGCATCACCCCGCGCCTCTCTGTTCAGAGGCCGATTGCCCCACCGCTCCGCTGGGCCCCTCGCCTCTATCTGGTCAATTTCCTCTTTCCATTTTTCGCTCACTCCTCCCCCACCAAATAGGTTCTGATTTATTTCCACATCCCGCAGAGCTTCTCCATCTCCAGTTCTCCGTGGCATTCCAAAATTCTGCCAAGGGGTTCCACACTGTGAAGTTTCTCCCTTTTGCTGCCTTTCTTTCAAACCCCTCCTCCCTCTGGCTATGCGAAACCCCAAACTCCCCTGGACAAGCTCACTCTCCCAAAGTTTGCGGCCATGGTTCCCACCACGCTCTCACCCCCTGAGGGTCCTTGACGAAGTAGCTTCCGCTGGAGCCCTGGTAAATACGCTCCGGGAAGAAGCCCCGCTCGATGGCCAGCTCGGCCTGCCGCACCACCGCCTCGAACTCGGGGTCCTCTGGAAACTCGTTCCGCTCGCGGTGGGCCTGCGCAGCGTGCGCCGCAGCCGCGGCCTGGGCGGCTAGGGCTTGGGCCTGCGCCACCACGGTTTGAGTCTGACACTGGGCCGCCGCGCCCCGAGCCCGATCCAGCAGTGGCTGCCGCTCCCGGTCGTGGCCTGGGGAGCCCGGAGGAGAGGGGGCCGGGCCGGACGCCGCCGCCACTCGGACCGCGCCCCCCGGCACCTGGGGAAAGTGAGCGCCCGAGCCGGACGGGAAGGTGTAGTCCGGGGGTTGGGCCCGCTCCGGGGACACTAGTGGGCTCGTTTCGTCCATCCCTCAGACCGCCGGCTCCGGGACCCGGCGCGCTCCACACAGCGGAGCTCCAACCGGGACCAATCCGCAACACCCCCCAATCCTCGCCTGGCCAACCAGCTCTTGGTGCCTCTTTGGCCCCGCCCCCACCATCCCTGTTTACTTGGTGACGAGTAGGCACGACCCCTTGCCCACGAACAGTAGCCAATCAGAACCAGCGCCTACGCAATCGCGCTCTCGGCATTTTTTGCTCGTCACCTTCTGTGAGGACTGCGCATGCTCTAGGAGACAAACTCGGTTCAGACTCGCGGGTCAGCTCTTGCCAGCCCCGCCCCGCCCTTAGCTTTCAATCGTTGACCCGTCTTCGGGAGTTTTCAATAATGTAGAATACCTAATCAGTCACAAATTATTGAGTGTCTGTGAACCAGCTGTGAGACTGGAGAAATGTAATCTTTGCATCTATATTCATTCAATCATGCATTCATTCATTAAATATTTATTGAGCATCTACTATGTTCTAGGTGCTGGAGAGACAGCAGTGAAGCAAAGAAACAAAAATCCCTGTTCAACAGCATAAATAAAAAAGGTTTTTAAAAATCCCAGCCCTCATGCAGCTTACACAGTGCCTAGCCCAAAACTCAATGTTTATTTGTGAATTGAGAAAAGATATGGTCTCATCAGACAAAAATTCCATGAGGTAAGGGTCTATGACTATTATATTTATCACTGTAAAACCTCAGTGTATAGACACAGTAGGTGCTCAGTACAGTGTATAGACACAGTAGGTGCTCAGTGGAAAAGAAAAGGATGATATAGTCCCTGCCCTCAAGCTGAAGACACAGTATTCTAAGGCAGTAGGAGAAAAAGAGCCAAAAGTGAGAGCTGAAAACTCTATAATAGGAGTTCAGCAATTTGGGGGGAGCTGGAGAGTCAGCAAAGGCCTTAAGGGGGCACGTGCTCTGAGCTAAGTCTTAAAGGACAAATGTAATTAAATCACTGAGGGGTGGAGAGGGAGGAAAAGAAAAGAGAATTAGAGATATTTGAGTTTGAACCCCAACTTCACACTTATCAGTTATTTTGTATGAGTTATTTAACTTTTTAAGCCTCAGTTTTCTCATCTATAAAATGTGAATAATCATCTCTTCCCCAATTGATTAAATAAGAATCAAGATAAGTATGTAAAGAACTTAGTATAATGCTTAGTACATAAAAAGCACTCAACAAATGGTAGGTTTTTATCACTGCTGAGGTTATTGTTAATGTTGTTTTTGTTTTGTGCCTAAAGTAACCAGCAGACAAGAGACTTGGATTTTCAGAAAGGTTACCAACCACATGGTAACCCATATTTCATAATCATTCTGAAGAAAAGAATAAAGAAATAAAATGGAATCACTATAGTCAAACTACCAAATTACTAAAATCAATTTGGTTGAAGCATGAAAAAATAACCTATTCTTGTTTTGACTAGCCTGGGAACTTAAAGTTTTGAACTTTCCAGTCCTGCATCAATGCCTGGATATACATCAATTTGTTGTATGTCAATACCTGGACATATATCAAACCTCCAGATAACACCCAAAGGACTCACATATCAAGACCACCTGACATTCACCTAACATCCATTATCTAGACCACGATGTGACTAGAACTCCTGGTTCCCATCTTCCAAATCTGACGTCTGACTGATGTCCAACCCCAGGGCAAAGAATGCAGAACTGATTATTCTTAAGATGCATTTTTTACTATAAGAACGCTTAACTTTTCTTTCTTCTTCAGAACACTTCTGGGTTTTTGCCTAGTTGTATTTCTAGTTTGTAAACCCTAAGATCCTTGAAATAAATTTTTATCATTAATTTCTAGCCAAAAGTTCCAAATTCCTTTTCAGTTCATTTGACAATTCTTTCTTGAATCAAATTATTGCCACGGCTAACTAGAAGTACTAAATTGTTTAATAATATGTATTGAAATGTCCTAAACTTTTTTTTTTTTTTTTTTTGCCAAATAAGCCATTCTAGCAAAGGTCCATATAGTTGGTTCAATTAACTCTTTCAGTTACAAGATATGTATTTCCCTTTCCTACTCAAACATCAAATAATTAAGTAATACTTTCCTCTTGTGTCCTAGAGACCAGAGCCACAGAGATGATCTCCTGTATTATTCATCTTATTTATCTCCTAAGCTTCAAATTATGGTCAAGGAAAGCTCCAAGATTTAGACTTCTCCCTTGAATTCTAAGTTTCCTCTATCGAAAACCCCCAGAATTTCTGTATCTACCTCTTAGAACTTGACTTCTACCGAAAAGAGTGTCAATGCATTCCCTATTACCTGTGAAGAGCTAGCACTTAGCAAATTCTAAGCATATGCCAGACATTATTTTAAGTGTATTACATGGAGTAAATCACGTAACCAGCATCACAGTTCCCTGTGATGTTGAAAACAGTAAAGTAACTTGCCTATGGTCATATAGCTGGTAAGTGGCAAAGCTGATCCAAATCCAAGCAGACTAGTTCCATGCCTTGAACATTATATTATTAAATACCTCTATGAAATGAGTCTCACATTTACCCCCTCTCTTTCCATTTTCACTGATGCCACATTCCAGGATGTCTTCACTGCATTACAATAGCTTCTAGGTTTGTCTCTGGTTCCGCTTTCTCTCTGATCATCTCTGGGTATTACTGCCAAAGTAATTTTATTAAAATACTGATTTCATTGTATAATTACTCTGATCAAGAAACTACATTTTTTATTGTGGTAAAATATACATAATACTTATCATTTTAATCATTTATAAGTGTACAATTCAGTAACATTAAATACATTCACAATGCTGTGCAACCACCACCACTATCTCGGCCCAGAACTCTTCCATCATGACAACAAAAACTCTGTATCCATTAAATAATAACTTCCTCTCCCCCTAGTTCCTGGTAACCTCTGTTCTACTTTCTATGTCTATGAATTTGCCTATTTAAGAAACTACATTTTGCAAACCATATCTTCTAATTTTTCACATTTTTCCATAATTTGCCCACAATCTATTTACCATTATCTCTTCACATTTTCTAATACACATTCTCCAATCTGTTTTCTTTTTTATTATTATTAACTTTATTGGGGTAACATTGGTTAATACAATTATATAATTTTCAGGTGTACATTATAATTTGACATCTGTATATTCTATTGTGTGTTTACCACCCAGTCTAGTTTCATTCAGCTACCATATATTTGATCCCCTTTACCCACTTCACCCTCCCTCTGCCCCCTTACATTTTGACCCCCTTTACCATATCTACCTCCCCCCTCCTCTCTCACCTCTTACCCTCTGGTAACCACTAGTCTGCTGCCCATGTCCATGAGTCTCTGTTGTTCATCCTGTTCATTTCTTTCTTTTAGGTTTATATCCCAAATATAAGTGATATCATGTGACTTTCAACTTTTTCTGTCTGGCTTATTTCGCTTAGCATGATTATCTTGAGGTCCATCCATGTTGTTGCAAATGGCAGCATTTCATCTCTTCTTATGGCTGAGTAATATTCCATTTTATATATGTACTGCAGCTTCTTTAGCCAATCACCTATTGTAGGACACTTTAGTTGCTTCTATGTCCTGGCCACTGTTAATAATGCTGCTATGAACATCGGTGTGCAAATATCTTTTTGGATATGGGTTTTCAAGTCTTTGGAGTAAATACCCAGTAGAGGGATTGCTGGATCATATGGTAGATCAAGTCTTAGTTTTTTGAGGAACTCCCATATTATTTTCTGTAGCGGCCGTACCAATTTGCAGTCCCACCAACAGTGTATAAGGGTTCCTTTTTCTCTACATCCTCTCCAACATTTGTTATTACTTGTCCTATTGTCCAATTTGTTTTCTTGACACTCCATTCTCTCAACTACTGTAACTATATCTATAGTCAATACCCACAGTTTTAGCATGTTAAAACATTGAATGGTAGAGCTGGATTGAATCTTATGTGTCTGCTAGTCCAATCTTATTTTACAGGCTAGAGAGCTTAGTAACTTGCTTGAAACCATACACAGTTGGTGGCAGAGATGGGATTTGAATACAGAATATAAGTCTTCTAAAACAATTAAAAATGATCGGTTATTGAGCACTTACAATGTCTCAGACTCAGCACTGAGCATTTGACATTGTATTCCTCAACAAGTCCTGGGCAGCCTTTATCATTATCATCATTATAATTTCTATCTACAGATGAGGAAAATCTAAATTCTGAGAAGCAATTTGCTTACTTTCTTCAGGTATTTTGCCTTTCTTAATAATTAAATATAGTCTTGGATTTTTCCATGTGCAAGAATCTTTTCTTCTCCACATTTAGGCCCTAAGTCCCCTGAGGGCACTGATCATGTCTTTTCTAGCCTGGCAGAACCTAGCATCATACTGCATTCACATTGTTCAGTTAATAAACATTTGGATTAAAAAAAATGGCGTGCATGATATTTGGGAGGAGTTGCTCTCATCTTGGCACTATATTTTAAACACAAAGTATCTGGGTAATGACAACGACAACACAAACCCCTACAATGAAAGTAAACGTGTCCTGATATCACAGGGCTGGCACAGAGTTGATATTCATTAAACTACAGTTGCCTGGTCCAACGCGTTACATTTTTCAAAGCTGCACCTTAAAAGCCGTGTTTAGGTTATGTCCTTAAACTCTGCAGCAGGGCCATTTACAACTATGGAGATCCGAGCCGGATAGAAGCCGTTTGAGTTGCTGGTCATTGTTGTGTATGACGCTGGTTTGGCTTAGTTGAGTTTGGTTCGGTTCGGTTTGGTTTCGACATTTCGTCTAGGCTGTCTCTAGGTAGACGACACCTGAGTTCTCCATCTAGTTTGTAGAGATGGGAACCGGGGTTCAGCCCCATCCCTCTTTCAAATAGTTGGACCATGGCCATGGAGACACTTCTCCCCGCACAAAGATGGCGCCGAGCCTAGGCTGAGCCAATAGGGAGTGGCGTTGCTCCCGGTTGCCTAGGTAACAGCCAATGAGCAGTGGGAATTGTGCCCAGTGCGGCTGCCCGGGATGGCGGCGTCAAGTGGGGCAGGCGCTGGTGGAGGTGGCGGAGAAGCAGGTGGCAGGGACAAGCCCCGCGGAGCAGTGGTCGGGGCTGTTGGAGCCCCGCGCCGGGGCCTGACGGTCATCACGAAAGGCGGAGCCCAGGTTGGCTGGCAGCGCGAGTGGGAGGGGGACGAGAGAGTGTGATTGGTGAGGAAGGGACTGAGGAGCCCAGCCCGAGATGACAGGGTCTCCGGAGCGCGGCTCCACGCCTGACGCGCTTCCTAAAGGTAGCTGCTCGGGGGTCCCAAACACGGGCCTCCCGTCTCCCTTGCTGGGAACCAAAGCCTGGCAGAGCCCCCAGCGCCCGGGTTAGTGAGCGGGGTAGGTAGCGGCCGCTTTAGGAGGGCCTGGCAGACCTGTGTGAGCTGAAGATCTGGCCCGGGCGGGAGAGCAGACCTGGGGTAGAGGGAAGGAGCAGTTCTGAAAGGCAAGAATGGGTGGTTGAAGGAAAGGGGAGGTCGACTAGGAAGTGTTGCCTTGTTGCTATCTCTGGCTTTGTTTGCTCTGGACCCGCCTCTCTCGCACTCTGGTGGAGAGATGTCCCACACATCAAGGCTTGGGGAACGGGATGCATCAGTTAGTTGATGGTAGCATCCCTGCAGTCTAGCATCACCAAAATGCTTAAGTATCAGCAGGAGTGACTCGGCTATATTAGAACCCTGCCCAGGCATTTTCCTTAACCAGGAAATAGAAAAATACCCTATCAATCCCCTTTATTTTTATTTTTTACCTTCGTTCTGGTGTCAGGATTTTCTTCCAAATTCCTTCTATCTAACCGTCCCACAGTCTTCCTAAATAAGAACTTTACGTAGTAGTGATACATTTGTTTACTTTTCGAATGTAAGGGAGACTTACAATAAAAGAGACTTCCAGACTTAAAAACAGTATTTCATGCTCATTTAAATCAGTATTTCATGCTCATTTAAATCACCTTAAAAAGAACGTTTGACTTTTTGTTCTAAGTCTCTTACAAGCCTAATCTTTGTTCATCAGAGCCTTCATTTTCTTCTCTTTAGGATTCTAAAAGCCTGAGAACTATACTTTCTTTATAACTGAAGGAACTTTGGCAAGAATGTCATACTTTGGGGAGGATGGTTTGGGAGGGGGACAATGTTGAAGGTATATGTGGAGGATTAAGGTAGCTGCCTCAAAACAGTATTCTTAAATTTAAAATCTATTTCCCTTTATGTTAGTTTCTTTATTCTCTGAATTTGTACACAGGTTACTATGAATGCATAAATATTCTTTTAACAAGTTTGAAATTTAAAAATTTCTGAAATTAATAAAGACAAATGGAGTGGAAATAAAAATTATTATTTCTGTCTTTGACTTCTATTTGGAAATGTGTGGGTCAGGAGAAAAGAAAAATAGCAGAGATACAGTCTATTGTGCAGGCTAATAGTGTATTAGTTTACACAGACACAATACTCATTTCCTTTTAGATAAATGTTTGGGTTGATCCTTTGCAACCCATCCAGCAAGAAAGAAGAAAGGGCAGGTATATGTATAGAAGAAGCATGACTTATCTTGACTTTGTGACTAGATTCCATATCTATATCCGAAGCCTAAACTCCTATGTCATCTATTCTTTTTTAAAAAAAATTTAAATAACTGATAGAAATACTGACTTGCTAAAGTATTGAGATTTTCAGTCTTCATCAGCACTGACTATACTCTATTAAACTAGATTTGTCTCAGTGACCATGGTAACTGGTGAAATTTATTTCTGGGTCAGTGGCTATGCAGCTGACTCTTAATTAGCATGGCTAATTACAGAAGTCATAAATGAAAATCCTGACACTGCCCTAGACAGTGATGATATCAATTATTTGGGTACAGGTAGAAGTTTCTAGTCAATGTGTTCAACCATAGCCTGAGCCTCATGGACTTGACATGTATTCTCTTTAATTAGCACTTCTGATTGTTTTCTTGAGAATGGATATCATTTTAACAAGCAACTGTTGAAGGGGGTTTGCTCTATCTTTCTAGGTCAAAAAGGAATGGAAATTTATAGTACAGGATGTACCTTTGAAAACAAAAGGGAAAGGATGGTGGCAGGGTCAGGTTGAGAGATGATGTTCTAGTTCCTATTACTGTATAACAAATTATCCCAAACTTAACTGCTTAAAACAACCATATAATGCTCACATATATCTCAGATGGGATGTGGGTTCAATGGCTGGGGGCTGGAATCTTCTGAAGGCTCCTTTGCTAGTGCTTAGTGCCTGGGCTAAAATGATTCAAAGATGAGAATTGCCAACTGGCACTTTAACACATGTGGCTGGCTTTCTGGCTCAGCTTCCTCGCAGCTTGGTAGCCTCAGGGTAGTCAGACGTCTTATGTGGTGGCTCAGGTCTCCAAGCACAAGTGTACCACTGAGCAAGATGAAGTTGCATCACCTTTTATGATCTAATTTAAGAACATACCATCCCTTTCATCATGTTCTATTGGTCAAAGCAATCACAAGCCTACACAGATTCAAAGGAAAGGAGTTAGATTACACTTTTGGTGGGGCAATGGCAAAGTCAAATAGTAGAAAAACTTGTAAGACAGGAGCTATAATTGTAAACATCTTCGGAAAATACAATCTACCACATTTGGTAATAAGAAGATGATCTTTCAAATTTTACTGGCTTCCTTGAAATATTTAGGGTTGTTAAAGAACAAAAATTCAACAAAGTAAATTTAAATATCTAATTGGCTTTATTGAATGATACCTGATTTGGGCAGCATCTCTTTTGATAAAAATAGAAAGGTGCTCTTGAGGAGTTGTACCAAATAGAAGATTTTAATAGCCAGAAAGAGGATGGAACAAGGAAGTTAAAATAGTAGATTATTTCAGGCACAGTTTCTTTCCCTTAGGAGAAGGTCAGGGGTCTTATCAGGCAGATTGTATCACTAGTGCTGACCAAGGAATTCTAGACAGTTTGGTGTAAAATTCCACTCCTCGGATAAGCTGAAATTGCAGTTATGTATTAAGTATTGGTGGAGCTTACCACAAATGACCCTATTTTGAGTCTGTTGTTTCTTTTTAACAGAGTGTATTTCTCAAGAGCTAACAGCATACCAAAAGAGTGGCTAGGTTTACAACTTCAGGAGCTGGCTAGTACTTTCTCCACAGCTAATCTGCAAACTGGAGAAACACTATTCTCTTTCTTTCAGGGACCTTCTACTGGTCCCACTGAAAGAAGGTGGGATGCCACAATTTGGGAGTTTCATGTGGCCTTGAGAAAAAATAAACAAGAGACTGTTCCCCCTGAGCCCCTGTGTGGTCAGTCTGACTCCTCAAATCTCATGGCAATAACTCCTTCCAAAGCTTTGAGTAAAAACAAGTTAATTGCTGCCTAACATTTAAAGGAAATGCCCTTATCTTATCTTCCTGTACAAATGATTTTGTGTTTATGTTTTGGAATGATTGTTTAGTCATAAAATTTAGAAGATACCACTTTTCAGATTCTGACTTGTTTTGAGGGAATGAGATAGTTCAGATTTGTATCGTAAGCTGACTTTTAGTACTCTTGGCTTAATTTGTCCTGAGAAGAGCTGAAGATGGCCTCAAACAACCACAATGCCTATCTGGACTGGAAAGAGTTTTCCTCTGCAGTTTTGATGGAAAACTGTTTCTCTTCCTCTCATTAATGTTGTATTTGCAGTGGAGGCATGTTGACCTCTACCCCAGGCACACTCTGATGCTGGGCTGACAATAAGAGGATTGTACTCCTGAAACTGGATGCTGACCTTGTGGAACACTGATGGCACAGAGATGGCATACCAGGTACCAGCATCACCTCTCTGAGAAAATAGCCCTAGAGGTTTTAAGGGGCTTTAAGACGAAGAAAATGATCCTTTGGGCGAGACATTATCTACTATGTGAGAGACGGTGGATATGGAGTTTCTGAGTAACTAGAAAAGTGAGAAAGTCCCTGTTGGAACCTGTAGGGGTGACTCCCAAACATTTCTAGAAGAGCATCACAAAGCTGGCCTTCATTATAGGGGTAGAAATGAATGTTTCTCTGCGTTTGGGTGAGACCACAGGGAGTTCAGAACTCAACTATCCTCATAGCAGGATGAAACTAGAGCGCTGAGACAGAGCCTGGGCCTAGATGATGTGACTAAGTTGTGCTCTGTTCAGGCCAGGCTGTTTTCACATCAGACCATGTCTGGGCATGTGGCATCTGTATCGAAAATCATTACAGCATAGGCCCAAATTAAAATATCCCACAGGATATTAATAAAGAACAGAGTAGTGGCAATTTTAGTTAGCTTTTCCTCTACTTAGTATTTCATCATTAGTCAGAATTGCTGATTCCATTACAGTAGTTGTATGACTTTAGTTGTCTCTTTCTGAAGGAGGAAAAGAACACTTAATTCACAGGGCTATGCAGTGTTCTAGTTTCTTTCATGTCTTTTATTTAGTTTGATCCACATGCCAATTCTGTGAAGTAGGTATATTATCTTCACTTTATAGAGGAGGAGACTGAGGTTTAGGGATAGTTACTCAAGTAAGTTGCCCAAGGTTATAGCAGGATCTGAACCCAAGTCTTTGTGCTACGAGTCCACAACACCACTGTATTATACTGGGAGGCAGTATTAGATAAGATAGATAAGACAGTGTTTTAAGAGTGTGAGCCCTAGAGCCAACTGATTCTAATTTGCATGTGTTAGCTGGGTGACCTTCGTTAACTCACCCTCTCTATAAAGTGGGAATAATAATAATGCTTCATAAAGTGTGAGGTGAAATTAGATAATATATTTTGAAAATAATTATGGCATACAATAAGTAGTCAATAAATTTCAGTTGCTAGTATGAAGGTATTTCAGATAGCTTTTCTGGGACTAGCTCAGTTGATTATAGAGGGTTACATTAGTTGACCTAGAGTATAAATAACTCAGTACTGTCCACCACCACAATCTGGAGAAAAATGTATGTCTTATTTAAGTTAAACATTAAAAGCATTTTTATATAAATTATGCCAGATCCCTCTTGTACAGTGACACCTACTCTTTGTAACCCCATCTTGATTCTTCATGATGGAAACATCAGTACAACCCTTAACTTCGTGCATAATTGAGTTTCTCTGGGACTTGAAGGAAAGGGAAGCTAGCAGTTGGCACCAAGTTAACAGGGGGTTAAAAAAAAGTTGTCCTCTAGATTAGTGCTCTGAAGAAGAGGTACATTTGTTCTGAGAGTCAGACTCTAGGTTAATTATTAATAACAGGAGATCTTTCAATGGTGATTTTCTGTCAGAGAGCTCTTCACATAAGTATTTCCATTTATTGGGGTAATAGTCTACAAACTTTCAAGTGTGTAAGAATCTAGTGATATGCTTGTTAAAACTGCAGATTCTCAGACTTGAACTGTACAAAATTCTGATTCATTAGTTCTAGGTATAAGCCTAGGACTCTGCATTGTCATAATCACTCAAGAAAACATTGTATTGTTTAGATCTGGAAAAGATGGAGTGAGTAAGAAGGCTAGGGGATTAAAAAAGGAAATAGGGTTGCATTCTTTTAATGTCAAATGATTCTATTCGTCCCTTTATATTTAATGATATTTTGAGTGTCTTAAATTCCTTTTTATAGGATATCCTTGAATATAAACATTCTTTTACCACTCATGTGAAGCCATATCTGTCCAGTCTTCAAATGTTATTGGGTGGTGGTGGTGGTGGTGGTTTTTCTCCTATGATATATCTGTCATAGACATTCCTTTTGCTCCCATTACCCTGTTATCCCCCCAGTGCCGACCTTAAGACCTCATACCTAGGTGTATTGGTTAGCTTTTGCTAGATAATAACATACTACTTCAAAACATAGTGGCTTAAAACAACAACCTTTCTTTAATCCATGATTGTGTGGACCAATAATTTGAGGCCGAGCTCAGAGGCATAGCTCTTATGGTCTTGCCTGAGCTGACCCATGCAACTGTGGTCAGCTGGGACAGGTGTTCTATGTGGTCTCTCACCATCCAGCAGGCTAGCCTGGGCTTGTTCACATGGGGACAGAACAGATCTAAGTGCGTCAGGAGGGCAAGCCCAAGGTACAAATGCTTTTCAGAACTCTGCTATACTACCTTTGCTGACGTTCCGTTAGTTATGTAACCCACCCAGATCCAATGGGTGGAAGAATAAATAAACTGCCTCATAGTGGGAGGATCTGCCATGACACATTGCAGGGGCATGAATGGAGGGAGAATAATTGGTGCTCATTTTCACAATCTACTGAATTATCATATCTTGCACCTTGCAAGCTTCTCTGGCTATAAGCTTTTGCTGCTCCAACCCATCCTGCTTCCTGCTGCCACATTGATTCTCCTTAAATTCTGCTTTCATCATATTGCGTCCCTGTTTACACACCCCAAGAGGCTTCCTCTTTACCCACCTTATCAGCTGTAAACGTTTCTGCCTAGCTCTCAAAGGTCTCTTTAAGCTAGCCTAACCCTAAAAGCAGTGCATAATACAGGGGGAAAAGAACTAGCAGCAGTCAGGGGATGCCTGGGCACTAGTTCCAGCTCGATCACCAACTAGCTTTTAACTCTCTGGGCTTTGGTTGCTCCATCGATAAAGTGACAGAGTTTGGATTAAATCTGAGAGATTCTTTTAAGATTTAAGCCGAGTATACCTAGACAAAATTATTTTCTATTACTCCCTAAATATATCTGCAACTCTAGCAAGACCCAGTTTCTTATTCCCATTGAACATGCCATGTTTATGTTGTTCCTTGTGCTTTCACTCCCCATGTTTTCTCAGTCTGGAATTGCTCTTTGTCTTCTTCACTGCTTGTTTTTAAATTCTGCCCATTGTTAATCTCTGCCATCCAATTTGGCACTTAATTATGTTATCTCTGGTATTTTACAGTGTTTTGATTGTTAGTCTTATCAACTAAATTATAAACTCATTGAGGAAAAAGACTATATTTTACACATTGACTAAGAGTATAGCAGGTATCAAACAAATTTTTGTAGATTAATCCTAAATTTCCATCTCAGATCATAGAAAGTTGGAACTGGCTTAAACCTTTAAAGACAAGTGGGAGGATAAGACTGCTTGGACAGAGGTGGTGGTGGTGGTTGGAGAGGTGGGTGGTTTTATTAAATGTTCTCAAGATAAAAGACACGGGGCAGGTAGCATTTAGAATGTATCTATAGAATTGTTTTTCAGGCCTTCCTCCAGCCATCTTGTGATACTGATTCTCCTCTGTTTGTGTCCTACAGTGTTCATCCTTCTGTAAGCTGTCACCATGACCCTGACAAAAGGTTCCTTTACCTACTCCAGTGGAGAAGAATATCGTGGCGAGTGGAAGGAGGGTGAGAGGACCCTTGAGGGGTATCCAGTGATGAACATTTCATTTGGCCAAAGAACAAATACCTCAGGATATAAACCAACTTTATGAGTCTTCATGTCTAACTCCAAGATTTAATCTGAATAGTGCCTTTTCTTTATTCAATTTTAGGATTATAAAGGAATTAGAAAATACTGTTGTTAATCCAACCTCTCAGAATGGCAATGTAGTTAAGGGCTCTCAGGTCAGACTGCATCCTGTGTTTGCATTCTTGCTCTTCCAATTATTTGCTCTGGAATCTTAAGTTATTTAGCTTCTGTTTGTCTTGGTTTCCACATTTGTTAAATGGGAGTCATAATAATACTGTGCCTACCTCATAAGGCTGTCATGAGGATTAAATAAGATGATAAATACAAAGCGCTTAGAAAAGTGCCTGCCACATAATAAAGGTACTGTCTGTTTTTTTTTTTTTTTTTTTTTTTTTTTACGCCTACAGCATCTGGTCTTCCTAGATAGTCTCCCATCCAAGTACTAATCAGGCCTAACCCTGCTTAGCTTCTGAGATCAGACGGGATCGGGCTTGTTCAGAGTGGCATGTCTATAGACTGCTATTTTTAAGTGCTCTCTTATCTTTCATACTTAGAGAAACCTGCTTCAAGTCTGATTCTAATGGTTGTGACTTAAGGTGGGAAGGTCCCAGGATCCGGGTCTTCCTGGTCCTGACTCTCGGTAATAGTTCTCTGCCCTGCTAATGTCATTATTTCTCTTCTGTCCTTTATGGGTGGGGTGATGGAAGACAAGTGATGTTAGACAGTGAAAAGGGACCCTGAAGCTGCCCCAGCCCAGCCTAACACTTGTCCTTCTCTCTGCCCAGGCCGCAGACATGGTTTTGGTCAACTGATGTTTGCAGATGGCGGCACCTACTTGGGTCATTTCGAGAATGGGCTCTTTAATGGCTTTGGGGTACTGAGCTTCTCAGATGGCTCAAGGTAGGTACTGGGTCATTCCTCTCTCAGCCTTAAATTAGGGAGACTCTGATCTAAAAACAATAGTGGTAAATATCTGGTCAAACCTGAGCTTGTCTCAGACCCTCTGAAATAGGCAAGGAGTATTAGTTCTCTTATTGGTTACTGTATAAATAGATCTGAAATTTGAAATGGCAAGACGTGAGTGACATTCCACCCCACTGCTGTTCTGTTATTTCTTTGGGATTAAGGCCTCATATCATACAGACTCTTCGACCCTTCTCTGCTGGTTGGGAGTAGGATGGGTGGGGATCTGAGATAAGTGGAATAAGCTTTGCTCCTTAGCATTAATTAATTACATGTATTGGTAGCTGCTTGATTCAGTTAACCTGGACAGCTTACTACATCCCTAAAGGCTGACATCTTGTGTTTCTGCAGGTATGAGGGGGAGTTTGCCCAGGGCAAGTTTAATGGTGTTGGAGTCTTCATTCGACACGACAACATGACCTTTGAGGGGGAATTTAAAAATGGCAGAGTAGATGGCTTTGGTAAGTTACAGCCCAGCAGGATGCATTACTTAGTTGAGCAAAATATGAGTGAAAGTACACCTTGTGAGTTTGAATCCTCTATGGATGCCCAGCAATCCACAGTAATGGTGCCCTAGCATTTATTCACTGAACTTACCGACAGAGTGCTCCTGAGAAAGGCTGAGAGTTTTTCTCTTTCTCGACCTCTACCTGTCAAAGTGATCTGAGTCATTAATGCCATCGTCACTCTTATATTTATTTCCTCTGTCCGCCTTGAAGGCCTGCTGACTTTCCCTGATGGTTCTCATGGAATACCCCGCAATGAAGGTCTGTTTGAGAACAACAAGCTGCTGCGGCGCGAGAAGTGTTCTGCGGTGGTTCAGCGGGCCCAGAGTGCCTCCAAGTCAGCCCGAAGTCTCACTGCCTAACGCAGGCATCATGCACCAGGTGACAAGTATTGGGTAAAGCAGATGCCTCACTATTCATTCGAGGTAAACAGATGAATCAATGTGAGAGGAGATGAGAATGACCTTGGAGCAGAAGCCTTGTGCTGTATCTCATCACCTGCCAGTCAGGGTTCCAATCACAGAGAAGTTCCAGGGACTCTGCAGGCCCTGCAGTGGTGGCTACCAGTTCTGTCTCTCCCTTGTCTCAGTTGTTGGTACTGTCCATCCCTAACATGTTGGGTTACCCAGTGCCAACTTGCTGCTGCCTTCTACTTCATTTTCTGACAAGTGATGCAGAATCTCTCATTTTGCCTATATTTGGGGCAGATGGTCCTAGCTCCAAATTAGGGGCAGTGTGCTTTGTCCTATCCTGGAGAAATAAGGAAAAAGATAGGGGTGGCTTAGATAGTACAGCAGTCCAGTGAAAGTCAAGGCCAGAGCTTTATTGTATGTTACTCCCCCATTTGATGCTGGTTGGCATCATAGCTCCAGGCTCCACTTTGTCTGAACAGACTAGTATTTGTGTCTGCTTATTCCCCCTTAAGGATTAAGTAAGAGCTCTATTTTCCCCCTACCTGATTTAAGCTATCTTCCTTACCTAAGTTCCAGTAGATACTCCTCATTTGTGCCTCTCTCCTTCCTTAGACATGGGATAGGATCCCTTTATGTGGCAGTCAAGAAAGAAACTGATGTAAGCAGTCACCTTAAAGCTTGTATTTAGTATTTAGTCCAGGGAAAAGGGCAGACATCCCTGAGCCACTTCAGGCCCTACCATGGAGTGAACTATATCCTTAGGGCTGACATAGCTCCTTCCCAGTGGACCAGTAGCTTAGATAGACTTGGACCCATCCTAGGACCACAGTGAACTAAATGAGCATTCGGTTCACTGTAACTCTTCTACCATGAGCCTTGGCTACCAAGATCCGGGGATCAGACCTTAACTAATAGGATCCCTGCATAGTTCATCATGGTCCAGTTACCCTGTGACCCAAACACGTCCAACCCCACCCTAGTCCCTTATCCTCACACTGAACTTCTCAACAGCAGCATATTGTGGTGGAAATTATAACCATGTGCCTCTATTTATTTTATGAATTGTACTGTAGAAACAAGTGTTTATGAGGAATAAACAAATCACCAGAACTGCCTATATTTAGTTTTCTTGACTTTCTTACTCTGCCTTCTCATGAATATTAACCCATTTGCTGTTTCTAAAAATTAGCCACAGACAGAGGCTTGGAACTGACACTGCACACTTTACTACATAATATTATCTAATTTTCAAAACCTCTGCAGGGTAGGAGCGTTTAAAAAAAATCAGACAGGCTTAGGTTGCCAAAACTAGTAAGCAGCAGAGCTGGGTGGGATTTGTATTCCTGTCTTTCTGATATCAAAGCATTTTCCACTATACTCCCCTCATCCTGAGTGTCTTAGTGCCCAGGTCCTGAGACTGGTAATTGTCACTCCTGCTGGGTTACCTTAGGTAAGTCCCTCCTGCCTGGTTTTCCTTTCCTTATACATTCGCCTGCCAGGCTAGCCCTTTTACATGCCTAATCTTATATAGGCCTGGGAGAAAGGTGCTGTTGCTATTCCCATGTTATGGATGAGGCTCAGGGCTTTTCCAGAATCTTATGTAAGCCCAGGTGCTGAGCGCTGTACCACCAGTACACTAGCCTGCCTCCCTAGACCTAACCTTTTGCCTCATTGCTAAACCGGGTTCTCCTCTGAGTTCATATCCTCTAGAAGTTGCCTGTGAGAAGAGTTCTAGGTGCTAAGTGCCAAGTTTCAGTGCCAGCCAGATGTCCGGTTTCAGTTGAAAATTGATACTTTTGATACTACTTTTTATCTTCTCCCCACTAGCCTTTGCCCTAAACAAGAAACCTGTTTACCTTTCTTTTTCATCAGAGTAATTTTTAAAGAATTCATCTTGGATTTTCTGCCATTTGTCAGATAACACTGAATAAGGTTTAACCTTTTGATTAATTAGCTAAGTGTTTCTAAATATGTCAGTTGAACCTTTTTACCTCTTACCTGTCCCATTTAAAACTTCAGTAAATATTTTCCTAGGCCACCTCTGATTTAATACCTGATTGCTCAGTATTATTAGGGCCTCTCTCAGAGCTGGGAAAAAGTAGACTTTGAGAGCTAAATTTGCCTTTAGGTAGGTTCTTGACATCTGGGTAGGAAACAAGATCTGCATAGCAGTGGAGTGTTAATCTATACAAAACCACACTAATTAAACTTATTAAACTTTATTGCAATAACAAAGTAATCGTTTTTAACAATGAAAGCAGAATGCCTATAGGCAAGAAGATGATCCTGTCTCAGGCCAAGCCCTCTTCCCTAACGTTTCAGACCTGGGTTGACTACAGTAGTCTTCTAGAATGTAACATTTATCCACCAGGTGTCATTATTTACCAATTCTGGTTGTGTCTATGCACTCAATGGTTGAGATCAAAGCTAGAGACAAGAATATGAGAGAAATTGAAATGGACTTAGGAAAGGGCACTGGCTGGAATGCATCTCGGGGGTCTTTCAAAGACCAGTGACATTTTTCTGATCAAGTTTTCTAACCTACCACATCCCCTGGAAGGAGTCAGAGCTGGGGTTCTTAGTGTAGGCCTGGCTTCCCTCTGCATTGTGCTGGACTCAGGCTTGTATCCTCAAGTCGAAGTAGTCCTCCCTTCCAACACATAGCCTTCCTGTGCCCAGCTGCCCCCTGCCCTTTCCCTCTGGCTCCTGGCTCATGTGTCTTGGGGCATAGGAAAGCACAGTAGAGGGACAGGCAATTCTCTAGTGACCCAGAGATTAAGATACAAATCTAATGTCACAAGGCTGTGAAAATAGGAAATCGGTGTGCATGGTAGTGCCTGCTAAGAGGCACTGGAGGACCGAAGTAGGAAAAGAAGCCTCAAGCCCTCATCCCCTCATAGTCCTCTTCAGGCTACAGGTGCAAGGCAGGAGCTGAGATGGGCTCAGGCTGAACATGTCCCCCGCTTGCCCTCAGAGCCAGCCATTACTGGTGAAATCCACGCGTAGCGCCTCTTCCTCTGCAGGGCTCAGCTCCTGCAAGGGTGCCCGGCAGGGGCCTCCATGGTAGCCAAACCAATCCATGGTTTTCTTCACCCCTGGGATCCCAAAGCGCTGGGTCACCTGAGAATCAGGGCATGTCAGAAGAGACTGGGGAATCCCTGCACAGGTACACCCAGGACCCAGACATGTGTCACTTTTAGAAGGTTAGGGTTACAGTTCTCCTCCCTGATAAAGTAATTAGGAATCCAGATTGAGAGGCCAGAGGCAGCTTGGCAGTAGAGAATGCAATGCCAAAACCTCAAATTAAGAAGGCACCTCTTCAGAGGAGAGAAAGCAATCAGGGGTACCATTTTATAAACTATGTAAATGTCTGACCAGTGTACTGTATACTTGAAACTAACAATAAAATAATTTTTTTTAAAAAATAGAGTAATTAAAAAAAAAGAAGAAGGCAGCACCTCCTTTGATTTTAAGAGAAAAATCCACCTCATGGAGAGGAAAGTGGCATTCAGTCCTCATTCTGCGATGGGAGAAGGCAGCAACCCTGTGAGTCGGGGCATTAGGACATCACTGGTTTGCAGCCCAGTTCCTTGGAACCAGATGGGCACAGTAGGCCTGGGAAGTCAGGCACAACCCAGACCTCTACTGGTCCTATAGCAGGGTCCCCCACCCTCCCCATAGCTCCTTCCTGACGCCAACTCTGAGTGCTCTCAGGGGAAAACCAATGCATCATTGTCCAAAGAGGTTTCAATAACCTCTTTGTATAACCTTCTATCATTAACTTATTAGCCCTGAGCAAGTTCTCTTGCCTAAAAAATGAGGGGGCTGGATAACACGGCCTCTAAAGTCTTTTCCACTGTCATGAGGGACATTAAGGCTATTGTCATAATTTAAAAGCATGCATGGAGTTTTACAGAAAATGAAGTATCAAGTTTCTTTGCTTTTAACATAGCAACTAGTTATTTTATACTGATCAAAAGTGTTAGATAAATCTTCGACTCCCTGAAAACTAAAAGAGTAATCATTACTTAATAAAGTTTTATTTGGAGAGAAAGTAAAACCTTGGAAGTATGGACTTCATGAAGGATAAAAATAATTTTTGAAAAAGTTGTGATAAAAATGTTGGGAACCCGATAAATGATTGACTAATAACTGTTCACCACTAGAAAAACCAGTAGGCTTTATTTAGCAAGCCTCCTCCCAGGCTTGGCCTCAGCCAGCCATGGTGTTCTAATAACCTGGGCAATTCACCCAAAATGAGTAGGGTGGGAAAGACATAGGGGAGAGCATGGACACAAGAAGTACCTAAGAGAAAAGCTTTCTCCCACCATAGTTGCCTGAAGATCTCTGATTTGCCCCTCTTCTGACCCTGAGAAAGGATCTAGTGCTTTGGTGGTAAAGACCAGAAAGTCCTAAATATAGCAGGGGCAGAAGGCTGGCTGGGTGGGAAGGCCAGGGAAGGACATTATGTTCAAGCAGGGAAGGAAAATAGGGTGACATCAAGCTGCTCTTGGGGTGGCTGAGCCTACAGCCCAGACAGCAAAGAGGTGTCCCAGGAATTCCTGAGTATGTGCCCAGAGCTGGCACAGGAAGGGGCACAGAGTGAAGGGTAAGGCAGGATTGCATGCAGAGAGTTAGATGGCAGAAAGAATCCTCTCTTCCCAAGGGGCAGCCCAAGCTGCTTCACATGTAAAACGAGGTGATAGCAATACCTACCCTGTGTCACAAGAGAAAAATGTCACTGTGAGATCAGACCCTAAGAGCCCTGGGATCTACTTCATGTCCTGTCCTAGTGGTATGTAGATTCTGGGACCTTCTGTCTGCACGTGGATGGGAGTGGGAGAGCAGAGGTCCCACCCCAGTGGAATGTCCAGTACAGCCTGTGCCCTGATGGGCTCAGCTGAAAGGCCCTCATTTCTACAGTTCTTACTTCCTATTTATAGAGCATCCTATCCCAGGAGAACCTTCACATCCAAGGAGACTCATGCTTGCCTCCTCAGCTGTCCTTTTTCTAAATCTGAGTTAATCTGCCCCTTTAAGGTAAAGATGTAAACTGTGAAGGAGATCTGGAGCCTGCCGCCCCTTTACCCAAACAAAAAGTATTGCCTAGCTCAGTCTGGGACTATCATCTCCAGTGCAAAACCTAAGGAGATCCCAAAACCTCAGTCATCAAGGTAAATAGTTAATGCAATATTTTTTTTTTAAAAATCAAAACCAATGCAAAAATGTTCATAACAAACAGGATGTCAAAGTTTTAAATAAAAACAAGACCCAACAGAGCCATGCCCTGCCATATTGTAGCCTGAGGCAAAGTAAACATGTAAGTAAGGCAACAAGGTCCTTATATACATGTTTTGTGTATTTTTTTAATGGCTAATTTTTTTTCTAGAAGTATATTTGCAGAAAAATTGTTTTGATAAATTTGTTTCCATTCAAGCCAGGGAAGTAAAATTACAATAAATTGTTTTTGGTATAGATAAAATATTTAAAACTAATGCTGTGAGTTTTAATATACCTACCTTTAAATTTTTCAATATTTTTTTTCAACTGTTTTAATGTTCTTGGGGTGGGGGAGAATCACCATTTAGAAAACTAGTTAGAGATTCTACTTCTAAGAAGATGGAATAGATGTACTTTTCTTTATTTCTCCCAATCAGTGCAACTAAAAACCCCTAGACATTTCATAAAAACAAATTTAAGAAGAGTCTGAAAGGTAAAGAGAAGGAAGACTGACTGGGTACCTCAGGACCCAAGGAACAACACAGTGGTTGGTTGACTGGCTTTGACCTGGAGCTGAAGGAACCAGCAAGCAGCCCTGAAATGCCCATGGACACAGACAATAAAATCTCCAACAAAAGTCTGTCCTCTTTAGCCAGGGATTGAGAAAGTGGTAGCCTAGCAAGATAGAAAACTTTCAGACAATAACCACTCTACTCCAGCCAGCCCCCACTGAAAAAACTGTGGCCCCACCCTCATTCAGGCCAGCAAAGGAATTGTGAGCCAGAACTCCCCAAAACTCAGTACTAAAGAGTGTCTCTCCTCATTTACTAGGAATGGTTTCAGAAGTGGCCTAGTGAAGGAAGTCACAGCTTTCACACTGCCCACCTTTAAGGAGCCCATCCCCCACAGGCACACTCATGATGTCAGCTAAGGCCACATGGGAGAAATAAGGAGGCACTCCCACCCTTTCCAGCCAGGATGGTATCAGTAGAGGCCTAATACAGAGCCCAGTTGCAGAGCTGTAATTTATTGTTTAAAACTCCCCCAAAAGAAATCTCTAGGCCCATATGGTTTCACTGAAGAATTCCAAGAAATGTGTAAAGAAGATTTAATACCAATTCTACACAGTGTCTTCCAGATAATAGAAGAGGAGGGAACATTTCCCAATTGATATATGAAGCTATTTTTACCCTGATACCAAAATCAGACTAAAGCAGTACAAAAAAAAGAAAAAAGAAAAGACAACTACATACCAACATCCTTCATGAATACAGACAGAAAAATTCCTAATAAAAATGTTAGCAAATGGAATTCAGCAACATATAAAAAGAATTATATACAATGACTAAGTGGAATTTAGTCCAGGGATGCAAATCTGGCTCAGTATTCAAAAATTACTAATGTAATCCACCACATTAATGGGCTAAAAAGGAAAAAAAAAAACATGTGATCATGTTAATGCATAAAAACATTGACAAAATTTAACACCAAGCCATGATTTTAAACTAGAATAGAGGGGGAACATCCCCAACTTGTTAAAAAGCACTTATAGGAAACTACAGCTAACATTATCCTTAATAGTGAAAGGCTGAATGTTGTCCCTTAAGATCAGGAACAGGGCGAGGATGTCCACTGTCACCACTCTTATTCAACATCATTCAGGAAGTTCTAGTCAGTGCAATAAGGCAAGAAAGGAACTCAAATACATATAGACCAGAAAGGAAGAAATAAAATTTACCCTGTCTGTAGATGATATGATTGTCTATGTATAAAATCCCAAGGAATCTACCTAAACACTCATACAACTAATAAATGAGTTCAATAAAGTCATATGATACAAGATAAACATGAAAAAATCAATTTCTATACTACCAATGAACACATGAATAGTAAAATTAAAAGTACAGTACCATTTATAATTACTCAAAAAACATGAACCACTTAGGTATAAATCTCTCAAAACCTGTATAGGACTTGTTTGTCACAAACTGCAAAACACTGTTGAAATAAATCAAAGGAGGTCTACGTAAATGGAGAGACATACCACATTCAATGATTTGAAGACAACATAGTAAAAATGTCAATTATCTCCAAATTCATATACAGGTTTAACACAATTCCTATCAAAATCTCAGCTAGGGTATTTGTAGATATATATAAGATTATTCTAAAATTTATATGGAAAGGCAAAGGAATTAGACTAAAACAATATTGAAAATAAAAAGAACAAAGTGGGAAGAATCAGTTTACCTAATTTTAAGATTTATGATATACCTACAGTAATCAAGTCTGCATGGTATTGCAGAGGGATAGATCAATGAAAAGAATAGAGAATCCAGAAATAGACCTACACAAATATGCCCAACTGATTTTTAACAAAGATGCAGAAGTAATTCAATGGAGGAAAGATCATCTTTTCAGTAAATGCTGCTGGAGCAAGTAGATATCTATAGGGGAAAAAAAATCTCGATCTAAGGCTCACAGTTTATACAAAAATTAAAAAGAGTCACAGATTCACAAAATGCAAAACCATAAAACTTTTGGGAAAAAAATAGGAGAAAATCTTCACAATCTAGGGCTGAGCAAAGTGTTCTTAAACTTGATGTCAAAAGCATAAACATTAAAAAATTGATAAATTAGACTTCACCAAAGTTTAAAAACTTTTTCTTGACAAAAGATATATTAAGAGACTGATAAAACAAGTTACAGACTGGGAGGAAATATTTGCAAACCACATATCTGACAAAGGACTAGTATCTAGAAGATGTAATGAACTTCCAAAACTGAACAGTAAAAAAACAAACGATCCAATTAGAAAATGGATAAAAGACATAAATAAATGTAAATTTCATCTAACAGCATATATAGATGGTAAATAAATACATGAAAAGATGTTCAACAGCATTAGCCATAAGAGATATGCAAATTAAAACCACAATGAAATGTTACTACACACCTATCAGAATGGCTAAAATAGAAAATGATCACAATATCAAACACTGGTGAGTATGTAGAGAAACTGGATCACTCACTCATACATTTACACTAAAGTAAACGTAAAATGGTACAGACACTCTGGAAAACAGTTTGGCAGTTTTTTAAAAAACGAAACATGCAATTATCATTTAACCCAGAAGTTATGTATTTATCTCAGAAAAATGAAAATCTGTGGTCACACAAAAGCCTACACATAAATGTTCATAGTAGCTTTTAATAGCCAAAACTGGAAACAACCAGCTGTCTTTCAACAGGTGAATGGTTAAACAAGCTATGGTATGGCCATATCATGAAACACTACTCATCAATAAAAAAGAACTGACTATTGATACATGCAACACCTAGATGAATCTCCAGAAAATTATGCTGAGTGAAAAAAGACAATTTCAAAAGGTTATAGACTATCTGATTTCATTTGTATAACAGTCTTGAACTGACAAAATTATAAAAATGGTGAACATATTTGTGGTTGCCGCAGGTTAAAGAGGAGGTGGGGGCAAAAGGTGAGTGTGGCTATAAAAGCATAACATGAGAGATCTTTGTGGTGATGGAAATTGTCTGTATCTTGACTATATCAATGTCAAAATCCTGATTGTGATATTGTTGCCACTGGAGGAAACTGGGTAATGGATACATGGAATCTCTCTGCATTATTTTTCACAATTTCGTGTGAATCTACAATGATCTCAAAAAGTTTAATTTAAAACATGTCTATAGGGACACACATTTTCCTTTACACCTCAGACTCCAATATGGCTCTGCACGGCACTGTCTGGCACTTGAGAGTCCTTCCATCTTGGCTCTTCTTGACTTGCCCAGAACAGAACTGGGGTATATAGTCTGACTGAAGACAGAACTCCCCTGGGAAATCTGGGTTCTGAATACCTGCAGCCTTCCAACTCCTCCCTTACTTCTCTCAATCATTTGTTTTTTTCAGAACCTGGCCCTTGTAAATCTGGTATAAAGACCCATGGTCCTCTCCCTCTCTAAGTAAGGTTCCAGGGTTACTTACATCGCAGTCACTACAGCTACCAGTCTCAATGCATATTCCTGGGCCAAAAGGATTATAATTTTAACAAGCTCCCTAAATGAATTCTAATGCACACTTAAGTTTGAGAATCAATGGGGCTCAAACTTGTCTGAAGTCAAGATTTTGTGGGGAGGCACAAGAAGTTCCCACACTGGAATGTTCTCTAAAAGGACTTTCTGAAAGGGAAGAGACTGACTGGGACCCCCGTGCCCGCCATAGCTCCTGCTCCAAAGAGTACATAGATCACCACCCCCTTGCCCTTTGCTGCCATTGCTGGGAGCTCACCGCAGTGTTTGGCTCAATGAGGCGGTGCTGTAGCTTCTGGGCATCTTCCCATTGCCCTGTGAGGCAGAGTCGCTCCAGTTGGCACACCTGAGCCCCCAGGACATTGGCTAGGGCACACACGCCCCCTACAGCTCCTGCCCCAGAATAAGATGCAGAAAGTCAGCCAGAGCATCTTCACACAGAGAATTACAGACCCTGTTCTCCAGCACCCCTTTGTTCTGGGGCGCTCCTAGCATGTGGATTTCTATGCCATGGTTGGCCATATCAAAGGCATGCTCTGTGAGTCCACAGAGTACAGAGAGAAAAGCTGCCAGCATATTCCAAGTAGAATCCCTCAGGCTGAGGGGCAGGGAGCAGAGTCTGAAGGCTAACTCAAGGACGGTCCCTTCCTTGCACTCACCTCTACCCCAAAAGTAAAGTCCCAACTGCCAGTTGACACCTCCACACTCCACTAGCCCCCTGACTTACTAGTCCTGGAAGGGGGTGGAGTGGATGGGGAGGCTTTGCTCTTCTGAAATCTTATTCTCCCCAGTAAATGCAACCTGGCACAGCAGCGGGGGTAGGGTGTGGGAGTGGAAAGTGCTCTGGACACAGTCAGGAAATGGGGCATTTCCTCCCATTAGCTGTGTGAACTCGGACAAGACATAGACCTTTCTGGTCCTCGTTCTCACTTGGGCGAGGAAAATAGGCTGACTGTGATATCAGAGGACCCTGCTACTTCTACCAGCCTGTGAGTGAAATGGTAAGACTAGTTAGGAGTGTTCCTAAGTGGTCTCAAGACTGGAGAGAGAGTAGGTCATTTGGAATGACATTTATTGAATACCTACTATGTGCTAAGCACTATGGCAGACATGGGGCCGATGCTCTCTAATCCTCACAACATCTCTCTGCTTTCCCAAGTAGAAACTCAGGCCCAGAGAGGTTGAATATTTTGCCTAGTGATACTCAGTGAAAAAACAGCAGAGCTGAAATTCCCACTCAGATCCATAGGGCATCCAGACTGTGCTTTTTCCATCTATCCTACTTTCAAGAGCAAGGCGTATATGGGTCTTCTGCACTTTAGAGATTGTGACAGGACAAAGGGGAGATGTGCAAGGACCTAGACAACAAGCTAAAAGTCTGCAAAGACCAGAGAGAACCTACAGTGTGGGAAAAGTAACTTGCATCTGTACTCACTGGGGCTTCAGCTGCAGGAGCTTCCCTCACCCTCCCTGCCCTTCCTGGGATCACTTCCAACCTGAACCCAAGGACCTTGACCACAAACAGACAAGAACAGTTGGTTTAATGGTGACATTCCCGGACTGGAACAGAATCTGATCAGGCAGCTGAAGATCCCTGGCCCAAACCCGCAGGTCTGACCATTCTGGCCTGGGACCAGGGAGAGTGGAAAATGGACTGCCGACTAGAGAGGAGGGCCCCAAGGCCTCAGAGGATTTACAAAGTGAGGTTAGAGGACCTAAATTTGCCACCTAAGTAAGGAGTTCTGGACTTAGAGCAAATCGTAGGCATCCCTACAACAGGCCAGGGATTGTACACAGCCAGCCACCCTCCTCTGCCCAACAGGGTCACTCACAAGCACCCAGTGTTCAGACAAGCAAGTAGTGTGCTGGACTTCTGAGGTTTTGGAGCAGGTAGGCTAGCAAAGTCCCTCTACATACCCAGCCCTGGTCCTCACAGTCTCTTCCAGCAGACCCCAGCTTCCTAGGTATATCTGGGTCACCCATCACAGTATGAGAGCAGCGGGAGGCCTACCCATGGCATAGCTGGCCAACAGGAAGCCAGCTGATCCAGCCAACACCTGGAAATCCTGCCTCTTGGTCTTGTGAACCATCAGCCCGATTCTGGTCACCTGCAACAGCAAACCGGGTATGAGTGGGGCCCAGAGCCTCAGGCTATCCTGGGTGAGGGCTGGGCCAGTGCAAGCAAATGAGAGCCCAGACCCCAGAGAGATGAAGCCCTGAGAGCCCACATGACAGAGAGAACCCAAACAGGAGCCCAGGACTGAAGCAGGTTCCAGAGCTGCCTTAAAGTTGGTAGGAAAAGAAAAGAGGAAGGTGCCTCAGCCAGGAACTGCTGCTACTCACATCACCACTGCTGTCCTTGATGCCAGCGATATTCGGGTGCTGGGAAAGCGTGACCACAGTGTCTACAGGCAGGTCCAGCCCTGTGTTGGCTGGAACACTGTACAGCACCACGGGAATTGGAGAGAGGTCAGCAACCTGAGGGATGCAGAAAGGAGAGAGAGCAGCTACCCAGGTCCAAGGAGCCCGGGGCACCGCCCTCCACCACTAATCCAGGCCTGGGCTCCCTGGACAGGCTACCTCCTAGACTAGAAGTCACAGTGCTACATGCCCTGCCTGTAAGCAGTAATAGTGGGCAATATTCAGTGAGTGCTTTCTATGTGCCAAGCGCAGTCCTAAATCCTTTATGTTTGGATCAAATTTAGTCCTCACAACAACCCTATGAGGAAGAGACCTCCCTTTTGAGAATGGAGGAAATAGTAACACAGCTTGGTTAGGACAGCCACCCAATGTTACACAGCTGATACACGGTGGCATCTCTCCTCTTCCCAGAGCAGCTGTTTGTGGGAAGTAGGCTCACCACTCCGTTCCCAGCTTCTCTGTCTCCTTTCTCAGGCAAAGTCTCCCCCTCATCCAGCCTCCTCTTGGTTCCAGGCCTCAAAGCCATTCCTGCCCCTCACACCCACCTTGGTGTAGTGTTGAATGAGGGCAGCGCTGCTCATGCGGCCACGATAGTAGCAAGGGGTCACCACCATGGCGGCATCAGCCCCCACCTGGGCCATGCTTACAGTCATCTCCACCGTGGCTTGAGTAGCTGCAAGAAGAAAGAAGGTCTTTCTCACAGGGCATGGAGGGTGAAAGCAAGAGAAAGAATGACTGAGCGAGGACCCTGGGACAAGCAAGGGGTACAGAAGAGACAGAGCAAGTAGACTAAACCCAGCCTCAGGGCCAAGGAGCCCTACCCCAGCCACCCCCAGGGCCCAGAGCATTATGGCCTCACATTCACAGCCAGAACCGGCTAGCAGGAGCTTGTTCTTGGGCATGGCCTGGCGCACACGGCTCACCACCTCCAGACGCTCACTGCTGGTCAGGAAGGGGAACTCACCGGTGGAGCCCTGGACCACGAAGCCTGCAAGAGAGGCTGTGTCACAGCCAACCTGATGACTTAGCATCCTTTCATGAAGCACCAGGACATTGGTGTTATACTCACTCAGGTTCTTACCTCCCCAATACCATAGTTTATCACACATTTCTTTCCCATGTTTGTCCTGATGCAGCCAGAATGTTTTACCGAGTTGCAATGACAGCATTCACACCATTTTTTGTTTGTTTGTTTTAATGAACTGTTTTAGTCACACCCAGGAGAATAAATAATAATATAATTTATGTGAGTGTATCCAGCACCCATGGTAACCCTCCCCTGGTCACCTCCTCTTCCTCCTCTTGCCATCCTCATTCAGGTATTATTGTTTCTATTCACGTCTTTATACCCTTAAGACATGTATGTAGATTCGTAAACAAGATATGATATGGTTCTTTTTTTTTTTACACCTACGGCACCTGGTATTCCTAGGTGTGATATGGTTTTTTCACTTTGTATTTTATAGAAATGGAATCGAATTTATATACCTTCCTCAGTTTGCCATTTTTGCCCAACATGTGTTTTGAGTTTTGTCTGTAGCAGGACATATAGCTCTGATTCATCTTTTTTTCATTGCTGTATAATATTCTATCGTGAGCTTAGGCCACAATTTACTTTTCTTTCTCTGAGGACATTTATAATGTTTCTTTATTTTTGCCAAACAATGCTGAAACAAATATTTTCTTTAAAGTCTTCTGTGCCCATATCTATTTCTCTACAGTTTACATACTGAGGCGTGTAATTGCCAAGTCACATGTATGTGCTTCTGCACATGCCAAATGTCACCCTGATTAGCCAGTTCACTCCCTCTCAGCACATAGAAGAGTCTGTCAGTGCTCATTCATGCCCACATGGGAATTATCAGCATTCATTTTTGCCAATTTTCTGGGTGGAAAGTGACATCTCATTATTTTATTTTTCATTTTCCTGTTTTATCAATCATTGGAATAGTTTCTAAAATTACCAGTTAAAGGTGTCAACTCATATTTATGAGAGACCAGCAGAATTACTGCTCTTCAGCTGAATCTGAAGGCAATGTTTGTAAATCATTTTCCTCTCAGCTGTTTTCATTTAACTTTCTCCTTCCATTTCTTTCCTTTCTCCTCTCTACCCCTTTCCATTCCAAAAATATTTTTCTTCAGTAGTTGACAAATATAGCATACAATAAAACAAGATTATTAATAAATAGAAAGTGGGAAGAAGGAAAGAAAATAAAGCTGGGAATGACTGATTGCAAAATCCCCATCATACCGTGTGAGTGATGGGCCATGAATTTGATTTGGAGCTTCCTGACAGTCAAAGCTAAAAGGGAAACATGGTCAGCCAGCAGATATGTAGAACTTGAGATAAAAGCAAGGCAGCTGCCCTAGAGAAACACAGAATTTCCTGGCACTGGAACCAAGGGAGATTGTTCCTGTGAGTCATCCTTCAGGGGACACAGTGTGATGTAGAGTTAACTTTACGCCATGAACCTTTTCCATGCTGTTCACGACATCATGAGAATCCACTGGGTAGATTGCCAGAATAGCTCACTGAGTACTTAGCTTTTTTTTTTTCCTTTCCAGTTTTTTGCCTTACTAACACTACAGGGAACATCTTGAGGCAAATACCTTTTGGCTTCTGTTGGATTGCCTCCTTGGGAGCAATTCCTCCAAGTTGGGCTAGTAGCTGCTGGTAAGAGCCTCCTTCTCTCTTGCTACCTATGGCCCCAATGCTTTCCCAGTGGGTCATCCCCATTCACAGAGCCGCCAGCTCCAGAGAGGGCTCCAGTCCAGCCATGACTGGACCAGCACTCTTTGATTTAGAGATCAAAGATTTAAAGATCAAACTTTTGCTGCTTCCTCTATTTAAATGCCAAGGACATTTCTCTTCCTAACCCTGCCTGCCACCTCTCCTCAAAGGCGAACAGGGTGGGTTCTTGCTCCAGCCACTTCTTCAACCGCAATCATTCACCCAAGTCCCCCACCATTCTGGTGGTCAGTTCCAGAGGCTTCTAGGCCGCACTGGTGAACCTGGCTGAAATAGCAGGACAGCTGGGCCTTGCACTCTGGAGCAGTGAAGCAGGTTCCTGTGTTTAAGGCTTCTAGTGGACTCTTCCTCGTCTCATTTAAGGGAGCGTCTGACTCAGGCCTGACTCCCAAGAAGGAAGAGATGCTAGTCTGGGGAAGGGGGAGTGAGGTAGAGTCAGGGAAGATTCAAGGTACCTCTGGCTATTGAACCAGGCATATCACATCTCTGAGTCACCATTTCCTCTTCTATGGGATGACAGTAAAATCATTTCAGTCCTACCTTATAGAGCTGTCTTAAAGGCACAAAGAAGAAAATGTACAGAAAGCACTTTGAGATCTGTGAATTGATGTGGTCAAGAGCCCCCTCTTTCTCCTTGGCTAGATGTTCAGTTTTAGGCTCGATGTGCCTCTTCTTGTGTAGAGAGAAAACTAAAGGAGAGCCAATGTCCTGGATGGTTTGGGAGGAAGGAAAATGAGTGGTAGAGAAGCACAGAGCAGGGCAGTAGAGCAGTCAGATGCATAGGCTCTGAACCCAGGGGAGCCCTGGTTTAATTTGTAGTGTGGCCCCTCACCAGCTATGAGGTCTTGGGCAAATGGCTTAACCAAACCTCAGCTTCATCCAATGAAAAATGGGGATAATATTAGTACCTCCTTAATGAGTTGCTGTGAAGCTGGAATGAAATACTACTTGTAAAGTACTTAGAATAGAACCAGGCACTCAGTAAGTGTTAGCTGTGATTATTATGGGGTCAGGAGAAAGTGCTCAAGGCTTAAACCAGGAGGGTGGCAGCTTTCAATTTGAAGAGGATAGCTAGTGTGGGAGGGGAGGCTGTACTCTGACCTCTTAGGCCTCTTTCAGCTATAAGATGAAAGAGGATCATTTCAAAAGTTACTCCCTCATAGTTACACTGGCTGTTCTGGGGAGCCAGAGAGGCCTGAGAAGGGGAGTGGGCATTTGGGGCTGGGGATGCATATGCAACCTGGCGACTTATTGTGGCCAAAAGGAATCGCAGTCTCTCACTGTTATATATCCCTTGGCCCATCATCATTGTCACCTCCGCTGAGAAGCCTTCCTGAAATGCCTCCACTGGACATCTCTCTTCTGAACTTCTATTACCTGTTCCTTATCCTCAGTTGCCTACTCAAAAATGCACAGAGATCCTCAGAACTCTTGAATCTACCCTACACCTGCCTGTGGGATTAGGCAAATTTTCTCAAACTAGCTTCTGCTGTAAAAGGAAAAAATTGGACTGGATGGTTTCCTAAGTCCTCTTGGGCCCTAGGCTTTGAAGTCTCTTTTCTGGTTTCTCCTTCATTTTGTCTATCTCTAAGTGTGGTCCTTCAGCCAAACTGTCAAGGTGCCCGGACACACTGTCACCTTCCTGCCTCTATGCCTTTGCTCATGCTGTCTCCCTTCTGCCTGGAACACCTCCCTGGTTGCAGCCCCTCAAGTGCCGCAAGGCCCACAAAACCTCTCTTCAAGTTTCCTCCCCTTTGCATCCACGGCGTTTTGTCCTCCTTACTTAGTACTTGTCCTTCTTTGCCTAGAATCATCAAGGGCAGGAACGGTGTCCCCTTCATTTGTAGCCTTCTCTGTGATACCTTAATACGCTGCCTATTGAGGTATGCGTTGACAATTTGTCATGTAAAAGAAAAATTGTCTCAAATTTGGTCTGGAGTAGAACTTTTGTGTGATGTAATTCATAACTTTCCGTTGGGAAGAAATGAACATTCCTGACAAAATGCTTAAACAATTTCCTGGTAAACTTTAATGGAATTAAGCCCTGATCTGGGAAACCAGCCACCCTCCCAGCTGACTCTCAGACAGGAGTCTAGTGGCTATTTATGACTCTTCTTGGTATCTAGTCTAACAATGATTTAACCATTTTCTTTTCTTACCAGGAGCATATACTTGAGTTGGCTGCTTAGAAGCCATTTTCCTTACAGCACAACTGTAATAAAACTTTGACATAAATAAGTTGTCTGATAACTTTTTTGATTTTTAATTTTGAACTACTTTTAAATTTATAGAAAAGTTGCAAATATGGTACAGGAAATTTCCATACATTTGCTCACCCAGCTCCCACCACCGATAATGTTGTAACTAACTACAGCACAATTATCAGAACGAGAAAATTAACCTTGGTACAATACTAACTATAGATTTATTTGGATTTTGCCAGCTGAAACCTTTTAAAGTGAAGGTTCCAAAGTCATAATTAGCTCTCTTAAATTTTATGTAATAAGCTTTTAATAAGGGATTTAGGTCTTCCAAGTAAATGCATACATTTTATGCATTTTAACTACCAGTTTTAAAAGCCAAACCTCACCCCTTTGCTTTTTGTCTGATTAAGCAGCCTCCAACATTTTCCAATGTGACTGACCCCAATCAAGACTTTTATTATGAAGTATTTAAAATATACATATATCAGTATTTATGTAAAGCCACTTATTAGTAATATAAAAAATGCTCAGATATTCCCAACAATGCACCATAAAATCAATCGATAACATTTAGGGTGTTTATAGATTTATCCAACCTTTGCAATGATTCTGGGTACCTTCTCCCTGGAGTTTGAGGCTCACAGGTTGGGAACCACTGGTAAACCCATAATAGTTGCAAATGGTAAGAAATTTCTATGTAAAGGCGCCACTGGGGGTTAGACAATGCCATGTAGCTGACTTCTCTCAAGTTCCCCAGGGGAGACAATAGCATCCCTTTAACTGCCTAACTGGGGGGTCACTTCTTGCCCCAGAAATGGCTTCTTGGGACCCCAGAAGAGGAAGCAGAGAGAATCCCAAGCTTGCAGGAGGGCACAAAAAATGTCAAGACATGTGGGAAGAGGATAGAGATAAGCATGAGAGAGGTGAACCCATCTGGGGATGGTGAGCTTTCACTGGAGTCAGAATAGGGCAGGGATTTTGAGTTTAAAGTCAAGCAAAGAAGGAGCTCTAACCCCAGTGACATCACTTACTGTCTATACTATCTCAGGCAAACTACACCTCTGAGCCTCAGGTGCCTCGTCTGCAACATGGACAGGACAAAATATCTCCTTCATGGGGCTATGCCGTAACACTTAACACAGAATATGACATATATTAAAACAAACAAACAAAAAGAGGGAGCTGCTGGTAGTACTAGTACTACTAGTAATTATTACTAAAAGAGGAGAAAGAATATACAGCACAATAGCTCTGAAGGTGGGGGAGGGGCACTAAAACAGATCCCAGTGGGCTCCAGGGAGCAAGAAGGCAGAGAGAACTGCATCTTGGGATGCCGCATGATGGAGAAGCCATAGTGTGAGGATGGCACCAACAAGATAGGGATCTATATCCCACCCCATCATCTCTAGAAGTCACCTCTAGAAGTCTGTCTCATCTCCCTCCCCCAATGCTTGGCTGCTTCCTCCTTCTCTGACAACAGCAGGTTGGTGGGTGTGGAGCCCCTGGAAATATTCCATCCCTAGAACTTGAGACCAGGGGAAGCCATTTTATGGTTCCTCAAACCAGCCCAGTGAAAAGACCCCAGGCCAAGGCCTACACAAAGAGGACTGTGGGAGAAGGAACCCCCTCCCCCATCCCCGCCCAGCACTGAGGTTGGCCACAGAGAACCCAGACTCAGATTGAGGGTATACAAGGCTTTATTGGCTTAGTTCCAGGCATGTGGCATCAGCATGGGGCTCTCAGTTGCTCCTGGGGTCTGCTTCGTCCATCTTCTCTTGGTGGGTCTCCAGGGCCCTGTGAGTCTGTCGCAGCTGCTTTGCTTCCTCCCAGTTCTCCCTTCATTAGGGGCCATCCTCTGTGGCAGACCCCACTCATGGAGTCAAAGGGGCTCAGGACTCCTGTAGGGGTCTGAGGAAGAAGGATTTGGTGGCAGCATCTCATCCTGGGCCACACAGTTTGTCCCATGGGAGAGAAACAGGCCTGTGATTGTGTGCCAGCCCTGTTGGGGGAAGGGGCGTCTCCATCCATGGTTAGGTGGCTTTGAAGGGGTGATAGATTTGTTGGCTGCGGTTGGTCAGGCTGTGGCTCTGGTGGTTCTGGTGGCTTACATAACCATGGTGCCCATGACCATGGCTATGCAAGGTGTGTGTGTGGTTCATGCCAGCTACAGTGGTTTCCCGCTGAGTGAAGAAATTGCCTTTTAGCTTCATCTCCACTTCCTCGAGGGCTCTCAGCTCCTCCTGGTTGATGTCGTTGGACTCCATGTGGCCGGAGTTCTGGTAAACCGTGGCACGCTGCAACATGGAGTTAGCCAGTTGCCGTCCCTTGGTGTCAATCTCCTTGGCACAAGCAGCCACAGCAGCCCATGCTGCCTCATTCGTGGACGAGGATTTTCCAGACTCCTTGTGGGTCTCTTTTATCACTGAGGTCCCAGACATCTTCTGCTTGCTGGTGAAGGACTCCCGGTGAAGAGCTGTGCCTGCTTCTCCTTGCCTCGTGGTGAAGGTCTCCACGCGAATCGTGGTGCTGGCCTCTCCGCTGCCACTCTCAGGCTGGGGAGCAGCCATACTGCTGGCAGCGGTGGGGGTGCTGCCAGTTTCCAGCTTCTCTTCAGAAAGGCGGCTAAAGTGAGATTTGATCCAGCTCTCATTCTGTGCATTGTGGAATTCTTGTGGCCCGTGCTCCTCTTGTGGAGGCTCACGGACTATTTTCCTTCTCCTCCTCTGAAACCACAGCATGAGGCCTCCACCTCCAATTAAGAGGGCAGTCCCCAGCACCACCTTGCATGATGGTTGCTGGATGAGCTCCAAGAAGGTCTCCAGGACCCTACACCAGGCAGGCAGAGCTAAGAGCACACTGGGAGTGGGGGAGCCTGGATGTTATGTTTCATGCTTGAAAGGGCAGGCTCCCCGAGGGTGTCTGGCAGGCAGTCCTCCCACTGCACCCTCTCTAGGAGGCCCTTCCCGCCTCAGCAATGAACCCCATTGTGAGGAAGGTGGTTGAGGGGCGGGGTGGGGAGAGGCCACGGCATTGTTCATGTCTAGCCTAGTATGCATCACCTGAGGCCAAGGTTCTGTCTCCCACCCTAACAGCTGTACCCAAGGTCAATGGGAGGGCAGCTTCCCCCGCTCTGAGTCGCTTCTGCCTTCCGCTTGTGACCCATTCTGCAACTCAGTCCTTCTTATCTTCCAGTCTTTGGTTTCTCTTCCTTGCCATCTAGTGGCTCCCTCTAGTGGGACAGAGGTTACAGGGTCAGGCTGGCCAAGGCTGAAGGACCCCCTTGGCTAGGCATGCATCCATTCCTGGCCACGTGAGATTGCTGTCTCCCTCCATCCAGGGCCCACACCTGCTGCCAGCTCAACACATTTTATCCCCACTTGTAGCCACCAGCCCCATTACAGAGCAGGGTCCAGAAGGAAAAGGAGCCCAGCAAGGAGCTTATTCTAGAATAACATGAGGTCATAATTGGGGTGACACGAATAGGACTAAGAAGGCAGAGAGGATAGGACAAGAGACGTCACCAGGTCCCAGATTCCTGGGGCCATTCCAGGGTGGGGGCTGCTACTTCTTGCCTCAGTGATACAACTACAAACCCAGAGTTTGCCATCACCACCCATCCTACCCCTGGAAATGAGCACAGCACAGATTGTGAATGGGTGAGCTAGCTGGCCAGGTTCTCTGTAGGTGCAGACAGTTGACATCCTGGCCCACAATTCCAAATCATACTCAGGGCCTCCAGGCATGTAAACAAGCTTAGGCCACTCTATTTTTTCACCCAGAGGCATCTAACACAATTTTTAAAATAAAGAAATGCCAAAATAGGGTTGTAAAAATTGTGATATTTTAAATAAAATCACAAGGTACAAGCTTAAAGTTCTATAGGGAACATCACCTCCGCAGTCCAGCTGGAGTAGCTCTGTAGTCCAATAATCTCATTTGGAAATAACAATTCAAAGTTCATCTCTGAGGTTGTTTGTGGGAGTGAGTTCAGGGCCAAATGGCCCCTCTGCAGCAACTCCACCTTTGTCTCTAGTTACAACTTTATTTTAAAAGAATATTCTTTATTCAAATAATCAGTACAAATTAACAGTGAAATAAGATAAAAGAGTAATGCAATTTCGGACAATGCCTGCCAGAACAATCTCTAACTGTTCACTGATTCATCAAGGGCAGGTTCCCGCTTCCTCTTTGTAGTTCCTTTAATTTGTTGCAGGAGGCCCTGGCAATGTGATATGTGATGGTTCCCTTCTCTGCCTCTGAGTATTGGGCTACAAAGCAGGGCCAGGATCATGCAAGAGAAACACAGATTTTAGACCTAGAGGGGCTCACTGCTCCCTTCGTGGGCATTCTGGCTATGTCCTGGGAGAAGTGACAGGACACTCTGGCTCTGTGTTCTCTGTGGCAGGGCCTCATGTTTGAGCTCCTTGGGAGAAATGCATTGAACCCTGTGGCTCAGTTCCCATCTAAAATGAGGAAACAAGATTAGAGAGTTTCAGTGATTTCTCCAAGGTTACTGTAACTGGCAGAACCAGTTACAGTCTTCTAACTCCAGACGCTGCACTCTTTCTAAGTAGCCCACTGCCCCCCAACACGTATGTAGGGGTAAGAAAGAGATGAGGTAGAAGCAGCTTCCTGCGTGTGTTGCATGGGAGATGTACTAGCAGGCATGTGTGATCTGTGGCCTACCAAATCCACTGCAGTCCCTGCTCCCGGGTGTCGTCATACCCTCTGCGGGGCAGGGAAGGGGCGTCTAAAGAACCTGGAGATCTCTGTGGATTCTCTGGGTGGCAGGCAGACATCAGATGCAGAGTCCACCATCCTAACCCTAGGATGTCCTTGAATCTGGAAGGTGAAGCAGAGTCGTCTCGCCTCCTTGGAAACTCCTTGGAGATTCAAGGAGTTTCTCACTTCACTTCAAGAGAACCAGGCCTCCGTCTAGACTTTCCGGCCCCAGTGAGCTGAGCCCCAGCAGAAAATTAGGGTTTGTGTCACTGCTCAATGTGGGTGTCTACAGAGCATTCTTTGTCATCTAAGGAAGGGTCACATCACCTCAGCACTGAGATATGAATGGGCTCTCAGTCAGGCCAGCGGCCACTGTCTCAAAGCAGTTTTGCTCACAGTGCCAATCGTATTGTCATTCTAATAATTGTTATCATTGGAATCAATACCTTCCCATCTACCACTCTATAATTCACAACATGCTTTCACTTGCATTTTCTCAGATTTTTCTCCCAACCGTCTTAGGAGATGAGTATCATTATTCCCATGTGTCAGATAGGGAGACTGAGGTTTAGAGATGCTTTCTCCCAGCTAGGTCAGTGGCAGAGCTGTTATTTGAGTCAGGGTCCACGTTCTTACCTGCTCCACTCACAGCCTCAGTCGGAGCCACTCCTCTCCCAAAGCTCATGTTGACCGGACTCTTGAAATCATCTGGTCTAGCAACTCAGCAGTCAGTGCATTGGGGTGAAACTGAGCACGACCATGTAGTTCAAATTTGGGTGAGTGACCACATAACTCTGAGCCTCATCTGTGAAATAGGCTTATTGAGAGTACTGCCTCTGGGAACTGCCATAAGTAATGAATCAGTGTGGGCAGGGCAGGATGGGAGGAATTTGTCACTTCTTCTACCTTTATTTATTTTGCTTGTGGCTGCGTTGTATGTTGAGTGTCACGAATATGGTCTGGTTCCTGACCTCAGAGAGGAGAGACCCATGTGTAAAGAAGAAAATGAGTCTGAGGATCCAGAACAGAAATTAATTCTGCCGAGGGAGGTTTCTGCCAGAAGAAAGAATACAGACAAAGCTTTGAGGGAGATGAGCCTGCTGGTTGGGCTGCCACATGACACTCTGGCTGCCCTCATACCTGTAGAGTGCCTGGTTGACAAGGACTTCTGCAAACCATTATCTAGTTTGATCCCCACAATAATTCTGAGAGCTAAGAAGGCACTTTAGTAGTTTATGACTGGGGAAACTGAGGCAGGAGAGATTCTGTCAAGGTCATGAGCCAGCAAGGAGCTTCCCACTTCTCTCCTGACTCTACACCAGTGCCCACTGTTCACCTCCCATAATAAAATGACCCCGGGGTACCCCACTGTCCCTTAGCAGCTTGACGAAGTTTGTGTACCATCCTCTTGGTGTCTGGTTAAAGAGACTGGAGTTATTCACATTTCCCCTGACCCCCACAGTGGACAGGCCCACTTACCTCGAAAGGGGAAGGTGCCCAGTTTGTGCAGATTCTCCTCCAGTTTCCCATAATCCACCTCTGCAGTGGCAGTAAATGGCGTGGTCACGGGGGGATAGATGCCTGAGATGTCCACCTTTTTCCTTTTCCCTGGGGCCTGTCCCCCTACATTCCTAGACAAGCCCCTGCTCAGCCCCTGCCTCACAGAGGACCAGACTCGGGGACCCAGCATTGCTACAGGAGACTGAGGCCCAGCTAGTTTCTGCCCCTGAGGGACGCTGAGTTTGGATTCCTTCTTACTCCTGTTAATGATCAATGTGTTTAGTTAAAAATTTGCTGCCCCCTGACTTGTTGGCCCTGGGGCAAGCTGGACTGGGTGTCCCCAGGGTGAAAGGGTAGGCCTATAAGCCCAAGGCAGGGGGGGGGCGGTCCTCTTTCCCCTGGGGAGCGGCTAAAGAAAGGCCACAATCCAGTGTTCGTCTGGCCAGGCAGAACGTGGTTCCTGGGATCCCGACACTAAAGGGTGTCTCCACTGGGGCCTAGGCCCTCCTCCCACAATTCCCAGCCCGGAAGCCAGGAGCCCTGCCAGCGTCTGCTTGGCAGTTCTGTGGTTGGTTGGAGGAGCTGATTGGCTGGGCCAGCCCTGCCCTGTGGGAGGCGTGGCAGGTCTGGGTAAGACACTGCCTGGGATCTGCAGCCCCACTTCCCTACCAGGCTCCCCCCTGCCAAGGCTGCCATGTGACAGGACTATGCTGGCCACACACAGCCCCACAGGGCAGCAGTCACCAGGAAGGGGGCCCAGGGTGAGCACATGGCAAAGCTGATCCAGGCTGGGGCTTGGGAGGAGGGGTAGTAGGGAGAAGGGGTGGCAGAGAAGAGACCTTGGTAGGAAAAAGCAGCAGGGCTGGCTCAAGGGGCCAAAGGGCTCCAAGTCCCCCTGAGCTCATTTTTTCATTCCTAAATATTTCAGACACAAATAGAAACAAAGACACATAGCAAAATTACTTTTTTATTGTGGTAGCTTGTGGGGGGGCTCCTGGGTCTTTTACAGAGGAATAGCTCAGGTCTGGGGGCCATTTTTATGACCTTCCAGCTGTAAGCAGGGGATAGGCCAGGTGCGGAGCTGGGCTGGGGCAGTTTACTGGGCTGGCACAGGTGGGGGAGTCTCCAGCCCACTCTCGGCAGCCCCCTCCAGCCCATTCTGTTCTGGCCCTGGCTCAGGGTGCTCCAGAGCATTCCGGGTGTCAGCTTGCCACAGCTGCACCAGGTCCGTGGGGGTCTTTCCTGCCTGGGGTAACCAAGAGGAGGTCCGGTCATTGTTCAAAAGTCTGTACCAGCAGGTGCCCTCATCTATACCCAACAGGGAGCAATTGGCAATATCTGGAGACATTCACACAGCGGGTAGGAATAGAGGTGGGTAATACTGACATCTCAAGTAGAGACCAAGTATGCTGCTTAAACATCCTATGATGCACAGACAGCCCCCACAACAAAGAATTATCCAGCCCAAAATGTCAGTAATGCCGAGGTTGAGAAGCCTTCATCTACATCCTCCCCATATCTTCCTCACTTTCCCATGTCTTCTTAGCCTTTCTTGAGTCAGGAAGACTCCCTCTCCTTCTCCTTTCTTCCCTTTTGTGATTCCTCCGGGCTCAAAGAAGAGCCTGGACTGGAGACATGGGATCCTAAGAGAACTCAAGGACCACCAGGAACCAACACAGTATGCTAGGAAAGGTCGTGGTAACCAAGTGCTCAGGTTCTTTCCAGCTCTGTCCTTCCTTGATTCAGGCCTCCCTGGGTCTGGATATTAGGATGTCTATTGGTCTATTTGGGGGCCTTTGGGAAGTCCCCCAACCACCCCTCCAGGCTGTTTCTCTGTACTTGTACTCCGGACAAAGGCAAGTATAGAGAGAGTTGGGAAAGTGGGTGGGCCCCAAATCCCAGGGTCCCAGAGAGACTCTTAACTATGAAAGTGCTCCAAGGGCAGGCAGGCTAAGTTTTGTTCAGTTCTATATTTCCTCTAACTGCCCAGCCAGGTTGAACAGTGTACACTGATTACTCAACCAGGGAAAGAATAAACTTACCAGGTTCTTGGTCATCATGTCAGCCCCGTGTAAGAGTAGCATTTTGATGATTTTGTAGCGGTTGAGCCTCACAGCGTCATGCAGGGCACTGTCCCCTTCCTAGAGCCAGTGACACTCAGCATGACCCATGTGGACATGTGGGAGCCCTCAGGATGCTTGCATCCCTATGGTGGGGCTGGGCAGTAGGGAACCCAACACTCACTCTGTCTTTGGCATTGATGTCCAGACCCAGGGAGAGAAAGTACTCCACAATCTCCACGTGTCCTGTTCGGACTGCCACATGCAGGGGAGTACTCAGAAGCTGGGTGGAGAGGAAGCAGGAACTGCTGACTGAAGGGGCCTGGACTGTGGTGCCTCTGGGAGTAGGGCTGTCTTAACTCCAACCATATCCCTTCCTCAAGTCCTAGTGCTATGGCCTGAGCCCCGGAGGGACAGGGAATGCTACAATGTCCCACCATTCCATTCTATGGTCTAACTCTGAATCATTACATGCCGCCTCTTCTGGGAAGCCTTCTATGATTCCCCTCTCACCCAGCTGTGGGCAACTGCTCACTCCTCTTTCCTTCTTTTAATAATTATAATAGATGTCATTTATTGAGAGATAACCATGTAACGGGCATGGCAAAAAGCTTATAAAACATTATCAGCCTTATGTTGAATAAATAATTTAAATATATTTTCCCACCTAATCTATATAAGAACTCTGCAAGACATTTTATAGATGAACAACAGAGGCTCAGAGTCTATCACTTGCTCAACGTCACATGAATGAATAAATAAAAAATGGTAGATGTATAAATAAATGAACAGATGAATAAATGAGTAGATGGATGAATGGTTAGATAGATGGATGGATGGATAGACAGATAGATGAAGGATGAGGAATGATTGCATGGATGAACAAATCCTGCATCTTTGGGGTGGTCCCAAAACCCCCAAGATATTGGAACTCTTCTCCTTCCCTCTCCCTTGCTCTTCCTGCTCCTATCCACAAATGGTGGTCTCCAAGGGTCTGCAGTTGGTGGGAGGGACACATCCCTGGGCTCTGCAGCCACTCCAGAAAACAGACTAGCTCACCACCTTCCTATCTTCCTGAAATTTTCTTCCCTCTGCCTCCCACTCACCACCCACAGCCACCCCAACATCTGTGAGCATTATTGCCTTACCTTGTCTCTCATATTGGTGTCTGCTCCTCGGCTCTGCAGGAGTTTTACCACCTCCAAGTGGCCCCCGCGGCAGGCCCAATGCATGGCTGTGCAGTCCAGCTGGAAGGGAAGGATGAGGCCTAACTACAGAGCTTCAGGGAGAAAAATGCCCTGGAGGAAAGGACCCCAGCCAAGAGGGCAGGGAGCTATCCAGGGGAAGGGTACAAGGAAAGGATAGGGCACTCCAGTGCCTGGGCAATGGATCAAATGAGCATAAGAACCCTTGGGGTCTACCTAGTTCAAGTCAGATTTAGAGGAGGCTCTGGGAGGAGATGGGGCCTACCCAAGCTCATACATCCCACTAGAGGTGAAAGCAGGAAGGAGGGCCTGGCCCCTGAGGCAGCCTATCTATGTCCCAGGTTGGCAGAGAGAGGAGTTATTGGTGCTGGACCCACCTCTCCCATCCCATACCTGCCCTTGTGCTCACCCGATCCTGAAAGTCCACAGTGGCCCCACTCTCCAGAAGCTTCTCCAGGATCTCCATGTGGCCCTCCAGGGAAGCTCGGTGCAGTGCTGTCCGGCGGAACTGGCCCCAGAGAGATTGTTAGGGCCTGACCTCTGGCCCCAGGTCTGAGCCCATCTCCCACCCAAGCTGAGACCAGGCCTTACCCCAGCTTGATTCTGACCCCTGTGCTAGGTCCCCACATCTTCCGTATTGTGCCAGCTCCTCATGCTCTACCCAGACCAGCCTTGGAGCCCTCCTATGACCTGGAGACCCCAAGCTTCTCACTACCCCCAAGTACCTCAAGCCAGGCCTTTGCACAGGCTGTTCCCTGTGCCAGAATACCCATTGCGCCCTCACTTCCTATGAGTGCTTGATAAATTCTTGCTATTCCTTCAAGACGCAGCCCAAGTGCCATCATCTTCTTGAAACCTCTAGGCCAGAGGTGTCCTGGAGACCCAGACACCCTCCACGAGGAGAGAGTGTTTGAGGGCAGGCTGAGTCTTACTTGCCTCTCTTTCCTCTGAGTGCCTAGCCCAGGGCAGGGACACCCTGATTTCTGATTCAAGGAAGGAATGAACTTCCTCCCTTCCTAATGCAGTCAGTTGTCTGCTTCAGTCTCTTGAAACATCAGTCTCCCAGCTACTCTCAACCTTTGTCTTTTTCTTTTTTGTATTCCCAGTACCTAGCAAAGTGCTCAGAGGTAGGAGGTGCTTAGAACAAGAAGATTGAAACTCTGGAGTCTAGAGAATAGAAAGAACTGTAGTCTAGGCCTACAATAATGCAAGCTTGAAGGGGATAATCATTTATTTGCTTTATCCTAAGATATGAGAGCACCCTACAAAGTGAGAAAAGCTGTTTCAAGGAAACCAAAAAAAAGTATGATGGGTGATGGAAATATTTTGAAAATAGTGGTGATGTTTTCACAACAGTAGACGTGTAATCAAAGCCACTGAACTGTACAGTTAAAATGGCTAAAATGGTGAGGTATAAAATAAAAATAATTTTAAAAGGATGTCATACAAGAAGACACAAAAATATCATATCCTGGCATGTGCTTTATAGTTTTCTCATTCATTCAATAAATACTTTATAGAGGCACTAGTATGCCACTTGATCTGCATAACATTCTGATGGAAGTAGGCTGTTTTACAAAGGAAGAAACTGAGGCATGGAGAGGTGACTGCACCCAGCCACAGGTCGCATAGCTAAGGAGTGGTAGAGATGGGATTCGAGCCTCAAACTCTTGGTCTTGGACTCTTTTTATTTGATTATTTTCCTCTTTCTTCCCTAAAAAACCATGTGAAAATTATTATTCTTCAGAGGGTTCAAGTTAAAAAGTGTCTAAGGATTTAGATAAATTCCTATGTTGGGAAGGGGCTTCCCAAACCTTCTGAGGGCCCCCCTCCTTAAGGACACCCAATGCCTGTTCTCAAACAGACCCACAAATGGGTGGGGTGGGGGTGACAGCTTTGAAAGGGAAGCAGGCGCAGATTCTGATGGGATAATCACCTGATCGCAGGTATCTGGGGAACCCCCGTCGGCCAGGAACTTCTCAATGACCTTCATTTTTCCTTCTACCGCGGCTTTCAGGAATGTCTCCTCGCTCACAGAACCAGTCTGTAGGGTGTGAATGCCGTCACAGCGGGCACCCCGCAGTGATCCAGGCCATCTCCAGCTCCCCCTGCCCACCCAGGTATCCTCCCCAGGAGCTTACAATCTCCTCGGGTTCTGCAGGCGGCTCCTGCTGGGCGGCCGCAGCTTCCCGTTTCTTCTGCTTTCGTTTTTTCCGAAGCTCGATCAGGTTCTGGATCCCACCCACATCGATGATTTCCCTCCGCAGGTCTAGGGATGTCTTGCGCACACGCTCTTGGCCCTGCGCAAGGACGGCCAGTTAAGCCCCACCCCAGAGGGCTTGGGGACCCCTGAGCTAAGCTGGAGAGGGAGGATAGGAAGAGCTTCTCAAGAGGGAAAGAATCCAAATCTAGATCTCCTTCCCAAGACTAGGAGAAGCAGATGAGACCCAGGCACAGATGGCTCAAATCAGGAGCAAGGGAGGCTTGAGGAGGCTGCTGTGAAGTCTTCACATAGGGTGGGGGAGTTGAAGAGGGAATCTCAGAGGCAATTCTTAGCCCAGACTTTCAGAAGAGAGGCTGAACCTTCAGCTCTCCATGCACTTCCATTTGTGTATGTGATCACAAAAGTAATACATGATTAATACTAAAAATAATACAGAAGCATAAAAGTTTTGAAGAGAAAGCCCTTCTCTCCCAGAGGCAATTTATATCATGGCTTGGTTGATGCCCTTTAAGACACACCTCCTGTGAGATCATCTTCCACATAGTGGAATGGAAACTGATTTTCTCTTACCAACATGGAGTTCTCTCAGTCAGCATATACAGCCTCCCTCATCCCCTTAACACCTGTTTGGTACCTTGTCAGTATGGCTGTCCCATCATTGGGGCCACTCCTGGGATCTGCACGTGTGCAGACTCTGACTCAGCAAGTCTGGGGTGGTGTGGAGATGCTGCATTGTTAATATGCTCCCAGGGGGTGCTGAGCTGCCGGTTTGAGAACCATAAACGAGGAGCAAGGCCATAACTGCCCGTCCTGTCACCTGAGTGAGGACATTGGATACTCCTCACACTTACCTTAACCTTTTGTAAGGCCGGACTCGAAGCCCCATGGTGCTTCTCATCCTCCAACACCAGCAGGTCCATGGGCAGCTTGTGGTGGGTGGTTCCTCGGAGTTTCTGGTGAGCCAAGGAGAGGACATGCTCTGGGGAGGATATCCTTAGAGCCTTTCCTCTACCCGACTCCTGACTGATCCTGAAGGACCCCTGGCCAGAGCAGGACTCCTGGAAACACCCCCAAAAGGGGGCAAGTTCCAGTTCCCCATCTCGATCCCAACCCCAACCCCAGCTCAATACACCTGCCCATCACAGCCCTGGATCTCCAGCAAAACAAAATTAAAAGCTACTGGAATGAATTTTCATGAAATTAAATATATTCAATTTTTTCAAGTACTGAGATTATTTTTTTTAAACTTTTTTGGCATTAAAAATTTACTTTGATAAAAATAAGAGATGACAGTTAATTTTAAATGGCTTACTTGGCAAATACAAAATTTGGCAACTCTATGTCAGATATCAACTTTTTTTTCCCCTCAGATTTTACTGATCTCTGAAATCCTGGAGTGTGGAAACTGTTGCTCTCAGGGAACCTAAGGGATGGGAGTCACAGGTCCCCAGCTTTCAGCTGAAGGGACTCGAAGTATAAACCTTATTCTCATTGTGAACATATGAATGAAACTCCTTTCAAGTCTCCTCTACACTTGTAGGTCCAACTTGCCTGTCTCCTTCTCTTCTAAAGGCAACCACTCTTGGTGAAGAGCCCTATCTTTGAAGCCCCAGTGCACCAGAAGCATTTGCCCAGGTTGGAGGGTGCTGATCAAGATGGAAGCTGGGGAGGAATGGCCACCCTTACAGGGCTCACATCTGTTTTTTGCATTTCCCATTGAGCTCCCATGTTATACTCTTCAAGGGTCATTTTGAGGGCTGATTTCTCAGGTCTTTATTATGGCAGTTCTGTTGTCCACTGGCTTCTCTCTTCTGTGTTGGGCTTACATGGTTTGGGGTCTCCCCAGTGTTGGTCTTGCCTGAAACACAGAATCTTCTCCCATGGACAAGGGATGACCTAGGACTGCAGCTAATACTGCATGTGGGGACTCTGGCTGTGCTCCCCATTGAGTAGCCAGAGGGTGGGCTTGAGTCTTAATCATCTTTGTATCTCCAGCATCTATAACAGGGTCTAACATATAGTAGGTGCTCAGTGAATGTTTTGAGAATAAATGAGTGATGGCAGGTGGGCTCAGCATCTCTGCCCATCTCTAAATCCTAAGTGATGACCTGATCTAGTAATCTCTCCACAACAGAGCCACATCCCCTGGGCTGTTCTCCAGGACCCTCCTCTTTCTCCTCCCCCAAGAAGGGGGTGCAGGCTGGACAGAGGCTCCCCTCTCAGGACCCAGCTGGGCTGGGTGCTAGTGGTAACAACTGGGGACTCTAATACCCATCCACATCTTACCCAGACTCTGTGGCCCCTGGCTTCAGATTTGTCTTTGTGGGTTGGCATACAGCAGGTGCTCAATAAATGCTTACTGAATTAGATGCTGGTTGATGAAACACAACAAAACTTGTACTTTACTTCATATGGTTGTACAGACTGAATGGGTGAATGCCTGTGCAGTGCTTAGCATAGTGCCTGGCACTCGGAGGTATTGGATAGGAAAGCTGGCTTTGTGGGGACCTGGTGCCCTGTGAGCCCTGCTGCTATATTTGTTGGATGAATGAATGGATGAGGACCGCTTCATGTCCCCTTGCTAAAGTTCTCTGTGTCCAGCACTCCAAAAATGGCACAGTGGCATGACTCGCTTGCCCGACACTGGTGCACATGCCCTTGGGAGAGTGAGAAGTGGCATTCCTGGAGGCCCAGGGATGCCCTGGGAAAGACTCAGCAGGCTCAGTCCCAGCTCTTCCCCGACAAGCCTGCCCTCCCTTCCCTAGTCCTCGTCTCTTCTTCCACTGGAGTCCTGATCTGTCCCTCTTCCTCTCCCCATCCAGTCACTCTATCTTTTTTGAATGGAGTCTACCTCTAAGGTGATTTATCTCCTCCCTCTCATTCTTGTTAGGGCCAGTCTTTCCCACCGCCACCCCCACCAAGTCCTTCTCAAGGCTATCAGGGCTGCCTTCCTAAAATATGTCAGATGGCACCACAACAACATTTAGTGGCTTCCCATTGCCCTCTCTGGTTTTTGTCCTGCGTCCCTTCCCAGCCTTAGCCTCTGCTATGAGACTTTCTCGTAACAATCATGCTTTCACTCACCCAAACATTAGCGCCTGTCATTTCCTCAGCCTGAAATACCCTCCCCATTCCTAATTTCCACTCACCTTCCTTGAAGGCCCAGCTCAAATGCCATCCTGTCCAGAGAAATTCTGGGGGCCCACAGTGGAAATGCGAGCACCCTTTGTGCTCCTTCACTTCTGATTTAACATCTCTATTTCACCATTTCCTCGCTCTGCCTTGTTTCTTAGTTGACTGTGCACCTGACAGCTGTTGGCTAAAATGAATGCGGGGTTCATAAAAAGGAGTCAGGGACTGGCCTTACTAATGATCCTCTCATTTTTCACAGCACAGAGCACTTGGCAGAGCAGACTCTGGGTTAAGTATTAGTTTAAATACAATGAAGCCTAGGACAAGCTCCCAATATCCTCCCCACACTTCTTTATTCCAGAGGAAATGCAACTGCCCAGACCCCCATGCTCCAAAAGTCTCCGCAAGTGTGGCTGGCAGTCCTGGGAAAACCCGTGCTTCCTTTCCTAGCAGCCCTTCCTCGTTCCGCTCCCAGTCTTTATTCCTCTTCAGTGACCAAACACTGGAGATTCTCCTGTCGCAGCCTCCCATCCAGCAGCTGGGGGATCTTGGGGCCCCACATTCCTTCATTCCCAGGCAGGGCCCTAGCTGTCTCACTGTGTGCAGCCCAGCCTGTCACCTCAAGGCCTAGATGGGTTGGGCAGGGTCTCGGGGAGTCCACCTTGGCTTGCCCACCCCAATGTCCCTCAGTTCTTGGGGCTGAAGCCTCAGTCTCCCACTGCCAGCAACCCCATACCCCAGGAGTACCCTGTGGCGGCAATGGAGCCAGTTGGGCCCCTGGGGACACCTGTTCTCTTTCCTACCACAGGTGCGGCATCCGAGCTCTTCTTTCCCTTGACAGCAGAGCTGGTTCTCCTCAGGACACCCTGGGATCCCCGCACCCCTGCCCGTACCTCATTCTCCTCCTCCTGTGCCAGCCGCTGCTCGATAAGTTCTGTGGCCCTCTGCACTGCCTCGGTGCCTGCCATGGTGCCGTCTGTAACCCGCCTCTGCAGGCCACAGGGCCATGGGGGCTTTATAGACCAGGGCACCCACCCCCGCCCCGCTGGGCGCCTTTGCCATGAGCTCACCGGCCCAATTCTCCACCTGCCTCCCCCACCTGTCACCTTCACCCCAGGCAGCCCTAGGGAGCAGGGGGAGGCAGAGACAGTTGCCCCCAACCCCGGGCCTATTAGAGCTGGAGGGCACAGCACCCCAAGAGCAGGGGCTGCAGGAAAGAGCCTGTCAGCCTCTGTCCTGAGTGCTTGGGTCCAGCTGTTCCTTAGCCAAGGCAGCTGGGCTGCAGAAGCACCGAATGGCTGCCCGTAGTCCTGATGGCAGTGCCACCTGCTGGATGCCTGGAAACCATGCCCAGCCATAGCTATCAGGGGGGCCTGAAAGCCAAATATGGGGACCCAAGACAGGTATGTGCCCCCAGGCTGCCCTGTGAACAGGTCCTGTTGGCTCTGGGGAGGGGCAGACTGCCTCACCTGGGCTGGAGTGCCAGGGTGGCAGGCGGGGGTAAGGGAATTTGCCTCCTTTGCCCACAACTCAGGCAGGCCTTTGCTTCTCCGGTGTCCCACAGTGCCCCCTAGCAAAGCATTCCTGCATTTGGCTGCATGTCCATTAGTCCTTTACAAACCTCAGCCATCCGTCAGTTTTAGAGGGGTCCTCTGTGGGACTTTTATGGGGTCTTGCTTCAAGAGAGGTCTCAGGAGCCAGGGGAAGGGCTCGAGTGCAGTGCCAAGCCCAGCTGACCAGGACACCAGCTCCAACAAGTCATCCTTTCCTCTTGTTTCTCTTTCAGGCCACCCTGACCGGGGGCCAGCCATGCTGAGGAAAAAAACACTCCCAACTGGAGAAAAAACAGACCTGAACCTGCTTAATCTCACACCAGGAACTGTGGAAGCCAGCCCTGAGTCACCATGACCCAGGTTTAACTGCCAGTGACCAAGAGACACTAGAGCTCTGTGGTTCTGTAACACTCACCTGGCCTGCCCTTACCTATGCAACCTTCTAAGATTTCCCTCTGCTTATATGTACACTTTCCCTAAGAAAGCACAGGAACAGCTCATTTTTCTCTCTTGTTCCCTTGCTGACAAGACAATACGTGCTCATAATCTAAATTTGTCAGAGATTTTGCTTTAATATCAGCACAGGTGAGTGTCTCCAGGGCCTGGCTCAGAGACTGGAGCCAGAAGCCAGCATCCTCCAAGTGCTGCCCACTCACTTCTCCTACAGAAGATGAGTAGGTAACCAATGCCACCTTCCTGAGATGCTGCTTTCTTCACAGGGCAGGTGGCATCACATCTACTTTAAAGATAAGAAAAGTGAATTCAGAGGTGAAGTGGTTTTTCCTGAGGACCCATGAGAACACAGAGCCCAAACACTAGTAGTTCAAGGCTTGCTCCACTGTACTCTTCTGCACCCAAAGAAGCTGGGGAAGCCATACGCCCACATGCTCCCACACACGAATCTGCAAGGGAACCCAAAGTCAAAGCCAGACAAGAGAGAAGGAAGGAGCAAAAGGCTTTATTGATAAATACGCAGATATGACTGTACACAGGGACCTGCTGTGGGGCCATGACTGGCTGCAGATCCCCTACTCCTTGGGTTACAGCCAGGAAATGGCCCTGTGCAGACCCCTGCCACAGCAGCCACCACCTCATCTCTGCCAATTGTGCTGGGGGCAGGGAGAGGCAGAGGCCGGCCTCAGGCTCCCTGCCCCTGGGGCTCATGAGTGGTCCCCTCCCCTCCAAGAGACTGGCAATGTGCTCAGGGCAGAGTCAGGGGGGTGGGGCAGGGGAGGGAGACAGCAGCTGCTTCAGACCCTGAGCAGAAAACCGGAGTGAGCACGCCTGGAAGCACCAGATGACGAGTCTGGGCTCCAGGGGCCTCCGGGCTAGCCCTCGTGGCTCGAACCTGCCGAGGGAGAGAGGCAGGGTGGAGGGCACTTTTGCCTTTTCTCTAACAAGGTTGGCAAGGCCTGTGTGGCAGCACTGCTTCCTGGGTGCCAGACACTGGTGGCCCACGGTGTTCCTGGGAGGCAGGGTCCCTTCACAGCTCATCCAACAGCCATACAGCGGGAGGCGCCCCTGAAGAAAATAACAGCACTCGAAGGCAGCAGCAGGTGGGGTGGCCTGGCACTCCAGCCCGGAGGTCTCTCAGCGCCACAGAGGCCCTCCCCGGCCCTGCTTTCCAGGGGTTTGTGCGCTCATCAGTCCTGGGGTGGTGGGGGCTGGTTGATGATGACCTGGATGACAAAATCTTTCTGGATCTTGGTTTCCTGGAGCCGCGTGCGGTCTGTGAGCAGCTTCCCAGAGAAGAACCATCGCTGCCAGGATGGCTCAATGCCTTCCTGGGTGTGCAGCTGCCTCTTGAGCTGCCCCACCGTGTCGGGCAGGCTGGCGCTGAGCCTCACGTCCTTGCCCGTGGAGAGGCGCACCTTTAGCGGGAACTCTCGTCGCACACTGGGTGTGGGCTCAGGAGGCTCCAGGCTCTCCTCCTCAGTGTGCTCCAGCAGCAGGTTCACGGGTGGCGACAGGCAGTAGATGGGCAGCTGGTAGCGATTGCCCAGCTCATCGTAGCATTCACACAGGGTGCCTGTGGAAGACAGATTCTGCTTGGGAATGAATTCAGATGTTGAAGCCCTAACCCCCACTGTTACTGTATTTCAAGACAGGAGCCTGTGTGGGAGTAATTAAGATTAATTGAGGCCATATGGGTGGGGCCCTGACCCCACGAAATTAGTGTCCTTATAAGAAGACACCAGAGTGCTCGCTCTCTTTCTCTCCACCGTGTGAGGACACAGCGAGCAGGCAGCCATCTACAAGCCAGGAAGAGAGCTCTCACCAAAAACTGATTCAACTGGCACCTTGATATTGGGTTCCCCGGCCTCCAGAACTGTGAGAAATAAATTTTTGTTGTTTAATAAACCACCCAGTCTGTGGTGTTTTGTTATAGCAGCCCAAGCAGACGAATACACTGGTCATGGCCACCCCACAGTCCCAAACGCACCCTACAGTCAGGTGTCTCGACAGTCAGACATCTCTGGGAGAGCTGCAAGGAGCTCAACATAGAGTCAGGAAGACCTGGGCTGGCATTCTGGCCTCACGGGGCACTGGCTCATTCCACCCTGGCATTATTTAACTTTCCATTTGTTCATTCAATAATTCTTTCTTGAGCACATGTGCTGGGTGCTGGGGTTACAAGGATGAATGAAATAGCATGGGCCTTGCCCTTCATGGCTTGTACCCTAGTAGGCCACAATTTATTTACATAATGTATTGCATGTAGAAATATATTTACTGTGCCTTGAGCACCTAAGTGCTAGGATTGGACTAAATGATATATGGTATTTTGTTGAATCTTAACAACCATCTTATGAGGTGGTATGCCCACTTTACAGTTGTAAGTCACTGGGGCTTTAAATTCAAGAAGCTCCTTACTCAAGGTCGCACAGCAAGAAACAGAGACACTCGTGTTAAACTTAGGTCTATGACTCTAGAATTCCACTGTTAACCTCTACTTTATATAGCCCCATAGGCTGTTATGAACATAAATGAAACAACACAGTAGAAACTTCAGGTCAGTGCCCAGCATATAATACGCACCCAACACAAAGTTAGTACCTTAGATGTTCTGGGGTCCCAAAGCACCCTGAGTAATCCTTAGCCTGCTCTCACTACACTGCTTTGAGGTTTGCTGGTGCCTTTCCACTCCTCCACTGGGCAAACAGGGACCGTGTCTCATTTTTCTTTGTGTCCTCACTCCTAGTCTATGCTCATAAGGGCTGCCAGAATGAACAAGCAAATAGCTACACCCACCACCCACCAGTTTGGATAGGAACTCCTGACATGTGGCTGGCCACCAGCTCTCCTTCACTCTAAATAGAGCTGATGGCCCACTCTGCCCAGTGGGATTCAAGCCCCCACCCTGCCCACTCACCATGAGGCAGGGTGATGCTGGCTCCGTCCAGGATGGCCTGAGCCAGCTCGTGGTCATTGGCCTCAGCTGCGTAGGCAGCGGCCTTGAGGGCATCCCAGATCTCTTTGCGGCCCTCAAACGCAGGTGCTGTGTCCCAGAACTCATCCCGTTTGCTCCGCAACTGCCCGTCGGTCATAGGGTAGTCGCTCTTCCACTTCAGCCTCTCCTTCTTCAGGGGCTCATTGCGTCCTAGGCAGGACAGAAGGGAGAGGCTCAGCATCTCTGAAGCCAGGGGTGCAGTTCGCCTTCTCCCCAGCCCCCAGGCCAGGACCCAGTGCCTGGCACACCTCCTCCCTCTCCCTGCCCCCTCCTTCCGCCCCAACACACACACTGGTGGTTCCTAAGTATTTGGGTCTCTGGGCCTGTCTTTGGAGTCAAGGAAGAGTCTGGAAACTGCACATACCCAACCTGGGGACATAAAATACTTTTGTAAGCAAAGCATATACTGTCTTTGTTGTTGCTGCTGTTTCAGTTTTAACAGCATTCTTTCTTTGATTATAAAGTAGTACATGTTCAGTATTTTAAAAATCTAGAAAGAATGTAAATGTGTAAAACTAATAACTGCCACCATTTACAGAACCAGCTTGTGCCAGATTGCAAGCTATTTCATTTGATCCCCAAAACAACTCAACAATGGGGAAGCCAAGACCAAAGAGTCTGTTGTTTGTCCAAGACCACATGGGTACCAATTTAACACAAGACTTTCTGACTCCAAAGGCCACCCTCTGACCACTGTCTGTACCGTGCTGCCACTGAGGAAAACAATTACTCAAGGATTCCACCATTCAAAAGTAACCACTGTTGACACCTAGACATATTTCCATCCAGTTTCCTTTCCCCGATTTTTCTCAAAATAGTTTTTATAATATTAAATTTTTATATTCCTTGTTATATGAAGAATTTAAAATGTCTTCATGCCAATATTCAAACAACTTTCTTTTTATTTCACACTTACATTACTGTCAATGTATATTTCCATGATTAAAATTATAAACAATTATAACGTCTTGTTATTAATGTCCCATCGTATAGTTACACAGATTTAAAAAAAAAAAAAAACATAACCAATGAACTGAAAAACCTCACAGCACCTGAAGAAGAAAGCAATCCTGTTAAATGTCATTTTTCTTGTTAATTTGCCCCAAGTGGCCTCCAAGACAACTCCAGACCAGTCAAGGCTGAGGCAAAAGCATCTCTCAAAGGCTTTAGGAGCTTCAGTCACCTCAAAGCTGAAGGCAAAATGAGCCACAGGAGTGAGGTCTAAAGCACTTGACTTCCACCCTAACTCAGATGCTACAGGCAAGAGACTGAACTAAAGCTGGGGATCACCACCACTAGGCCACCCTCACTGGCTGGGGCAGGAGGGGGTTTTTCAGGGGAAGAGAATGACATCCACTGCCTGCCATCTGTGTGAAAGAACCCCCTGTAAGCACTTTAGTTATACACATTATCCCATTTCACCCTTGCAATAAATAGCCTTAGGTAGTAGGTGTTGTTATTGCTATTTCACAGATGATGGGACAGGCAGACAGATTAAATGACTTGCCCAAGGTCACACAGTAAGTGACAGAGGATTCCACCGTAGGTCAGACTGAACCATGACCAGCTCCCGTGGGTTTGCCAATACCCGTGCAAGCAGAACATTCTCAGGCCAGACATTTAATTTAGAGCATTCCCAGAAATAGTATGAAATGCAAATCTTCCTTATAGGAAAGCAACTTGAAATCAGGCCCCAAAGAATTTCTGATATAAACCTCGAAAGAAAATGAATAATAAAGTCATAGTTTAAAAGAAAAATCACACCATATAAAGAAACAAGGCAATATGACCCAAAGCCAGCAAAAACAGCAAACAGAAGAATCAAACAAAGATTTCAGATATGGGATTCATCAGACACAGATTATTAAATATTACATTTAAGAAAGAAGAAAGCCTTAAAAATATGAATAGGGAAAAAGAGATTATAAAGAATGACCAAGGAGAAATTAAAAGAACCATACAGGAGTTCTAGAAATGGAAAATATACTAATCGGAATTTGGATGGTAAGAATAAGGTGGGAAAACTTTCTCTACAATTACTGACGCTAATTATAAAGCTACAGTCAATGTAGTACTGGAATAGGGACAAATGGGCCAATGAAATGGAATAGGGAGCTCAGAAATAGACCCAGGCATATACAGAAATATGCTTAAAGTAAGAAGAAACACTGCAGAATTGTGTGTGTAAGATGAAATATATATATCGGTCTCTGCCCCCAGTTCCTGTTAATACTTGTCTTTGACCCAATTCCTGAGACAGAGCTCCTAAAACCCTTGCAGTTTCCTGAGTGATAGGAATGTCTGATACAGAGCTCTTAAATCCCTTGGAATTTCCTGGGTGACATAAGCATCTTTTGTTTTAATGAGAGACTCTTGGTGGGATCCTGGATGAGGGCTGGTCACCAGAAAGACCAAGGCATGATAAGCTTGGAACTTTCAGCCTTGCCTCCCACTCTCTGGAGAGGGGAGAGGGAAGAGAGGCTGTAAATTGAGTCAATAATTGATCGTGCCTGTGCGACAAAGCCTCCACAAAAATTCCCAGGGCTTCCAGGTTGGTGAACACATCCACATGCCAGGAGAGAAGGGCTTGAGACCCTTCCAGACCTCATCCTATGTATCTCTTCACCTGACTGTTCATCTGTGTCCTTTAAAATATCCTTTGTAATAAATCGGCAATAGGAAGTAAACTATTCTCCTGGTTTCTGTGAGCTGCTCTAGTGTATAATCGAATCCAAGGAGGGTGTCATGGGAATGTCCAATTAGTAACCAAGCTGAACAGAAATTACAGTTAACCTGAGGACCCACTACTTATGACTGGTGTCTGAAGTATGGGGCAGTCTTATGGGACTGGGCCCTTAACTTGTCAGGTCTATGTGAACTCCGGATAATGTCAGAATTGAATAGAATTGTAGGACACCAGCTGGTGTCCACAGGGAATTGGAGAATTGCTTGATGTGGGAAAAAACACCCATAACAACTAGCTTCAGAAGTTTTCTGTGTGAGTAGTAGAGGAACAAGGAAGGTTTTTCTTTATAATGGACTACTGATAAATGGCATTAGGACTAGATTCTCCATGTAGGAGAAGACATGAAACAGGACCCCTATCTCATGCCAGCTACAGAAATCAAAACCAGATCAATCAAAGGCTTGAGTGTGAAAGACAGAAAGGAAGCACTGGAGACACAGAAGATAAGTTTCATCCGTGTATTTTTTTGTGGTAATTTGACCCAGAGGTGTTTCTCCCTAGATCCAGGAAGTAACTCTTGCTTCATGATTTCTGATTCCTCCTCTTTGGTCTTTTAATATTGATGACTCCCTAACAAGAGCTTTGATCCAGCAGGATACACAGTCCTAGTACAGTGACATCCTCAGGGACCTCTGGAGTGTGGAGCTTCTACCTTTCCACTCAATGACCCCAATTCGGCAACTTTTAAACTTCTTGAGCTGATTTCTATAGCTTTCCAGTCTCCTTCCTCTTTGCCAGAGGTCACTCCTCACTGATCTCCATCTATCTGCTGCTCCCATGGGCAGAGATCAGGTCCAGCTAATGCAGCACTCCTAATCCGCTGAGGGTTAGAAAGCTTGTCAGCACTGCTGAAGTCAAGAGCATCCAGTTCTAAGGAAGAAGCTTCCTAAAGAAGAGAGAGACTAGGCTTCCAGACATCTGTTGTTCCTATTCAGATCCCCTCTCCTTTAACAGTCACATTTTGATTCTGTTCCTGACAACTGAGTTTGCTGGACTGATGACCCCAGGATACTTGAAATGTGTACATGCATCCTGCTATCTCTTTAAAATAAACATGGCTCCGTGGTGTCACCTTTCAAAGTCATCACCTCAGGAGGCCATGGATACCCCAGGGATGTTTTGCTCAAATACCTGACCTTCAGAGTCCTCACCCCTCCACATAGACAGTGGTACTCTTTCCTAACATAGACACACTTCTCACCCACAGCGGACACAATGTGAGTGAGCCTCTCCAAGTAATAACAGCATCTGCAGTCACCCAGGACACAACAGTTTAAAAATTCCTCATGTTGCACCCTGGTCCTTTCGGACTGAAACTACTACAAAACATTAGAATGGAGTGGTGATAGTGGGAAGCAGGAAGGTTAATGCTAAGAGGACAGCAGTATCCCAGCCATGCCTTCTCAGCCGGCACTGCACCTCAGAACCAGCAGGGGGCACCCGCAACACCTCTGGGACAGGTGCTGGCTCCCTCAATCAGTGAGTCAAATATAGCATAAAAATATCCAGCAAAGTTCTCTAGGCTGAAGGCAAGCATGTACAAGAGACATGCCAAAAGATCTGGACCCCTATACACTGATGCTTACAATCTTAGGCACAGATACATATAGAGAAAGATAAAAGCAAATTGATATTTTAAATTTCATTCACTTTAAAAATAAATGATATCTCACAGTTAGTTGAGTCAAAAATTATTGGGCAGTGGAAGGAGTGTTAACACTCTTATATGCAGCACAAATTGGTACAAACTTTCCGCAGAGTATTTGGTATGGTACCAAAAAACTTAAAAATGTACATCCCTTTGGCTCAGCTATTTGGTTTCTAAGAATGTGTTCTAATAATCACAGCGTGTAGCAAAGGCTTATCTACGAAGCTGTTTGACTCAGCACAGTTTAAAACAAGAGAAAGTTAGAAACAAACACACTGCACACCCCTCAGAGGAAGGTTCAGTAACACTTGTGCATGGCAGGAGCCGTTCTGTGATGAAGCTGAAGGATGCTGAGTAGCACGGGGAAATGTCCAGAATACAGTGAAAAAGGTTACAGAATTGCAAGTGCTTGGTGCTCCAGCTTTTGTTTCTAAAAAAGTATGTAAAATCATATATATTAAAAAAACTGGATTTACACCAAAATGTTAACTGGTTATATCTGATTGGCAGTTATCAATTTTTTTTTTGTTTATATTTTCCAAGTTTTCCACAACAAGCATTTGTTATGTAAGTAATGAAAATAATATGGTGAAAGTAGCTAACAAGGAAAAAAGTACACAAAGAGCCAGAGAGCAGCCATGGAAAAGTAGGAAGAGTTTGGGGAGCCAAGTGAAGAGGGATGAGGGTGGTAGTGAGGAGGGGTGAAGGTGACAATGAGCTGGAAAGCCCAAGGTCCATAGCCTCTAGGATTTCAGTTGCTGGCAGCTCTGAGTGACTCTGTCCAGGGCCAGGTCAGGCTCTGCTGGTTTCAGCAGCAAAAGCATCTAGTGGCTTCTACTTATGTCTCCACCTGTCCTAGATAAAGTTCCAGGTCAAACACAGAGTAACAGAAATGGTCCTTATCCTTAAGGAAGTTGACAAAAGAGACATTTAAAAAAATAACAAAAGATCATTCTGTGGTCAAGGTACACCCCTAACACAGGGAGGTATAAAATGCCCATGGAAGTCGTGGGTTTCTGTGATTGTGGCAGGCAGGCGACAGCAACTACATTTGTGACTTAGCAGGGAATGTATGTTTATGAGTATAGAAGCAAAAGCTGGGCTCTCCTGGAGTGCTGGTTAAAAAGACAGATTGCCAGGTCCTCAGAGTTGTAGGGGCTGGGCTGGGGTATACAGCAATTCTGACTGAACAAGCCTCCTTGTAAACACAGCAAAACAGAAGTGGAAATGGCAGGCTCATCCATACGTTAACGTAAGTTTGTTCAACAGATCACCTCTAAAGTTGCTGCTGAGGGCAGATTCAGAGAGTAAAGAGGGAAGAGAGCAAGAGGGCATGCTGTCTCGGTCGGGGGAGGATAATGATGGTGGACGCTGTGGTTTGGTCTTGATAATGAATGGTGTCTGGCTGTACCATTCCCAAGGGAGGGCACTAAAAGAAGAGTGGGAGAAAGAACGCTAAAGGTCCTTTCCTACTTGCCCAGACCTGGTGTGCATCTGTGTGCGCATGTGTGTGTACATGTGTGTATGTGTACATGGACTCCCAACACCTGATTCACTTGGCTTAATTCAGAAAGCAGAGATTCTCAAGAACTGACAGAAGGAAAACAGGCCCTGGCTGCTTCTCTCTGAATATCTCAGAGCCTCACAGGATGCCTGGCCCAGTGCAGGTTTTCTGCTGAGTTGAAAATGGAACTGACAAACACTCCGTGAAAGGGGTGGGAAGTATGGTAGAAGAATTAAAACAGAGAGCAGAAGTGGACAGGCAGGAGGAAGCAGGGGAAAAGTCTGTATGAGGGCGAAGTCAGGCACTCCCTTTCTTTTTGATCTCAGACCCCAAAAGATCCTTATTGTTGCTTCAGGGACTGGCACAATTGACCCACTGGGATGTGACACCAAGTCTGAGACCAGCCAAGGGAACCAGAGATTTCCCAGGACAGTCCACCCAAGCTAGGAGACAGCCCTATTTATACCTGCATCAATCCCCAAGGTCTATTTCCACACTTGGTTACCAAGCTCCATTCCCAGACCCCGACTCCAGGTAAGGGGCCAACAGTGTCCTCCCCAGAAGTATTGGTTTTGTGACAAGTCTGGCTTGCTCTGGCTGGTGTGAGAGATGAGGTTCCAGGCAGAAGAAGGCAGGGACAAGGGTCTGCCTGTCCCAACAGCCTAGGCTGTATGGGCCCTTTGGCCAAGATGTAGACTTGAATCATTCCTCTTCCTCTCCCACCCTGGTAGTCCCAGCTGGGATGCAGAGGGCTGGAAAGATGTGGCTGAAGGATGGCACCTGGCAGAGGGGATATAGGTCAGGGAGAACAGCAGGCCCCAGAAGGAGGATCAGCATGGTTAGGGAGGGTGCAGCCAGGGGAAGCGGAGCCCAGGTAATAATCCCTTCAGGAAGTGTGGTATTTATAGTCAGACTTAGCCCAGGATGACCCTCGGCGCCTGGGTAACCTTCGAAGAGAAAGTGCTGGCCCAGCTCTGCTCAGCTGGGGCCTCCCCACATGGCAGCCTCTTTATAGTACAGTAGGCCCTTCTTCCCATTCATTCCCTCCAGCTCAGCTCCAGAGTTCAGGGAGGGAAAGGGGTGGAGCGGTTGCTAAGTGACAAGCCAGGCTTCCTAAACTACATTCCCTCAAGGGGAACACTGGATCCCAGGTGGTCCTGGGCAAGTGGAAGGACTGACTCCAGGCTCCTCTGGGAGCCCCTACTCAGCTCTGTGATGATGCCCAGCCCAGGGCAACTACAGTTCTGTGCAATGATCTTATTTGTTCCCCTGAAGCTGGGACTACCCCAATGCATCTCTGGGATTCTGGGAACAGAATCTGGCATGCAGCAGGGCTCAACTGTTGCCTGAAAGAATGAGTGAATGAAGTGAGCAGGCAGTTTAAGAAAAGTTGTGAGAGATGGAGAGGGGAGAGGAGAGATCAGAGGTCGGGGGAGACCAGATGCAACAGCTTGGAAGAAATTCCTGTAAAGAAGAGAGGGAGGAAGAAAGGTGGTGGCAGAGGTGGGAGTCCATGAGGGACAAAACCAGTCTCTGAAGTGTATGTAGAAGAAACCTGCGGAGGATGAGGGGCTGGATGTGAGGAACCACACCCAGTGAGGGCCTGGAAGCTTCGTGGCGACTGGAGAGACGAAAGTGCAGCCAAGAAAAATAAACCTATCCAGAGGCCCCCTGCTTGGGTGGTTGTAGGTATGGACAAGGGGGCACACATAACTGTGGAGACAATGTGTGCTTTCACTGCGCTTGCACACAACACACACATTTACTGGGGGGTGCTCAGGCGGAGCAGGGACGTCATCTGCTCTTTGCTCTGTGCCTCCTGCCCAGGGCCCAGGCTGTGTGCAGAGGGCAGGGTGAAAGGTGGTATGCTAGCTGGGCAATGACAAACTCTTCTCCTGACCCAAGCTGACTGTCCAGCCACCCCATCCCATTTCCTGCTGGAAAACTGACCTGTCTGATCTCTACTACAAACAACCCCCACATCCTCAGGGGCTGCTCCAGGAGCTAACCTGCCATACAGCTCCTTTCTGAGGCTGGCTGGGAGAGAATACTGCACTTCACAGGTAGAGTTAAAACAGGTGTTTGGGAAATTCCTGTTCTTCTTTGTTTTAAGTTCATGTAAATTTTAAAAAACAGTCCATTTCTTCCTTGTAATGAATATATTCCCATCTTCATCATGTACTGATGTGTTTGTTCCCATGTGCAACAAAGTCTTCCCTAAATGTGAACAGTTCCAGTGTTACCAGCTCTAGAGAGAAGCTTGATTTCATGTGGTTTCTGGCAACGTAGATCACAGATCATTATGAGTTAAGAGACATGTTAGTGTAGCCTCTTTCTCCAATCTGGCTACTCATTTATACATGGCCTTCAGAGATGAATGGGGAGGCAGTGGGGGTGCTTCAGCTACTGACCATCTGTGTGAGTGTGGGCAGATGTAAGTGGACAACCTGACTGTTCTAAACCTCAGTGTTCCCATCTGTAAGAAGGACATAACTCCTACATCACAGATTGCTTTAAGGATTACAGAGACCATTCTGCCCAGTGCTTAAAAGACAGTAGCTACTGTAATTAGTAATCGAGCCAAGTCAATAATGTTTACCATTATGCAATTAAAAGAATTAAAGATTATCGTTTTTCAATAGAGTTGCTGTGACTCTGGAAACTTTGAATACTCCTGCCGTAGACAACTCATGGTCTCTATCTCACAGTGCAGGATGCTGCATGAGTTAAACGAGGTTAAGGTTGACAGGGACAAAGAGTGGGCTTGATGGATGGATGCCCGCTTCCCTGTGTGGCTGCACAGTACAGGGTCAGCACTTTTCCTGGGGCAGAAGAGGGAAGATGGCGGCTCATAAATAAAACAGGAATTCCTCAGAGGTTGCTAGAAAGGTCTCCGATATCTGGCCAGCTCCCCTTGCTACCTCAGGACTCCAAGGAGGAGAGACAGGTCACTGCTGCCATTGTGCTTTCCACAGCCCTGCTGTCAAGGAGGCTCCCTGCAGGAAAGATCCAGGCTGGCCTCTAGAGGCGGAATGACACGGCCTGACTTCTGACACCCAGGACTCTGACTGGATGTCAACTGCCACATTGCTTCACTCAGACATGTGCCATCACATCAGGGCAGGTGCCCGAGTATGGCAGAATCCTAAAGCAGAAAGTGATATTAAAGTCATTTCATTTTACAGATGAGGAAACTGAGGCTTTGAGATGTGACCTGTCCCAAACCCCATAGCTCTTATGTGTGTGTGTGTTGGGAGTGAGAGGTAAATTCTTTCTATCAAACCACTCTATTTCCAGTGAAAGCTGAATTATAACTAGAATATTAAAATGTCAAGAGTTTGACATAGAGATGACAAATATGCCAATGGGAAAAGCAGCAGACAGAACACACATATCAGGAGCAAGAATGGAGGAGTTATGAGCCTGCCTGGCCTTCTAGCTCCCCCTGGGGAAGAACAGAACCTAGGAGCTGGGCCCTCCCAGGACACTTGGGCCTGGCTGTGTGCCCAGGTCTTCTGTGCGCCTGACAGAAACACAGACATGGGGCACTCTAATTCCGCATGGCTGGTTACGGGCTCAGTGTTGGAGACCATCCTCTTACCCCATACAACACTCCTTCCGGGGGCAATTCAGTCTCTATGGGTACTTTGGGGGATAAGGCACTCTCTAGGCCATGAGAAAGCCCATTCCATTGTTGGATGGATCAAATGGTTAGAAAATTAATAGTTTTATAGTCTCCCTTCACTGAGCACTAACTATGTAGCAGGCAGTGGAACAGAGAAACAGATTTTGGAGGCAGACAGACCTCGGTTTGAACACCAGCTCCATCATAAATCAGTTCAGTGACCTTGGATAAATGCCTTAAGCTTTCTAGTCTCCTCTCCTGGGAAAAGGGAGTAGTCACAGCCCACTTCTTTGGGAGGTTGGGAAGATTGATGGCATATACATATATATTAACTAACAGAATCAAGAAGATTATATATAATAAATCAACTAACCTAATACCCCAGGTGCAGTCTCCCAAGCACCAAGCTTCACCTGGCTCTTGGATGCCTCAATCTAAAGACACACACACACACACACACACACACACACACACACACACACACACACACACACCAGCACCATACTTGCTACAGAGTAGGCATTTATTACTGACATAAAAAATTGTTTTTGCCATTGTTATTATTAATATTATTATTATTCTGACCTAGAATCCACTGGATCTTCTCTCTGGAATAACACCAAACAAGCCACAGCCTCCTTCACAGAGTTGACGTTTTCTGCTCCAGACTGAAGATCCCTATTCCCTCCTTCTGTCTCATCCAATTCACCTTCCTCCCTACTAACCTAATTCACCTAACAGCCCAGGTGAGGTCTGCCCAGCAGGAAGCCCCACCAGGCTCTTGCTTCCTCTATCTGAGCATAGACCCCTCTGCCTCCACAGTTAACATGGCAGCAAGTTTGCCTAGAACTGATGGGGCTGGAGCTAGAAAAGACCCCACAACCCTTCCCCGCTGGTTGTGGTGCCACATTCTCTCAGTCCTGGTGTTCATTTACAAGTCCACACCTCAGCAGCTGGCCCAGTTACTGTCTGCCTTTCAAGTCTGTGTTGTGAGTGGGATGAACTGGAGTCAGAAGATTTGGGTCCATTTCTATTGTAATCCTTGCTGTGTGATCCAGGGCATGGCACTTAACCTCTTCAATCACATCTGCCAAATGTAAATGCCCCACTTTTTTGCACTTTACAGAGACGCTGAAATGCTCCAGGTGTTTCTGTGAGAAGTGCCTTGGTCAAGCGCAAACTGCACACAGATGCCTGACATCACTGAGATCTGGAACCCCATCTTTTTAAGGTTCACCCATTTCTTTATGTGGCACAGCTCAGGACCCACAACATATGGTTTGTGGATCAACAGAGAACTCCTCATTTGACCATGTTCATTCTCCTCCAAAGCCAGGCTCTGGTCTTGCATGCAGCTGTGCCTGACTCATTCCTTCCCCTTCCTCCTTACAGCCCGTGAATCACAGCCCTGTCAGGCCAGCAGCCTCTCTGGTTTCCTTCCCAAGCACTGCCTGGTCCCCACCTCCAACTCTCAGGATGCAGGATGTAGTTTTCTTCCCACTGGGTCCCTCACGCACCTCTCTCCCCTGCCCTGATCCTGGCGTGAGCTTCTCACACCAGCCTGAGTCACACTCAAGTTCCCTGCAGGGAACTCAGCCCTGTGTGGCTGTCCCTACAACCTGACTGTCAACTCCTGGAGGGCAGGCCCTCAAGAGGTAATACAGTGCTCTAAATCAAAAAACACTGTTGCCTGGGGCTCACCCCAGGGAGTCTGACATAATTGCTCAGGAGTAGGGCCTGCGCATCAGAAGGGTGTGAAAGCTCTCCAGATAATTCTAACATGTGGCCAAGGCTGAGATGAACTGATCTGGAACTAGGCTGCCCAGCTTGGCTGGCTGCTTTGACTGTGTTTAATTAGGCCTCTGAGAGGGCCTAGAAGGGGTTGCTCTGGGAGAACCCCACGCCTGCCTGAGGCTGGCCATCTGGACAGTCCTTTCAAGGCTCTCAGCCAAGCTGGTCACAAGGCAAGAAGCAGATAGCTCAAGGGGCCCTGTGTCTGGGGAAACCCAGAAGATACAGGACTAAACCCCTCTCTGCAGAATGGAGAGAAAGGAGCTGAGCCAAGAGACCAAGAGCAAGGGCTTTGGAGTCAGACAGCCCTGGACTAGCAACCTTACTCTTCTTACTAACATGGCAGTAAGTTCTCCTGCCAACTCTACTCAGCCTGAGGTCTGATCTCCACTCCCTCTTCTGTATGGACACAAAAGACTCTTCCTCCAGGGCCAAGCTACAGACTTATGGATAGAAAACGCTCAGTGTGAAGACAAGGGGGACAGTGGGAGAGCAGAGCAAGGGAGGTCCTATTTCCTAAGAAACCCCTCCCCACCCCCTCTCCAGCTGCTCTGGGCAAGAAGAGAGGAAAAATCTGACTCATCAGTGCTGTGTGATTCACAGGCTGACAAAACTTACTTGCCAGACTAGCAGGGAGGAAAGCCTGCTGCTCCCACCACAACCGGGGCCTGTGGGCAGGTAAAGCCCATCCTTCCATCCCTGCCTCCCACCAGCTGCCAGGCCTGGCTGGCTGGCCTGGCAGGAGTGCCTCACTCAACTTGGCCCCCTGACAGCCACACCCTCCTGAGGCTGGTCGGTAGCTTACTAGTGATGGGTGGGGCTGGGAGGGGGACAGAACTCAGAAGGTTTGGAACACAGAGAGGTAGTTTTGGAATCAGACAGGATCTGGGTCTGATATTCAACTCCGCCCCTCATAGGTGTGACCCCAGGCAGCTAAGCCTCTGGATCTCAGTTTCCACATCTGTAAAATGGGAGCAATAATACTATCTGGAAGGACTATTGTGAAGATTAAACAAGATACATTACTGTATATAATTACCTAGTACTGTGTGAGGCACAAAGTAGGAGCTCAAAGATGGTAATAATTATTACTAGTTGCACAAGTACTAGAATTAGTATTATAAAGAGAGTTTTTTATATGTCATTTCAGTTCATCTTTATAACAACCATGTATGGCAAGTACCATTACTCCCATTACAGATAAGGACACTGAGGTTCAGGGACCCTGGGGCAGTGGTGAGAATCCCATGAGTGGTTTCAGAGCCTTTCATGCCCAGCCCAGTGCTTGTCCCAGCTCCTGCCCGTCACACCACCTCTCCAGGACACTGAGAAAAACACTGCAAATGAGGGGGCAAAGGAGGAGGTGACACCCCTCTGCCCCCAGTTCTGTGTCACACAGCTGACAGGCACAGAACCAGCTCTGCCTCCAGTTGAGGAGGGAAGGCTTAGCTGACAGCATTACTGACCCGCCCGGTGTGCAGTACGGCATTGCTGCCCTGCCTCGCGCCCAGCCTGGCTTGACTCTAACCCACGTGGTGCCTCTGGAAATTTACTCACTGATGCCCATGTGTATGTGTAGGCCTCCACGCCAGGCTGTAAGCTCCTCAAGGCAGCACCTGGTCTCATTAGTATTGGCATCTGAATGCCCGGCCCCTGGCCTAGAGCCAGATAAACAGTCCAGTAGAGCTGCCAAAAGCCTCAGATTCCAGACCTGAAACAGAACCCTGGCTCCACCACCTGCATGACTTGGGCACATCATTTAATTCCCGAGAACCTCAGTTTCCTCATCTGGAAAACGGGCACAACAGTCACTACCTTACAGGGTTACACCGAGAGTTATGGTAATAACGACGACATTAACAATCATGGATAACATTTACTAAGCTCTTATCACATGCCAGACACTGTTCTAAGTCCCATATATATTAAACTACCTAATTCAAAGGGGCTTGCCACATGACTAAGTGGCAGGCTGGCCCTGAAATCCCAAGCTACCACCTCTCCTGAGTGTCGAGTGCCTGGTAGGTTATAAGTGCTCCAGAGCTAGTCCAGCAGATGCTCAGGAAGCATTTCTAAGACAACTCAGTGACAAATTTTTTGATCTAATTTCATTTCCATCCACAGCATTTATTACTGAATCCTATTCTGTGTATAGCTTAGCTAAGTTATTTGAAGCTTCAGTGAAATATAAAGTTAAAAAAAATTTTAAAGAACCAAGGCCTCCTCACCCTTCTACAGGAGGCTAACAGGGTCCAGATTGCTAGAGCAAGAGGCAGTGATCCCATGGCCCTCTCCCTTCCTCAGAACAGGGCCCAGATGTAAGGCACCAGCCCCTCAGAAGAAGAAAGGGCAAAGCAGTCAACATTGTTGGCTATGCCTGGCTCTCCAAGGTGCTGCTGGGGGTGGTTGTGTGGAAGGGCCTCAGGCTGTGAGGCACCTCATCCTGGGCTGTTTATTTTGGCAACACCTGAGGTGGCAGTTGATCAGGAGGGCAGAACCTGAGGGCCTCTAGGTGTTGGCCCTGACATCTGTATGGAGGGCAGGAAAGGCAGGGCCCCCTAGTCCTTCCACATGACACATCCCCACCTTCCAGCGAGGGCCACAAGGGCAAGCCTCCAAACTAAACAAGCAGAGGGTCTGCAGCTCCAGGAGGGTTCTTTTCTTAGCAGCAAAACCCTTGTTTCAAAGAAAATAGTGGATGGCTTTCAGAGAAGCCCATTTGCCATGCAAGACAGGTAGAGTGGGTCTGTTGTGGGTGGAGGAGGGGCCATGCCCACATGCCCTCCCCTCCCGACACATCTCTGACAGCTTCCTAATATCCCTGAGGGACCCCAGGCTCCGGAGGCACATGTGAGCTTCAGCTCCCACCTGCACTGCCCACCAGAGCCTCTTTGGGACAGGTGTCCTTCACCTCCAGGGAGGCTCCCAACTCAGCATGAAGGTCAGATATCTCAGCCCCATGACTGGCTGGTTCAGCCCCTGGGACCTGGACCAGGTCATCTCCCTGAAGCCCCTCAACTGGGCTCCCATCTGTAAAATGAGGTTGGACTAATGGATTCCGGGCCCCTTCTAGCTCCTAAGACTCAATTCAAATCCATCCTGTGGAAAGACCTGTGCAGAGGTCATGAGGGGCACAAAGACAGCTATGGCAAGATCTTGGCCCTCCAAAAACTCACCACCCCTGCACAAAACTGCAAGGCAAACCACACAGGCAAAAATACACACACAGAGACACACGAGTCATGAGATTCTATACAAAAAAATGCTGTGAGACCCCAAGGGCAGAAACTCTCAAAAACCCATGGAGAGAGACCCTGGTAAAGTGGAAACTGCTCAGTCTCTTGCAACAGCCATGTACCAGTGCCAGGCATTGTGGCCACCCAGACAAGCACGACAAGTCCCTGACAAGATCAGCTCCTATCATTGTCTGGGCCAGGGCTGAATCACACAAATGACGCATGGGGGATCCTTATTGGTTTTGTGATATATTATGTTCATGGTCATTGTTTCAAAAATACCTGAATGCATAATTTAGGACTCTTATAATGTGTTATTCTGTGGCATACTTTGAAAACTAAATAAATGAGAAATAAGTAAATGATACAAACAAATTTAATTCAGAGAAAAACCCCCATACACAAGCAGGCAAACTACTGCATGCTAGATAGAGCAGAGGGCTGGGGAAAGGCATATACCTCAGAAACACCATGGGTTTGGTTCCAGGCCACCGCAATAGAACGGATATCGCAATAAAGCAAGTCAAGCACATTTTTCTGGTTTCCCAGTGCCTATAAAAGTTATGTTTACACTATACTGTATGTAGTCTATGAAGTATGCAGTAGCATTACATCTGAAAAACATTGTACATGCCTTAATTAGAAAATACTTTATTGCTAAAAATGTTAACCATCATTTGAGCTGGCTGGGAAAATGGTGCCAATAGACTTGCTTTGCTCAACACAGACCTTCAATTTGTAAAAAACACATTATCTGAAAAGCACAATAAAATGAGGTATGCCTGTATTGGGAGCCCACACCCTGATCACCAGCCTTGTTTATGCATCTGCCAAAGGGGTGGGTGGGAATTGGGCTAGATCATCTCTACAGTTGCTGCTTCCAGCTCTGATCCTCTGTGACAAGGGCTCTAGAAATAGGCAGACTCCAGCAGACTGGGCAGGCAAGTTGGGAGCAAACCTTACCCTCATTCCCGCACACAGTGGCCTGTTCCACTTTGGCCTCTGCTGCTGCTGAAGGAAGAGGCAGCTTGCAAGCTCTGGGACTCAGTTGCCCTCTGAAATAATGGTGGTGAAACATCCCTGATAGAGGATCCAGATGCAAGACAACCAGTCACATGCACAACCTCCAGGCTGTCTTGTTTAAAGGTCATCAGTCTCTTCTCTCTCTCTCTCTCTCTGCCCTGATGCTGACAGGCTTGGCCTGAAGCAGCCCCGCTGGCCCACACCCAAGTTCACAGGACCCTGCCACCCCACCCCCAAGGTAACCCAATTCTTCATGGTGAAATGACAGCTGGAGGTGGGGCTAGGAAGCCCTAAGGCAGAAGAAGGTGATGATTACTGGCTTCCAGGGTGCTGAGGTCCAGACAAAGGGGTCATGGCCCAGATTCATGTCAACACAATTCCTGAGCACCCACTGTGTTTGAGATCCTTCCTGCCAGGCACTCAAGGTGCCTGAGAAAATGAGGATGACATTTTAATGACCATAAGTGTATCTCAAGGTTTAAAAAGCACCTCCTCAGAGGCCTTCCCTCCCAACCTAACTAAAGTGGGCTCCCTTGACCCCATGTTAGCCCCTTGTCTCCTATGTAGTGTCTATCAAAATTCTGCCACAGTTTGTTGACTCATTTTTCTGTCTCCCCATTAGAATGTCAGTCGCTCAAAGGCAGGGCCCTGGTCTCTGCTTTACTGTGGCACTTGGCACCTTGCACAGAGAAGGTTCTCAGTATTAGATGAATGAATGAATGACTACATTACCAGACAAGCAAGAAATGAGGTAAAAGATATTTAGAAGGCTGTGGGGAAGCAAAGGAGGGAATGAGCATATCTGTGAGGCCTCATGGAAGACATATAACACTGTGAGCTGGGCCTTGAAGAAGGGGGAGGGAAAAGTATGCATTGCAGGTAAAAGGTGCAGAAGCAGCAAAGGCCTGGAGTCAGGCTGAAAGAGTGCAGGCCAGCAGGACTACCTGAACCCCGCAAGGCCTGATGGGTACCCTGCTCCCTGGCCCCCTGGCCTACTAAACACTGGTCTTCACTCTTTGTTGGCAAAGTCAGGAATACATAAATAGTTGAACACAAGTCTGCAATGTCATTTCAAATCAAATTCTAGCTGCAGCACCCACAAGGATGCCCTGCTTTCTTCTTTTCTAGTTTCCTCCACCCCAGCTGATGGGCTCTGATTCGGGACATCTGTACCACCCCTTGGGGTACTGAAGGGCAGCTCCCAGCCTTGTCATGACAAAGACCTTTTATTACCTTACCCACTCCTCCAGATCTCAAAAGAATTTCTCTCCAACTATATTTAGTTTATAATTTTTTAAATGGAAATGCTAAGGCATATCTGTCAATTAAAGCTTCTGATCAGCATATGGAAACTAGTGGTCCACACTAAGCTGACAGAATGCCAGCCCAGAAAAGATGTTCTGGTCAACCTGGAAGGTTTGGATATCTCTGTGACTCAGTTTCTCAAGGCCAGGAGATTGGGCAGGTACAGAGTAGCTGAGAGATATGGCCAATGGGAGAAAGAATGGGTAGAAAAACCCAAAGGTCCTCAATCTCTAGATCTAGTCAGATTTCCCCACCGCAGTCCTGGCTTCAAGGGAAGAGGAGTCTGGGGCACAAGGGCGGGGAGTGGGAGGTAGCTGAAATCCTAGCAACCAACCAAAGGCTTTCAACATAAGACTTTAGGTGCTGACATCAGTGCAACTTGGGGGGTGGGGGAAGCAAGGAGTACTGTGAACTTGATGCCATTTCTGTTCTGGGCAGAGGTCTATGGCTGGAATAACTGTTGGGGTCTGATGGTGCCCTTAGAGGCTATGTGCTTCCCAACCATCCAGACAGCTCCAAATGAGCCCAAAAGACAGTGTTAGCATCTGCAAGGAAAAAATCTGGGGGAATACACACCAGTCTTTCCACTGTAGGAGTGTGGTGATGGTACTTGTACTTTCTAGGATCTATATTTGTATATGTATTGACTATTTAAAAAAAAATAAGGGCTGTGTGTGTGTGTTCCTTTAGCTTTTGTTTAAATGTGGTTTGATAGAAAACTTTATGAGCCTTTTAGGGGAAGGCAGTAAAAGATCCTGTCATGGCGAGGCTGAAACAGCTCAGCTGGTACTTTGGGTGTCTTCTACTGCTAAGCATCTTTAATGAAAGACCCTTTTTAATTGTCCTGGATCCAACAAAGCTCCCATTTGAACCACTCTGTATAAGCTGTACCACAAAAAAAGCTACAAGGGCAGAGCTAGGCCTTACCCACCTCAGGGACCCCAGGACTCAGGCCAGTGCCTGCCACATAATAGATGCTCAATGAAGGCTAAGGGAAGGAACCAAGGAGAGAAACGCATGGAGGATTTAGTGAGAACTCAGGTCTCCTGGGAAGAAGTGAGGGTGAGAATGGGAAAGAGGGCTGTCCAAAAGGAGAAAACAGCTGATCTTCGAGCGGAGGTGTCCTTTGTTCTTTGCCTCAGAGGAAGACAGACAGCTGAACCGCCAGGAAAGGCCTGCAGCTGGGCCTGTCTGCAGGGTTTCCCAGAGTAGAAGGCTGCAGGGTCTGGCTTCCCTGGGGCAGCTGGGCCACGGCCCACATGGCCTGCCTAACCTGAGACTAGTCTGACAAGGGCTTAAGATCTGTGTCAATTAAGAGCTGAATCAGACTTAGAGGGAGGAGACTGTGAGGGGGCAGGGCAGACAGGTCAGGCCTCATTTTCTCAAGTGTACTCTACCAGCCAGAGGTCAAGTAGGGGCAGCCTCCTCATTCTCCCCAATCCTCCCCACCCTCAGGGCAAGGCTCCCAAAGTGCTAAAACCCAGGAGAAAGCAAGGCCCACAGAGGCTCCCTTGCAGACAGGATGCAGCTGGTAGCTGTGTGCTAGGAGGGGACCACCTGTTTTGCCCCAAGCCTCCTCCCAAACATAGATCCAAGCAGACAGGCTCTGGCAGCAGGATGGTGGGGAAGAGGAGATGGTAAACTTAGGGTAGCAAGAGGTATCTGTTTTCAGCACAGCCACCAAAGGGACAGAAGGGAACCCTATGGGCTCTGCTCCCGGCTTCTAGAAAAGGCATCCTCTCAGCTTCAACTCAGCTGGAGGTCAAGAACTGCTGAGGCTGGCAGCTCTGTGCCAGGATGCTATTTGCTTGTGAGTGAGCATCTTGTCGCCGTGGCGACCCAGGGAAGCATAGACAGAAGTCAGCCACAAGGCCAGGAGCAGAGCCCTCCCCTCTCTTGCACTGGCCTTGACCTTTCCAGCTAGGAAACTGGATGCAAAGCACCGTGCTGCCATCCCCAGAACCTAACTATGGCCTATCTGGAACGAAAAGATGCACGAGATCCAGTTCTGCTTCAGAAGGGCCCAAGACATGTCCAGAAACAACACAAAATCAGAAAGTGATGAAGGCAAGAAGAGGCATGAATAAGGACCAACAGGGCTTTAAAGGAGAGAAAGCTCATCATGTTGATGGGGGACATTTGTGTTTTTCAGACACAAAGGCTTTTGGGAGGAAGACGACATTACACAGCAAATACACAAGCACATATCTCCCCTCCTCACCCCCTTGCCCAGTAGTGGACAACACTAGCTATTTTGTTTGGTTAGCTCCAGAGCCAAGAAATCACAAACCAAGAGCACCTTGGTTCAGACGCTCCCTCTGGCTGGCTGCTTTCACCAAGCTAGTCAGTCCCCTACCACCTGCTCCCCAACTGTCTACACCTTTCTAACTCTCAATGTCCCACTTGGCTGCCCCTCCCTGCCTCATGTTGCCAGCTGGCTGGCCATCCAGCCTCCAATCTCACAACGGCCCTGCTGGCCTTGGCCTCCAGGTCTGTGGCCCCACCCCCCACACCACCTAGCTCAGCTTTTCTGTTCTGGACTCATGTGGAGACTATCTTGTGGTGGCATATTTTTAATAAAATATCATCAAATTCCTCAAAGACCTGGAAACCACAAAGCAGTCTACTCCAGGCCTAGGAATCATCTATGGCAGTTTGCAAGGTCCACAGTCATTGGAGTTCAGAAAGAGCCAAAGGGTCAAGTTCTAGACTCAATGCTGGAATCAGCCCCAGGAGCTGGCTGAAGGCTACAGCCCAGGCACTGGCTCCAGGACACAATGTGCCAAGCATAATCAGGACTCCCTTGTCCAGCTGCCCTTCTTGTCATTTTTCATGTTGTTTAAAAGCTGACATATGCTAAATGGAGAAAAAGTACATAATAGAAACATAAAAAGAAAAAATGTTAAGTCACCCAAATTCTATCACTCCAAAATAGCCAGCAATATAATCTGTTGAGGGATTTTTATTTCTGTTCTTCTCAGTACACACATGTACTGCTGAGATACATGGTGTGTACAGTCCAAACTGTCATCATTAGTATGTTCTTGATCCTGTTTTTATTTTAATCTGATGCCAACTGTTAGACCAGTGATTCACAACCCTTGCTGTTCATCAGATTCACCTGCGGAAGCTCCACAAAACTACAGAAGCCCAGGTCTCACCCCTAGAGATAAATCTAAATTTAAGATAAACAGTAATTAATCTTGAATCAGGAGCCAGTCAGTGCTGGGCACTGTACAGAATGCATTTCTTCATAACAAAAAGCTTGCATTGCTCTCCATCCATCCATTCATTCAAGAAACATGTATTGAGCTTCTCCTATGCACCAGGCCCTGTGCTGGGGAACAGGGACACAAAGTCAATAAGATAGGTTTTCAAGGTCAGAGGTAGTAAGGGAGACAGACACATAAGAAGGTAACAGAAACAAATGTACAAATGGACTGTGATATACACAGAATCATAGGAACACCGAAGATGGGGTCTCACCCAGCCTGCAGAAAGTCCTGAAGTCTGCTCAGAGTCTAAGGGATGAGCAGGGAGGGCTTAGCCAGGCAGAGGTAAAAATGAGAACAAGGGCTCAGAGGTGAGCAGGCTTTGGGGAGCCATAACCAGTGCTGCTGGAGTGTAGCCTGCAAGGCAAAAGGTGGTCAGAAATGGAGTCAAAGAGTAGGTGGGGACAGGACACAAAGGGCTGTTAGGCCAGTGAAATGGTGTGAACACTAAGAGATGGGAGACCTCTGAAGAGGTGAAGCAGAAGAACATGCATTTTTGATATCGTGTGTAGAGTGGGTTTAAGGGGCCTCACCTGAAGGCAGGAAGACCAATTAGGATACTGTTGCATTAGCACAGGACTTAGATTTTATTAAGGGTCTATTACTTGGCAGGCAGAGTTTTAGTAGAGATGAATTTGAAAGGTACTTGAATCACACATTTAAATCATGTCTAATTTTTCAGTGTGGAATGAAACTCTTTGTACATACAGCTTTACACACCTGTGACTTATTTCCCTTTGATACAGTCCTGGTTATGGAATTTCTAGGGCAAAGGGATATTTTTAAGGTTCTTTTGCCAAATTGCTTTCCAGAAAGACTGTATCAATTTTCACTTCCACCAGCAGTGCCCAAGACTGTCTGTCAGACCCTCTTTGGCTCCTAAAAAAGGGGCAGAGGTCAACTCGCATCCATCCCACTGCCAGAGCCTAAGACTAGCCAGAGACTGAATCATCTGCTTGGCCCCAAACTAAATGACTGTGCCCAGGAATAGGTTTCAAGACTGCATCCATAACAGGGCATCAGGCCAAAAGGTACACTGCTTTGGAGCTGGCTGTGGCCAGGAAAGGGGCACTCTCTCCCTGCTCCAACCCATTGTCCCGCTACTGCCAGTAACCTTCTTAACTGATATGTCACTTCCCTGATCAAAAACTTTCCATGGCTCCCCCCTGCTATAAAATAAAAGCCAAACTCCTTAGTATAGAAATCAAGGGTTTCCAAAAATATGATCTTCAACACACATTTCTATGCATTCATTTATTCATTCAACAAATATTTGAGTAGCTGCTGTTTGCAGATTCTGTATAAAACAAAGTCCTTGTTCTCATGGAGCTTGTACTCTAGTGGGAGAGAGAAACAATGCACAGTCAATATAGATGAGCTGAGTTACATGTTATGCTAAAAATAAAGCAGAAAAATAAAGTGATGAGAAGGGGCACAATTTTAGGAAGGGTGGCCAGGGAAGGCAGGTGTAAGGAGACATATGCAGAGGCTCCGCAGAACAGAGCAAGGAGTGGGTCATGAGGACATCTCTCACTCCTTCCCACTATGCTCAGACCTCACCCAAGCCACCAACCCACCATGGACTTCCAAGTCTCCATGCCTTTGCTGTTGGTTTCCCTCCTTCACCTGTTGTAACTGAACCCTTCTGTGCCCAGCTTGAACATCACTTCTTCTGTGAAGCCCTCCTAATTCCAAGCTGGCCCTATCCCTAGCACTTCAATTCCACCTACTGGTCCACACAACTGTGAGCACATCGAGGGCGTGGGTGGGTTTTTAGCCCTATATCTGCAGTGCCTCGCATACAAGATCGAGAGAACTCTATGTTGGCCCTAAAGACTGTACGGTCTCCACACTTGCCCTCTTTAGACTAACTGAGTTTGTGGAGCACTGAGTCTGACATACAGATATTTGCCAAGAGGGAAGTATTCATGCAAGTTATCAAAGGGAGTGGGCATATTACTGGCAGAAATACATTCTCTGCCTCTAAGCACACACAAATGAAAATCCTCTCCCCATCTTTTGTGCTAAGATTGTTAGTTGTCTTCCAAATCCATTCCTCCCTCCTTCCTGGCAAGTGGCAGCCCAACAGGACTATATTTCCCAGGTTTCCTTGCACTCAGGTTGGCTACATAATTACATTCTTGCCAATGGAATGTGAGTTGTAGGGACACGAGCCATAGAAGACATGGGCCTAAGGACAAAGGAACGCCTCTTCCAACTCCTCTTGTCCCTTCCACTGGTCGGAACCCAAGCATGACAGCAACCCAGCTTCAACCACGTGGACAGCAATGTCCTGTGATGGAGCAACAACTCCAAAGAAACTGGATCCCAGAACAACTGCAAAGCAGCAGAAGCTGCTTCTCTTGCCTGATCTGTGCATACTGGGGACATCAGGGCCATTACATGAGACAGAAAAATAAACTCATTCTTGAAGCTATTGGATCGTTACGACCCTTTATACAGCAGTGTAGCTTTATGTGAATGAACGCACTTGCCTTCACAGGATGAGCCGAGCACCAGTGGGAACTAAGTCTTCATTGTCCTCAAATACCTTTCTCAGTGACAACCAGGAAAGGATTGGTCCTGACTCCTGTCCCCCCAAGTAAGATCTAGAAGTGTTAGGAGAGGAGGTGGGGTGAAGGGGCAAGTCAGGGCACACACTCCGTGAAGAACTCGTAAGGAAGCAAAACAGGGGTGAAAGAGCATTGTAGTAGCAGCAGGAAAAGGCAGCATCCGAGTCAATGGAAAGAACCAGAAAGATAAATCTGGTTCCCAAAGGCTTAAAAGTCTGAGTCCTCCTGGTAAGAAAAAATTAAGGGATGCAAAACCAAATGCACACAGATGTTTATTCTAGCCCCCCATGGGTCTCTTCACACTGAGCCTGCTGGCTGTTATGGGGCAGAAGGGGAGAACAAGGGAAATAGGGAAGGAATTGGCCCAGTGGCAGACCTAACCTCACCAACGCCACCTCCCATGGAGGAACCAGGGAAGTTGTATCTTCATCAGCCTCGGGAGCACACAGAGAGCAACAGTCCCGGCACAACTCTGGGTCTGCTACACACGGTACCACCCTCCTTCATTCTACTTCTCGATCTCTCAACTTTGGTGCCTACCAAATCACACCCAACCACAAGGTGCAAGGACAGAGGATAGCCACTGCCTTCCCCAGGCCCTAAGTGCCTGAATCATTTGCCCAACCACCCAGCCCTACCCTGGTACCTGCCTGACAGCTCTATTCCACCTTCCATAACAGCTGCCACATGTTCACGCCAGCTGCTGGGCTTGGTGCTAATGAGGAAACAGTGAGGAAGACAGAGGCCCTGTGGACAGGCCGCAGAGACCAAGGCAAGGAGCCTGTGCTCTGCAGCCAAGCTGAAAAGGACCCACATTCTGACCCCACCGGTTAACTGGCCTTGTTACACCGAGCAAGCTTGAGTTCTCGGATCTGTAAAACAGCGATAATGGTGCCACCTCACAGGGCCCCTGTAAGGAGAAACTATGTTATGTTTCTGGCACATGAGAGGTACTCCACAAATGCCCGTTTCCTTCTATGGTCCCCAAATGTCCTCTTTTTTGGTCTGTCACAATACATAAAATTCCTACCACCAGACCTGTCCTTCAAGATTAAGGCGCTGTCATGAAATGTCCCTGTGGAGTAAGATGTCACCTCCTGCGAGAGCCAATTAAATGTCCTGGGCAGGCTAGTGGGCGGGCATCCAGAGCGACTGGTTGAGGTCCTGATGTTAAAGCCCCCACGTGCAGAGTGGAGTTGCTCTGAAGCAGCAGGCAAGGCTGTGGAGCCCCAGAGGGAGAAGATGTTATAAAGACATATGATGTGTCAAGGATGTTAAGTCTTAACATCCGGGAATCTCCAGGTGGGCAGAAAAGATGCTAAAGAGCTACAGGGCAGAATAGCTCATGGGGGCCTCACAAGAAGAGAAAAAAGAGAAAAGCAGAAAAAGAGAGGCAGCAGGAAGTGAAAGGCCTCTAAAGGAGAAACAAGAGGGAGTCACCAGGTTGGGTCCAGTCCCAAGAAACAGTGGCCCTTCTCCAAGGTGCTTAAGCCATCACACCCTGGCCCCCCTCCAGATCCTTCCTCCCAACTGCTCTGTCCTGTTTCTGATACCATGTGTCTCCTACGTGTCCACCCCCCACCATCACCCCACCAGCCAGGTATATGCTAAAGAGTAAGAAAGCCAAAAGCTTTGACCTTGTTCAGAAAGGGCTTTAAGAATCTTGCCCACAAAACATGTCGGAGGCCAGGAAGGAGGCAGAATGCATTTCAGCAGCGAAAGACAAGATTGAGTGTCTCCTGGGTGCTGTTTCTTGCCTGGCCACATACCCGAGATGAACCTGGGCAAGGCTCACGCCCTCTCTTTACCCTCACCATGCTGTAAGGTCACCAGTGATTACCCTAGACTCGAATCCCAGAAGCAGGAACAGAAAAAGCTCATCAAAAGGAAGCAGCAAAGTGCAGACCCCGCCCCCCTCACCAGGCCACAGTGAAGGTCAACAAGGCAGCACACAGGAACACACTCTGTAGAGGGCAAGGCCACAGCAAAAAGAACTCTTCTCTTATTAGAACCACCAAAAGCTAGCCCTGCTCAAGGTAAGCCCAGCTGACCTGACCCAGAGTGCTGAGTAGAGCTACTCCACACTAGGTGGGCAGCTAGACAACATCATGGTTCAGGCTTTGCCAACTCTCATGTCTTGTTACAATGCTTTGGAGTTGAAGAGGTGATCTCAGCTGTCTCACAGGACTGAATTCCAATTAGTTGTCACCTGCTCCTGCAGTCTTCTGTAGTTTACAAAAGAGCTCCCACCTACATTGACTCACTTGATGTTGTGGCAGCGGCTCTAAAACTACAACAGCACCCCTCTACATCCTGGAGCCAGCCATGTGGCCACAGGATGTCAGTAGGGCAAAGCAAAAGTCAAAGGATAATCGATGCACCCGTGCAAACATCTGTAGACCGACAAAGCCCAGAAGTCTATCCTCCCCGAAGCCCATCTGAGTGCCAGCCTCCATGCCAGGGTCCAGAGACCTGGCTGGGTAGTTGTGTGGCCCATTCCAAAGGACACAGGCACACCACTGCTGTCCAAGTCCTGTTGGAGGAAACCTGGGCTCAGTCCTGTAACTGGGGCTCCAGAACGAAGAAGAGAACAGAACGCAGATATCCAGCTGGGATGATGCAGGTCTGGATACTGCTGCTTGTGCCTGTGTAAGAGTGGCCTGCACAGCTCTATTCAGAAAAAGCCCTCACCAGGCTAGCACAGGAGAGCTTTACCTTTTGCAGAACCAGATCCCAGTGGAGCTGAGAGGTCCTGCAGTGGAGCTGGGATCTCAGAGGGCAGCCCCTTCTAATTTCAGACTGCTCTCCTTCAAAAAGAGAAACTGCCCTCATGGGGAACAGAAAACTACCTTCCTGGAACTCCTACTCATGCGTGCCAGCTCTGTCCTCTGAAACCACATGACAAAATCTCCAGGCAGCTCTGTGTGGAGGTTAAAATCTCTTAGCAATTATAAGCTTAGGAGGCAGAGACCTGTCCCAGGTGGATCCTGGGTGGATCATCTAATCTAAGCCTCAGTTCCCTCTCTAATTAAGTAGAGATGATAATATCCTCCTCTTTGGATACTTGTGAGGATTAAATGAGATCGGGTATGTGAAGCCCCTAGCACAGTGCCTGGCGCATAGGAAGGGCTCAGTAAATGGTAATAATAACACAACAACTATTCTTTGAGGATTTAAAGATTACCTTCTTGATCTCCCTATACCTTTGTTTTCTTGCTAAGCAGTCCCAGTTCCTCAAGACATGATTTCAAGTTCCTCAAACATCCCCTAGTTGCTCTGTCACTAGGCAGCTGAGGCACAAAAGCAGGCCTTGGGTGACAGATTAGAACCTGGATAGCCTTCCTGAAGAGATGCTGGAAGGGACTATTCAATCTCCAAATCATACCGAGCACCTCCAATGAGCCAGGCATCATGCTAAGCACTGCAGATTCACTAGTCAGTAAAATATGATCCCTCCCACCAGGAGATTAGAGTTTAATCTACTCCATAAATTAATGGTCCATGTGCATCCAAGCACCTAGAACTGAACTCAAGTGCCATATCCTCAAGCATGCCCTGCTACCTTCCCCAAGGTGAGCAGAGCTCTCCACCCAGCAGTCATCTTCCTTCACCAGCCATCATTTACATATGAGGCCATCATCCTTACCTGTGGGATGAAAGGTTGTGTGTTCCAGTGAGAAGACAAAGGTTAAAGGTCCACGATATTCCAAATTAACGAGATTAATGCAGAACTCAGCACAAAGTAATCACTTGTCCTAGGAGGCTGAACAGAAGCTGGCAGGCCCTGGGCCTCAGTTTCTGGCCCAGCTTCCCCACAACTCCCTCCTAATGATCCTTCTCTTGTCCTAGGACACTGTGGAAGGAACACCGCTATGGCAAGAAGGTCAGAGCAGAGGTTCACCAACTATAGTCCCATGGAAGGCAGACTCCAAGTGCTTGCTGGCCAACCTAGTAGCTCTAGACAGTGCTCCTGACTCGGCCTCCCTCTCCTTTCTCCTTGAAAGGGAAAATACCCTAACACCAGAGAGAGAAAAGCTGAAGTGGCCACTTGCTTCTTCCAATGGCTTCTTTCCCTTCTTGGAAGGCATCAAGCTCTTTGTGGTCCAAAGGCCTTCGCTCATGCAGTTCCTTCCACCCACTACCCTCAGGGTTGTGTCCAGCACCTGACCACCAGGGCCAGGGGCCAGTGGAGGGTGAAACCTAGTTCATGTTTACTCGCCAGCAATGGGCCCTGGCAGGGCTGCCTCTGCTCAGAGTAGGCATCCTTTTCTAATTCACCTAAAGGTATCATAAGGGCCAGCAAGTAGCCCTAGCCAGGGGGTGGGGCTACATGAGACAAACATGGCTACCTCAGTCTTAGACTCCAGGTATCCACTTAGGTATCTTTTTCAGGGAAGTCTTCTTGATCCTTCACCCCAAAATCATTCATTCTCCCTATCCCATAGTTCTCTCCCAATATCTTCTTCTCTCCTTTGTAGCATACATTAAATTTTGATTATTTGAGCATAATCTGTTTCCCACTGTTCTGTGGGTAACATGAGGGCAAGGCCATATCAGTTTTGCTCAGCCGGGGCCTGGCATGTAGGAACTCAATGCACGTCTGAGCTTTATGGAGGTATATGATTCAGATTAACTTTAAATGCTCCAGGACTAAGCCTCTACACTAAATATCGCCTTCATCCAGCATACAGTAGGAAGTGAGTGACATAGCCATCACATAGGTCACCCAGAGCCCCGAGAGGATTTGCTTCAACTGAGACAAGGCAGGCAGGATGCCTCCATACAGTGCATAGCATCCTCAGAGACCTTCAGTAAATATCTGAGGGGCTGCAGGACACGGAATGACAGGACACTACCGTCTCCTGTTGGAAGACCATGTTTCTCAGCCTTTTAAAGCACAAACTCCCTTTCAACAAACACAGATTTCACATACACACCCCCACTCAAAACTGTGCCATGCTCCATTTGAGAATTACTGTAACATCAGGCAAGATTTCTGTCAAACTTCACTTTTGGTAGTTTACATTTTAAAAACAATATATTTGTCCAAATCTAAAATATGATTAGAATACTCAATATGCTTTTTCAAACTTCATTAATGCCCAATCTCCAGAGATTTTTATATCCTCTCCCACCCAACCCACCATTGACAATCACTACTCACAGACAAGAATAGGACACTAAGGGCCCACCACTGAGAGTAGCACTGTTTCCGGTCAACACAGAATGTGCAGAAGAGGTGTAACCTCTGATATTCCTATCAGAATAGAATGGCAACATGATCTAAGTGGGAAGACCATCAGATGGAGAGTCAAGAGATTAGACTATTATTTCTAGTTCTGAAGCTCCTTTGTCAAGATAATGTCCAATTAAGACTAAGAGATCATTTTCCCAACTATAAAATGGGACAATGGCATGAGGGAGTCCACAGCAAAGAAAAATACCATGATTTCTAGGATCCAAAAAGATGTGGAGAAAAGAGAAACAAAGCTCAGCTCTGAGAACACCACCACACCACAAGGGTTCCTTATCTGGACTCATTACTAGTCGCAATAGACAACTAGGGGAAACAAGAAGTTGAAGTTTAAGTGGGCTGTGGGATACCTGGCCTGCTGCTACTCTCTCTCCTCCTCCAGTAAAGGCAGATACATCGACACAGTTAGGAGATGGACATGAGAGTCAGACCTATGTGAGTTAAACCCTGGTTCTGCCACTTACTCACCAGTGATGTCAGATAAATTACATAACTTCTCTGAGCCTCAGTTTCCCTCAACTGTGAGAGCATAACACAGCTTGTCTCACTGGGTTATTATGAAGATTAAATGAGTTAATACATGTAAAATGTTTAGCACAGCATCTAGAAAATGATAAGTGAATACAGAAAATATTTAGAAGTGTTAGCTTTATGATTTTTTATTACTATTATTATTTCTCAGTAGGAATGCAGGCAGCTGGATGGGCAGCCCAGAGGCACCTGGCAACCCTCTCATTCTCATTTCCTATTCATTGTCACAAACGACATGACCTCTGTGGCTGAGGACAACAACAGCTGGGCAGGCCAGTTAAATGGACAGCTGCTGTGTTTTGGAAGAATACTCCAAGAGGCCCGAGTTTGGAGAAACAAGCTGGCAGGAGAATACAAAGTCCTGCTTGGCGTGGGGGGCGGGAGGGGGGTCAGAGGGAGTCAGGCGACTCCAACAGAGGCCAAAGGGGCTGGAAGGGGAGGAAAAAGCAGTACATGGGAAAGACCAAAGACATTGTGGGCACAGAAAGCTGGCCTTCCAGGAGAGAAGAAGGTGCAGGTGAGCTGCAGGGAAGCCACGAAGAGCAGGATATGGGCAGCAGTGGAAAACTTGGCCACATCCTGAGGAAGCGGCAGGTGGAAAGAACCAGGCTGCCAGGCACTACTGGATGGAGAAAGGTCAGGATAGACTGAGAAGGAAGACCACAAGTTGACCCCGCTGGTTGACCTCGAGTCCCCTCCTCAAGCCCTCTCTGTCCCTACGCCCACGCAACTTTACAAGCCCCAGAATTTCTCCAGTATTCCCATCACTGCCACCATCTACTGTCCCCATCTGGGTCCTCTTCTAAGCCAGAAGCAAAACAGGATACAGGTTTCATCATTTCCCTTTTTCTTAGGAACTGTAGAACAAGTGCTCCATGGTTTTCTCCGTAGGAAACAGGCTGAGGAGGCCCATGTGGAGGAGAAATCATCTTCCAGTTCCACTCTGAAAGGTACACGTGTTAAACTTCCCCAGCCGCTTGCTTCCTTGACTGGTCTTTTCTTTCTCTTAGAGAGAGAGCTCAGCCTCAGTCCTGCCCACTGGGCTCTCCCCACACACAGCATCAATCAAGGGAATGCTGGAAGTCAGTTTAGGGGTGAACTAATCCTAGCCCTAATCAGTCATTAAGGTGTCTCCAGATTCAAATTCCAGATAGGTGCTGTTCTAGACATAACCCCAGGCAACATGGAATCAGCAGCAATGTCATCCACCTGGGAGACTGGACTAGCTGCAGGGAGCCAGCATCAGGTCACATTGTGGCAGGTCCAGGAAGGAAGGCTCTCTGACCTCACAGAGGGATCACCATGCAGGCTGTCACACAGGCAGCAACAGTAACAGTACAGGCCTTTCCTGTGTGCAAAGCATCATCATCATGTACATAACCTTTGCCCCGCTTCCCCACATCTCTAGGAAGGGACTGGGCAGATATTATTCTCATTTTGAAGATGAGGAAGCTGAGGAGACTTGGGCAGGATCCTAGTTCCTGAGAAGCAGAGTCGGTGAGGCCAGGATCCATTCTCCAACAGTGTCCTTCTTTACCCAGAACTTCCCTTTCTGCTTTAAATGTATGCAGTCTCTCAAAAGAACAAGCAGCACTCCAGCAGCCCCACTGCTCGGAGACTAACATCTCTCTCCTTCAAAGAGCCTCCCTTCCCCAAGTCCCCAGTGTTGCCAGGCCCTCCCCAATGCTCCTATCCCTGCCTGCCACATCTCTGGCCCTCCCTCTGCTTTGACCAACCTGTTACCCAATCCTGCGGACTCTTTCTTCAAAGGGGCTTCTGTGCCCCTTGCACTTCCACTCCTGACATGTCGACGCAGACCCTTTCCCTCCTGCTTGAGCTCTGCTGGCTTCTGAGTTGGCCTCCCTGTCTTCTGTCCTGTCCTGTTCCTTCTCTAGCCATCCTTTTCATACAGAAGTGTCCTCTGAAGTCTCCGGCACCCCCCCCCACCCCCCAGTCACAGATTCCTAGTGGCTCCCTATCACCTCCACACCCCTGTGCCATAGTTCAGCTTTCAAGGTGGCTTTAAGGCTTTATTGCCCCTTCCCCAAAGCACACATCTTCCTGGGCCTCTTTGCACTCCTGCTTTAGTTCAGGCTGGTCCCCTTCTTCTATTCCATCTTTTAAGGCTCTGCTCTCCTGTGTCCACAAGCATCCCCTGACTGTAGAAGATATGAGATTGTTTCTCAATGCCTGTACCACCCAAAGCTCTAAAAGGGGCAGTCTCACATCTCATGTGATCAGGTAACCTGCTAGCTAACTGCCTGTACCTGAGTGGTCCCATGACCCAGAAAAGCCAATCCACTGGCTGCCAGAACTTGGCAATGGTGTGCTCAGCCATGGAACAAGCCTATGAATAAGAAAAGACTGGGTCAACAGAGAGGGGAGCCAAGAGCAGATGCTCAGATGAAAGCAGAGAGGCCACCAGCTCCCAAAAGCCACCTCCATTCCCGACTCCCTGGCTCCCATGGGGCAGGGCTGCCTCACTGTAAACCTACCAACAAAACCTCTTCCCCAGAGCTAACCTAGAGGGGCCTCTGTTCTGTGTGGACTACTGCCAACATTAGGTCGGGGAGCCCCATCCCCTGTCTGACAGCCCTGAGTGGAGGAGCTGTGTACAAAGCAACAAGCAGGCTCTGCTGAGGGTCACTTTTTTTCTTGTCTCCCCTATATGGCTAGTAAGTGCTCCACATACAACTGGTTTCCTCCCTGGGACTAGAGCTCTTCATGTAGGGCTGGAGGAGCAGGCAGCTTTGGGCTGTCTGAGCAGCTCACAAGTTCTCTTCTGAAGCTGCCCCCAAATCCGCATGGGTTATGGAGTGCCCCCTGCCAGGCATGCTTTGTTGCATGTGACCTCATCTCCTAATCGGGGCAGAGTGGACCAAGGGTAGAGATGTGACGCAAGCTGGCCAATTGAATTTGCTCCCCTGGGAATCTGGACTTTGGACTAAGAGATAAGTCCCTCTGAGTGTGGCTAGAACTGTAGCAGAAACACTTGGGAAGGAGGAAGCCAAGCTGCAGAGACAACACCCAAAGCCAGGCAGCAATCCTACCATGGGGTCCTGAGTGTCCCCTGAAAACCTATAATAAATAAATCACCTATTTTGCTTAAGCTAGGTTCAGTTGGTTTCTGTTACTTGCAATCTAGAGGTCCTAACACAGCTGGGATCTCCCTTATGCTCTTCTAGGAATACAAAGCAGGGGCTCAACAAACAAACTTGCTGAATGAAGAAAACCTGGCCCCAGATTTTGGCTTTTCGATTTCTGCCAAAGGCACCGCCGTGCTCTACAAGTACTCCACATACAAAATGTGTAACTCAGTCCCAGAATTCAATGTACTTTCCTTGCCTGAAATGCATTATACCCTCATTTTCACCTCTTCTTTGGGACAAGCTAGCACTAAAGGAAAAGGCAGACAGACGGGAGGGCAGGCCAAAGGAAACAGCCCATGGCAGTGCAGGCGAGCAAGTCAAACTGGATCCACAAACTGTGCTACTCGACTGCCCCTGCTTCAAAAAACTCTGCCCTGAGATACCTTTCCCTATGCCACACTCCTCGTCTACCAAGATGACCATCAAAGTCTCCAAGAGGTCACAAAGCTTGCAACCATGCTAACGGATCATTTATGCCAGAGGCCATCACAAGGCCAGACCCAGGAATCCCAAAGCGGGAAGAAACCTCTGAGGATTGTCATGCCTAATGGTTTTCAAACTGTGTGCTCTGCAGAACCCCAAGACTTCAGCGGAACCTCTTAAGGCCCCTGTCTCCCTTGCAGCAAGCAGTGCAGCACCCAATTGGTTGTATATATCAAGCTACCTTGTATGTTTGCATCTAAAGGGGTCCTAGTGGCTTATATCAGGGATCTCCAACCCTCGGGTTACAGACCGGTACCAGTCTGTGGCCTGTTAGGAACCAGGTCACACAGCAGGAGATGAGCGGTGGGCAAGAAAGCAAAGCTTCATCTGTATTTGCAGCCACTCCTCAGTGCTAGCATCACCACCTCAACTCCATCTCAGATCATCAGGAATTAGATTCTCATAAGAGCATCAGTCCTTGGAGCCAAAAAGTTGGGGACCACTGGCTTACATAGTACAAAACTCCTGTTACAGACCAACTCCATCATGCAGATGAGGAACCCAGGAATCATGGGCATAAGGCCAGATAGGTGCCAAGTGGCAGAGCTGGAAGAGAACTCTGGCTATCTGACTCTCCTGCTGCCTTTCCCTCGAAGCCGTCCCTTTAAAGGCCAGAACCCTGTGTAGGTCCTGTGTGGGTGAGCACTGGCTGGGGAACACGAAGAGGACACTGAAGACACAATGCAGTGCCCACCATCAGGCACGGAGTCCGAGGTGACCCTGGCTGCATCAGCAGAAGGGCAATGCTAAATGGCCTAAACAATAAGGAGCTGTCCTGATGCTAGTCCTCTGCTATATATAGTTTCTCCCCTGAAATGACCTTTTGCAGCAGCAAAGCTTGTGGTATGGCAAAACTGGCTATGTGTCCCCAGCTCCAGAGGAGGAGAACTCTGCTGAAGAATCTGGGTGGTAAATGGGCTGCTTACACATGTTGAGTGTCCCTTCCCAAACCACATCATTCATCTGCACCGCATATGCGGGAACCAGCAGAAGCTACCTTTAAACTGAACGCCCGATTACTATCAAAACCTTCCCTAACCTAGGCATATACAGACAATTTGATTGTATTGCCTAAAAGAAAATAAAAGGCTAGAAAGAGAAACACCAAATGAAGAATGGGACTCTCTTTGGGTGGTGGGAGTATAAAGATTTTCTTCTTTAGGCCTCTGGTACTGTTCACTTTTACACGAACACATTACTTTTACAATAAAGAAAATCGTATTACTTGTTTTTCTCCAAATTTACCCTCTAAACTCTCCTCACTTACCCTTAATACCTGTCCTTTCCCACCTCAACCCTTTCTGAAGTCTACACATTGCCTCTGTCTCTACTTGTCTTGCTTGAAATGGTATCACACCTTTGTCTTTGCAGCCTCCCAGAGGTAGGTGGAAAACCATCGTAGATGATGAGACATACATGTGTAATATGTGCATGCATTTGCAAGAATGAGATAAGATGCAGTAGAAAAAGCACAGGAAATGGAGTAAGATTTCCTGGGTCAGATAACAGCTTCATCTCTGACTTTGAAAGGCAGACCAATGGTTTGACCTCTCTGAACCAGTTCCTCCAGCTGAATTCCTTATAATTGCCAATTCCCTTCCCCTAAAAGATAAAGATGAGTTCTGAGCAAGCCCACTAATCTCATGGCTTTTGAAAAAGGGATAATTTCACCCAAAATGACCATAAAAAAAACCTGAGGCCCTAGATCCAGCCTACAAAAAGGGTCCCCATCCATCCATAGCCAAACTAGCACTGGGTGGTGGGCCACACTCATGAAAAACAGGGCCTTAGGCTGAAGTCATTCTTTGGATACTTCCTCTGGCCCAGGGCCCCTGGCATAGACAAATGCCCAAGGAATGGTTCCGTCAAAAGCAGCAGGCTGAGTATCTCTATCCAGAGCTGCAGGAAAAGTGCTTAATGGTCAACAATAAGCTAGACACTCAAGCCCTGGATCTTCTGTGGAACATGTGTCACAGCAGAACAGAGCTAGGCTCAGCTTCAAACAAGAGGGGTCAGCTGTACATTAAGAGGCCCAATGAAACTTTCCTTTTTGCCTGTTGACTGTAAAAACTAGCCCATCTTGCTCCCCAGGGAGAAGGCCCAAATAATAGTGTACAACATGTAGAGGTTTTAAATTTTTATTTGGGCCCTTGTAAAAAGCCACAGTAACAGTAAGTTTCCCCTCAAATAAGGCCCCCCTTCTTCTCAGCACTTAGCCCTGGACCGGGCCACAAACAAGAACATCACACTGAGCCAGACTTGGATGAGCTCTGGGTTCTGTGAACCTGACATGAAAGCACAGAGGGAAGAGAAGCAACCAGAGAAGTCGGCCTGGCACATTAAACACAGCATGTAGAGCATCGCCAGATCCCCAGGACTACCCCCTCAGCTAGCCCTGGACCCTCGGCACTGTGCGCCATGGACCTGCCCACCGGGTGTGCCCAAGTGGAAATGGGTTTGGAAAAAATAAAAACAAATCACAGAAGCTCCAGTATTATTAGTCCATCACACCATGACCTCCCTAATAAAAGGAATGGACACTCCATGATTTGCCCCACACACAGCACTGTGCCCGAGACAAGGCAGATGCACTGAATATTTAGAGACAGTTTCTCATAGTGGTTAAGATACGGGCCCTGGGATACAATGACCAGGATTCAAATAGCAGTTCTTCGCTTTCATGGGCATCTTAACCTCCCAGAGCCTCAGTTTCATCATCTGTAAAGTGGAGGTAATTAAGCCTACCTTACAGGACTGATGTGAAAATTGAAGATGATGTCAAACACCTAGTAGGGTACCTAACACACAGGTGGCAGAAAATTAATAAATGGTACTGATTTCAGTGATGATGATTCCTGACACTGCTGTGAGAGCTCAGGAAATGAAATGCTCAGGTCATGTGAGCACATTCGCTAAATAAAAAAAACCAATGCATGTGTGATATATTATAGAGGACAGTATGGTCTGTTTCCCAGACACAGCATGGGGGAAGGGGGATGGAGAGAGTTGGTACAAGGAGGGACAAACCCATGAAGGTTGTCACCAAGTGAACTTGCTAGCACATTCAGGAAATGTAGTGTGAGAACTGGCAGAAGTGGACTATTTGCTAGTCAGGGGTGGCAATGATGTCAGTAAACCAGTTATATCTGTTTAGGGTCCAATGAGCCCTTAAGTTGAAATTGACAGTGAGGTAGCTATTGCATGGAAGGAATCCAGGGCTGAGAATCAAAAACAGTGGTCTGGAATCCAAAATCTTCCATTTCTCACAGTGTGATCCTGCACATGGCAGTTAATATTACTGAGCTTCTCCCCTAAAATGAGGGCCATCTCACCCTCAGTGAATTATCAAGATCAGATGAGATGTGTATAAAGTACATATTGCAGTGCCTGACACACTGTCAGTGCTCAATAAATAACAGTATATAATAATTATAAAATAATGTGTTTGTTTTTCAAATCTAGTTGCTGGGGGGCTACAATATCAAGTGCAGAAAGTGGCTCTGTGGATGTTAATCACTAGTATCTTGGAAGTTCACAGAGGAGTTGTTTGCAGTTGACGAAGTGCATCAGAGAAATATGGGTGGCTCCAGGAAGGAAGCCGCAGTGGACCCAGAGATGTCTGCCAAGCTGAAGATGGGCCACAGCAAACTGAGGGCATGCCTGAGCTCTGACCTACCAGGTAAGAAATGTCTGCATCTGTAAGGACATAGCCCAGAAAAGTACCCACTGGCTGTAGCTAGAATCAGTGAGGATGTGGGGGTGTTGCAAGAGATTTGTTACTAACAAGAGCTGCAGTTCTCAAGTTTTTGTAAATGACTCATATTTTAAAAAATGAAGCTGGATTCAAGGCTATCTCTATAATAACATCACTCTCAGGCAACTTGCTTCCGATTTGCTTTCTTGAATGAATGGTTAGAATGACTAGAATGGTAGATAACCAGTCAGTATACTCTGTGGAAGTTAAGTTTTATATATAAACTTCACTGACCACACATCTTGACTTGGAGAGAAAAGGAAGGGTGTGAACAGCTAGCTTAAATACAGTGACAAGCATGGTGATAATAGTAAAAAATAATAACTAACATTTATTGGGTATTTTAATATGTCCCAAGCACCATTCTAAGGACTTTATGCGCATTAACTCATTTAATCCGCATGACAACCTATGGAGTAGGTACTGTTATCTTCATTTTACAGATGAGGAAAGTGAAGTCCAAAAATTCACAAAAACTTGCCCAAGGCTAATGAGCTAAAGGAGCTAAGATAATAAAATGCAATGGACATAAATAAAATACTTGTCAGAGCTGTCATAATTACCTGTTACCAAAAGAAAACTGTATCTAATAAATGACCTCAGATTTTGCCAATCAAAAGAAATGCATGGCCAGCCCACTCTGTATACTCTGACTCCAGGGGAAGGGCCAGAGGGTGGCCAAAATCAGATTTCCCAGGTAGGGTAGGGGAGGCTACACTCTGCTCCTCACAATACTCTGGGCTGAACAAGAGTCAGCAGAATACAAGTCCCCAAAGGAACAATGAACTCGGTCGTGGTTATTGTCATTAACAACTCACTACCTATGTTTGCTAAGCATCTGCTGTGTATGGGTACTGTGCTAATCACTTCATATAAATCATCACATATAATCCTCGACTACACTATGTGGTCATACTCTTGTCCCCATTTTACAGAAACTGAGGCTCTGACCTGAGGCTCAGTGAGAAAGTAGTGGAGCCATTGCCTTCCACAGCTTCTGCCTCTCTGCCACTTATTTGTCAATAATCTTGGGTAGCTAACACCCTACTAAGCTCAGTATTCTCATCCATAAAGCAGGAAAAATGGTTCCTGCCTTGCCTACCTAATAGGATGGCTGTGGCAATCGAATGACATATAACACTTGTGAAAGCACTTCAAAAACTGCAAAATGCTGAGCAAAGGATCGTCAGTTATATTAATTACAAGGAGCATAACTGATCCTGCAAGCACTTTACTAATGTGACTCTTATCTCTTTTCCCTTGGGAATTTAATATTTCAAAGTCTGCAGAGCCAGGACACTCTTTTCTTCAAATCCCTGGCATCCAGAAATTGGAAAGTATAGGTTCGTTCTGGGAGAAGGAGGAGGAAACAATGATGTTTGCATTCTACTTGTGTTTCTCTTTAGGAACACAATCTTGGCTGAGATTCTGCTGCTTCTAGGAGACCCAGCCCTCAAACAACAGTCAACACATATTTATTGAGCACCTACTATGTGCCAAAGCACATGTGGCTCCTAGGTGTGCAGACTGGAGCCTGGGGGCTGGGAAATAAAAGGAGGTGACAGCAACAGGAAGGGAACAGAGTGGTTACAGTCCTTGTAGCTCTGCAGGCTTCAGAGCCAACCTCCTAGATTCTTTTCATGGGGGCTGGAGAAGGGAGCTCACAGCTCAATGGAATGAGCTTTGAGCTCCTGAATTAGCTGAAGCACTTAAGCTGAGTTCCAGCTCTGCTTCTCCTCAGCATCATGACCACCAGCAATCAATTTAAGTTCCTGACCATTGGCTTTCCTATATGTAAAAACAGGTAAAAATGTTCCTATAGGAAAAATGGGCAGAATAAATATGATGATTGTTTGAATGGACCTAGCATGTTGCCTGAAGGTACTCAATAATAAATTCTTACTAAAAACAAACAAAAAAGAACGTGTGTTCTCTTCCATTCCAGTGAAAATAAACTATAGTGGCCAAAAGCTCAAGCTCTAAGATCAGACCACTTGGGTTCCAGTCCTGGCTCTGCTGTTTACAGCTGCATGGCCTTAGGCAGGAGATGTTACCTTTCTAAGGCTCAATTTCTTCATCTGTAAAAAGGTGATAACAGTATCCACCCATAGGGTGTTTGTGAGGACTGACCCTGCTACTGCAGGTGATGCTCCTGGCACATGGTAAACAGCCAGCAAAGGTGAGCTATTCCTATTGCCTCTCTTCAAGTCCTTAAAAACAACAACATTCCAAGTCCATGGGCTTGCCTCTAAGATCCGAGCTGCTTGGGGACTGGCTGGCTGCCTAGGCTTGGGCTCTGGTGCCAGCCTCTCAGAGGAGACAGGTACAAATGAGAAGCCATCCCCATCCCCCACTTCCTCAACCCCTTACCCTGCAGAAGGTACTCCAGCCCTTTTCCTGACAGGTTCCTCTTTACAAGAGCAATAGATGCAGGAGTTGAGGGGCTGAGGCTGGTCAGAGGTATGGGGGCACACTGAGCTCTGTCCCCATTCCCTGTGGGCTCAGAAAGGAGGGAGGTCTTGTTCAAAGAGAAGCACATGGTCTCAAGCAGCAGACAAGTGCCATATTGCCATGTTACTGTAACACTCCCTACCTTTCACTCATCCCTACATTCTTCATCTGAACCATAGACCTGCATCTCTCACATAAAAGGGAGCTAAAAAAAAAAAAAAAAGTGGTATTCAACCAGAGTATGATAGCATTAACATTCTTTGTGAGTCAAATGAATAATACAGAAATGCTTTGTTTAACTGGACACATTCATCCATCCATCCATCCATCCACCTACCCATCCATCCCAACCAGTGACCACATAGTTGGAAACCCAGAAGCAAGCCAAACTCTGACCAGAAATACATCACAGACTCTCCCCCGACCCGAGCTCCTGTACTTGCCTCTCTGTGGGACCCCTCAGGCTTCACTTTAAGCCCACCTACTCTTTCTCTAAGGAAAAATTCTAACAAGCTCAAGAAATTGGAGAAGCTTCTATTTTAGCTCAGCAGATGGGATTTCAAGAAGTGACTATTACAATGAGATACCACTTAACACTCATTAGAATGGCTCCTGTCAAAACACACATACACACACACACACACACACACAATAGCAAGTATTAGCAAAGATATAGAGAAACTGGAACCCTTGTACATTGCTGGTGGGAATGTAAAATGGCACAGCTGCTGACAAAAACAGTATGGCAGTTCCTCAAAAAACTGAATACGGAATTAAGATATAATCTAGCAATTCCACTTCTGAGTATATACACAAAAGAACTAAAAGCAGGGTCTCAGATACATATTTGCACAATCATATTCATAGCAGTGTTATTCACAGTAGCCAAAAAGTGGAAGCAACCCAGGTGTCCTATGATAGATGATGGATAAGCAAAATGTAGTATATCCATATAATGGAGTATTATTCAGCCCTAAAAAGGAAAGAAATTCTAACACATGCCACAACATGCATAAAACTTGAAGACATTATGCTAAGTGAAATAAGCCAGATACAGAAGAACAAATGCCATATGATTCCAGTTATGTAAGGTACCTAGAATAATCAAACTCTTAGAGAAAGTACAAAGGTGGTTTCAGGGGCTAAGGGAAGGGGAGAAAGGGAAGTTTGTGTTTAATGGGTACAAAGTTTCAGTTTGGGAAGATGAAATAAGTTGTGGAGATGGATGGTGGTGATGGCTGCACAACCGTGTGAATGTAATGCTACAGAATTGTACACTTAAGAGTAGTTAAAATGGTAAATTTTATGTATATCTAACCACAATTTTTTTTTTAATGGTAGGGAGAAGAAGTGACCACTGACTACCAGGGAGAAAACAGAACAATGATTACAGGTAGAAACGTGAACCCCAAAAGCACAGCAGCAGGGAACCATTCAGTTTGGGGCTCACTGCCCTAGAATCTCAGAATCCCAGCAGTCTCATGTTGTCATAAGTACGATAACTGATTAGGCAGCACACACTTCCCATTCAGAGCCTAGAACAGGATTCAAGAGCCTTCCCATACCAAGGCTGCTGCTGGGGACCTCGGGGTAGGCCACTTTTGCACAGTCTTTCCCTTGGTAATTTCCTTCTGCATGCTACCAGTTCACTCCGCCCCACTCCCTTCTTTCGGAGATAAAGACTTTTGAAAGAAAGAAGCTTTTGTGGTCTCTACCTCCACCAAGCAGGTGCTTTGTACATGTAAGTGCGAACTCAACACCACCAAGTTGCAAAGAGAGGTTATTCGTGCTCAGTATACTTTGCTTGGAAGTATATCATCCATTTCAGAAGATTCCCATCCAAAAATAGTTTTTAAACATTCTTTTATAGTTCTGCTCTTTAAAAAAGAGTAAGTTTCAATGATCTGGTGGGGATAAAAAATAACTGGCTATGGTTTTTGTGTGTAAAAATGCTGTAGCTTTGGATAATAGAAACTTCATAAGTTCACAAAATCTCTTTTCATCCAGGATCTCACTTGAATCTTGCAACCTTTTTGGGAGGTGGGCAGGGTTAACAGTCATCGAATTATACAAATGAGGAAACTGAGACTCAGAGAGATTAACAGGCTTGTCCAAAGTCATACACACAATTAGGAAGAAGCAGAGAACCAAGACATTATTTCTCATCAATGCCAGATAAGGCTCTGGGTTGGGAACTCATATTTGAGCAAATCATACAGCCATGAAAGTAATTTTAAAAAGTGTTAGCTTATTTTATCCCCTGAGCACCCCTCTAAACTGGAGGTATTACCGTCTTTTTATTTTTAAATAGAGGATCAACTGAGCACAAACAAATGGCTTGCCCAAGATGACCACTAAAGAAAGAGATCTCCCCTCTTTTGAATACACTTGACCTTAATATCACCTTCCCTCCAATGTCTTGACCTTGGCACACTCAAAACTTAAAGGAGCCCAGGCAGTTTTTATATAGGTTGCGCCATATTTCTGTGAACTTGGCAGGGAGCAGATACACCTTTATTCTCTTTTTAATAGCTGGAAAAGGAAAAAGAGGTTAAAGAAATCTTTAAGTTCCTTTACAGCTCTAAAATTCTATGATTCTAAAAATTCTCCAGCAAGTCAATGGGTAGAGAGGCCTGGAATCCACATCGCCTACCTCCTGCCTCAGTTTATTAGACCACCCCATCCCTGCCCCTGGAGTTAATGACTACAAATACAGGGTGTGCCTAGGATGAGTCCATTCTTACATAGATGAACACATAAAATGACAAAAAGTACTACTGCCTGCTTAGAACCTTAATAGGGAGCTTCACTCTACTCTGTTCTCATAAGAGGCTCTAATTGTAGAGAATTATGTCCCAGGTATTTGAGAACTTCCCCATGTCTGGGGCAAGAGAGAAGTCCGGCCCAGGAACAGAATACCACCCTGAGGTTGCAGCTTAAGTCCCTTCATTAGATACCTGTCCTAACACCCATCTAAGGTGGGAGTACAATCAGGTCTGCTCATTCCTGCTCTCCTCCTATACACCTCACCAACTCAATTAGACACACTAATTTAATTCAACAAATATTAGGCACCTGCTATACACCAGGCACTGCTCCAGGTACCAAGGAGTGAACAAATAAAAATCTGGCCACACATAGTAGGTGAGACAGCCGGTGTCAGATGATGGTAAGTGCCACAAAGAAAAATATAATAGGGAAGGGTGGTAAATAATGCCGAGAGCAGGTGGTGGAGGGAAATGGGTTGATTTTAAAAAGGGTGGTCTGGAGGAATGGGAGGGAGAGACCCATTCAGATATCAGGGATTGGATCAAGGAATGAAGAGCAAGAGGGAGCTTAAAAAGGTAAGCTGGTGAAAATCATATTGTCTTGTAGACTAACACAAGGACTTTGAATGAGATGGGGAACAAAGGAGTAACAGAATCTGACTTAAGGTTTACAGCATCACTCTCACTGCTGTGCTGAAAATAGTCTGTTGGGAGACAAGGGAGGAAGTAGTAAGGTCAGTTAAGAGGCCGATGGTAGCTTAGACCAGGGTGAAAGTGGTAAAGATGGTGAGAGACAGGTTCTGGATATATTTAAGGCAAAGCCAACAGGATTTATTGATTAAGTGAATGTGGGATGTTGAGAGAAAGAGAGGAGTCAGGGATGACTCTAGAATTTTAGGGGCCTAGGCAACTAGAAGGATGAAATCACCATTAACTGAGATGGAAAAGTTTGGAAGGAGCAGGGAGTGGGGGTGCAGGCTCATTCTGTTTTGGGCATGTTAAACTGAGAAGCCCTTCACATATTAGATGTGTTGAGTAGGCAGCAGAATATATAAGGCTGGAGATGGAGAGGATGGGCTGAAATGATAAAGGTGGGCATTACCAGCACATATAATAATACTTAGTTGTATGTATAATCATATAAGATTTCTATGAATGATCACATGTAATCTGTATGAACGTGTTTATTGTATGCCCCCCTAAACTATAAGCTCCATATGCCCAAGGACCATATCTGTTCACAGCCAGCAAGGTGCCTGGCACTCTCAGTAAATATTTACCAAGCAAAGGGAGAAGTTGCCTAATTACTCTCTCAAGAATAGCCACAACAGCCCACACAACAAGAAGCTGACTGGCTGCCAAGCCCAAACAGACCAAAACAGAACCCTAGGTCTGTCCACCCCAAGCTTGAGATTCCAGAACGTAAGTGGATAGGCCTGGCACATCACAGAGTTAGTTATTTGGGTTTCAGCCTTTCCACATTCTCAAAAGATGGCACTAGGGAAGACACTGGCCTATTCTACCACCTCCATTTCATCCTTGGGTGGCCAAGGGAGGGGTTGCCTCACCCATTTCATGGGCAGAGATACTGATTTACCCAGGATACATGTCTGGACTGGCAGGAGCCCCCCAAAGGAGTAAATGACCAAGTATTCTCTGAATCACACAAGGACCACCCAGCACCTGAAGGGAACACAAACCTACTGGAGATGCATTAAGAGTAACAGTTAAAAAAATGTGACAATCACAAAACTTGATGAGATGAAAGGACCACTTAATTCTTTTAGCTAATGCAAGTCTGCCTGACCAGTGGGAGTCACGTCTCTGCTTCTCGTCAAGTGACTAGGAAGACAAAACAAAGACGAAAGGGTGACATGACAAGGCATACGATTTCAACTCAATAACTTTCCAGTTTTGAAAAGCTACATTTGTGAAGATGATTATAATGGCTCTAATGACATAATATAACCCTTTCCCTTTCTGAGATACTGAAAGTGTGACCCAGAGAAGTTTGATGACCTCTCCAGGGTTACACAGCTACAGGCCCAGGACTAGAACTCAGGTTCCAGCTCTCTTTTGAGGCTTTCTTCCATTACACCAGCGATCACAGAAAGGTAAGAGTTACAGTGGGAGCTAGGGAAGCTTAAGGCATTAGCATTACAACATAAAACTATGTCCTTGTCAAAGGGTAAGCTGCAGATGTTACAAGAATGCCAGGTGCACACTGTGAGGTTAGGTAGGATTCCTTCCCTTACACCAAACTTGTCATCTTACAGAGTTTCCCTTAGCTTTGAACATTATGAATAAAGCTATTCATAGTGGGACGCACAGAATTGAAAAAGAAAAAAGAAAAAAAAGATACACTAGCAGCTAAAAAAATGCAACTATATATTTCAGTAAACTGTTAATGTGAAAAATTCAGATGGTAGGATAAAGTTGGGTCAGCTTTCTAAAAATCAACAAATATTGAGTGCTTTCTCTGTACAAGTCATTGTGCTAAAGTGCTGAGTGTGAGTGTGTGTGTGTGTGTGTGTGTGTGTGTGTGTGTGGTTACATGAGTGAATGAGAAAGACAGACACACACAAGGATAAGACAGAACCCAGGTCTTCGAGGCTTACAATATAGTTACTGATATGACTGTAAACATCAAAGAAATGACTAATAATATGGAGTAGATAATTGTTAAGTAAGTGTCATAATGTGTCTGCAAGAGTCCTCAGAAGAAGCAAAGCAACCAGGTCTTTTGGGAGGGGTGGAACCATCAGGCAAGGTGCTTCTAGAAAGATATGGGATTTGAGGTGGACCTTCAAGGGAAGAAAGGCTCTTAAGCAAAGGGAAATGGCATGAGCAAATACTGGTGGTCTAATTGTCAGGAAAGCAAAAGAAATCAAGCCTAAAAAGGAAGGACTGGACCAGACTTGAACAGCTTTGGAAGTTAAAGTTCTTGTATAAATAGGGAGGCACAAAATTTTTTCTGAACGTAGAACTATATAGGGTTTGCAGCAGATTAATTTAAAAATGTCTTCTGGGAGACACGTGGTGTGCAGGCACTGGATGAATGACTGAAAATGAACTTGTCTTTGGTGGAGAACTAACTCCAGCCTGGGAGATGAGTTGGACTTGAGGTGACAAGGGCGTGAAGTAGAACGGGAAGGGGCAGGTTTGTAAGACCTACTGAAGAAAAAGCAGGTCCCAGTGACTGGCTGGCTGGGAGGCAGAGGACAGGAGGCAGAAAAAGTCAGCAGAGAGAGATCTTCGAAGTATAAAGTTAAGCAGCTGCAAGAATGAAAGAGCACAGGGAAGCTGGCTGAAAGGGTGAGATGCAGAGGTTGGTTTCAGAAGTGCGGAACCTGATAACTACGTCAGAGAGTCCAGTGGGCATTTAGAAATATGAGTCTGGAGTTCGAGAAGGAATAGGTGAAGATAAAGGGTAGGGATCTTTCCAATGGACAAAGAGTTATGGGACTAAATAAGACTTCTCTGGGAGAGAGTGTAATGAGAGAAAAATTGGAATGTCAAACTGAACCATGAATGTGCCCACACCTAGGAGGTGATGGCAGGCAGGAGTGATCTGAGAGAAAAACCAAGATAATCTACTGTCAAGAAGGGAAGAGGGGAGAGTTTCAAGTTGGAAAGGGTTGTCAACAATGAAAAATGTGACCGAATAAATTATGTGGACTGAGCACATACATAATAAATATTTGTTGAATAAATGAATGGATTGGAAAGGAAGAAAGCCCTTGGGTTCAGGAATCAACTTTCCTCAGTCAGAATGGGCAGGGTTGCTAAGAAGATTTCAATGTTAAATTTTACCCTTCCCCTACAAAAACACATTTCTTCTTCCACAAGTCATCCTGTCCACCACACAGACATCCTTCCCTGCTTCCCCCATGTTTCCCCTCATCCTCCTTCCCAGTTTCCGCAACCCAACCAACACACCTTTGGTGTCCAAAGAGACAGGAAGCTTCAACTAGAGTTTCCACTTCATTAACAATTCTGCCTGTGGCTCCTCTTACATAAAAATATATATGTGGCAACTGGATGGAAGAAGAGACTGTTCTAGCTCCAGTTTGGGCAAGTTGCTCAACCTCTCTGATTTATTTGGACTTTTCGATAGGTAGGAGGAGGTAGATCTTTTTGGACTTTAGACAAGTTTCGAAGGTGCCTTTCAGCTTTAAAGTCCTCGATTTTATCATTCTCAGAAGGTCCTTGCAACATACTCAGAGAAGGAAGTGAGTACAAGACCTGGGGAAACGGCCGTCAGACCTCTTCCCGGGGCGAAGAGCCAGAATAGAAGTGTACCAAGAAAGTGAGAAGGCGCTTCCCGGGCCTCGCGGATCACCAGAGAGCAGATCCCATTCCCATGGCTGGGTACAATCCCAACAAACCCGAGGGAGATTCCCACCCCGCACCCCACCATTCCTAGGCTCTCAGATGGCTGGGAGGCTCTAAAAAGCCCTGCGGGAAAAATAAAGATTTCTTTCCCAGAGTCCTGCGGTGCTTTTGCAAGTCGGATTCCGGCAGACACGATCAGCAGCCCGATAATGACACAGTCTTTGGAAGGAGCGACTGTTCTCGCCTCGCTCGCTCCGAGTTCTGGGGACGCCTGGCCGCCTGCGCCGTGCCCCGACGGGCGGGTGTCCGACCCCGGCCCGGCTGCCAGGCCAGCGGCGCCCCTACCCTGGGCCCTCCTACCCTCCGCCGGCCCCGCTGCGGTCTATAAACATTTCCTGCCCCCGCCCCCACCCCTACCCGGAGCTTCCCAGTTGGAGCGAGTTGGGCTCGATGCCGGGTCAGCGCTCGCAGTTGCCCCAACTCGGCTTCCCCAGCCACAAGGGCTGGGGAGGAGGCCACCGTCTGGCTCGGAAGCAGCCATCGGGGAAACCCAGGAGCCAGGAACCATGGAAGATCGCTCGGGAAGCCCAGGGCTCAGGCAAGGAGGGAGACAATTGGCGGGGCGTCCGTGGCCCTGCTCCCTTCACGGTCGTTACCTGCTCGCTTGCGGGGGTGTCCCGGGGCGGACGGCCTCTCCTGGCGCTGTCTCCCCACGCAGTTGCCCATGCTGGCTCCTCAGCCGGGCCCCATGCACCGGAGGCGATGGGCTGGTCCGCTGCTCCTCGCTCCTGCCCCGGACGGCGGCGTCCCGGGTCAACGGCTACTGCCGCCGGGCATCGGACGCTCCCGGATCTCTCCTTGGGGGCACGCTGTGCCCCAGCGTCAGCTTCGCCACAAACTTTGCGGGCGAGGGAGAGAGGGAGGTGACCGACTCCCCAGCACAGTCCCAGGTGGCCGGGCCAGGGGGGCCCGCGACGGTGCCCGGCCGGAGACAAGCTCCGCTGGAGGGGCGGAGAGAGGGGGCGGGAACCGCCGCAGCTACACCCGACTCGCTCCGGGCTCTCAGCTGGGGCCGGCCCCCTGGAGCCTGTCACTCACCTGCCTAGCCCCGCCCCAGCCCGGCCCCGCTCCCTGCCGCTGGCTCCCGGTGCCAGCGCCGCCGCGGCCGCCAGCCCCAGGTGCGCATGTGACCGACGGCACCGCCCCCTCGAGCCGGGTCTGATTTTCTCATTGGCTTCCCCCAGGGCGCGTACCGCCCCTCGGCCCCACCCAGCCAGGTGCCCGCCCTGCCTCCCGTCTCCCAGGTAGCAAGGCCTTGAATTATTCGCCCTCAATGGCCCCCGGCTGTGTGCCCAGCAGCTACCTCCCCACCCCGCGCGGCCACCCCGACTCCAGTCTCCGCCCCTCGGGGAGGGACCATTCCGGATCCTCCCTGGAACTGCCTGGCCTGGAGCCGGCAGGCACGTGATCTAAGGACCGCCCAGTCCCCTCAACCTTCTCCAGGCGATTGGCTCAGGAGGCGCGTGCGCCGAGAAGCCAGTTCCGTGCTACAGCCCACTTCCCCTCCCACGGTCTTGAGTTCGCGTCATGGCCTCCGCCGCCGCTCTGGAAGTGGTGGCGCCCACCGGCGCTCTGTGGGGCCTCGTGCACGACTTCGTCATGGGTCAGCAGGAGGGTCCCGCTGACCAAGTAGCTGCAGGTACGCAGACGGCGCCGGGCGGCTTCCGCGTGGGGGCCGACTGGAGGGAGCGGCCTCAGCACAGACGCCGGGCGGGAAGGGATTGAGAGACAGCGATGACTTTGAGAGATTGTTCTGGGGCAGGTTGTGAGCACCGCGTGCTTCAGCTTCCTTACAGAGTCGCTTGCATTTTCTTCAAAGCGCCTTTACGTCTTTTGTCTTCGTATGTAGCCACCCTGTGCGCCGGCCCAGGTTTGGAGAGTCATTACCATTTCACAGATGAGGAAATAGGCCTAACAAGGGCACGAGACTCGCAGGTCGGACAGGTGGGGGAGGTGGGACTTAGACCCAGATCCTCCAGTTCAGAATCTGGTGCTCACGCCAGGAAAGCACGTTGATTCTGGGAGGTTGACTTGAGAAGAAGCGTATTCAGAGGCATCAGCTCCAGTCGCGTGGCATGTTGGGAGTGGCCGGGCGGCCTGATCTCTGACTGGCTGTAATTGGAGAGAGGAGGAGAGTTGCCAGTCGGGGGGAGTTTGAGATGTTCTGCGTATACTCTGTTAAGACTTTCCCTCCGTTTCCTGGTAAAGTGCTTGATTTATGTGCTTCATGACTTTTTTATATGGTATTTGTTTTTATCTTTTCCCCAGATCTCCAGTTTCCTGCCTTTGAGCAGTTCAGGCATTTCTTAGTTGTGAGAGCTTATCTAAGATTTGAATAAAAAAAATTCCAGATCTCCTTGGAATTCTGAGACTTCACTCGTTTAGAAAAAAAATCTTAAAAGTTATTGAATGTTCGGAGGCCTTCAGGCCTTATGTAATAGAATACAAAATAATCTTGTGAATACAGATGAGTTTATTTTTGGGAATTTTGTGTACTCGGGGAAAAGTAAAGAACACATTTCTTTTGAAAATTGAACAAATTATTAACTTTTAGAATATATGACAAATGAATAAAGTGAATCTGCAAGAAGTATAATACTTTGGTCCTTAGCAGTTCCACTTTTATTCAATATTCCAGCGTCGTTGAACACATTATTCTCCACATAGATGCAAAGCAATAGGAGTATAAATACAAATTAAACTAGATACGTGTTCACCACTTTTAGTGTAGTGGGAGAGAAAACCATGGAAACAGTACACAACACCATGAAAGGCTATAAAAGGTATGTGCAATGCAGCATGGAGAAAGCATCAAGGAGCAAATGCCTGATGCTGCCATTCCACTAAGCTTAACTGCTTACAGCTTCATGAAGTATACTGTGTTATTGGTGCTTACAATTAATGCATAGTGTGTCACTCGTGTCATTTTTCCTGGTGCTTCATTATGAAAAACTTAAAATATACAACCAAGTCTAAAGAATTTCATAATAAACAGACTCTCATACCTAGATAATACATTAACATTTTAATATAACTTGTTTTATCACATATCCGTCCATTTAAATTGCAGATATTAGTACACTTCCCCCTGTATACTTTGGTAGGCATATTATTAACTAGTTTGTTTACAGTTCATTTTACTGTAAAGTTTATATCCAGTGAAGCATATAAATTCTAAGTGTATGTTCACCGATTTTGAAAAATGCATACACCTACCCCCTACCAAGATAAAGAACATTGCTACATCAGTGTTATTTGTAACTATTCTTTCACGTTTATATATTATGAATACAGTCATTTTGGAATTTTCAGATTCAGAACACTTGAGAATACAAGATAAGGACTACTTAGTTCTTATAAATATCTTTGTAACATTTATGTTTTTATGACTGAAAAAAAAATGGCCTATCATCTAGTTTAAATTTAACTTAGCTCAGCTGAGACAGTAACACCAGCCCTGTTGTAATTTAACCCTCTTGACTAGGAAAAGAAGTTGGTAGTAACAGATAAGCAGCAGAGGGGTAGGTAGTAACAAGGCTGAAAAGGTTTGATGAGGTTGGATTATGCATAACCTTGGATTCTAGGCAGAGATATTTGAATAACCTATTGTAGGTAATAGGAGTCATTGTAGACCCTTGAGCAAAGGAGTGATAATGAAAGCGAATTTGAGGAGAATTAAATTGGTAGTCTCACTCTTAGATCACAGCCCTAGTCAGGGTTGTTGAAGGCTGACAGGGTTTGAAGCATTCCTAGAGTAAGATATGCTTTCTAAGTCTCCATCCTAAGTCAGGCTTTGTTAGTGATGAAGGGAGCAGTGTCTATTCAGCCACTCAACAGCGGTGGCCTCTCCTACAAATCGTGAATGCAGAAGGAACATCCTGTGATCACAAAGGCAGCTACCCCCAACTTTTTTTGTACCTGGTGTCCTGATGAAAGTGTCAGATGGAAAAGTGTAATGATGGAAGAGAAATTGCCTGGCAGCCTAGGGGTTAAAGTTTTCTCAGCCAGGCATTCAAAGGCTGCTACTACTTGGCCCCTTCTGGACCTTTAGTTCCAGGCACCCACCTTGATTTGCTACCAACTGATAAGCAGCAGAGGGGTAGGTAGTAACATAAGGTTGAAAAGGTTTGGTGAGGTTGGATTATGCATAACCTCGGATTCTAGGCAGAGAACCTTCCCAGTTCCCTTCCAAGCTCCGTCTAATCCAAGTTAGATCTAGGATTCGAGGCCCAGTTGGAGTGCTCACTGCCTGCCCCCCAAGTGTTTCCTGATTATTCCAGCCAGACATCATCTCACACTTCAGAATCTTTGTGATACTTATTTCTCAACCACTCATATACTTATTAGACTTGTTTAGTAGCTATTTCTGTACACATCTTTACATCCTACCCTCCTATTCTTGCCACCAGAACCTCCTGGAGACTAGCATAAGTAGGTGTGTGGTGAAAAACTACATAAGTGAATGGAAACAAGAGAAGTTAAAAATCTGTGGAATTTGAGTCCTAACTAGTTATAAGGCTTGAAGGAGAGGGAGGACTATAAGATGACTCCAGGTTTTTGAGCCTAAGGATGAACAAAAGAGAAGTACTTTTTTCCAAAAATGGAGGTTGGGAAGGGAGCTAACTGATTTTTCAACAATGTGATTTTTTGGACATGTTGAAATTAAAAGAGATGGATATAAATTTTCTTCCTCTCAGTTTTTGGATTTTCCTTCATTTCAGTATTATGTTGTATTGTCCCACATTTGTGATTCCTTGAGAAGACTGCCATTCCTGAATCCAGAAGTTTATTAAAGGACAGTAAAATATAGTTCTGAGAAATATGCATAGCATCCTCAGCAGAAAGGACATTTGAAGAGCTTGATTGGGACTGAGTCCTGATTGGGGGTTTTCTTTCCCCTGCTCCTTCACATCCTCCCGCTTCCCACCTTGGCTGCTATTCCAAATTCTCAAGAGGCTGCAACTCCATCAGACAGAGGTCTGATTGTGTGTGCATTTTATGTTAGTCTCATATAAATACTCCTTTGATGACTCCTCAGTGCCCCACGTGAACTGGTTCCCTGCTGGGGAAAGTGTGGATATTTAGGAGGTGCTAGTATATCCAGTTTTAGGGAGCAAATCTTGGACACGTTAGAAAAACTTAGACCTACCTATATAGGGAAAGGAACTTTCACTTTTTCTTAATGCCAGTGAGACTGCCCTTAGGAAAATTAACTCCTTATTAGCTTCTTTCATCTCAGGAGTCCCAGTACATAACAGTGCTTCCAGATATTCAGGTACTTTTCTTTGGGAGCATTTATAGTGTTAAGAGAATGACTCACTTAAAGTTAGTGAGGGATGGTCCATAAACCCAGGAATTTTGCTTCTTTCTTATGTTAACCCAGTCTCTGTTTATATCACTATGGTAACACTGAACTTGTTACACTGCAATTGTTTTAGATGTCTTTCTGCTCCAACAGACTGGGCTCCTTAAAAGTTCCCTGCTTATATTTCTATTTCTAGCCTTATAATAGGTGTTCAATAAATATTGAGTGAATAAATGAAAACAAATACATGACAAATTTTTTTAAAGAATTGTGGAGGAAACAGAAGAGGGATTAATTCTGTTTTGGGAATCAATGTTTCACAAAAGAATTGACATTTGAGGTGGGTCTTGAAGAGTTAGTTGTTCCTCAGATTGACAAGGGCAAAGAAGCATTCCAAACCAAGGGAATGTTTATAGGATTAAGGATATGGAAGAACTTGGTATGTTGTGATTTCATGTGACTGAATGATAGGAGTCATGATGAAAGATGAGGCTAGAGGACACTTGGAGACTAAATTGTGAAGGACATCAAGCCCCAAGGAGTCAAGTCTTAAGCAGCAATTGGAGCTTGGTGAGCAGTAAAGTAATTATGCATTTTAGGGTGGTATTTCTGGATAGAGCATGGATTGATTGGAAGGCTTTTTTTTTAACTGAAGTAAAATCCACCACCTTAATCATTATAAGTGTACAGTTAATTGGTTTTTAGTATATTCTCAAGTTCTGCAACCATCACCACTTTCTAAAAATTCCAGAACATTTTCATCACACCAAAACGTGGAGGGCTACTTTGAAATCTGTCACTGTATAGTCTGGTCATAGGGATGAAAAGGAAGAGTCATTTTGGAAGACATTTCTGAGGTCGACTCAACAGAACTAGAATAAGACGTTAAATTTAGCTATCTTTGCTGAACACATCCTCAAAATACCATTCCCGTTTTTTGCCACCTTACCATTTTCCTTTCTCTTATTTACTATTGTGTGATAGCTGTAAAGCTAATGTGAAAAATATCTTTGTTTTTTCCTAATTTTCTGTTACTTTTGTACTTCACTTTTTGTGTTTGTGCTGCATTAATTCAAGATGGGATCCTTGTGAAAGCTATGAAAATTGAAGGGCTTTGCTAGGAGAATTCACCCATATACTGGGATTCAAGGAATCACAAGCAAATGGATGTTTCTTTGTAATGACAAAGTGGCCAGTTTCATAAAGATATATACTGAATGCTGAAGAAGTCTTTTTCATTTATAAGATTTGAGGCAACCTATATGCATGGGAATTGACTGGTAGGGGGCATGAGGGAACTTTCTCAGGTAATGGAAATATTCTACATCTTGATTAGGGTGTTGGTTCCTCAAGGTACACTTGTTAAAACTTGTCAAATTATCAAACATCTGCACATTTCACAGTGTAAATTATACCTAAATTTTTTAGAAAATTAAAAAAAGAGGCAGCCAAGTGGGTCCTATTAGGCAGGTCTTTCTTCTACAGCATGTGAGGTATTTCCAAAGAGGGACCCTAGCCCAGCGTCTGCAGGAGGCTTTAATGGTGTTACTGACATAAGTTTCAACGACGTTCTTTGCCGGTAACGCTTATCAGTCTCCTATAGCTTCCTTTGTACAATTGCCAGCTCCTTCTGTGGTCGCCACTGATACTAATTGTTAGATGAGTTTTCTTTTTTTCTCCCCCCCCTTTAATTCCCTCCCCACACATACACACTTCCACCCCTGACCTACGGATGTTGCCATCTCCCCTTAAGAACTGAATCTCTGAAGGCAGGGTGTCTCCTCCCACACTCTGGCGGGGCCTGGCGTACCCGGGGTATGGTCCGTGGCTCCACCTGGAACACAAACCCAGGACCTTCTGTGTGTAAAGCAGACGTGCTAACCACTACACTATGGAGCCACCCCCTAGATGAGTTTTTCAGCAGAGTTTCCTCGTCTCTAGCCAGGAGGTTCCAAAAAAAGTACTGTTTTCCACCCTCCCAAATAGTGCCATACTCTTAGGGTTTGCAATCCAGAAATGAGTATCTCTCTTCACTTAAGTGTTACCACCAAGGAATGGGGTATGGACCCCAGATATCAGCTCCTCGATTTGTCCTGTTAGTCTGGCTCCTTCCCTCCCTGACCCAATAGCCTGCACATTTTCCCCTTGACTCTTTCTCAGGAGCAGGGGCAGCAGCTGGGCCTTCCACATCCTGGCATGAGTAGGGCTAAGAGTGCCTGATGTCTAAATTGGTGCCAGTCACAAGCTGTGAATCCTGACCAGAGCACTATTTTCTTTGGTCCGATTGGACTTCTTACTCTAGTACCAGAGTGGGCCTCTGCCCACCTCAACTCACAGCTGTTGCTCTGAGACCACACAGACTTAAGGGGAGAACTGGAAGTTGAGTTTTCTCATGCCTTTTTTTTTTCGCTATAGCTGAAGTCCAGTGTTGGTGATAGCTACTTATTAGGGTGGCCTTTAAACGCAGTAGGTCAGGAAGCCAGACAGGCTGCTGGAAGTAATGCCCTGATTTGAACTAGAACTCCTTTATGTTAACCAAACCCTTAGGAAGATTGCTGACCTTTTTACTCTTTGTTTTTTCCTTGAAATATATCCTAACATGCTTCTATTATAGCTATGTGAGTTTCTGTTGTGCTGCTAAAATTGCATTTTAAAAAATAATATGTTTACATGGTACAACATTCAAAAGGTGCAAAAAGATACATAGTGAGAAGTCTCCCTTCCATCCCAAGATGGAATGCAGACTGTGACAGGTTAATCTACTGTATTACTAAGGTATTAATTTTTCTCTCTAATGGGGAGTAGGGGGAAAAAGAGCTGAAAAAGAGTGACTTTGGGAAGCACATTTTGTCTGGAAACTATAAGGCTTAAGACAAAATTGTACATAAATACTGCACTCTGCTTATAAATTTGTTTCTCACAGAGGTTGACAATTCTGAAGGTGATTTGTAGCTTTATAGTAGGGTTGAAAAAATAATAAATGGTAGATATGGGAACCATGTTTCTCACTATCAAAGAAATGAACTCTGTAGTACTTTAATATGACCTTATATTTTGTTTAATATATATGGATTAATACAGAAATAATGATAGATACGTGTGTATAGGTGGGTTACAATATATACATGTATTTCCTAGTTCTCTCTGCTGAGGGCCTAGAACAGTGACACCCTAATAGCAACAAGCACTGATACTGGTTTCTAATACCATTCTCCAATAAAATGAATCAGGGTTTCTTGGAAAAAAGCCTGTTTGTAGGTATGGAGCAAAAAAATTACAAGATAAGCCTGTAACACAGTTAAGTCCTCAGTGTCATTGATAGAGTCTGTTTCACTTTAAGTGAAACAGCTCATAAAGAAACCAATTTTACAAAGGCTAATTGATATAAACAAGAATTAAGTTCCTATGACATTTTATCAACATAAAGAAAGGACACTGAACAAAATGACTTTATTAGAGGACCTGCTGTATTCAATGCCAAAAAGTAAGAAAGTGCTTAGAAAAATAAAAGGATAGGGCATGTCAAAGGAGCACAGGAGCCAACCTAAAAAAGCTCCCATTGGCTAAAGGTAGAGCAGTTCAAGCAACAAAATAACCTAGTATTGGATTATGCGTCTATACTGATACAAAAAAAGGGCTGAATAAATAAAGGGAAAGAGAGATGAATCTTCCTTACAGAGTACTTCCAAAATAATATGAGAATATAGCTACTCCTTCTAGGAAAATGGAATTTAACCTTCCTCTCCCCTTCTACCTTGAGTGTGGGCTGGACTTAGTGACTCCCAAAGAAAAGAGTATGAGAAAGGGAAAAATAGTAACTGTCTAGTGCAGAGACCTAGCTGACACAACCTTAACCAAGTGATCAGAGTTAAAATCACCAGTGATAATCATGTTGATATCTTATACCCCTGATATGAAATGAGCACTTCACCTCTGTGCTATTCTCCAAATCCATAACCCCAGTCTAAACATGAAAACATGAAACAAACCCAAATGAGGGATATCTGTAAAGTACTTCTTTAAAATATCAAAGTCATAAAAAAAACAAGGAAGACTGATAAACTTTCACAGACAAGAGGATACCATAAGGATTCATGATAGCTAATTGCAATGTGGTAGCCTTGATTGGGTCCTAAAACAGAAAAATAACATTAATGGAAAAACAGGTAAAATCCAAGTAAAGTCTAGAGTTTAATTAATAGTAATGTACATATGCTAATCTCTCTTAGTTTTGACAAATGTGTCATGTTAACATTCAGGGAAACTGGGTGAAGAGTATACAGGAACCTAATGCAGTATCTTGACAACTTTTCTTTAAATCTAAAATTATTCTGTAATAAAACATTTATTTAAAAAAAAAAAAGTCTACCTGTCAACCCCCTAGATATCCAGCGTTTCTCCCTAGAGACAAACAATATTACTAGTTCCTTTTATCTTCCAAAAATATAAATACAAATAGAAACAACCTCCCTTTAAAAACAATATTATGCACATACCTATACTATTTATGTACACTGTTCTGCTTTTAGATCTTGTCTCATTATCAATATATAGCTTCTTCAGTCTCTTTTCACTTTTTTCTTCTAAGTAGCTACAGAGAATTCCATTGCACTTTTACAGGAATATAGGATAAATTTTGAGATTACCTGTGTTAAAGCATATGTACACTTGTAATTGTGAAATTACTCTCCATAAAGGAGTTAGTTGTACTCCACCTACAATGTGTAGGAGTGCCTTTTTCTGCATACCATCACCAAACATAAGTGTTACAGAGTTTTTTTATCTTTGCCAATCTGGTAAATTTTAAAAAAGTGGTTGTGTAGTATAATTTACATTTGTCATGAGTAGGATTGAGCATCTTCTATGAAATGCCTATTCATTTTTTCGTTTTTGTTCATTTTTAAATAGGTTATTGGTCTTTTTTATTGTTTCGTAGGAGCTCTTTTTATATTGGTAAAATAACTGTTTTAAGAATTGCAAACATTTTTTCCTAGTTTGTTTTATAATTTTTTTTTTTTTGGCCTTGAGGAAAATCCAATTTTTTTAAATGTAGTTGATTTTTAACCAGCCTTTCTTTTATGGCATCTGAATTTTGTTATACTTAAGTTTTTTCTTTTACTTTTTTTTTTTTTAATCCATTTGGAATTTACTTTGGTGAAAGATTGAGAGCCAATGTTAATATTTTTCAGATATCTATTCAGTCATCTCAAAACTTTTGAATAGTTGTTTTTCCTATTAATTGAAATATGATTTTAAAAATTATTTATTCCCATGTATTTGTGTCTCTTTCTGGACTTCATTCTGTTTCCATTGATTTATTTGTCTAACTATAAACTTATACTACACTGGTTGTTTTTGTTTTTTACTTGTGGAAAATTTCAAGTATGTTCAAAAGTATACACTTTTTATTATTATGACTTTATGGCAATCTTTTAATCTCTGGAAGGTCTACCTTCCCTCCTTATCCCATTACTCTTTCATATTTGCCTAATAATGTATTGTTTTTGCATGTTAACATTAGAATAAACTTACCTAGCTCCACCTCTACTTGTTATCTTAAAATTGTAGAGATTATTTTAAAATTATAGATTAATTTGGGAGATTTCTCATCTTGAGTCTTTCAAGAACATGGCATGCCTTTTTGTTTTAGTTTTCTTTTGTAATCCTCATTAGTGCTTTAAAGTTTTCACCATTCAGATCTTCATATTTTTTAAGTTTATATCAAGATATTTTCTCTACTTTTTTTTAATGGGGAAGAGGCCCTTGTAAATAGGATCTTTTTTTCCTTTATGTCATTTCATAGGGTATTATGTATGTATGTGTGTGTGTGTATGTGTGTGTGTGTGTGTGTATGAAGGTTCTTAATTTTATAATGTTAATTTTCTACCCAGCCACTCTAACAAATTATTTGTAATATTTTTTCAGTTTTTCTCTTAGATTTTCTAGATATACAATCATGTAAATGTACAATCTGTAAATGACCTATTTACTTCCTTTTCAGTTTTTATACTTGAAGCTGCCTATTCGAAGTGTTAAAATAATAATTCTCATTTAAAAGGGGTTCTTGGCAAGCATAGTGGGGCCCGATGGTGCAGATCCTAGGGTAGGCAGAAAACATTGCTAATTAGAGCCACTGAACCCTGAGATGAGGTTTTGGTTTTGTTTTTTCATTTTTCTTTCTTTTCTTTCCTCTAGATGTGAAATCGGGAAGCTATACAGTGTTACAAGTAGTGGAAGCCCTTGGGTAAGAGCCTCTGCTCTGGAATGCGCTTCTCAATCTGGTCCTGTGTGCTCTCAGAAAGTTATCTTGTGCATTGCTGCTTTCTTAGAGCTGATTGGTCCTGAATTTCTCCTACTGTAGCCCAACACTTCCCTCTCCCCTCATCAGTGCCTCAGGCTAAACCTATGTTTCTCCTGAAAAAAATTTCGTGCCACCTGACTAAGGCTCCCAAAAAGATATTGGGAGCACACAGCTTGTGGACCATGTCAGCTCCTAGACCAGCCCACAGGTTTAGGGTGAGGTGGGTGGTTGAAGGCCAGCAACTATTATTTAATTAGAGCTGGGGTTCCTCCTGTGTTTTTTTTAGACTCACCTGCCCCGGAAGGATTCTAGTCAGCCTGGATCTGACTCAGACCTGCCCAGTAGACCCTGTTTGGGCGGTTGCCAGGAAGCTAACCTTGCACTAGATCCCCACAATAGAAAAAGGCTTGAGGAAACAACTGGAAGATCCTTGTTACAACCAGATCTTCCAAGCATCAAAGGAAGTATATACTTTTAGTCTAATGCCTGCTTTCCTCATATTTCATATTTGGTAGATCATTTAAATTGGCGGGTCTTAGCGAAGGTTAATAGTCATGGCCAGCATGTCTTCTGAAACAGAGAAAAGTAGAAAATTGTGTTGGGGGGGAATAGGTCACTATTATCCATTTCTTTCATATTATCTATTTAGCCTTTCTACCCATGTTATTCTGACCTTGGTTCATTTTTTTAAAATAACACCTTTTTTGAGATATAATTCACACATCATAAAGTTCACTATTTTAAAGTTTGTATTCACAGATTTTTACGGCCCTTACCACAATCAATTTTAGAACATCTCCATTGCCCCTAAAAAGAAACTCTCTTCCCATTAGCAGTCACTCCTCATTACCTCTTCTTCCCAGCCCCTGGCAAGTGCTAATCTACTCTCTGTGGATTTGTCTATTCTGGACATTTCATGTAAATGGAATTATACCGTATGTGGCCTTTTGTATCTGGTTTCTTTCACAGAGCATAAAGCTTTCAGAGTTCATCTCTTTTGTAGCATGTATCAGTATTTTATTTCTTACTGAATAATATTCCATTTTACGGCTATACCATTTAACCATTTTTCAGTTGATGGCTATTTGGCTTGTTTCCACATTTTAGCTATTCTGAATACTGCTGCTGTAAGCATTTGTGTACCTTGGTCCATTTTTAAATACACAGTTTTCAACTTCTGAACAGGAACCTTCTACAAGTTCGTATCCTAGGGATCCTGTCAAAAGTTATCTTATTTTTGCCCCTTTATCCCTAGTTATAGATACCCTTATCCTTGAGATTTCACTCAGATATCCTGGCCAGCTCTCCTTCAGAAATCTACTTCCTATTTTTACTGGCTTAGATTCCTTCCAGTATGTTTAGATGTAATCTCTATAGAGCTGTTTTGAAGATAAATCATCTCCTTGTTGCTTCAGTCTAGTCCCCCCATATCAGTAATCCTAAATAGTTAAAACCTTTATTCTAGCCCTTACTTTGTGAACTTCCAGTTATAAAGTTCTTTCTCCCCCTAAGACCTTGGTGGGTACTCTTAGCATATTTTCTTTAGCAGTAATATATTTATTCTCCTCCTGTTTTGGTAGAAGTTACAGCTGCCAATCATCTCATGAGCCCTGTAGGTGGCTGCTAAGCTTTTTTTCAGAGGAATGTCACAATTGTACCCCTAAAGAGAAAGAGTAAGCCCAATGTCTAGTCAGTGTCTGGACATGGTGTCAGTGTGCCTCTAATGATGCCAGATCAGTCTGAGGATTGGCCTTTAGGCTTTGGCCTTGCTGTCATCTTTAATGCTAAGAACCTCCAGTGTACCTTCCTGGGCTGGCTTCCATGTCCAGGGGGTCAGTGTAACTAATTGCAAAATATTTATTCCTTTAAAAGTTTGAATCAGGTAATGTCAAGCTCTCTATCCTACTTTCCCCCAGGTCCTCTTTAGAGAATCCAGAACCCCGAACTCGGGCACGAGGAATCCAGCTTTTGTCACAGGTGCTACTTCAGTGTCACTCCTTGCTCCTGGAGAAGGAAGGTACTGGCATCACTAGTAGGAGCATCTCCGTGGATTGCTGAGCCAAGGCCTTCTTTGTCTATCCATGCCAACTTCAGAGGGAGAGAGGGAGGAAGGGAGGGCATGAGGTATCTGTGAACTGCTAATTCAGAGTCTTCATTCTTCACTGGATATGTGGCAGAGATGATAAGAATTGAGACAGAAGACACTTGGGTTTTAAATGTAGCCTTAGGCAGTTTTATTCATTGTATCCTTCCCCTTTCTGTAAAATGGATAAAGTAGTGTTTCACAGATGGAGTGGAAAAGTAATGAAATATCAAAGTGCTCTGAAGTCCTAACAAAAAAAGCCAACAACTTATTTATCTTCTATAGCAGGGATAGGCAAACTACAGCCTATTTTTATAAAATAAGTTTTATTAGCATATAGCCATGCCCATTTATTTACCTATTGTTTATGCTGCTTTTATGTTACAGGGACTGGTGGAGTTGAGCAGATTAAGTAGTTGTGACATACTATGTCCTGCAAGCCTGAAATATTTACTATCTGGCCCTTTGCCAGACATAGTTTTATAGAAAGGCAGCTCACTGTGGACCTATGTGAGAATGGATAATAAAAGATGTTCACCTATTTTCCTGACTGATCAAGGCACCCTCAAATGGGAGGGCATGGGATATATTTCTGGGTGAAGGAGAAAATTTATAGTGAAATCCAAGCAAGAAAAGTCCTGAAGATTTCTGGGAAGGAGCAAACCTGGTAGGCCCTCCTCCAGCCTGTCTGAACTAATGGCTGAATTTCTGATTTGTACAGTGGTACACCTGATCCTGTTCTATGAGAACCGGCTGAAGGACCATCATCTTGTGATTCCATCTGTCCTGCAGGGTTTGAGGGCACTTGTGAGTTCTCCTTTTGTTTCATTACATACTGTTTTCGCAGAGCCCTTTTCTAGCGAATTCTCTCTCTCTTCCCTTTAGGGGTGAGACTTCAAGTGCTGAAGGGTAGATGCCCAATATGAGACTAAGCTAGTGTCGCCAGCTCCACTTCTGTTTTTAGTCTAAAAAGTAAAAGTATCCTTTGGGGACTAGAATTCAGAACTAAATTGGAAGGAGTTGCGGAGAACTAATCAGCTTGAGAAGAGAGACCACATTTCTCGCTGTTAGTACTTCTGGCTGAACCAGAATGTTGCGATTCCCACTGAAGCTAATTAGGCCTGTTTTAGAGGTTCATCTTGAAGGCTATGCTAGGATGCCCTTGGTGTCACCTATCTCCTCTTCTCCCCCAGAGCCTGTGTGTGGCAGTGCCCCCAGGGCTGGCTGTCTCTGTGCTTAAAGCCATCTTCCAGGAGGTCCACGTACAGGTGAGTGGTAACAGTCACTATGGTATTCTCTGTCTCCTAGCCCTTGACAGAACTAGAATTAGATGGCAAAGTAATATTGCCTGCAAAGTTCTGAACTCTTTCAGGTCTTTGACCATGCTTACATGCTAGTCCTTGCTACTGTAAAAGGAAAAGGAGGCATGCCATTATGTCTGACCTGTGTCCTCTTACACCTAAAGAAAGTAAGGCATGCAGCAGACAGATTTTGGTTATTGGCCCCACTGCCATAGTGCTGGTCTAAGAGTTATATCCTTTCTCTGCATTTCCGCTTAGGTTCATCTTATACAGGTATAAAGTGCACTGTCCACTTAGAGATTGTAAAGCAGGAAGTAGTTTTGTCAGCTGTTATTCTTTGAGCGCTTTCTTTACTTCTTGTCTCTCTCACCCCCAAGTCCCTGCCACAGGTGGACCGACATGTGGTCTACAGTATCATCACGAATTTCATGCAAACCCGGGAAGAAGGTAAGAGGCAGGGCTCCCTGAAAAATCTGAAAAGCGAATGCATCATTTTCCCCCTTGCCAATACCAGGAGTCATTTGAGCCTTGGGGTTATATAGAAGAGAGAGAATAAGAAAGGAAAACTGGAGGTCCACTCACTCCCCAGTAAAGTAAAGGAAGGGTAGAATTTGGAAGGGTAGAATTTGGGCTGATGTTTTAAATTCTTATCTCTAACAATTATATATCGTTGCACAACTCTTCTTCACTGAGTACTACTCTCTTGGAATAGGAAAACAAAAAGGGTCCTCTGTGGGAGGCAGGAAAAGGGGAGGCATTGGTGGTAGTAGAGGGAGAATATGGGCCAGAAGAAAACCTTACTTTCTGTCCCATGGGTCAGTAGTGACCTTGTTCTCTCCTCCCCAGAGCTGAAGGGCCTAGGAGCTGACTTCACCTTTGGCTTCATCCAGGTGATGGATGGAGAAAAAGATCCCCGTAATCTTCTGGTGGCCTTCCGCATCGTCCATGACCTCATCTGCAGGGACTATAGCCTGGGTATGTCCTTATAGCCTTGAACTAGCTGGTTGAGGCTTGTCAGATAAATGAAGCTTATAAATCAACCTCATTCTTTCTCGGTTGCCTTAGGACCCTTTGTGGAGGAGTTGTTCGAAGTGACATCTTGTTATTTCCCTATTGATTTTACCCCTGTAAGTAGCACCTTTCATTTGTTCATTTATTCATTAATTCAAATATTCATTGAGTGCCTAATATCTGCCAGGCCCAGTTTTAGGCACTGCAGGTATAGCAACAAACAAAAGAGAATTCTTGCCCTCAGGAACTTAGGTTTCAGTAAACCGGGAGGTGGAGAAGCATTTGCCATCAGAGGAAAGATTCAATTTAGCAGGCATTTAGGGGGTTCCTTAAACTCCTTACCAATGTACTTAGTGCTAAGGGCAACAGGATTGTAAAACAAGGTTCATGGCCTTGAAGGTTGAAACATTTATGTAAGAACATGAGATTATAGACCAAAACGAGTAGTGTTATAGTTTTTTAGAGAAGACAGAGTTCAGTGTGAGCTGGAGTAGGCGGGAACTGACTTCACAGGTAAGATAAGATTTCACTTGGCTTCTGAGGAATGTGTAGGATATGATCCTGGAGTCCGAGGAGGCATCTCAGGCAATAGAAACAAATTGACAAAACAGAGAAGACACATCTGACTGAGCACAGTATGTACAGGAGGTGTTTGCTCTGACCCCCTTAAACCTTCCTCCCACTCTACATCTTGATTTCCCTTCTATGTCCAGATACTCAGGGTCTCATCACTGCAAGCATTAGAGGTTTGGAAAAAATGAAAGGAGTTATCTGATAGCACATTAACCAACATCTGGGTATTGACTCTCATTGCCTTTAAAGTTACACAGCCATCTTTGCCATAGGAAATTTCTTACCAGCTTATTCCAGTTGACATCATGTTGCTTGGGACCACCTCTCTCTTGAAATTCTTTTCATCTCTTTTGTAATCAGTATCACTACTTCTAACTCGGAACTTATACCTTTGAAATCTTGAGAGCTCTTGGTTAGGCTACCACGTGTTTCTGGTTTGCTTTATTTGATTTTGTTTGTTTTGAGAAGATAACACATTCATATGATTCAAAATACAAAAGGTACAAAAAGATAAAAAATCTACCTGTCATCCAGTTTCTAGTTTCTTTCTCCATTGTCAACCAATTTTATCAATTATGTCTGTCTCACAGAGCTTTTTTCATTTGTATATGAGCAAATGCTTTACACCACCCTCTTGTACTTTAACAGTATCTCTTAGAAAAGTGTTCTAAGTTGTCAGTATATAAATTAGCTCTTTATTCTTTATGGCTGTGTAATATTCTTTTGTATGGAAATGCCGAATCAGTTTCACTAGTCTTCTGTGGAGTAAAGTTTGGTTGCTAATCTTTTGCTTTTACAAACAATGCTGTAACTTACACACCTTGTTTTTATTATTTCACATATATATGGGTATAATAGTAGGATAAATTACTAAAAATGGAATTGTTGGAATGTATGCATTTATAATTTTGGAGCGGGGAAGAGTGTGTCATTCATTTTTTTGAAAGGTAATACAATCAGCATGATTCAACATTTGAAGGATAGAGAATTAAGCCTCTTTGCACCCCTTTACAGCCACCATCTATTTTTTCTTTAGAGATGATCACTACTCCCAACTACTTATATATTTTCTCAGAGATGTTCTAGGCAAAACAAAGTTATAGATAATGATTGGAGAATTTCTCTT
>CM053506.1:19779777-19797816 GCA_028627145.1 Eidolon dupreanum
GAGATTTTGAGTGCCAAGCTGGATTCTCTGCAGACTCTGGTGAGTGATTTTCCTCCTTCCTGGGTCCAGCTACCTTTAGACAAATTAGGGGTATTAAAGGATTATAGATTATTGGAGAGCCAGGGAACCATTCAGTGGGCCTCAAAAGAAGGATACTAGGATCTGGGCCTATATTTGACCTAAAGGCCTCAGCTGCGTATTGTCTTGTCATATAGTAACGAGTAGCAGCCAAGAGAAGGCTGACCAGGACTCCCTCTTGATGCTCGTTTTCATCAGTCAGGGTGAACTATTTTTCTGTGTCTTGGGCAGGACTGTTAGGAAGTCCTGCTGGTTTTTCTGCTGAGAGCCAGGCTCCTTCAGATACCATTATGCTGAGGTACCTGCATATCTTAGGAATTCTAAGTGTGTAGATACCTGTGCTTTCCTTGGCAGAATGCTTGCTGTGCTGTGTACGGACAGAAGGAACTGAAGGACTTCCTTCCTAGCCTTTGGGCTTCTATCCGCAGAGAGGTGAGTCCTACTTAGATAAACTCACTACTGTTAACTCCCAATTGTCAGACATCAGGGGAAATAATATACTCTGCTTTTTCCTCTGTTGCTGTACCTGATTATTCAGCAAACAAGCAATGGGGCATACCTTCAGTTGAACAACAAAAGAGAGTCCCTATGTAAGCGTCAGCTGCTTGGTGATGGCAGTTGATCACCTTTGCGCAGTGCCCACTTCCTATCCTTCCACAGTAAGGAGCATAGTCATGGTGCCTATGGCACCATGCCGAATAGAGGCAGAGAGGAAGAGACATAGGATAGGGTATCCTAATAGCTACTGCTCAATGTTGACATTTTGTTTCTCAAAACGTATGTGTATCTGTCCCAGTGGGACTAAGGACTTTGTGAGAATACACCAGTTGAGAAGAAACTCATTTGAGGGGTTAATTTCCATTGCTGTATCACCACCCCCCTTCCAAAGAAACTAGACAGTGTGTGGGTGGGGTCTCACCTTGTGCAGGCTCACCTCAGTAGCCATGGGATCCCTCCCTGACAGGTGTTCCAGACGGCAAGTGAGCGGGTGGAGGCCGAGGGCCTGGCAGCCCTCCACTCCCTGACTGCGTGTTTGTCTCGCTCTGTGCTGAGGGCTGATGCTGAGGACCTCCTTGACTCCTTCCTTAGCAACATTCTACAGGGTAACGGGGCCATGGCGGCCAGAAAGGGGAGTGAGCCTGATAGAAAGAAATTCCTTAAGGGTCAGTGACCTTTCATATGTGGCCCCACCATGTTCAGTGATTTGGGGACTGGAGCCCTACTTTGAATTGAAAACAGTATCAGTGGTAACTGCTAGCAAACTGTCCCAAGTCTCATTCTCTAACTTTTATGGACTGGGGGGAAATCAGGCAACGTATGGCCTACTCCCAGGTCTGTGACATGCTGCCTCTCTAGACTGCAGGCACCATCTGTGTGAACCGGATATGAAACTGGTGTGGCCTAGTGCCAAGCTGTTGCAGGCAGCTGCAGGTGCATCTGCCCGGGCCTGTGACCACATCACCAGCAACGTACTGCCTTTGCTGCTGGAACAGTTCCACAAGCACAGTCAGGTAAAGGGATGGAATCTTTTGAGGAAATGCTCGAACCCCTTGCTGGGATCCCTTTCTCACAGAGAGAGAGTGCTAAGTATTGAGCTTGGGCCCAGATAGTAAATTTTGGGTTTTACTCCTGTTAACTGATGCTGGTTTCCTTATTCACTCTTTTCCTGACACTCTTACATAAAAGAATAATTCACCCCACTTCCAAAGTAGCAACACTAAAACTCTTTAAAAATTCCTTGACTCCAATATCCCTTAAAACATTGCAGAGCAACCAGCGGCGGACAATCCTTGAAATGATCCTGGGCTTCTTGAAGCTGCAACAAAAATGGAGCTATGAAGACAAGGGTGAGATCACCTTCCAGAGCACTGTAACCCCATAAAGGATGGCAGGCAAAGAGTGCCAAGGAGAAGTAGTCTGGAACAGTGTTCCTGTTCTGAGATTGTAGCATAACAAAATACTTAATGAATGAGACCTATTTTTTTTTTCCCCCTTGTCCTCCTGGACACCCAATGGATTAGGCTCTTTAAATCTACCTCACATTATCCTTGCATCACTGCTGAGTCAGGGCTTCCCTCTGAGTGTGACTATCTTTCCCCAGGTGAAAGGCCTCTGAGTGGTTTCAAGGACCAGCTGTGCTCACTGGTATTCATGGCCCTGACAGACCTCAACACCCAGCTTCAGCTTGTCGGCATCCGTACACTTACAGTCTTGGGTGCCCAGCCAGGTACACTTAAGAGAAGGAGAAAAAATTAGGGGTATTTGTCCTTTCTTTGGGAGTTTCTGTCATAAGTGAAGAGCAGTCTTAATTCCCTGGTTCTCACTACAGCTCTGGTTGATTTGGGATTTCTAATGGGACTTTTGGATGGGTTGTGGTGGCTACAGGAGAAGAAAGATATGGTTTGTGTTCCCTTCTAACACAGATCTCCTGTCTTCTGGGGACTTGGAACTGGCAGTGGGTCACCTATACAGACTGAGCTTCCTGGAGGAGGACTCCCAGAGTTGGTGAGAATCTAAAGCAGCGAGATAGAGCAAGCTGTTCTGGGGCTATGTGCTACTGACCCTTGGTTCTCCTTAGGGGAGGTGAGCCTTGTGCTTGGCTCTGGCTGCCAGCCAATTGGAGATGTGGGACTACTCTCTTTTCTTGGGTATTAAGAAGTCCTGTCCAACTAGGTACTTGAGGCCTGCTCTTCAGCAAAGTGGCCTAAGGAGCCCATGCTCCTGAATCTAATGACAGGCCTAAGCAAGAGCATGATGGGCCAAGGCTCAGCTAATGCTCATCTGCCTTGTGCCCCCAGCAGGGTGGCAGCACTGGAAGCATCAGGAACCCTGGCCACTCTTTACCCTGGGGCCTTCAGCAGCCACCTAGTACCCAAGCTTGCTGAGGAGCTGTGCATGGGTATGTGTCTCTGAACCTCTGTGGCCTGCCCCTTCCCGGGGAGGTTTGGGGGCCATCACACAGTGAAACCTTGTCTCCCAGGTTATTCAGGGGAGTCGGATTTGGCTAGAGAGAATGGGCCCACCAAATGTTCCCGGCATCTGCGCTGTCTGCAAGCCTTGTCAGCTGTATCAACACATCCTAGCATTGTCAAGGAGACCCTGCCTCTGTTGTTACAACATCTCTGCCGGATAAACAAAGGTAACGACCAAGATTGATCATCAAGGAGCTGGGCCGAATGGAAGCTGTAGTCAAGTTTAGAGTTGATGCCTCTAAAGCAGTGGTTCCAATGGTGGCTATCTAGAGTATCACAAGGGAACTTTTAAAATAAAATACTGATTATGGGCCTCAGTCCAACTAAATCAGTTTGTGAGGAAGGATAGGACCTGGGCAACAGTAATTAAGAGTGACCAGATGATTTTAATGTGGAGTTAGAACTGAAAAGCACCACTCTAAGCCAGGCTATTCAAAATATGGCCCATCAACCAGCAAGCATGGCATCATCTGGGAACTTATTAGAAGTGCAGCGTCTCAGGCCGCACCAATCACAATCTACATTTTAATAAGATCTCTAGGTAACTCATATATACTCTCTAGTTTGAGCAGCACTATTCCAAGGCATAAGTGACAGCAGCTATTGCTACAATAAGCCTCTGCATGCTCACCATGGGCCCTTACTTTTTTCCTAAACTCCCTGCTTTGCCCTGCCCAGCCCTTGTGATAGATCCAGTTGACAGTGGGTGGTGTGTTACTGGATGATCTGGATGACTTGGAGTGTGGCCTGGGTTAGATTCCTGACTTCGCATTTACTGTGACCCTGGAAAAAATCACTGGCAGTTTCATTGAGCCTCCACATCCTCCTCTATAAAATGGGGGAAATGAACTTTCTAGGGTTATGAAATGAGACAATGTATTGTGAATGCTTCTGCTGCAGAGCCTAGCAAAGTCCATGTCTCAGCACCGAAATCTGAATAAATGAGAAAGAACATCTAAGGGACAAAATGACTTGGTTCTTTAATAAAATACTCTTGATATTTTGGTCACTCGTATTGATTGTTCTTCCCATCTGCTCTATCTGAAATACCTGAAAGTGCTTTTAGGAAAACCCTTACAGAGAACACTTTCTCACTACAGGGAATATGGTTGCAGGACCAAGTGAAGTTATTGCTGTCTGTCAGAGCCTCCAGCAGGTGGCAGAAAAATGCCAGCTGGACCCCGAGAGCTGCTGGTATTTCCATCAGACAGCTATACCTTGCCTGCTTGCCCTGACTGTGCAAGCTTCTATGCCAGGTAACTTTGCCTCACCTCCCTCTTCTCTGGTTTTGGCTTTCCACTAATGCTGAACAGCACTGCCACCCCCGGTGTATCACTGGTATTGCATTTTGTATCTGCGGAGGCTTGTTTTGAATCCTTCATTCCCAGAGTGAGATTTCACTTCAAGCAAGAGTGCTAACCTAACCAAATAGCAGGAACCAAAATCCGTTAGTGTTAGCAGCGCTCAAACAGATGCACACTTTTTACTCCTTTACTTGCCGTGTAATTAGTCTAGTTAGAATTAGTCTCTGGAGTCAAGTAGACCTGGTTGGGTTTAATCTTCATCTCTACTATTTGCTAACTTAGGTAAAGGTAATTTAGCCTTTCTAAGTCTATGTTTCCTCACTTGTAAGTAGGAGATAAAGAGGAATATCTATATCACAGGGTAGTTAAGGATTAAATAAAATAATGCATAGTGCCTGGCAATACAGTAATGTATGTATGTATGTATGTATCGTAGTTTGATGTATGGTAGCTGCTATAATAATAAGGACCCACAAAGATAAATTCATGTTATCTTTAAGTTTTTGAAAAGTTATAACTATTTATGGTGTTAAGAATGTTCATATTAGCTGGCCATGTTTGCTACTGCTGCCCAATCTAAGGACTGCACAAAGTTCTCGAGAGCTCCCTGTGGCCCACATTAGACCATTTCTGCTTCTGCTGCCTTACTGGTTCTCTAGCACTATTAGAGTACAGGTTAGAAACCGTTGCTATTGTGCCTAGAGTCAAGCCCCAGTCTTGATGATGACAGGACCTAATCTAAACCATAGTCATGGCCTTGTGATTCTATGTGTGTATTTTGTTTTGCTTTTGCAGAGAAGGAACACTCAGTTATGAGAAAAGTGCTTTTGGAGGATGAGGTCTTGGCTGCCATGGTGTCTGTCATTGGCACTGCCACCACCCACTTAAGCCCTGAGTGAGTACAATCATGAATGTGGCTTGATCCCAGGGAGGATAGCAATCTTGGGAAGAAGCAGCAGGTAGCTACCTTCTGAGCTGTTCTTTTACCCAGAATCAAATGTGGAGGCAGTTAATTTGTAAGTTTTGCTGGCAAAGTAAGAAGAGCTTTTCACACCATGGACTGTGGGGATAGATGAGCTGTGGACTGATGGTTCTTAGCTGTGGCTGTGCATAAGAATCACTATGGAGCATTTTTTTAACCTATACATTGAGTTCTTTCTGTAGAATGAGCTGCAGAGTAGGGATTTGATCTTTCTGGCTCATGGCTATTATCACCAAGGCCTAGAATCGAAATGCTTCCTGTCATATATTGCTAAATTAGTAATTGTTGAATGTGTCAGTGATCATGCTCCGGCTCATTGACTCAGTAACTCTAATGGAAACCCTAGGGCTTCCTTACAACTCTGGCTTTGTGGTGATACCTAGTGCTCTACCCCTAGATTAGCTGCCCAGAGTGTCGCCCATGTTGTGCCCCTCTTCTTGGATGGCAACATCTCCTTCCTACCTGAAAATAGCTTCCCTTGCAGATTCCAGCCATTCCAGGTAAGTGTCTGATGATCGGATGGGGGAGAATCCTAGGATTTCTGTCCTTCAAATTTCTAGGGCTAATCTGGGATGGGTATCAGAGCAGACAAGCCTATTGCTGTCAAGACAGGCTTGATTCGGCTCTTCTTCCCTTATAGGATGGCTCCTCAGGACAGAGGAGGCTGGTTGCACTGCTTATGGCCTTTGTCTGTTCCCTGCCTCGAAATGTAAGTGAACACATTTAAAGAGTACCCTATCCTGACAAGGGGAGGTGGGTCCCAGGTGACTTCTGAGCTGAAATTATCACAGGCTACACTAATCTTCTACTTTCCTCACTGGAGAATTCAGTTCTCATCCATCCTGCCCCCTGCTGCCACTTTCTACTGAGTATCTCTTTGAATCCAAATGTCTTCTGGGACCATGACATGACCAGGTTTTTGTAGGTGGAAATCCCGCAGCTGAACCAACTCATGCAGGAGCTTTTAGAGCTGAGCTGCTGCAGCTGCCCCTTCTCCTCCACTGCTGCTGCCAAGTGCTTTGCAGGACTCCTCAACAAGCATCCGGCAGGTACTGGAAGCCTTCCTAAATCAACTAGTGATAAACTCTGGAAATTCAGCCCTCATTCTTTTTAAAGGAGTTTGCTAATATAATAGGGCTTCCCAAGGGACCTTGTGACAAGAGTCAAGACCAGAGTTGGGCAAAGCATTACCAGATAAGAAGATGACAGAACTAGATGGAGCTTGTACCCCCTTACAAGCTCCATCTAATTCTGTCATCCTACTCCCTACAGGCAACTTAAAGATAATTCTTTATTAAAAGTAGACAATTCTTTTCAAATGCCAGCACCCCTGCATTATGAGAATACCAGGCTCTCAGGCTGGTGTCCCAGAGTTGAGTGGCTGAAGTCCACAGCCAAATTATATTGTTCTTTTCTAATGGCTTCTCAGGGAGCTCTGCACTGAAATGATTTATATCCTTAGTTATTAAAGGAGAAATATATAGCCTTTGCATCAGCATTTCTTCCCTCCTTTTTAGGACAACAGCTGGATGAATTCCTACAGCTGGCTATGAACAAAGTGGAGGCCGGTCTGGGCTCTGGGCCCTATCGTAGTCAGGCCTTCACACTACTTCTCTGGGTAAGGAGTCAGAATGGATTCTGGTTAGAGACAGTTTTGTCTACTTAAATCAAATTTTTCCATTTGACTTGGGATCATAAGCATGTTTCTCAGGGTTCTGGGATTTGAGTGTCACATCCTGACCATTCTCTTCTCTGATCGCAGGTAACAAAGGCCCTAGTGCTCAGATATCATCCTCTCAGCTCCTGCCTTACAGACCGGGTAGGTCCATTCTGAAGACAGGAGAACCTGGGACCTAAACAGGAACTTCCTGTTGATCCTGTGCCTCCCAGAAATTACTGCCATCCTCCTCTTGGATATTTAAGCTTCTTCTTCCCTGAAGTACCTCAAAGGCTCTCTTTTCTCCGTCCAGCTCATGGGCCTCCTGGGTGATCCAGAACTAGGCCCAGCAGCAGCTGATGGCTTCTCTCTACTCATGTCTGACTGCACTGACGTACTGACTCGTGCTGGCCATGCTGAAGTGCGGATCATGTTCCGCCAGCGGTTCTTCACGGATAATGTGCCTGCTTTGGTCCAGGGCTTCCATGCTGCTCCCCAAGGTGAAGACAGTCTAAAGGAAAGGCCCCAAATATACAGGCCTCTCCTTTGCTCAGGCCACATTCTCTAAAATAATTTAGGACCTCAATGCTTCTTTAGAGTTGTAGTGTGCTCTCAAGGGTTAAACTTGTAGATCCTTTCCTCACTCTTCCTTTGGTGGGCTTTATCTTACTTATTCTGAGCTTGAGTTTTTTAAGCTCTTCATAGGCTGATGTCCCAGCTTCATCAGAAACTGAGTTGAATTCTTAAGCTCTTTGTGAGCCTAGCTTCTCCCCTAACCTTTTCCACTTTTTACAGATGTGAAGCCAAATTACCTGAAGGGTCTGTCTCATGTACTTAACAGGCTGCCGAAGCCTGTGCTCTTGCCAGAGCTGCCCACGGTAAGCCTTGCAGTCAGAGCCTCTAAGCAAGAGACCAAACCATTGTCCCCAAGCTGGGCTAGAGTGGTCGAGAAACAGGCTCATCACCTGTGTGGTCATCCTCACCTTTCCTGTGGCTCCTTAGCTGCTTTCCTTGCTGCTGGAGGCCCTGTCCTGCCCCGACTGTGTGGTACAGCTCTCCACCCTCAGCTGCCTTCAGCCTCTTCTGCTGGAAGCACCCCAAGTTATGAGTCTTCACATTGACACCCTCGTCACCAAGTTCCTGAACCTCAGCTCTAGCCCTTCCATGGTGCGTTGAGCCCAGCATCTTTTTGGCATCTATGGCTCTCCTTCACGGGTTTCCCCTCACCTCCTGTGGTTGTGTTCCAGGCTGTCCGGATTGCTGCGCTGCAGTGTATGCACGCTCTCACTCGCCTGCCCGTCCCTGTGGTGAGTACCTCAGATGTCCCTCTCTGGCCTGGAAACTTCTAAGAAGAGCCTGAGAAGTACTTTTTGCCTTAGTCGAGCAGGATTGGCCACCCTGTTGTGTGATTGAGGTATGAACTACAAGATGTAGGTAGGCAAGGATCTGCCTGACTACCCTGTAATAGACTGGGCATCCTGCCACCCACCTAGCATCCTCTGGAATCACTAAAAAAGAATAGGAATATTATTAGTTGTAGAGTTAGAGAAGCAACTCTTTTGGTTGCCTTAGTTGTACAAGGCTAAGATTCATTCTTCTAACTCCACAGCTGCTACCGTATAAACCACAGGTGATCCGGGCCTTAGCCAAACCTCTGGATGACAAAAAGAGACTGGTGCGCAAGGAAGCAGTGTCAGCCAGGGGAGAATGGTGCGTTTCTAGGTCATGGGAAGAGATGGGATTGAAACGAACTTCACCACTAATACTGACAACATTTTTTGCCTACAGGTTTCTGCTGGGGAGCCCTGGCAGCTGAGCCCTCAGTCCTGGTCTAGACTGTTCTGACAATCTAACCTGGAATTACTAACTATGAGCCATCTTGCCAAGGCAGGGGGACCACTGGCCTCTGCCTTTCCCACAGACACAGCACAAATGCTGGGCTTCTGTTGCATGGCTCTACAAGAAACATGAGAATCCTGATTTCTAATGGATTTGTAAAGTGAGTGCGAGACTACTTATATCTGATGAAGGATCTTGGGGCTTTTCATTTGTATGTCAGAAAAAGACGCTGCTGAGGGGTGAGTGCAGATGGATGTGGCCCTGAGAACCAGGGATGGTGCATGTGTGTATACTGCTGGAGAATAAAGATTTCTTTTGATAATGGAGCTGTCAGATATTCCCCTCCCCACACTTATGCCTCAGTAGCATGTAACCAGAAGCATCTCTGTATAAACTCAAACAGTAATGATAGGGATTAGCTAAGAATTCTTCAAGGCACCCAACCCCTCCAAGTAGGGCACAGGTGGCAGGCATTACTAGAACACCTACTCACTAGGCCTTGACCCTCTGACTTACCCCTTCCCTGCCTTAAAGTAGTGGCAATGAGTGAGAAGCTACATATCTTTAAAAATCAAATACCTTTATTTTTCCTCCCTTCAGCAGCATGTGAGAAGTGGCAGTGACCTCAGCAGTAGGCCTGGTATCTTTGCCCTGTTGAGAAGCCAGGATCTCAGCTCGACCATTCAGGTGTTTTCTCAGACAAGTGGAAGAGGTGGTGGCCAACCCCAGTACTGTAACCTGGAGGTTGGGGTCAGCACCCAGCGAGGTTGCTAGCTGCCTAATCTCCAGTCTTTGGCTGGAACTTCTGTTTGCCTGAGTAAAGGGACATCAGTCCTAGGATTTTTCCACATCACGCTTTGCTTCTGCAGTGACCAGGAATTAGGTCTTTGAGTTGTCCCTGCATAGTACCTAAGGCAGGCCTACTGGCTCTTTTTGCTCAAAGATTCCAAGAAGCTATCCTTGGAGGCCTTCGAGACAACACAGGAAGCAGGACGATGCTCAAGTTGTAGCTGACACAATCCAACTCACACTGCCATCACAGAGGCTGAGTGAGCAGTCACCCAGGGAGGGGGGTCCCAGCTCATTCCATTCCCATGGGGCAGGTGACTGGAAGGTAACAGCACTCGAGTAAGCCAATGCCTACAAGAGAAGAAAGAAATGTCTCTCAGTTCCAAAAGTTCATGGGCTTCCAGATCCTTTTAGCAAGGATACAGCAAGGTATCTGAAGCTACCTTAGCATTAATCACAAAGGTATCATAAGTCCTGATTTTCTCGAATAAAAGTGCCCTTTGGTGCCTTGGAGATCTTTTAGAGTTTTTGAGCAAAACTTCTAAGGGGCACTGCAAGCAAAGTGACAACCAGAAATGTAACAAGGACGGAAAGGGAAGCGAGCAAGTACTTATGGCTGCCTACTTTTTCAGTCACTGCAATTTGGAAAATGATTTCCCCTTGTCTCTTGGGCTGAGGGAGCTATCTTCATGTATTGTTTTAGTATCTCTGTCACGAATAGATTACTTCAATCCCAGAAATTATTGGCTTGAACTCCAGACACTGCCATACAAATGAGAGATGATTGGTGGCTGCCTACCCTACCTAGAGATCCCTTCTTGAGAACAGCTTTCTCGGGATTTTATTTTGTTTCCTGTAAGCCTTATCTGCTACTTAAATCACAGTGTTAGCCTTAAGCTCCTCTGGCTCAAAATGAGCAATGATCTCTATTCCTAAAGTCTAGATGTGCACTGTCTAATATGGTAGTCACTTACCACATGTTCCTTTTTAGTGAAAATAAAAATTAGAAGTTCAGCTTGTCAGTACATTGTCCACATTTCAAGTGCTCATATGGCTGGCCAGTAGCTCTAGGTGTTTTACTTTACCTTCCTGTGTCCACACCCAGGAATAACTTCCAATTGTCCAAGCAGCCGTAGTTGTAATGATTCCTAAAAACCTAAGGCCAAGAAAAACATGTTTCTACAAAGCCCTTTTACTTTATCCCCTTCTAATTTTTTATCCCTACTGGCTAAGCTGAAGCTCAGCTAGGCAAGTTATGGCCTTTTATGATGCCTACCCTAGTTAGCCCTGACCGTGGCCTGTTTACAGAATGGCAGCATCAGTTACCTACCCACCACCCCAGCCTTCAGCCCTACTCACTCTGCCCTTGGCCTGCAGCCGACGTCTCTCCTTTCTGTTGATGTGCCTTTCGATACTAGTCTCGCCTCGACTGATGAGAACAGCATGCCATATAGTTAGGGCACCCAGAGCAAGTGCCACAGAACTAAGAAAGGGGACAAAGATTGGTGGGTAGCTTAGAGAGGGTTAGAAGCTATGTTTGAAATTAAGCTGAGCAATAATGATTGGCAAGGGACCTCTCTGCCTAAGTCTAATCTCCCAGCCTACTCACACCTAGATGAACTTTGACTGTACAATGTCTATATAAAAGCATCAATAAAAAAGCATCAACATGTGCTAAGAAATTATGTGGAAGTAGGGAAATAAGTCTGTATTACTAATAAAACTATTCTGTATTTCTTAACATATTCATGTTTGGGAAACTCTGGAGAGTAGTAAAAGCACCAGGGCTGGAATAGGACAGCACAATCAGATTCCAGCTCTACCACTCCTACCTGTGTATCATGGAACAAATCACTTCACTCCTCTAATTTTCAGTTTTCCTCATCTACAAAATGTAGTCACCTACCATTTAGGTAAGAGTTTAATTTATCTTGGCACATAACAAACAATGTCAATAACTTTAAGTGCTCCCTGCCCCAAAATGCTAAAGAAAATGAAATGCTGGCTTTTCCAACCTAAATTAGACTAAGAACAGCAGTTCACACAGGGATAGGTCCCTGTGTGACCTAAAAAGGTTTTTCTGAAGCTGCCCCTCCCTTAAGCAGTCAAAAATTAGAGTTGTATACCTGCACAGGAACCAGAGGTAGACAAGACTCTTGTGAGTCACCCTTTCTCGGAAGGAGAAGGTGGGCGGTGGGGTCTGGTGATAAGTCTAGAACAAGAAAACAGCAAAGTCTGGCACATTTGCTCTGCTGGTCTCTACCAGAGCCCCCAGCACCTTCAGGCAGGGAAATGATCCAAGCCCAGGATGAAAAAATAGGGGGTTAAGCCACAGAGGAGTCAGGGTAGCAGCCAGATGGGTGGATCAAGCCTGGCAGCATCATGTGAACAAACACTGGGCAGAGCAGGTCTGGACAGAATGGCAAAGCACAGGAGGAGCCGACCCTGGGCCTTTAGATCTGACAACACAAATGGGGCTCCAGGGGAAGCCACACCACTCCCCAGCTTGAATTCCTTCGCTGTGTGGCTGCACTCCCCAAGAGTGTGGACCAGACCCAAACTTACAACGGAATGACTGAGCTCCGCTAAAGAGCAAAAGAGCAGCAGAGGTACAATCATTATCCCAAGATCCCAGAATAAGGAGTTTACAAGGGATGGGGAGAAGGGACGATCCAGACGTGGATGCAGACAGACCAGGAATAAAGGATAATCAGACTGGCCAAGCTTGATATCTGTCCCCTGGAGCCCCAGTACACAGACTAACACAGACTCCTTGCTGCTCAGGCCATCACCAAGGCAGAGTCCTTGCTCAGCCCAAAGAAGGTGAAAATGGGACAGAGAGCCAAAAACTGTCATATACTAGAGACTTCCAGCTTGCCCTTGGGCCACTTAGTCTACCCGATGCAGACAGCCTTCCAGAACACCCTTGATCCAGTCTCAAGCTGCCCCCTCAGCCAGTCTCTACAGTTCAACCAGCAGGTGGGCCCCAGTTGCCTCAGTAACTCTATGCACCCTGGCCTGAGCAGCAGGAGGCAGTTGGGTGGAGACAGCCCACCTGGTTGACAACCGCCTGTAGTTTGTTCTTGTCGAGCTGTTTCATTTTCTAAGGGGATGGAAAACAGTGCTGGTTATACCCTCAGGCCTCTAGCACGGAAGTGCTACCAGCCCCACTCCTTAGGGACAGATTCCACCCCAAAATGCTCCACTGAGCTGTCCCACTCCTAACTATGGGCTCACCTCAATGGCAGCATACGCCTCCCGGAAAAGGTCCCAACTTCCGTAGCTGCAGTAGACACAGCCCAGAGTCATGAAAAAGCAGAAAGAGAAAAAGTACCGATGGTTGTAGTGACCCACACAGTTGTTTAGCCAGGCTGGTGGGGGAAAGATTAAGGACAAGATCAAATACATGACTTCAAGGTGTCCAGGCCTCCCTGGTTCATCCTTACTTTATGACTATATCACCCAAGCCCAGGGCTCCCAGTCACCAAGAACTATTTTCCAAAGGCAGGAAAACATGGGACTTTCCGAGGTTGAGGTGAAAGTATTTAAGTTTTTCAGAGTCCTCACAAGTCCCACCAAGAAATCAGGAAAACTGAAATCCATCAGTAAAATGAACCTGCCAGTACTTCAACCTAGTTGAGATTAACCATACATCTGTATGGGACAGCAGAAGGAAACCAATGGTTCTAGCTGGTACACCTAGTGGACAACCACCAAAGCCCAAACACCTCTTTCCATCCAATAAATGTTAGCATGACAGTCTACAAAAGAAAGAGCTGTTAGAAGAGATGTCTTACTCCAAGGAGATCTGTCCCAGAGAACCTGTAAGCCTCCTGCTTCCCCCAGGAGATGGTCAGCCCCCGCAGCTCCTCTTCCACTAACTGCTCATGAACCCAGTGTTCTCTGTAGGGTTATGCGAGAAGCCTGAGTTTTGTGGCCCTTAACCCTGTGCAGTGCTCTGGAGCTAAAGAAGGTGGCCTCAGGCAGAAGAAATTATAAAAGGATACGGCAATGATGATCCATCTTCAGCACACACCTGTGAGGGAGGGACACAGGCTCTGTTACGGTGGCCAAGGTTCTTGAGATGTCAGTGCCAATCCTTTCCTACAAGGACCAGCATCCTGCTGAGGTGGAAAGGGCACAGACTTTGAAGAGAGCCAAGCCTTACTTCAAACCCTGTTTCATTGGCTACACGATACTGGATAAGGTAATTCATCTCTCTGAACCTCAGTTTCCACAAGTGGTGATAATGCCTAACTTACAGGACCATCCTGAGGACCAGGTCTTGTGATACAGAGGGCACAGTGCCTGGCAAGTGACAGGGGCTTCATAAATGTCTTATCAAACTCCAGGTCTAGGTTTTGCCCTAGGGCTACAGCAAAAAGGCCACAGCTGGGGTTCACAGACAGCAAAACCAAGACCCACCTATTGCAGATGCTGCAGTGGTGTGTTCGGGCTGGCTTGGGGTAAATGCACTTCTTACAGATGGAGACTGTTGCAATATCATTCCTACCCTGTGCAAAGAGAAAAGCATCATGACAACTATGGCAGCACCAATTTCATACCTCAAAAGATACCAAGGCACTCTCCCTCCTCACTGCTGGGTGGGACTGGCTCCCAGGGCCTGCAGCCCTCCCTCCCCCAAGCCCCTGTAGAGACCCACCTGGGGTGGATATCCAGGTGGAGTGGTGATGGCCTGGTAGTAATGGAAGACGATGAGGATCAGGTTCCAGTGACTATAGAAGAAATGCCAGCAGAGTCGTGGCACTGAGTAGGTTCGAAGGATGAGAGGCAGGACACATAGGTAGGCAATGGCCACGATAGAGCTGGTCAGCACGATCACCAGCACCACAAATACCTGCCAACACCAGTGAGGTCAGGTGGATGCAGTGAGAGAGCTTGCCAATGCCTAGAGTAACTCAGGAATGTCCCTGGAGTAGGGGCTGGTATGGGTTCATCAGACATATGTCCCTCAAAACCCCAAAACATCCCTCTTCCTATTCCCTGGGTATCACTCACCACTCCACACCAGCGGATCATGTTGTCCACCAGCCAGTAGATGGGCTCAAAGGCAGCATCGACAGCAGTGTCACTGCCCCCAAAGGAGTTGTAGAGCAGAGAACGCAGACAGACCTTGCCATAACGCCAGCGCTGTACCAGGCCCCGCAGCAGAGGGGGGCAGCGGCGCCTGGAGCCCAGTAGCAGAAGCAGGCGCAGGCAGAGGCGGGCAGGGCCCAGTAGCAGGCTCCACTGGCCCCGCATGGCTCCTAAGAGAGAACACTATTGTGAGTGGCCAGCCTGGGTCCTGTCCCTACCCTACCCTACCAGTGGGGAGAGCCTGAGCACCAGTTTAGAGGCAAACACCTAAGACTAAGGCCCAGTTAGGCCAGTTACCAGCTGTGGGAAATAGGAGAGTCACTTCACATCTCTATAGAATGTGTGGTGCCAGGGTCTCAACCCAATTACAGGAGGTAGGGTCTGGAGGTTCTGAGCGGGCAGAAATCATACTTACATCACGTAGTTGTACAGCAAATTCAAGATGATGCACACCTAGAATAAAAGGCCACAGCAAAAAGGTGAAGGAGAGGTAGACAGCTCCAAGCCAAAGTGGGGTCTTTGGAGTTGTCTGTGTAGGCAGGCCACTGGGTGGGGTGTGGCTGACGTGTACAAAAGTGCCCATTGTGTCTCTGTGGCCACTGTAGCAGAGGTTTCCCGGGGTCCTTACCTGTCTTGGCCCATCAACCTACCTCCTAAAAATTGCTCTTGACCAAGGAAAAGGCCAGGTGACAGGGAGGAGTGCACAGCATGTAGACCCTGCACCTACCTCTGAGTCTTGGCAAAAGATACTCATCCTTCCTACTCCCTCTGGGCTAATGTCAGGACAATTCAACTAACCCCTACATGACATAAGATGCTTCATTCTCCAATTCCAGTCCCAGCCACATCCCAAGGATACAGAAGCCAAGATAACTTTGGGTATTCAGAGGAGAATAACACTACCAGCAGTAGGAGAGGGGCCTCTATGCTGGGCTCATGAAGACCACAAGGCCTGCCCTCTCAGTTGAGTTTTCCCTGCCCTGTTCTAGCTAAACACTCAAGAGCCTTCTCTGTAGTTGCTGCCCTTGGCCCCAAGCTTCCCAACCAGCCTTCCCAGCTCTTTAGCCCTTTGCACGATTCCTCTGCAAATACCTTCATCTCCTCTATATGGTTTCAACCTCATCCAACAGTCAGCTGCCCATGAAAGAAGACACAGATTATTTTCTGCAAGGACCCTGTCAGTTTACAATACCTTATTTAAAAATTTTTTTATGTCTACAGCATCTGGTATTCCTAGGTGGTCTCCCATCCAAGTACTAACCAGGCCTGACCCTGCTTAGCTTCTGAGATCACACGGGATCAGGCTTGCTCAGGGTAGCATGGTCATAGACAACACAGATTCTTTCGATGTCAGTCTCATCAACTCTGCAGATTAAAGTCCTTAGCAGAAAAGAAATTATCTAATTTTCCCCTAGGACAGAGTACTGTCCTCAGCAACTCCACTGACTTATTTAACAGGCAGCTCAAAACCGAGCAGAAACTGGAGGAGGCTGCTCCACTGGTAGGGATAGTTTCAGTTCAGTAACTGGAGCAAGGGAATCTCCTTGCAAGCTGGCTCATCACCACAAGAGGCCCATCAAAAAAACCCCACTTAATTACCTTCTTCCATAAGCCCTGTAATGACCTAAAGGAAAAAGAAATCCAGCAGAAAAGGCCAGCAGATAAAGACAAGACAATTCAATAGGGACCTACTCTCTGCACCAGGATAAAGAAACTGGTCATTTCCATTATTATCACCTCCTAGAAGCTAGAGAATTAAAAGGCAGTGTAAAAGAGAGAAAAAGTAAAAGTTCAAACTTCCTAACTCCTTTGTGTTGGACCCCTATTGTTTGGAACCATGAATTGGCTTAAAGCATGAATTTTCAAAATAGTATACAGCTACCACAATCAAATATAAGAGAGGGACAAAACATTTTATCTCATAACAAATCTAAGTGACTTCGATCGTCCAAACCACTGTTCATTCCCTTACTATGGTTAATAGAGTTTCCTATTTGCTAAAATACTTTTTATAGTAATAGCATGCTAATAAGACACATTCCTCATATGTCATATAAACACGAATTATATAGTATTCCTATATACCAAAAAAAAAATCTTCTCAGTTTCTCCACTTTCTGGATTGTTCTCAACCACTTCCGGAATTCCTGAGCTCTACAGAAAATGCCTGCCTCAAGAACTAGACTTATCAACTCTCATCTACCCCACAACTTGACTACTTAGGGTTCAATTCTGCCCTTAAGTCGTTCTGTGACCTTGGACAAATTACCAAATCCTGCCAGGACTCAATTTCCTTGTGTTCCCATTCAGTGAGGAGATAGAAATAAATGTTAAAGTCCCTTCCAGCTCTAACCCTTTATGATTCCACCATATACTTGGTAAAGTATAAATAAAATGTTTACAAAGTGCTTAGCACAATACCTGCCTCATGGACGTGCTCAATAAATACTTGTTGAATGAATGACCTGGGATGCAGAAGTGGGGAGGCTGGTCAGATGTCTATCTGTCTTACCAATAACAGCAAGGACATTCCTGCCATTAGGATAACACTGAGTAAGTGTCTGCTGGTATCATTCTTCCTTGTTAAGAACGATAGCACTTAAGAGCTAGAAGGCATTTTAGAAGACAAGTCCAATCAGAAATCAACTCAAACATGTAAACAGAAAGCTTGTAGATAAAGAGCCTCAGAGCAGATTTGAGTAAACAAAGTCTGAAGCCAAGCCCCCAGTCATTTTAGCTAGTGAGGTTTAGGGGCTATGGGGAAGCCAGAGAAGAGATATGTAGTCGATGGGGCCATAACTGAACATACGGAGTTGCCATTTCAGGAAATTGAGGTAAAGCAGAATTTGAAAAACTGTGTGTGGGGGTGGGGAGGTAACCAGAGTGAACAGAAGAGGAAACAGGGCAAAGCACAGCTTCACTATCACCCCAAGCACAAACCCTGAACACTCTGATGCCTCAGTAGTAACCACAGGCCATAGTGACATCTGCCACCAGATTAGAGCGGATTGCAAGCCATGGCACTCTCCTCTTCCCAAGGCTCTAAGTCACCATCTGTTTCCCAAGGGAAAAACTGGATGAAGGGATGGGGGCGTACACAGGAAAGGACGGATTCCAAAGCCACCAGAAGAGGAAACCGATGAAAAGTCCTAGCGAATTAGATTTGGACAAAGATGCGGCTCTCAGGATGTTTGCAATCTCAAACAGCAGGTGTCAGTCATCAATAAGAGCAGTATTTTATTCATGTGCAGATTTCCCTTCCAGACTAACATGCTAGGAAAAGAAAAAGTTAAGGATGGGCCCACACGACTCGAGAGTATC